>OZ002743.1:185703404-186953404 GCA_963924295.1 Dioctria rufipes | reverse complement strand
TTCGGAAGAGGGGGAGAGAGAAAGCAAATGATCAATATTGTTGGAGATATTGTCAAATACGGATACCGTGTCGTCATCAGACATATTTGGGCTGCGATAAAGGAAACAGAAGTATATGATGTGCTTGTGAAGTTTGAACCTAATCCAGATGTAATTAAACTCTGGATTGGCAGAAGGAAAATCTTGAAGAATAGTAAAGGCAACATCATTCCGAATATATACTGCGATCCCTCTATGCTGAGAAAAAAGAGGCACGAAGCTGTAACCAGGGACGTGATACTGATTAATATCAGCATCAGAAACGACTTTGGTTTCACTTAGCGCAAGAATTGCCGGATTTTTTGAGTTAAGGTGGCAGTACACCGAAAACCGATTTGCTCTTAATCCGCGAATGTTGCAGAAATCTAAAATGAAATTCTGCATGCTGAAGGCAAAAACAAAAAAGCAAAAAAAAAAAACAAAAAAGCGACACACAGCAACACAAATATTTGGGCGCCGCCAGCAGCAGTCAACGACACAGCGAGGTAAAAAACAAACAACAATAGTGTTATGCCTATTGCTGCTTTCAATACCTCAGACCGTGCAGTTCAATGACCACAGCTGGGTGCACCCGGATTGATGATCAGTGACAAGTGCTAATGCAATTGCACTGATCACAGATGAAAAGAAGGAAAGGAAACATTACCGTGCTGCTGGCTTATAAAATGTTGATAGGGCATAGAAGAGCCCTTCAGTTGGCGGATAAAATTTATTTTAATAATTTATTAAATAACGGTCGCGTCGGATTTTTAAATAATTATTTTTATGGATTTATATGGGGACTGTTTTCTTTCCATATGGGCAGAAAGTTCTCTGAGGAATTTTCTAAAAATTCTCTTCGTTGACAGTTGTATTTTCGAAGCTCATTATTTTCTCGTAGATATAGTTTTGGAACTCAATCGATAATGTAAATTAGGACAAGCTTTCCAATAAACTAACCACTTGTTTCGCATTATATAACTGTTGCAATAGACTATAGAGATCATTCCATATGATCGACTCCAACAGATGAAGATTAGTAATCAGCTCTTCAGACTCTAACCAGTCAATAGTGGAGTTCCCCAAAACTTCATATTGGATCTTCTTTCTCTGCATGCTATATATCAATAATCTCTGTTACGTCTTAAAGATGCTAATATTCATTTCTATACGGATGATGTTCAGCTGTATCTAGCCGTCCAATATATTAACAAGAGGATTGCATTGAACGTATCAATCTAGATCATCCCAGAATATTCCTGTGGTCATTTCGTAATGGTCTTGTGCTGAATCCGTCTAAATCGAACTGTATAATCTTCTATAATATTGATCCGGAGTTTTTGGACTTACCGCCAGTGAGGCTTAACAGCGCTATATTACCCTACATGAATAACGTGAAAAGTTTGGAAATTTCAATCCCATTACCGCATTAAAGTGCTGTTTGAAGAAAATTTATTCTGGTCCTTATCGGAGTCTTGTTGTCGGCGTCTATTCTACCTACTGACATTCGTTTGAAATTGGTAAAAACTTATTATTGCCTCTCTTTACTTACGGAAATCAAATTTTCTCCGAAGCTGGACAGTAATTGATCAAGAAGGCTGAATATAACTTTCAATGACTGTGTTCATTTTATGTATGGTCTACGTCATTTCGATCATGTTTTATCCCTTAGGAACTCTCTTCTTCAACAATCACTGGATTCATATCTTACATGGAAAGCACTTTTTTTTTCACTTACATTCACATGAACCTACTTACCCATTCGATTTCCTGCAATTCTTACAATCTCAACGGCATCGTATGATACGGATTAATCCTCCTGACGATTTTCAGAGTTCTTTCTTCGTTCAGATCCCCCGCTTATGTAACACCTTACCGGTTACTGCTTAACTTGCTACTTCCGTGGGTGCTTTTACGAGACTTATAAACACTAACTTGTAGAATGGCGCTTCTCATCGATTGCACAAAGTTTGTGGTTGCTTAGCTTAAGTTGTCTTATTCTATTACCTTTTTCCTTTTTCATATCTTATACTCGCTTCATTAACCTAGTTCAACTCTTTATCTTAAAAACTCTTTTCTGAATCTATTAAATCTTTCCAGTCTTATTTTGTTATTAGCAGAGCTGGACGAGTTGGACTCGCGCACGAAGGGTTCCGTACCATCGTACAAAACTTAACACTATGTATACGCAAAAAACACGTTTATTGTATGGGCCTCCCCTTAATTTTTAATTTTATTTTATTTTTATTATTTATTGTTATAGCGGCGGTGAAAATTTTAACTGTCTACCTATTACGGTTCATGAGATACAGCCCGGTCAGACAGACGGACGGACATCAGAGGCTTAGTAATAGGGTTCCTTTTGGTAATGAACCCTAAAAACGAATTAAGTAGATACTACTTAAAGTACATTTTCGATACTTAAGACTTGTTACTTAAAATGCCCTATTTAGTACTTGAACATAAATACTTGCTTGCAAATAAATAGAAATACTTCTACTTAAGACTTAGTTAAGTACTTAACCCATTGCCGCAAACGACGGCTATAGCCGTCCAATTTTTGGCGATATGTAGACAAATTGCGGCTATAGCCGTTTTGCATAATTTCATCAATAAATGAGGAAACATTTTTAGTACGGACGTTAATTCTTCAGTGGTACATTGAACAAAAATTGCGTAAAATTATAGATAAATTGTAAGTTGATTTTGTGTATGATTTTTCTTATCTTGAACAAGTCAAAATAGTTCGTTTTAATAATCAAATGACGGCTATAACCGTTTGCATTTCTGGGCACGATTTTAAAATTAAAAGTGTGCGGCAATGGGTTAAGTACCAAGAAATTTACTTAAGTATTTCTGAGTCTATTAAGTACCTACATAACAAAAAACTATCTAAATCTTCGTAGAAAAGCAAACACAATGTCTTGCGCAGTTTTATGTTAAATTTTAAAGCACTCAAAGCATGTTCTGCAACCGTGCGTCAAAGTAGAACCCTAGCAAAACTAATAACATACAAACAAGACTGGGCAAATAGAACAAAAACCAGTAACGCCTCACTCGAATATGAAATCGACGATACCTCTACTATATAAAATCAAGGATGCCTCGACCCGATGTAGGGAAGGTCTCAATTTTTTCTTAGAAATTTACTAGAAATTTTTTCCTTAGAATTTTTATGCATTATTGGAGGCGACAACGGGTGTTTTTGAGCCTCTAACAGCTTTTATGAACGTAACATTCATTTCTGCTTAGAAATTTATAGAAAAATGTTTCGGCAGCATTTTTATTCACTTTAGTGGCCAACTGGAGTTATTTTCAGATATAATAAGTAGGGCTGGGCAATAGTTGGGAAAATATCGATACACCGTTATTTCCATTTTTTTCAGAATATCGATATTGGCTCTTAAAAGATCGATATCCTTAGTATCGTCGATACGATGTTTGTTATTATATGTATAACTATAGTACTATGCAATGCATACTATGTTGTTCCATATAAAATTACAGGTCTCGCCGAGTACTATTGAGCGGTGTACTCTTTTCCTGATTCAGAAAACTTTCTCGGGACGATTTTGTAGCCTAAAAATCCACTTTCATGCACTTGGGTAACACACACCCCACTTACTACATTTCGCATATTATTTTTCCGTTCTTTCTTTCAGGGACATTAGTGATCGGCTATGAACATTTTTTTCATAGGAAGTCATTTCCCATGACGCACCAATTTCGCACAATCACAAGCGAAAAAAGTGGTCTCGCCGAGTACTATCAGTAACATACTTGGGTAACATACACTCCAGTTATCACATTTCGCCTATATTTACATTTCGCCTATATTTCCGTTCTTTCGTTCAGGGACGTTATGTGTAGGATTAGTCATTTTTTTTTATTAAACGGAGAAAAATAAAAACACATAAATACAAAACACACACACACACACACACGCAAAACAGAATTCAGTCTTGCTTTTAAGTTACTTTCCATTTTACCCGGAACTGTAAGTAGATATCTTATGGCTCAACTACAATAGCCGTAAAGACGTTACGGATTTCAACGAGATTGAGGTTTAATCACGAAAAATTGTCATTTTTAACACATTTTCATATCACATGCCGTAAAAGTTATTATTTTCACATTTAATGTTTTCAATTTTTCGTAAGTAAACCTCAGTATCCTTCAAATCCGCAACGTCTTTACGGCTATTGTAGTTGAGCCTTTAAACTGAATCCTTTACGCTGTGGATCAGTCTTACAGTTCAGCTTGTAGTGAGGGATTGATTCGAGTTTGTGTAGTGTTTTTTTTAATATTAGCACTAGCGTGAGTATATTCACTGAGTGTTATTTTTCCTGTGTTCTGCATGTACAGATTTAGATTAAATAAATCCTGTGTACCTGTGATTGATAAAAGATCCATATTAAATCTAATAAATTGTTGTTAAATAATAACGCATAGGCGAGCTGATAATTCTACTGACACGCAGCATAGTTTTGCTCTAATGTTTATGAGGTTGCGTGGATGGTGTTCTCCTTGGACTGTGTTCGTTAGTGTGGTGTTCCACTAACAGACAAAAGCATTGTTTGTGGTGTTCCGACAATGTTTAATTATGTTTGCGACTGTATTGAGTCAGAGAAGTGGTTCGCCCATGCGTCGTCTTCGTTTTTCCTTGTGTAATGGATGAATCTTTCAGTGTACACAGCTATATTTTTAAACTAGTATGGAAGAGTTTCGCTCATGCGTTGTTTAAAATTTTATTACAGACGCCAATACATCACTGTCGCCAAACAAAAGGAATTCAGGTATGGTAATTTAAGAGGAAAGAAGGAAAAACGTCTCCTTCATGCTGGGCTATTACATTGCCCATCTTACTTCTTGTACCTGGAAATGTTTTTAAAAAAAAAAATCCCACTAACAAGTGCTCTTTTGTAAACATTTTTCTCACAGAAAGTCATTCTCCACGACGCACCACCACAATCACGAGAGGTAAAAGTCCACTTTTTCATCCAAGAAATTCGCTCTCAAAATACATCCGATCGCCAACGCTTGTCATGTCTCTTCATGTGGGGCCTAAGATTGTATGAAAAGTGGGCACTCGACCAGAGATTTTATTTTTGCGATACAGCAATTGAAATATCGATACAACGATATTTAAAGTATAAAAATATCGATACGAATAACCTATATCGTAGGAGATATAACGAATATCGTATCGGTATCGGCCATCTCTAATAATAAGATACAATACAACGCGTGTTCTTTTTGGCCACTTTAATAAACTCTCCAAGAAGAAATGCGCCAAGTGATAAGAATTTTGAAAAGCTTGTATTATTAAAAGCAAATAAAGTATTTTTGAAATAATTAATAAAATGTTTAATGTTTTTTAAATGAATTCCAATGAAGTTGCTTATTTTGTGATATTTATATTATGTTCTATACAAAATGAGAAGTGAAAGTTTTACTCTACGCTCAGCGCTGCGGTAACTATTAAAAAATAAATACCTTTTGACAACTATAATATAGTTTACAAAAGGTTTTTATTTATTAATACCGACTATATAAACTTCATTATTTTACTGCCAAAGTACAAATATTCTAACAAAGTACTTAATTACAAGTACTTTTCATACATGTGGTACTTGTACTTACGCTGAAGTACTCAGGCCTTCGGTAGTTGTACTTGTACTTAAGTACCTTTTCTTGGTTTTCTGGTTATTAGTTATATTTTAAATGCCAATTTAATACGTTATCGTTTTAATATTGTACTAGATATAAGATCCTTGATCTTGTGTACATACATATATCCAGCAATGAAGGTATTGTATTGTATCGTGGCGTATTACTTGGGCTATTCGATTCGATGAATTATAAAATTGTCAAAATGTATACATACACTACATAGCTTAAGTTCCATGTTCTTAGAACAGGATTCTCTGTTAACTTTTTTTTTTATTATTTTCTAATTTTTATAACTATTTTAAATATTTTTTAACTTATTTTAATATTATTAATTTTTTAACTTTGTATTTATTTTTTATGTTTTTCATAAATACATTTTTTATTAAAAAAACATAAACATGCTGGGATTCGTCCGCGTTACACACAGAGCCTTTCTACATATTTATAGTTTAAAAATGGAGGACATTTTGTGAAAACCAAGATTCAAACCAGTTGTTATATTCATTTAAATTCACTATAGCCATAAATCTCTAGAAATCATCACAATTCTGACAGTACAAAAACTATAAAACTAACATTAAAAAAACATTTAATTTTACTTGAAAGTGGTATTCAGTATATCATACAAAATCACATTAAAAATATTCCATCCTACATCATAGTCGGTCGGTCAAAAGTTTACAGATTATCCTGGCATATCCTGATGAATGTAAATTGTATTCACAGGTGCACGAAGTAAATTTGAAGAAAGAACAATAAAAACGCCCAGAGAGGGAGAGTATAGCAGAAAATTGTCAACCTGTCCAATTGTTAACAACAAAAAATAAAATAAATAAAAATGGGTAAAAATAAAATCCAAACGTACACACATACATATATCCCGCACGTTAGGTGAGAAAAGGCTCTGTTCATAATTCAAAAACTATGCATGACTGAGGAAATTTATATTTTTATTGCAGGTCGCTGGAATTGTTGTCGGGAGTTGTTGTTGTTGTTATTATTATTGTTGATGATATTATATATATAATATATGTAATATGATACAAATGTGAAATTTATCCAGACGGATGCAGGCATGTAATACATCATCCAGGGAAGAGAGGATAATATTTCCATTTACGCCATTGCGGCAGATATCTACAACATCCCCTATAAATGTTTATATATATTTAAACATACAAATATATATATATATATATAGAGTTAACAATCCAACAACAATAAAAAAAAAGAAAAAGGTTTTATCTCGCACATATAACTCCAATTTAGCCCCCAAAATTACCCTAGTGATATCGATGTATACCGAATAATAGAAATAAAAATGAGATATGAATCGATATATTTCCATCCTGCCGGAATATTTCCTGTTAATATTGGAGGCTTATTTAAATTCTTTTATGTTGGAACCTTGTGTGCCCCTTTTTCTACTTTTCTCATTCAGATAAAGTTTTTTTTTTTTTTTTTTTTTTCCAATGGAAATAAAACTGCTAATTTTGAACTTTATAGACTCTCTAGCTAGCTCTGTACTACCCTTTTTTACGTCTAAGGATTTCGGCTTGGGTAGGTATAGGGTAAGGATTGAAATGGAATTAATGGTGGAGGGAAAATATAAAATTAGTTTCTCAGTGAAGTTAGCGCGCGGAAAAGGAATATTGTATTCATGAAACTTGAAATTTCGTCATGAATGGTGTGGGATAAGTTAGAGGTACATGAAAAATAAATATTATTTCAGTTAAAGTGTTTTTGATAGTTTTACAAAGGGCTTACGAAAGTTTCATTCGTCGGAAATGAAATATGAATTTTAACAAGTCTTGGTTTAATGAACTGATTTACATAAAGTTGTTCTAGAAGAATATGCTCCTTTCGTTAGGATTCCTTTACGTTAAGCAATGGATAAGAATTTTCATAATTATTTAATACGGAGTATTACTATTTCTAATATATTTTTCAACAATGAAGATAGTAACTTGAATGAATTTTACTAATATGTATATACATAAATTCATTCAGTTATTTAATTAAGTAAATGAAGACAAAAAATTTTTACTAATTACGAACTATGAAATAAATATATACAGGATGTTCCATTCGTGGTTTAGGATCTTCAGGGTTACACTCTAGATCAAAATTTATCGAAAAAAAAAAAAAACCGAAAAATTGGGGATCTACTTTTCTTCTCTTGTGAATTACAGAACCCTCTGAATTTTTGAGTCACTGGTACCTGTACAAGCTTAAAAACTAAATATATTGGCTTTCCACTAATAATATTATGAAAACCCAAAACGATAACGAAGTAGGTAGTTAAGGCGGTATTTTCTTTTAATTAACTGAAATAGTAAAAATTTCCCAAAAATACCTCTTGCCGGAAAGTCACATTAACTTTTTCCTTGTTTATCACGTATCTAGGTACAACATTCTGACAATATTCAACTATACAAATAATAAATTGTGTGATAGTGGGAGCAGACCATCTGAACCGTTTCAAAATTACTTAAGAAAATATGCTAGTTTTTCACAAAACACCGTATGTATCTTAAAAACTACAGTGTATACGGCCACCGTTAAGACTTCATTGCCTTCTCCCAATATTTCTAAAATGGACTGAATTTTATTGAGATAACAGAACATACCAAATCTATTTCCGCCATTATATTTTTAGAGCCTTGAAGTCTTCGTCTGGCGTACCTCAAGGGAATCACTTGGGTCTGTTATTCTTTATTCTATTTGTTGACGACATTGTCTGTTCTGAGGCACTGCAAAGTCATGATTTATGCTGACAACGTTGAGCTTTTCGTTCAGATTAAATCTTTTAATATTTTAACGATTGTAAACAAGTACAGGGTGACTTTCACAAATTTAACAACTGGTGCAAAAGCAATAATTTGGTACTCAATATCAACAAATGTGAGGTTATGACTTTCCATAGGAATCAGAAAGGTATAACTTATGATAATAGATTCTCGGATTCCTCGATTCGCTGTGTGTATTCTGTCTGGTGACTTGAATGTCAAATATGATTCTCCCCCCCCCCCCCCCCCCATAACATTGCATTGTACACTTGCTTTATGAGCCTTTTCTTGATTACACTGGCCAGGTCGGATCTCCATGTTGCACCTTGGAATAAATCATTGATTCTTCCATTCCATAAGGATCGCCTGAAGCTTTTAATTATGCACCCGCTTAAAAAATATCACATAGTTGCTGATGTAACTGTTGGGCATCAACTATTAAACGCGAATGTTGATTCTTTGTTGATACTATATATAACAAAATCTCTTTTGTGATAGTATACGCAATTTGAGGGGACCACCTTTTGTTGCATGTTAACTCTTGAAGGTCTAACTTTAGCATGCATGCGAACCCATTAATCGCATTGGCATTAATAATATGGCTAAGAATTTTCTTGATGACGTTTCTAAGCATGTTGTAAAAAAAACTTCTATATAATATTTAACTTTGTTGTTCTATTTAATTTTTTTTAATTTTTTGTTTTTTGTTTAATGTTGCATTGCATGTATTTTCATCAGGTGTAGGTTTATGTTTAGTTTAGCATGCTAACACTAATGCCGACTAAGTTATGAAAAGCATGTATTGTTCATCGTTTATCTATTATACGTATCACTATAGGGAGTTTGTGTTAAGCTGGTTCTGATAGTCATATAACTCCAGAGAGAAGAGGAGTAGGTGGCTGATTGAGCAGTTGTTAGAAGGACCATTAGGTTCTATATCCAATTATGTAACGTATACCCAACTTTATTTAAAATTAAAACATTGTTTTCTGAATGTATTCCATTTGTCATTTTGTTGTTCTAGAAAATGTGCAGCGAACACAAAACAAACACTCCTGATATAAATCTTCAAAAAAGAAGATGAGGATTGATACATTTTATTATGTTTCATCTCGTTGCCGCTCTTGTTTTTGTGCTAATGTTTATTTTGTATATTTTTGTGTTACTTCTTTGCGTACTTTAGTTTTAAATTAAATGGGTTTGTTGTTTTTATCAATACATAAGTATGTTTTTTTTTTTTTTCCTCCAACCACCACTCTTTCCATCACTCTAATTCTAACATGACTCATCAAATATACTTATTATTATGTTTGAACCTCTTCTCAGACAGCATCTAGCTGGTATTAGAGAAGGGTACTTGACTTTATTTTAGAGCTCTATTATTTTATTTTATAGAAGTCTTTTGTTCCTGTTTTTGTGCGTTTTTCAATTTCCGATTATTCATATCATTCATTATTCAAAAGCAGATTTCAGATGTATATGTTAAATTCATTCAATCAACCGCGCAGTCAATAGGCAAATCCCTAACTAGGCCTTTTAGCTTAGAACTGAATATAGTAAAGCTTGAGCTTGCCTTGATAACTTCAGGAAGCTCGTTATAGATTTTGGTCGCCGTATATATAAGTCCTTTTCTGATTCTGTTTGTTTTAGGTTGCTGTACTCGTAGTTTTTTTCAGCCCATCAAATATAGCGCTCCTCTACAAGTCCTACATTAGACCCAGAATGGAATACAATTCCCATATCTGGGCCGGGGCTGGTCGCACAGCCTTAGCTTCATTGGATATTGTCCAAAAGAGAGCCTGCAAGCTCATTGGCGATGTGGCAATTACTCGTCATATCGACTCGCTCGAGCACCGTCGCAATGTTGGATGCCTTTCGCTCCTTTATCGCTATATGCATGGCCAATGTTCTGATGAAATATCTAGTCTGATCCCTTGTAGAATAGTTCCTGCACGCAATACCCGCGCTGCATCCCGCGCTCATCCTTTTACCCTTCAAATTACCTTCGGCCGTACACTTAAATTCCGTGATGCTTTCTTATCCCGAACTGTGCGAATGTGGAACAGTCTACCATCTTCTGTCTTTCCTCCGGCATACAACCTGCAAAAGTTTAAGGGCGACATACATCGGCACCTCCGCCACTCTCCTCATATCCCTTAATCCTTTCCCTATCTCCTTCCTGCCACGCTGTGCTTTGCATCATAGGGTATCCCCTGAGCTTGGCTTAATAATATAAAAAAAAAAAAAAAAAAAATTCCTCGTTCGATGCCTATGTATACTTATGTGTGCGTCTATTCGTATGTTTGTTTTGATGAGCCCACGTGCAACTTTATGAATAAATTTAGCTTTTTCAAGGTAAATCATTTGATTAATGCTTAGAGTTTTCGTATGTGCGTGCAAGTCCGTCGAAGGTGTTCTCCAAGGCATACTGAACAGGATTTTTAAGGCTCTATTAATTAATCTCTTCGCCCTCATTTTTTCGGATTGAATACACTGACTCCACGCCAGTAATCCATATCTAATATGCGACGCTATATGTGCATTGTAAATTGTAAGGGCTGTATCATTATTTAACCTAGGGCCTCTTCGCAATACACCTAATATTGGGTTGATTTTGGAAGCTATTTCGTCGACATGCCTGCTCCAGTTGAGTTTCTCATCAATATTTATACCTAGATATTTCACCTAAGTTACTCTTTCTATTTGCTTGGAGTTAATACTCAATATTGGGTAAATCTCAGCCTTGCTTCGTTGTTTAAGCACCATGTATTTTGTTTTATCCTCATTGATTCGGCGTAATAAATCAAATTTGTATCATCCGCAAATATATGGTACTTCCCCATTAGACCGGCAGATGAAATGTTTTTTATATACAACAAGTATAGTGTTGGTCCTATTATAGAACCTTGAGGTACACCCGTGCGAAATGATAAGGAAGTGCTGAGTGTTCCATTTATCTTAGTTCTAACCTTTCTGCGTTATAAATAATCTTTGATTAGATTATTAGTCTTACCTCGCAGTCCCAGTTCATCCAAGATCTCCAGCAATATCTTATGATCACCTGTATCGAAGGCTTTTCGTAGATCGATAAACACAACGCCCACATACATACCCACGTCTAAGTATTCATTTATTATGTGCATTGATTCAGTAATGGCCGTACCCGTACCACATTTCTCTTAAAATTATTATTAAAATCTTGGAATGTCAATTTTATGCCCTACATGAATAAGGGGTTAAAAATGCAATCATCTTATATGAACGTTGGAAAGGAAAAATATTCTTTGTGTCCTGGTTTATTATTTGAAGAGAATTAATTGACTCTACATAATGACGTAGTATCCAATACAGTTAAATATACCTATCGTTCAATCCATCTCAAACCGGCATAATTTATGCTTTGCAAGAGTTATACAAACTTGACGCCCAACTGGAACTAAAAGCGACGAAGGTTCGGTAAAGATTAACAAACTATACGGGTGTTTCCCACTAGGAGGTCAATAGAGTAGGAGGTGATAGTACTCACCAAAGACGAACCAAAAATTGTATGGCAGGGGGGGGGGGGGGGGCATATCACCCCTGTATCTTAAAAACGACAGGGTTTATGGTAACAGTTGTATGCAGAACTTCATGACCTTTCCAACGACTGCTTAGCCAGCCCCATACCCGTGTCCCCTCAAGAATTATGGTTGTCTCAACTAAAAATTTCAGATTTTCTTACCTTTTTTTTTTTAATTTAACCTCATTTATTTTTGCAAAAAGTTGGTTAACATAACTACTATTTATAAAAACTGTAAACTGTAGACTCTCCTCTTTAAGTTGACCTATTACACCATATGTGTTAACTGTAGCAGTTAAACCGTTATTAACTCATAACCTATTCAAGTCACACCGAAATTAGGCGATATTTTTTAAAATGACTTGTAAGGGAACAAATTATCGTTGAACATAGGTTTGAAAATAGGTTTGAAAATAGGTTTGGAGCTAATAACTCTTGGGCTACAGATAGCACAAAGGGTGTAATGGGTCAAATTAGAGAGGAGAGTCTACAGTTTACAGTTCTTATAAAAAAAAAGTTATGTTAAAGACCGTTTTGCAATAATAATAGAGGTTAAATTAAAAATAAAAAAAGGTAAGAAAATCCGAAATTTTTAGTTTAGACAACCATAATTCTTGAGAGGAGAGGGATATGGGGCAGGTTGAGCAGTCGTTGGAAAGGCCATGAAGTTCTGCATACAATGAGCTCTTAACTGTGACCGTACGACCTGTCGTTTTTAAGATATAGGGTGCTTTGTTAAAAACTAGCTTTTTTTCTTAATTACCCTGTAACTCCTAAACGGTTGTTATACCCCACTCCTGCCATTCCTGCTCTATTGACTTCCTAGTGAGAAACACCCTGTATATAACTTTGCCAAAAATCATTAGCATTATTTTGTTTTACAAGCGAATTTATATTGAATGGAAATACATGCCGACTACAGGTTAACAACAGATTAAAACAATTACATATTTCTTTCGTTTTCCTAAAGCCTCCTGCTAGAAGTTATTTGAGTTTAAGTAAAATGAAAAAAGTGCAACGTAAACTTTAAAGGTGGTGAATTCTTAGCTTTCACTCAAAGCAAGAAATGGAAGGACTTTATCACCCTTTAATGGCAAATTTATGTCTTCAAATTGGATTTGAAATTTTTTTCCGAATATCAGCATCTGGTTGCGCCTATTATTATAATAGAAGATAACAATTTAAGAAAATCTGAATCACCAGCACCGGGCAGATAGATGGCTACAACTATAGAATTCTTGTGAGTCTAAAGTATCATCATTAACTTACTAAATCTTCTACGTATATCCGGATTAAAACTAAATGTTTTCAACATTTTTTGTCCTCTCCAATATCTTTAAATTACCATGTAGAATCAATAGGGTTTCCACTTATAAAAATACTGCTAAATTGTATCAAAACTTGTAAGTTAAGAAAATTATATTAACAGGTAACACCGCTCTAGGGTTTTGTAAAAATATATATTTTTTTTTTTTTGCTTAAAACATACTTTGGGGTCATAAAAACAATACACAGTTGGTCCAGTAGCGAAAAAAAGAAATTTAAAAGGTTCAATTATCGATTTTGCAGCAGCATCTCGAAGCGCGTGCTTAGTTCACCACAATTTACCAAGGTGCGCAAATTCTATAATAAATGCTGAAATAATAAACACAGCAATGTATGGTGCAGGAATTGTAGATTAAAGGTAAAAAAAAAATTCAAAGATTTAATTGCTCGTACATACAACTTAAGGCGAATTTTTCTCGAAACAACTTTTTTCAAACTGGGAGAACAGATTACTCGTACACCTTTGAAATTTTGATAGTATATCATCCCAGTAAACATTGTGGCGATAAATTGCTATGACGATAAAAACGGTAATAAAAATTGTGCTGCCATTTTATTGCTATGGCGATGTTTTGGCGATAGCTCGAGAATTAAAGTCAATTAGGTTTCCGAAAATATTAGGATAGGCCTACGAATCGCCTTTTTATTGCCACATTATTGCATTTTTAATACCTAGGTAAAAGATGTAATGAGAGCGAAGGATGTAATAAACTATTTTAAAATAATTTTTTTCGTTATCCACAATATTTCAGTAGGTACTCTACCTTTGGAAATTGCCTCATTTGGAGTTGTTATTTCTTCAAGTGCGGTATAGTAAAAAAGCAGTAAAAACAGAAAATATTGCAAACCGAAAAATATAAGAATATTTATCGACATAACGATCATAAAATAAGTTACTTCCACGATTCATATGCGATGCAACATTTACTCCCGTTAAACTAAACGAAAGCGATAACTTTTGTTCGATAAAATAGCGATTCGCATGCGATTGTAAAGGAAACACAAAAAGATAAGAATATTTATTGCCATGGCGATCATCAAATGATTCGTTTACACGATTCATATACGATGCAACTATAAAAATGCATTATTGCCGGGAATAAGAATGCTCGTTGTGGCAATACGAAATCATAAGAGAGCAATTCGTAGGCCAATGGTAATGTTTGCTGGGTTAACAATTACATCCTCTATGTATCCATTTTTTTATTACATATAAACTTATTGTTTTATTGACAATTTACTGCTTTTTTTTTAGGCAAAAAAAATGGAACTATTTCTTCAAAAGGGCACCATTTTTGCAAAATTTGATAAAAAAAACCCTTACATAGTTCTATAGCTCAAAATAGCTCATAATATGCAGCTGAGCAGGGCATAATCCTAGTTTGTGTTCCAAGCCACACAACTCGGTTTCTTCAACCGCTTGACAGGGCTTTTTCAAACCATTTAAGAGTTTTTATTATTGAGAGTGCAACGTTTTCATTCGGCACAATCCTGGAAGAAAAATCACTCGCCTGTTGTTTGGGAAACACTTGTCAAAAGCGTGGAACAAATCAAACAAATCAGCATTGTTCCTTTCGACCCAAATGCAATACCTGATTATGCATTTTTGTGCAGTGAAAATGATTTTGATTCAACATCTAATTTCAGGTTTAAATTTAACAAAATTTGTACATACCCGAACTTTTTTGTAATAAATTTTCTTTACAGAGATATTCCTTCTACATCTTCTACATCAGCTATGCTAAAAAGTACTCCACTTCCGCACAGCTATAACGACAGTCCTTCCACATCAACTAGAATCTGTGAAACAAACATTGTGGAAAATGCACCTACTATCTTAGACGTTATTCATCCCATTCCCCACCAGGAGAAACTAAAAACCACAAGAAGACAATTGGTATGTGTCCTCACCTCTCTGGAGTCTATAACCGCTAAAAAGCGCAGATTAGTTAAAAAGCCTATAGTTTGCAAAAGACGACCAAAGGATTTTTCTTCGGAAAATTCCCTGTCGGCTGTGTTGATAGATAGCACTACTGTTTTACACAACTATATGGATATTCCCTCGACATAAACTGTAACTGCTGAATCGGATGTTGTGGAAAATTCGCCTACAGGTTTGCAAATTCTTAAGCCTGCTCCCCACCAACACAAGGAGATTAAGGCACGGAAGAATCGTTAAAAAGACTGCAGTAAAAAAAAAAAGAAGCACAGACTTTTCTTCATCGGAAATCTCGACAACCTCTCTTCACCTGGATGAAAATGATAACGATTCTGAGTCGGAGTTCGATGATAATAAGTGCATTGGTTGCGGAGACGACTACAATCAAACAAAGAAAACGGAAGATTGGTTACAATGTGTTTTTTGTAAATTTTGGTACCATGAATTTTCCTCTAAATATGCAAACACCTGTGAAAGCTGCGCCAAAGCAAGTATTTAGGACTATAAAAATGACATCATTTTGACGTGTCCCATCACACCTCTTTCACTGTACCAACTCACCTCAAGAAGCTAGGTGAGATGGGACATTTGCATTTTTTTTTAGTTTTTTTTATCTTTGGGACTGAATTATGTATTTTTTATTTTTGTTATGAAATAAAGTTAAGTTTCGTTCGTTATTTAATTTGCAAAGTAGTTTTAATTTGTAAGATATTTTTGTCAAAAGTTATTCGGACTTAAAAAATAACGTACCATCTCACCTCGAATTACCCTATATAGATTATAACTTTTTCTTTTTTTGCTTTTTGTTCCAGATCTTATATTTTACCAGAAAGCCGTACTCCCGTGAAGCTATTTGTAAAAAACACGCTTTCAAAGATAGGCTTTATCGCCGCCATTTCGTATGCAAATTATAATAAAAAAAAAAAAAAATTTATACCTTAATATTTGTTAAATAAATCCTTTCAAAATCAATCCTATTCCTTTTTTCATACTCCCAAAATAAATAGTCAAAGTTTGGTTTTACTATCTGCCGTTAGAGTTATGTTACCTTGGAAACATGCTTAAGACTAAAGAGTAAATTGTTTTGGAAAAATTGAACAAGTGCTTAAATTGTCTTGTAGTGTAAGTAAGAAAAAAATGTCCAGCTCATTTAGTTAGAATAGATTCGCTTTGTCCTGAGAGCAATTGAAATTGAAACGAGCGAAATATCCATCATATGAAGTGCCTAGAAACAGACAGCTCAAGGAGGAGCTTATTAAAAATTAATTATTAATAATTAATTGAAAGAACACAGTTATATAAGTCTTTCTTCAATAAAAGGATCATTATGAAATTAGAGATGTCAAAATGAATTACGATTCAAATGTTTAGAGCCCGTTAATGTGGGAGACTTTTATATTGCAACAATTTGTTTAGAAACAATTTTGTTTTAAAGTAATTATAAAATCAACTTACCACTTTCCTCTATCATGGGTATCCATGATTTTTTTTTTTATTCGCAGCAGCTTTTCCAAAATATCACGCGCACTCACACAGCACACACAAAACTTTGGGAGTCTTTTTCATCTTCTCATTATTTAATTTTCTTTTTTATTTTTTATTGAGATTATTTGTTTTTTCACTATTTACTTAAAACTACACAAACCATCACAAATTTTATTAATTTATTTCGATTATATACCTACAAAAACACTTTTGAAATAATTTCAACTTTAAGCAGCTCATCCTACAGTGCACTGGATTGAAATTCCCACGTTAAATTTGATGACTTTTGCACACAAATGGCAATCGGCAACTACTGTAATCTTATTTTTACCGTAACGAGGTGAACTTTAGATAGATTTGCTGATAAGGAGAATTCATCCAGAGAGATTCTATACCACACAGAACTGATAGTAGTTCGAATTGAAGGAATTGTTGCTATCGAGTTTGCCATTTGATATTATGATGAACAGTTCACTTTGAGAGAACCTGATCTTGCTCAATAATTAACCCCCGCAGTCTCTCTGAATCCTGAGTCTTCAATAACGCCTAAATTTTGTGCACAGAGGTTTGTTGTAATTTTATATTCAAAAATCACAAAAATTTTCGTTGAGTATTTCAAGTAGTCCGCTCCAGATTTCCCCTAGACACATAAATTGTTATTTGTTGATAGATTTTAGTTGCTTCGCTGAGTTTGAAATTCTTTCGTAAATTAAGTTTGATTTGAATACTTTTGTTCCAATATATTTATCGGCATACGAACCGCATAGCCTAGGTTGAATCAAGAGGAACTCACTTATTAGCTCACAATTGGAGGCTTGCCTATAGAAATAATGAAAAATAAATATCAAATATTAAAAACACGTAATTTTTATTTTCAAAATACTTCTTAACCAAAAATATTATTTAAATTCAGGAAAGTGACGAACCCAAATAAATACTGGATAAGTAGGTATAAAAATACTTCAAGATTTACAATTTTATATTCAAGTATTAGAAGAAAAATATTCAGAGACATAGAAAAACGAATTTAATCTAAGAACTAAAACTAAAAATAAAAACAGAGGACGTTATCCCAAGTATAACTAATGACTACTACAAATTAAATTAAATACTTGATCTATTATTTGAATAAGAAAAAGAAAATTTTGGAAAATGAGACATTTAAAAAAAAACTATAAGATAATTAAATAAGTAAATATGGATACATAAAATCTAAAATTGAATCATTGACTAAGTAAAGTGAGTCTGGTATGCAGTCAGCAATCTCATTAATGTGCCGACTGAGCCCACCTCTACAGATTATTGGCGAAAGAATTCCAGATTCGAATGGCCTGAACAATGTAAGATCCTTCAATCACAATGGTGCGAAATCTCGACACTCGAAATTTGTATCCCCTACTTGTATTCAAAGACCGAATCATATTGCGCAAATAAGAAGGTTGTGAAGAAAAAGCCAGTTTGAAGAGAAACATTCAAATTAGTCGCTTAAAGTAAGTCTTCAGCGAGCACTCTAGCAACGTAAAGCTAAGATGAGAGACATGATCATTGTGAGAGCTAGTCTCGTTCGTGGGAGGGAGTGCCGGTTTTTAATGGACAACTCAGTTTTAAAATTCAAATATAAAATTTTTTATTTCAATGCTTATAACTATATCACAATTCATTTATTAAAAGAAATTCAGAACAACTAAAACTAACCTAAAAACTACTATAAAATTCAATAAAAACTTCAAGTAACAAAGATAAAAATAAAAGTAATAAAAAATAATAAAAAACGACAAATTAAAATTCAAATTAAAATTCAATAAGCTCCCGCTCAGGCGCTGCCAATTTTCTCCTCGTTCTGAAAAAGGGAGAGAAGACTAGAATTATTATCTGTCATAAAAACACAGAAAAGGGGAAAATATTAATACTGCTAGTGCGTGAGGGCACAAGGGCAGCAAAATGCTTCTACAAAGAAGAAGAAGAGCAGATTAATCTCTGCAGCAGAATTATTCTTCTGTAAATATGAGCAGGAGATGTAGCAGATTATTCTCTGCAGCAGAATTATTCTTCTGCGTAAATATGAGCAGGAGATGTAGCAGATTATTCTCTGCAGCAGAATTATTCTTCTGCGTGAATGTGAGCAGGAGATGTTTGCAGATTATTCTCTGCGCAGAATTAATCTTCTGCTTAGGTGTAGAAAGGAGTATTGCAGATTAATCTCTGCGCAGAATTAAACTTCTGCTTAGGTGTAGGAAGGAATATTGCAGATTAATCTCTGCGCAGAATTAAACTTCTGCTTAGGTGTGGGATGGATTTTTTTGGAAATGATAGGAGTTTCAGATTATTCTCTGAAATATAGAATTAATCTTCTATAATGAGGTTGGGAATATTCTTGTATTTAGATTAATCTCTAAACCAGATGAGCTCTGGACCAAGAATGATTTTCTGCTGCGGCTCGTCGGCTTTATATAGCCGCCGCATCCAGTTATGAGATGTCGCCTCTCGGTGTTGCCCTAGCAACGATTGATGCGATGTCTGAACGTACCTCATACAGCTGATTGACGTAATGTCATGATGTGACATTACAAAATGTAAATATACAGGAGGGATGTATAATTTAGGTAAGTTTGTGATATTTTTGTAAAATTTGTTAAAAATAATAATAATTTGATATATTTTAGGCGTTTTATCTCTTCGTTGGAGTCTTTGGACGACGCTAAGTCAAAGGAAGGAACTTCCCAACATTCAGATAAGTGCCTTTTTGTTGATTTTATTTAGAATTTGGTTCTTTGTAGTTCCTTTGTTTTTTTTCTTTTTAGGAATGTATTTACATCGGGGAAGTCAACACGTCGGTGGACTGAACATCCTCCCGCCTCAAAAAAGGGAAAGAAAAAATTGTAGTGTTTTGAGTAATAAACTTACGTTTTGTTGATGAATGATGTGTAGTTTGTCCTTTTTTCTTTTCATTTTTAGCGTAACTCCTCCCGGGATGTCCCACTTATAATATACCTTGGCGTTTCGGATTTTGTCCCAAGGTGTATCTGTGGCTTCCAATAGCTTGGTTATAATGGGAGTAGTCATTATTTTTCCCACTAGGTCTGCAGGAATCCCATTATGAGTTTTTCTTGGTTCAACACTGAATGGGGAGCCTTGAACTTGTCTTGGGGGATCAGTTGGTATGTCAGCAAATTGTGTTGGTGGATCGATCACGAGATCCATTAATTGGATTGATGGTGGCATGTTTGTCTCCTGAAGTGGTTGGATGATGTTTTTTGTTGAAGGACCAGTGGTGCTTTCCGTGGATGTTGGAATCATATTTGTACCAGCCAGTCCTATTTCTTCGATAGGCATAATTCTATTCAAGTCTTCAGGCAGACTTCGTAATTCTGTCGATGTTACAGATTTTCTTTTTGTCCTCTGTGATGTTATTGGGACATGAGCTTCTAGGCTGCGTTTCTTTGGCCTTGGTTTTGTTATTGGTCTGTTGTTGATTTCAAAATCCAATTCAGGCATACTCAGTGGCGTAGAGCGCGCTGTGGTAGGCAGCCTTGGCCGAGTTTGTGCCCTAACTTCTGGCCGGTATTCTCTAGGCCTCGGTTTAAAATTGAGAATATCGTGCCTCTTTGATTCCTTTGGAACTAATTTTTTAATTTTGGGCGATGCTAGCCTAGCCTCAAATGGCCTTGCCTTCCTCTTAATGGGCGAGGAATGTACCGCGGGTGGTGGTCGCACGATAGCTGATCGAGGTCTGCGTGCCTTTTTGGGTGTTGGTGGCAGTGGGCTGATAGGCCTGATTGGCTTATGAGGTGCCAATAGCTCCGGAGGTGTAGGTGCGAGGCCTACATCCACTGAGTCTAAAGACTCTGAATTAAAAATTTCTAGTAGTTCTTCCATAATAGAAATAATAATAAAAAATAAAAAAAATAATAAAAAATAAAAACGAACTCAAAAACCACTGCGCGCACTTGTCAACGTTCACAACTGAAGTGATTTTTGGCGGGTTTTGGAATCGTTTATATTCAAACGTAACGGGTGTTTTTTTAGTTTTGTACTGCCAGAGAGTACTAGATTTTGGTGGGGATAATCGATGATTGTCCTGAGATGAGTTGGTGAAGGGGAGAGGACAATATGTTTTTTTTTTTTTTATTTTTTAGAATGGACTGGTGAAAATATTTAATTTATTTCTATTATAGAATGAGGAGGAAATAGTTCTGAAGTATTTTGCTTCAGTTCGTATTACTGGGGGAATACTATTCTCTTCTATTACTGATGCAGAATGAGAGAGAGTTTTTGGATGATCGTGATGCCATCTATTGGTGAGAGGTTTAGTTTCTCTGTGATCTAGTTCAGTTTTCATTTTATTATATTGAAAAGTTCCTGACACTGAACGAGATGGCGATACTCTTGTTTCATTTTTCCATTTTGTGTTGATGGTGGAAAGAGTTGTTAACGTATAGTGCTTCTTTGCTTCACTTGGTGTATTTCTCCAGTTTTTTCTCTGAGCAATGTGGTGTAGAGGTGTATTATGATTCTTGGTGGACACATATCCATATTTTGCGGGGGGTAGGAGTTTTCTTGTATGAACTTGATATTTTGGTGAACATATTGGCGTGGTGGAATATTCCCGAACTCTCTTTAGTTTCTTATCCGACTTGGGGTTTGTCGTAGTATAGGTGGATAGCACAGTCGTCGTCGTGCTTTTTACTTCTGGTACTCCTCCGACCAGAATCCAGCCCAGTTCGGTGTTTTGGGCTGTAGGTGTATTGCTAGATCCTCTTCTAATTCCATTTTTAATGATGGCGGCATAGATGTTTGCTCCGAGAAGAACATCGATTTCTCCTGGAACTGAGAACGTAGGATCTGCAAGCCGGAGATTGTTTATGTGTTTCCAATTTGACACTTCGATTGTCTGTGTTGGAAGCAGATCGGTGATTTTTCGGATTATGAGCATGTTGCTCGCTATTTTAAAATTGTTTTGTAGAGAATTAATTGTGACTGGGGTCTGCTGTATAGCTGTATTAGTGGGAGTTGAACCAAGTCCAATTAATTCTTGGGTGGTTGGAGAACCTTTAAGCTGTAAGAGTTTACAGGCCTTTTCGGTCATAATAGACACTTGAGATCCAGAGTCTATTAATGCTCGGAATGTCATTGTGATTCCGGATGGTGAGGTGACATTTATCAGAGCTGTAGAGAGGAGAGCTCTTTTCATATTGGCAGTTAGAAAATTTTGAACTTGTTGTTCGTCATTTCTACAAGCTAAGGGTGTGCTTGGTTCAAGTTCCATACTAGAATTTTGGGTGGATTGATTAGGTGATTCTGTCACCGAATCGTTTTGCTCATAGTGGAGCAATGTGTTGTGACTTTTGTTACAATGGTAACACCTTTTATTGCTTGTGCAATTTAAGGTTAGGTGGTTGGGAGATAAGCAATTTTTACATAAATGCTTATTTGTGACAACTTCATGTCGTTGTCGGGTGTTCATATTTCTAAATGTTTGACAATGAAATATGATATGGTCACCCTTGCAATGGCTGCAAGAGGACTTTTTTGTAGGTGGGTGCTTTTGTGTTGAACTTTGGCTTCTATTCAAGAATCCATAAGTTGGTTTTGGTGAGAATGGTTTTCTCTGTGTCATGTTCGAAGACGTATTTCTATTTCCTATCATTTCCAAGGTTCTGAAGCGAGCCTCTAGGAATTTAGTTAATATTTTTAATTTGGGTAATTCTGTGCTATTGTGAAGGCTCTGCTCCCATAACTGGTGTGTGTCTGGGTGTAACTTTTGTACAGTCAAGTATATAATTATAGGATCCCAATTGTTTGTTTCTACACCTAAATTTTGTAATGCTAATAGCGCCTCTGTTATATTGTCTAGTAGCCTTTTGATACTTTCGGCAGTATCATGATTTGTGGTTGGGAGAGACAATAATTTTTTTAATTGCACGTTGACTAGGATTCGCTTATTTGAATAGCGTTCCTTGAGGAGTTGCCAAGCTGGTTTATAGTTTGCGTCGCATATTTCATAATGCCTGAGCAATTTTTCAGCTTCTCCTATTAGATTAGTTTTTAAGAAATACAATTTGTCAACGTCTCTTAAATTATTGTTATTATGAATCACTGAATTAAATAGATCGTGAAATGAGATCCATGTCGAATATTCTCCATTGAATGTCGGCAGCTTAATTCTAGGAAGTCTTTCGCTATTGCATGACATTGTGCTAGCAGAATTTGTCTGTGTGTAAGGTGGATTGCTGACAGATGGTGTTGGTGTTAATCTGTCTATGTCTTCTTCCATGCTTGCTGCTTTCTCAATGTAATATTCCTGTACTTCGCTAAATATCTCTTTGGTGAAATATTCTAGTTGGAGATCTTGTGTTGTCACTCTCCTTAGTATAGACCTATGTCGAGTTTGGAATTCTTTCCAATACTCGGTGAACGTTTGTAGGCGTTTTTCTGTCGATTTGACAGTTTTCTTTTTTCCTTCTCTTTGGTGCCTTTTAAATAATTCTTCCATTAAATCTTTGACTTCTTTTTGGGACTGTACCAACTCTGACACAGAGTCAATGGTTTCGTCACCAACGTCAGATGAAATGGATTCGCCATTTTTCGGCATTTCTAATCGAGAAGCTTGAATTATGTGATATTAAGCAAAATTTCAATTTTATATTTGACTGACTGAGTTATCCGGACTTGAAGGACCAATGTGAGAGCTAGTCTCGTTCGTGGGAGGGAGTGCCGGTTTTTAATGGACAACTCAGTTTTAAAATTCAAATATAAAATTTTTTATTTCAATGCTTATAACTATATCACAATTCATTTATTAAAAGAAATTCAGAACAACTAAAACTAACCTAAAAACTACTATAAAATTCAATAAAAACTTCAAGTAACAAAGATAAAAATAAAAGTAATAAAAAATAATAAAAAACGACAAATTAAAATTCAAATTAAAATTCAATAAGCTCCCGCTCAGGCGCTGCCAATTTTCTCCTCGTTCTGAAAAAGGGAGAGAAGACTAGAATTATTATCTGTCATAAAAACACAGAAAAGGGGAAAATATTAATACTGCTAGTGCGTGAGGGCACAAGGGCAGCAAAATGCTTCTACAAAGAAGAAGAAGAGCAGATTAATCTCTGCAGCAGAATTATTCTTCTGTAAATATGAGCAGGAGATGTAGCAGATTATTCTCTGCAGCAGAATTATTCTTCTGCGTAAATATGAGCAGGAGATGTAGCAGATTATTCTCTGCAGCAGAATTATTCTTCTGCGTGAATGTGAGCAGGAGATGTTTGCAGATTATTCTCTGCGCAGAATTAATCTTCTGCTTAGGTGTAGAAAGGAGTATTGCAGATTAATCTCTGCGCAGAATTAAACTTCTGCTTAGGTGTAGGAAGGAATATTGCAGATTAATCTCTGCGCAGAATTAAACTTCTGCTTAGGTGTGGGATGGATTTTTTTGGAAATGATAGGAGTTTCAGATTATTCTCTGAAATATAGAATTAATCTTCTATAATGAGGTTGGGAATATTCTTGTATTTAGATTAATCTCTAAACCAGATGAGCTCTGGACCAAGAATGATTTTCTGCTGCGGCTCGTCGGCTTTATATAGCCGCCGCATCCAGTTATGAGATGTCGCCTCTCGGTGTTGCCCTAGCAACGATTGATGCGATGTCTGAACGTACCTCATACAGCTGATTGACGTAATGTCATGATGTGACATTACAAAATGTAAATATACAGGAGGGATGTATAATTTAGGTAAGTTTGTGATATTTTTGTAAAATTTGTTAAAAATAATAATAATTTGATATATTTTAGGCGTTTTATCTCTTCGTTGGAGTCTTTGGACGACGCTAAGTCAAAGGAAGGAACTTCCCAACATTCAGATAAGTGCCTTTTTGTTGATTTTATTTAGAATTTGGTTCTTTGTAGTTCCTTTGTTTTTTTTCTTTTTAGGAATGTATTTACATCGGGGAAGTCAACACGTCGGTGGACTGAACAATCATACCTTCGTAGTCTAAAGATAAATACAACGCATGTAATTAAGCAAGTACTACATTTAATTTTCTAAAACATCGATAATCAAATATAGAAAATACAAGAAGTATGGTAAGACCAGTGATTTGACTAGATGATAACGTAATTTGGGACAAAGAAGATGAGAACCCAGACGAAACAATGTAGCGTAGATTTTAGATAGGCCCAACACAGATCAGAGCTTTTTTCGGAAAGATAGAATTTCCTTCCCTTGGCTTAGACGTACCGAAATTAAATGTGTGCGTTTACAATTAAGTCACCGTTTTTGGTATAACCAATCACTGTATCACAAATTCACAACACGTAATGATTATTAAATTATTATATTATCACCTCAAATTGCAAATAAACATCTGTGCAGCCGTCCGATGAGAAATTTCAGAAATTTCGCTATTTCAAAATGGCCGGGTTGCTGTAGTATTGGTATGCTGACCGTACTCCCGAACAAAACTTGGTAGCACGGACTTTTTCCTACCCCCGAATACTTTTCACCCGTAAAAAGTGCCAATATCCTTCCCTATGTGGGCTATGGCATAGAGTTGAATCGACATGGTTGCAACATTTCAAGTAACTAGGTACTATAGATCCGAAATTAATTGAGTTTTCCATTTCAAGCTAATCACAAATGAAATGAAATGTTAAAAAAAAAAAATTAAAAAAATGTTCTCAGCATTTACATAAAAAACATTAATTTTAGACCAGATGGCAAGGACTTAAGGCTAAATAAAAGAACATCGATAATTATAACGAGAATTAAATTAGTAAATTCGTAAAATATTTATTAAATGGTACAACCTACTGACTTATAATAACAATGGACTGAGCGTATTGCCATTTTCCTATAGGAAAGAATGACACAAGTTTTACAGTTTTCTCTTTCGCCCTATGGCAGAGTTGGAGCTGCCAACACAAAATATTGCTTACTGAACGTTTTCTTATGCCATTTGATGTTTTTATGTTGGCTTGAGATGCAATCTCCGCAGAAAGAAAAAGATAAAGATAGTGTTTACCATGCTCCGTCTCTCTTGCCCATATACAGGATTCACGTAAAAATAAAGTCGGAATATCACTTGGACGCAAGAAAATATATTTTTTTAATTTAATTCGATTTTCGGGTGTAAAATTTCATCTGATTGGTTGAGTTTTACATGTTTTTTATGTAGTAAAAATTTTAAAGGGTGCCCTAACGGTGATATACAGAAACAATATTTGTGCCACATGAAACAGCAAATCACTCAGTTCATTGTTACAAGTCAGTGGTACAACCACAGACAAGAATAACAGATATCCAACACCTAAGGGCGAAAGTGATGTTTTGGAATATTCAAAAAAAGATTCTAGTTCTAGTGTCGTTTGCCCTTAGAAAAAATATAAAATCAACGATGTCTAGGCGGCCTGATGTAGGAAGCCCTCAATTTTTTCAGAGAAATTTATTGGAAATTTTTTCTTTAGAAGTTTTATGAATTATTGCAGGCCAACAACAGCACCACGAAAGTATTTTATCTGAAAAAGACTTCAGTTGGCCAACAAAGTAAATAAAAATTCTACCGAAACATTTTCTGTTAATTTATAAAGCTTGCTTCCCACAGCGCGTGGTTCACGAACCAAGCCACTTAGTTCGGACGAAGGTATATAGAATACAAGATATTGCCATTACGAACCACGTTCCGCCATTAGTGACGAAATATCGTGAAAATGTTATAGGAAAGCACGATACGGAGAATACAATATTCTCTCTGCGCTCTCTCTGTCTTTTTTATGGAAATGTATACTTATACATTAGTCACGAAATTACGTCACAGAGCATGTGCCAAAATTTTAATGGGAATACCTTGGTGCGGACCAGCTCGAGCCACCTCGCGCACGCTCGCGCCGCGCCATTGAAGCTACCGACTGACTCGAAATGGATCGGACGAGCCAGCACAGGCTAGAACCTCGCCTTGCCATGGCGAGTTGGTTCATGACTCCGCGGCGCGGCTGGTGAAACTACGCGCAGTGGGAAGCAAGCTTAAGAAAAGTGGGCCAAGCCCCAGTTGTCTAATTATGAATAAAAGTTCTAAGGAAAAAATTTCTAGTAAATTTATAAGAAAAAATTTTCTAGTAAATTTATAAGAAAAAATTCAGACCTTCCCTACATCAGGTCGAGGCATCGTTGATTTTATATAGGAGCAAAGCATTGCTGTCCACTTCCTATAATGCATACAAATTCTAAAGAAAAAATGTCCAATGAATTTCTAGAAAAGAATTGAAGCCTTCTCTATATCAGGTCACTGACATTATAAAAAGAATGGACTAAGCCATCATATCTAACTTCTATAGTGAAAAATGGCACAAAATTTCAAAAATTTGTGGCATTTTTGAAGCAAGAACGCTTAGTTCAGTCAGTGATATCAGATGTAAGGAGATGAACAACTTTGTTTGTCCCAGTTTTGTAGTAGTGCGGTTTCATAAGATTTGTAGCTGAGTTGTAAGCTACAAGTACTTTTTCCAAATTTGTGAATATCAAAACGAAATGAGAAATTCCAAAATAAAATGAACAAACTATGTTTTTTTTTTTTTTTTTTTTTTTTTTTTTTTTTTTTATATTATTAAGCCAAGCTCAGGGGATACCCTATGATGCAAAGCACAGCGTGGCAGGAAGGAGATAGGGAAAGGATTAAGGGATATGAGGAGAGTGGCGGAAATTTTGCAGGTTGTATGCCGGAGGAAAGACAGAAGATGGTAGACTGTTCCACATTCGCACAGTTCGGGATAAGAAAGCATCACGGAATTTAAGTGTACGGCCGAAGGTAATTTGAAGGGTAAAAGGATGAGCGCGGGATGCAGCGCGAGTATTGCGTGCAGGAACTATTCTAATAATAAGATATAAAAAAGGACATTTCGAATATTTTCCAACGTCTTAACATATAAAGCAAAAATAAGCAAATGGAAAAATATTTTGAGTCCCTTGAACTCTCAGGGTATTCTTAAAGAAAAAGATAAGAAATACCTTCGTGATGTTCTGTAGCAAAACATGAAGAGGGGAAAAATGATAAGTTTTTTCTGTAATAACAATAGCTAACTAATTTACTTTCGATAAAAGTAAATAATGAAAAGAGAACGGGCTCAGCATGCTGCACTAAGTATGTTTTCACAGACCTCGATAACATCATTATTGATATTATTCGCAAGGAGTCTCCAACATTTCAAAGGATCATTGTGGAACCATCTCCCACTCTTTCCTCTTGTCAATAAATGCCCCAAAGCTTTGAAGAAAAAGACACAAGGTATGAAAGATATATTTTTACTTTCAATATTATTTTTAAATATTAACTAGGGCTGCCAACAAAAAATAAAAATGCAGAAATTCATAATCTGGAATTTAAGACTAGTGAGAAGTGATATAAGGAATTGCAAATTTAAACAGAACTAATGACTTAGATTTGTGTGTCTAATTACAAATATGGAAAGCATCTAGGATAAGATTGAAGTTAAAAAAATTGTAAATAATAATGAGATTGAATGGTTCACGCAGGAACTGTAAGTGATAAAACGAGAAATAGAGAATGCGTATGCAAAAACAAAAATTAGTAATGAACTATGATTGGAACATATACAAAGAGGTAAGAAATATAAGAGCAAAATTCAAGAAATCAAAGATAGTTATATAAGAACAAATACAGATAATGCATAGGGTTTCAGGGTTTCCAAAACGGATATATCCGTATCCGGTATCCGCGGTTGTTTGTACTCCTAACCGTATCCGATATCCGCGAAAAATCTCACGGTTATCAATTTTAAATTTAAATTTAATTTTAAAAATTTATTTGTTTTCAATTTTATGACAATTTATTTAACCCTTTTAGCGGGCATGACTTTGGTCTTGTTCTTGTTATATTTTAATGTAATTATATATTCGCCTTTAGCATGCTGGGACGACGTGTATATAACCATAGATGGCACAAGAACTAGATGTCGCATAGCATACTGCAGAAAAGTATACAGATTTTACATGGCTGGTCCATTCCAGAATAGACCACAACATGTTTCTGAGGCACCGAGAAAAAATGTTGCTTTGACAGCAGTTTTATATACATTTGGTCGACTGCCTCAATATGGTAGATGCAGGAAAATATGAATGACTCGACGTATCTCATTTTTCTTTCATGTCGCTGTACTGATTAAAGTAAAGGAATGATGCACAGCACAATTCGGGGCGGTGGGTGGGGCGTAGTCGCACTCAGCCAGAGCGATCTTCATTCAATAAGTTGAAAAAACTCTTTATGCAAACGAAAAATCTTTAAAAAAGAAATTTCATTGCAAAAAGAGGGCGTTTCATATAAGCAGGAACCGTATAATCGTCAGTACGGCTTGGTTCCTGCCTGCCGTATACGCCAAAGCAAACAGCCAAGCTGACCTCATACATAGACTTAAAATAAATTTTAAGTGTGAATTATATGTGGCGAAATACTACGTATTTACTTGAACCAAGCCGTACTGACGATTATACGGTTCCTGCTTATATGAAACGCCCTCTTTTTGCAATGAAATTTCTTTTTTAAAGATTTTTCGTTAGCATAAAGAGTTTTTTCAACTTAATTCTCGAGCTGCAGACTTAGCAGCAAACTGAGTCAATTTCATATTAACTTATTTCGCTATGAATTTTCATAGCAAAACTCTACTTCATTCAATATATGCAGCATGCAGGCAATGCATCGATCGCTGTGGCGACTGGAGATAAGCATAATCTGGTATAGGTTCCTGCTGGACATGAAGGAGTGCACGATAATGAAAAATCGAACGAGCTGGATAAAACCGGAGTTGAATGTCCGTATACTACTGGTCCCTACCCGACATTTGATCGACCAAAAAGCCACTTTAGGGGGGAACTACTTACGTGGGAAAACAGACAACTGGATCTCCTTTGGTGTAGCGCGTCTGGTATGAGGCAGGCGAAGAAATACTTCAACCCGTCTCATCTCCAGACGCGCCAACTTATTGGACTTAGCAGACAGTCGCTCAGACTATTTGCTAACGTAGTCACTGGTCATGGCCCCTTCCGTCACTTCCTGAAGAAGATAGGCAAATCCGACAGTGAACTTTGTCTGTAATCTAACACCAAAAGCAAAAATCGAGCTCGTCAAAAGACTGGATTTTGCCTAACCAGTTTAGGGGAAGGCACAATAGATCAGCTATGGTTGCAGTGTTCGCAAGGTCATGGAGGCCTAGTCGTCCCTACTCTTACATTAACATTAACTCGGTGGGGATAGTTTGTTATGAAATAACAATATAGTAAGATTTATTTTACCTTTCCCTAACCGTTTTATTCCTCCAATTTCACTCTTCCATTCCCTGATCTAGATTTGTACGTGCTATTGAGGACGTACCATATTCTGATTTGTGATTTAGTCTAAGTAGCTTTCATTTTACAGGATTTTCCGATACAGAATTTTCTAATGGTAGATTTTATAATAAATGATTTTTAAAATACGGGAGATTTTTTAATATCACCTAAATCACCATAATTGTAAGTCATTAATAAACAGCAGCTTTGGTTTAACATTAATCCAATTTTTAGACTAATTGTTTGCTTTTGCATTACACTTGAATGAATTTCGATGACTTCCTAAATACATAATCACAAAAAAAAACAGAATATATAACCAGTTCCATATGCCCAGCGTGGCGCACTATCTTGATATTTGTCCCATTGAATTTATTGAGCGCTCTATTATACAAAATTCCAATAAATATTTTTCTTACAGATAAGACCCCTGTAGTTTTCAAACCCATTGATGTCTCCTTTTTTCATGAAGGGAGATGGTTCGATAACTATATAAAGTCGTGAAGCTGTCGAGAACTTTCACTATTTCATATATTATATTGTTGTACAATGCAATAACTTATCCATGATATCCTTTGGACATTCTAATAAATTCCAGGATAAGAAGCTAGATAAAAAAAATGCTGTACAAAAAATAAGAAAATTAAAACTGAGAGAATGACAGGCATCAGGAAACAAGTAAATCTCCAAATTAGGTGACTGAATAATTTGGAAAAGGACCTTTATATAATCCGGAATCCTACATTGTGTTAAAGTAATTGAGATAACTATTCTTTTTGGGTGTAAGGAATACTTTCCTATAGATGTCATTGTCACAAATAAAATTCTTCATGTTATGTATAAAAAAAAATAAAAAAAAAAAATATATTTCACCCCACGCTTGATTAAGCTCAAATGGGAGCTCCATAACCTAATTATTTACCTTTCTGGAATATCATGCTAACACAGAAATGATATGACATGCGGCCCTTTTTACCTTTTATAATCATATATCAATCGAAAATGGTTTAACTTAACTTTCTGTGATAACGAACGATTTTAGTTAGCCCTTTGAAGTTTAAAAGTTAGGATCATGAATGAAATTGATGGTAAGAACAATTACCCTTCCTGTCCGTTTTGATCCATCCATAGCTATCCATCCATTCATCCATCAATCATCCATCATTTTGTGTGTGCTGTGCTTTTGGTCCTATTCAAAAAACACATTCAAATTCAAGAGGTTAGGTCGGGGGGGGCAACACAGTTTTGTTTTAACTCAGTGTATGCATTGGTAAAATCGTATCATTTCAATGTCGAAACATATCTGAATCCTCGAACTAGTCAAGAATACTGAAAGAGTTAAATACAACCACACTATCCAGATACGTACATATGTATGTATTTCAGTTTCTGGGTAGATATCTACATATATACATATATATATGTGAGTACTTCATTAACTCTAGAAGCTTTTCATGTACCTATACGCATATTTAACTTAATTGAAAATGAACGAGCTCTGATGAAGTCAATTCTGGACTTAGTTGGCCCTGCACTTTTGTGGCTAATTTCACCAGTAACTAGTTTGTGTACAACGGAAACCACCACCCTTGGTGATTATGAAATGACTACAAAAGCCGGTAAATTAGTTTTCCAAATTTTAAATTATGATGTTGGTTCTATGTTCGAAAGAGAAGTAGCTTAAATTAGTTTTACAGTTATATACATATACATATTGGACAAGGTGGAATATTAAATAGAATCCATGGTCGCCTCGAATTGGTATAGAAAATTCTATCCATAATCATGCACTTTTGTTTAACGGTCGGATACCCTTAATTCAATTAATTTTCCACCTCTTTTATTAGATTTAGTTCGAGAGTTTATTTCATGTTCATTTATTAGTAGTGGAAGTGGTGGATTAGTTTAACTCTAAAGGGGAATTGTAATTCGTTATTGAGATGTTATGGAAAAGAAGAATGATATTACATTTTATGAATAATTGTCGTAGCTCACAGTAATTAAAGTAATTGAGATTATATGAATGAAAAGTTAGAATATATAATAATTGGGTATTTTTTTACAGGATTGCCGGTTTCAGATCAAAGTGAGTTCTAAATTTTATTTTTTTTTAAAAAACACAATATATAGCAAGTGTTGAGTGGAAAAAACTCTTTACAAACGAAAGACCTTTGAAAAAGACATTTCTCTTGCAAAGAGAGCGTTTCGCATCAGCAGACACCGTATATTCATCAGTACGGCTTGGTTGCTACCTGCCGTATACGCCAAAGTAACGGCCAAGCTGACCCTGGGCAGGCAGGAACCAAGCCGTACTGACGAGCCTACGCTTCCTCCTGATACGAAACGTCCTCTTTGCAAGAGAGATTTTTCAAAGATTTTTCATTTATAAAGAGCTTTTTTTCACTCAATTCTTTAGCAGCAGATTTGGCAGCAAGCTCAGTTAATTTTTATGTTGACTAAATTCGCAATGAATTTATTTCATAGCAAAACTTATATAGCAAGTGGTTATAAGTAATATCTAATTAGATAGGTATTATTACCACAACCCCTCCCTGTAAGCCAATTCTCATAGATCAACACGCATGAATTTCGTTGTTCATAAGAATCTCTTGCAATAGAGCAATTCATTCCTAAGGCTTTTAGCATCCAGATATAATATACTGAAGCCATGAGAGCTCGAAGTAAAAATATTCAGAAGTGTTCTTACTTTCTCCAATTGAGAGAAATGTTATCAGCTACAATCAATAAAATGCAAGACCCGACAGAGCCCCAGCAGACGCAATTTATTTTTCAATTTTTCATCAAAAGTTTTGAGTGCCTCCCAACCATTAATCACAAATTGAATTTTATTCAATGATAAGGAGAATTTTAAAGAGATAGACGTGCAATATTGAAATGTATAATAGGAGAAAAAAAAAAAAGAAAACTCAAGTTGCATCAGTTATTGACATTTCGCAGTCCTTTTGGATTTTTTTTTTTTACTACCTTCACCGCAACGGTAACTTCTTCATCTGAATGGCACCAATTTTCTTGGAAAAATTTGTGATTTTACGGATTCTTTTTTTTTTAGCCACGAGTTGGACCGCCCAAGTTGAGCGTCAATGTGGCGGGACTCGCTTAATAAATTATTAATAGAGACTTCAATTTTATTATTAAGTTTACATATTCCTTAATGCTAAGACCAAAAGGACCCTTGTGATGCGCATCCAGTACAAGGCATTGAAAAATTACTTGTTACTGGTGATGAATTTCCTTTTATACCTTTGGGTGATACAATTCTCGGAAGCTGGAAATATTCTGTGCAATGTTGCCAGGAAGACAGTGATAAAAATCTTAAAATTTTTGTTAAAATATTCTTATTTTTTACAAAGAAATCTGCTTTATAATAATCTTGATAACTAAGGCAAAATTATGAAAGACATGCGATTTATGTATTTATTATTCTAGGTATCAAATATTGCTCGCCAGCAATTCTATGATATTGTTGTGTATTTTGTATTTTTTTATAATTAAACTTGGTACTTTTAAGTTAAAGAACTTTTGGTTTTATTTCACCATCAGTATATCTTTGGATGGGATAAAAGAACTCCTCTCAAAGCCTAATATCGAGTTCAAGTAAAGTAAAAAATAATGCAAATTATCATAAAAATAGGAAATGTCAGAATTTTACCAGCCATTTCGTGCATTAAAATGCCTAGTAAAATGTGTGTAGAAGTTATACTGCCATCTATTGTATGAAGAGGAAAGCTTTAACGAAGGAAATCTGCAAATATAAAGGGTCCGCCAAAAACCTTTTTTTTTTTATGAAAATGGGCGCAAAACATCGAGTGTAGCCTCGGCTGTGTGGCACGTAGCGCCGTCCTGTTGAAACCAAATGTTGCCAATATCCTCCTCTTCAATTTTCCTGAACAAAAATTCGTTCAACATGGCCCGATAACGATTGCCATTGACTGTAACGGCCACTCCTTGCTCATTTTCGAAGAAAAATGGCCCAATTATGCCTCTGGAACAAAATCCGCACCAAACAGTGACTCGTTTTGGGTGTATCGGCTTTTCAATGTATGCGTGCGGGTTTTCTGTGCCCCAAATGCGACAATTTTGCTTGTTTACATACCCGCCAAGATCAAAATGAGCTTCATCCGAAAAGATGATTTTTTTGGCAAAATCGGCATCTTCTGTAAGTCGATCGCAGGCCCTCTCAGCGAAGCGAAAACGCATTGGATGGTCAGTTGGCTTCAACTCCTGAACCAATTGGACTTTGTATGGTGTCATACCAAGATCTTTATGCAAAATTCGTCTCAATGATGTCTCCGAAATGTTCAATTGTTGAGAACGACGGTGAATTGATGTTGATGGCGCTTCACGCACACTTTCTGCCACACAATCAATATTCTCGGGTGTACGCACTGTTTTTGGCTTTTCACGCTTTGGTTTATCGATGAGGATGCCAGTTTCTTTCACTTTTTTCACAAGATAACGAACATACTGAGCTGACGGTGCTTCTCTTCTTCCAAAATCCGTACGCAATTTTCGCACACATTCTGCAACATTACCATCATTTTCAAAGTAATGTCGCAATATTTCCCAGCGTTGTTCAAGCGTATACACAACCATATTCGTTCAGCGGAAGAATAAAACTAATTATCTGTCAAATCAGACATGAGCTAAGTGTTACCATTCACGAAATAAGCACTAGTTGAAAAAAAAACGTTAGATGGCGGACCCTTTATTATTATGTCTAAAATCTGTCAAATGAAGATAAATCTACCTATTTGCCATTTTACTGGTTCTGTGTTGTGTTGTCATACGGCGTTGCCAAGCAAAACGTTATTTATGTTACAGTGTTATTTTACAATATAAAATTATGCTGCAGAGACCGATATATGTTACAAATTTAGCACATTGTGGAAAATATCGGAGAAAACATTACTTTAAATTTTTATGAAAGTTATAACAGCATTTTCTTTTTTAGAATTTTGTGATCTCGATGATGCTCGCAAAATTAAATTTTCTATTTCATATAGTACTTATGTAAAATACTCTTCTAGCAGTCAGCTACTGTTTTATTTTTCATACTTTTCTTCCCATTGGAGCTATTGGTCGTTAGAAAGTGCAATTTTAAATCAATTTCATTGAATTTCAATGTGTCCATCATATTGGTTTTCACTTGATACAGCTTTGATTGAAACTCAATGAAAAAATTAGCAAACAGTTGGAGGGAGAGGATAAAAGTGATATTTAAAAATTGTCTTTTTCCAAGTTTAGAATTTTTCCAACTTTAGAATAACTTATGTTCGTACGTAGTCCACACACACTTACCAACAAATATGCCTACATAAGTATTGAAAGACCAGTTTTATACTATATTCAAAAACCATCTTTGAATTGGTTCAATTAATTTTTTATTTAATCTGTGAAAAAAATCATTTCCTTTTGAAAGCTTTTAATAATCCTGATATAACCTATAAAAATACCTGAAATATTTTCCTCGTAAAAATACCATAAATTCTCACAAAAAATTAAACTTCCCACATTTTTTTTTTTTTAGATAAAGAAGCTTTCAGAAGAGATGTAAAAAAAATGTGTTCCCTTTATGTATAGATACCATCTAAAGGGAATTATTAATGCCAACATCAAAAACATGACAGTTTTTTTTTTTTTACAGGACGCTTGTAAAGGATATTGAAAGTGCTTTAAAGCTTTCTCTCATAGGACAGTATGCAATTTATCAAACCAGATTGCATCTTAAAAGTAAATGATCACATTGCATAGCACAGAATTTATCTTCGGAGTTCGAAGGAAGGTGAATATTTCAAGTTAGAGGAGGATAACTCAATCTCTCTGGTATAGATATAAAATGGAAAATTTTATATAGAAATTTTATATCAATAGGCTTGTGATAAAAATATAAAAAAGTTGCTGCTGAGTGGTAAAATCTTTTATAATTTAAAATAGACAGAGGAAGCTGGAGTTTAATTATATATGTACCTACCTACAAAAGCACCTAATAATAATAAGTTTTATTGCTGGCAAAGGTAGTAAAGATTTAAAAAATTTTAATAGTATACAAAAAAAAAAAAAACCTAGGAAAAATTCTAAATATTAACATCGTGAAAACGGTCCTGAAGATTAGCTTTGGCATAGATTAGGTTGTACAAGAATTTCAGCCTTCTATTCATAATGGTAGGTTCACACTTGACACTTATTGAAGAAAAATTGAGTCTCAGAAGTGTATATATAGTGAAATCAAGTGGGGGTACGAAATCGTGGTTAACCATGGCATTAGCATATAATTAGCACATAAATCATGAGTGGATCGAAACTATTTTAACAGCATTTTCACGCGTGGAGGACGTTGTCATCCAGCACCCCCATTTTGATTTTTTTAAAAACCCCATTAAATTTGTGAGTCAAAAATTGTTAGATTTGACGAAATATTAGCACATACATCAAAATTTTATTGGTAGAGTTAATACTACGGCTTGAATTTACCAGCACTCAGCAACGTGTCGTTGAAAAATAGGCAGGACTAATGGTGTACAGAGCCCGGACCGATGAATATAGTGAATGGAACTTCAAAAACCTGTACACTATAAAGGAAAGAATAGAAGCAAATCCAATACTGGACATGATGTCAGACAGGATGGTCGTTAAACACAACCTCTGTCTGCTTCTCAAAATAAAACCACCAAATAAGGAAGAAATAGATACAAAACGAGGAAATGAAGCCCTACTCTGGTACACCGAAGGTACTAAAACCGGGAAAGGAGGAAGAGCAGGAATAATTGGTGTAAATCCAAGAGCTCATACCTCGATATTCCAGGCAAAAGTTTATGCCATCACTAGATGTTCATACGATAAACCTCAGCCGATCTTACACTAACAAGAGGAAAATATTGAAAGCGATCTCATCACCTGAGGTCAAAACGAAGTTAATATGGGAATGTATTCAAGCATTAACAAACCTTGGCACAAAGAAAAACCTAACACTTCATTGGGTACCAGGACACTCAGGAAATGATGAGAATGATAACGCAAATGTACTGCCCAAAAAGGAAGCATCCATTCCTCTCATAGAACCAGGACCAATTTTCGGTAACTCTTACAATACCGTAAAACTAACCATGCAAAACTGGATCCAAAACCAAATGGACCAGAAATCAACTTCAATGACAGGCTCTAGACAAGTTAAAAGATTCATTGAAGGACCTTCACCAAAGAAGAGTCTGGATCTTTTAAAGCTGCCTAGGAATCAACTGAGATTCATTATAAGAGTCCTAACCGAACACTGAAAACTAACCAAACACATGTATCGGTTAGGTATATCACCCATTGACGTATGTAGGCTATGTCTCGAGGAGGATGAAACATCAGAGCACGTTCGCATAGCATTACACTTTGTAGATTCCAGGCTTTTGGCTCATACTTCTTAAAGCCTGCCGACTTCGAAGAAACTTCACCAAAAAAATAATACTGCTCTTCCTACGAAGTTGGGGTTCTTGAAAATGAACTATAAAGAAAGCGGTGCACAATAAGCCAATGAATGACTGCAGTGCAAAGGCAACTCGCCCCACTAAACCCCCTTAATCTAGTCTAATCTAATACTAGGGCGGGGTGCAGCTTGGCGTCGTTCGGCAGCTCGCATTTTGAATATTACAAAAAACTATTAAATTTTCAAAATTTTGCAATTTGGCACATAATATTAGCCAATAATTTTCTCATGTTTTCATTTTCCGTTGGAAGGAGGATGGGGAGTCGTATCTAAGTAAAAAATAAAGGAAAAAGTAATTTTGATTTTCTGTTGGAAGGGAGGGGGAGTGGGTAAATGTCGTGCCTAAATATAGACAAAAAAGTAATAAGTCTTGATTAAGTCATGATTTCTCTCAAATGAGAACACTTCACGAATTGTGTTTCAACAAGTGTCGGATAGCAATATCAGTATGTGGTTGGCTGAATTTCTATTTTATCTCAGTGTGTCTGGATCCGCGAGGGTATACTAAAAGGGAAATCTCTTGAACAGCTGTTAATTACACCCTCATTCGCCAGTGTATAAAAAACAACAGTGAACAACTACACCCCAGTGTGTTAAACACGACGTGCTTGGTTATTGAAAAATGTCAATATTTCTCGAAAATGCAAAAGGCATTTCGTATCTGCAAGAACTTAATACTCTTCAGTACGGGTGGTTTTTGCTTGCGTATATGCCTGGAAAAAGCCAAGTTGACCTCACTTATATGCACTCAGTTAAAATTTTGGGTGTGAATTATATGAGACGCAGTTTAGCCCTAAGCGGGATTAGACAAATTCATACAGAAAGATCAAAAAGACTTTTCGTAGTATTTCGCCTCATATAATTCACACTTAGAATTTTAACTGAATGCATATAAGTGAGGTCAACTTGGCTTTTTCCAGGCATATACGCAAGCAAGAACCAACCGTACTGAAGAGTACGTGAGAGATTCTGATAGCAACTGGTGGAATATCCTCCAAATCCTAGCTCTCCTCGCTATTCAATACTTCACCCAAAATAAAAAGTTTTCTTTTTTCTTTTTAATAAATTAAGAATAATTACTGCAGCTGCGACATTTTTCTTTGAAAGACTCATTGGGAGTATCGCAAAAATTAAATAAAATTTCACACATACTTAATAAGTTTTGAGACAAAATAAAGCAAAACTCTTTTGACATTTATCTCCAAGCGATGGATCTGACACTACTGTAATAGAATGTTCCTCAAGGTTCGGTCTTAGGACCTATTCTGTTCACCATCTATATAAATGATCTTTCTTCTGTCCAGCTATATGTCGATGACGTTCACCTATACCTTATCAGATCCATAGGTCTGATCGAGGACTGTTTTTCTCGAATCAATGATAAAACAACACGTACGTATACGAATTGGCAATGGATAATGATCTTGCAATTAATCCAAACAAGTTTTACTGCCTGTCAGTATATAGAAGCGGTTTCCATTTCCCATCAGTTCGATTGAATAATTTGAATATGTTGAATCAGTTAAGAATTTAGGAATTCAACTCAATTCTAAAATTAGTTGTTGTGACCACATCAGCGTGTTGATGGGGAAAATTTGTGGCAGTCTTCGTCAACTGATTTTTTCTCGAGTTGCCTGTCTGTAGATTTTCGCAGGACATTCTTATTGACCCACATTTTAACTATGACCTATGGGAGTTTTTTTCTTAGCAGACTCAATTTGTCAAAGAAGACTTATTGAAATCTTCAAATACTTGTCCCGAGATATAGTTACATCTAGGTATGATGAACAATCTTACTTCGTCCAAGTTGATTGAAAATAGAACTCTCTTCCAAATCTAATTCAGCGTACCTACAGGCTCTGACCTGACGTTTGCTAAACTAATCAATGATTATCTTAATTAGTATTAGAGATTGTGATTGGTGTTGATTCTTAGAACTTCTAATTCTTATCACATTGTCTTAATTAATTCTTAATTTTTTTTTCTCCTTTTTTAAATAATTTTTATCTACTCACAAACCCCTGACTAAATAACTTTGTCAGTAGCGGCGACGTTTGTGACGAAAGAGTGTTAAGGTAATAAACGTGGATGGACTTAGAAGGGGTTTTTTATTTAGAATGAGTGAATGGGGAGCTTTCCGATGGGGTCAAATAAATCGCTTTTTGGGGTTTTGGGGTGGGGGTTGAAACTACACCGCTTGGTGGACAACCCCATGAGTTGCAGTTATACAATTGTGATTATAGTTATGGATGCCCAAACTTTTAAGGTTTAATCTGAGTTCTAGCATTTCTTATTACGCAACGCAGCTTTGCTTGTGTATATCACTGAGAAAAAAATATATTTTTTACTTTTTAGTGCAACTTATTTACAAAAGTTATTTATTTTAAAGGTTTTTTAAATATATTTTATTTTAATTTTTAATTTTTTTTGTTTTCATTTTTGTTTTTGTTCATTTCTTTGCTCTTTTTATATTTAAGTTTTCTTTTTGATCTTTAAGTTCTTTTTATTTTATTTTCTTATTTTTATCTTATTTTTTTTTTATTATTTTAATGTTACTTTATAAGGTTTTGTAATCTTCTGTAAGTGTATTGTATTTTATCTCATCACGGAGAGAAAAATGTTGGTGGATTTGACAATTTCAAATTGTCAAACGTAAATTATCTCAAAACTCTGACCTTGAAGCCCATTTAACAACTGAAATTGTTAAAACTATTACTTTTCGGTAAAATGAATCAATAAAATTATTGAATCTACTCAAAAGTAAAATTGTACGTTTGAAAATTTAATTTTATCTTTTCTCCCATTCATGCAAAAGGCATAAGTGTAACTGTATGACATTATTTTATTGCTATCGCTATGTTCACTCAGTTTCAGTTCTAGATGTGACTTCAACCAACTCGGACGTAGCAAAATTTAGCAAAATTAGATTGTATCTAACAAATTTGTCTATTAGATTGATGTCGACATCAAAAATATTTTCGTAAACGACTCCTGCAACCTACTCATAAATTCAGATATCTACAAGCCAAAAAAACGCTGTTTTTAAAGAAAAAAAAATATTCCTGATGATTTAACCGAAGATGGTATGTTAGTTTCTTTTTCATTATTTCCAACAATGCCCATAATTACGTTTTACTTTACAGATTCTATAAATCTAAAAGATTTCCTGCTCTTGCTCAGCTATTGCCACCTGCATCAAGGTACAAAATAAAAGGCCCAAATGGACCCCAGTTTTGCAAACCCTACATTCAAGATTCGGTAAATGGAATGTTTCTATTTGTAGAAAATAAAGGTACAATTCGTGAAGATATTATTAAGTTTAGTAGTGAGTGTAAACATAAGAAGTCTTCATTTCAACCTTTGATTGTAATTTTGATGGAGGATGAGCGTCCAAAGAAATATTTTGTAAGCGTAGATGATAATCTTTACATACGTATTTCTAATAAAGATAAAAATGCAAAAAAAAAATTTTTCGCTTCCTCGGTTCTTCACTACTTCCCAGCTAAAAAATTGTATAAATAGGACGTCATTTGGAGGAGCTACAAAATGAATATGAAGAAGGTCTCCACGCGTTGGGTACCGAGAATGTTAACGGACGAACAAAAGAAAAAGCGAGTTGACACTTCAAGAGCCAATCTTGCAAAGTTCCAGGCTGACCAAGAATATTTTTTGTCTCGATTTGTGAGCATGGACGAGACAGGGATCCATCATTTTGATCCTGAGACCAAACAACAATCGATGACTTGGAAAAGGCCATCCTCACCGACGCCGAAGAAGTTCAAAGTCTCGAGCTCGGCGGGCGCAAGGTTATGGCGTCCGTTTTCTGGGATGCTGAGGGAATCATAATGGTTGATTACCTGGAAAAGGGAGCTACTATAACGGGCTCCTACTACGCTGATCAAATAAGACGACTGCGAGAAGCCATAAAGGAAAAAAGACGGGGCAAACTCCGAGCGAAAGTCCTGTTTCATCAGGACAACGCTCCTGCACACAAAGCCGAAGTTGCGATGGCTGCCATTCGAGAAGCAGGCTTCGAACTGGTAGAACACCCGCCCTATTCTCCAGATTTAGCCCCCAGCGACTTTTATTTGTTTCCTCGGCTCAAGGAACACCTCAGGGGCAAGAAATTTGAGGATAATAGCGAGGTGATGGCTGCTGTAGAGGCATTTTGGGATAGCCAAGATAAAGATTTTTTTTTTAAAGGGTATTTTAGGTTTAGAGAAACGTTGGACTAAATGTATCGACTTGTTAGGAGACTATGTAGAAAAATAAATTAAATTTAAACTAGAATGCGTTGTTTTATTATACTCATTATCATTACTTTTTGATCACTCCTCGTACAACATTCTGAGCTCTGTTGATTTATGTTTCAAAGTATATAATGTCTCTAACCCTTGTTATCCACGTGAGTGTTATAATGTTTGGTATTTTATTCAAATTAAATTAGCCAAGTGTCTATGACGTAAGTATATATATATGGTGTAATAGTTTTAAAATATGGTATATAGTGTTGGAAATTTAAAACTTAACAACCTTTTGTGTACCAAATTAATATCTTTGTAGTAGGTATGTACATTCTGTTATATTGCTTAATTTCTTTTTTATAATACTAAAATTAATAAATTTGGGATTCTTCAATTCCATCTATTTTTACATTTAGATTTTTTCGCTACCCCAAATCCAGTATCCAAAATGCCCGCAAACATTTTTGTTGACATGAATGAAGACAGTAAAATTTAAAATTTAATTTTTATTTTATACTGCAAAACGTTCAGTTTTACCGTCGCTAGTTGTTAATGTAACATTTCATTTGTAATTTCAACAATTTAACATTCAAATTTTATTCATATATAATTTATTGAATCAATGCATTTTTATTGTAGAATTAATAAAAGTATTTTTATTTCAAAAATAATATTGTTGTTTCGACAATCGATAATTTTTTATGTAACAATATTTGAAATTGTGAAAGAGAAAATATTTTTGTTAATCCAACAATTATTATTTATAGTGATTTTAACAACTTTATTTTTGGTTGAAAATCAAAGCACTTTTTTGAAGAATTTGCAATGATTTTGATTGAATCTACAACTTTTTTCTCTTCGTGATGAGAAACGTGTCCTACACCACTCACTGTTTTTTCAGCTGCAGTTCCACTTATTTCATTTTTAGTTTACGTTCAACCTTTCACTCCGACAACTCCGACAATAAAAACTCATATAAGAAGTCACAGTAATTAAAAACAGCTCTATTCTCCCAATTCTTATATGAGTTCTCCTATGAGAACTCATAATATCGTTTTTGGTATATTTACGCTGTAATATCTGTCATTTAAGGGAACTTATATGAGAACTAATATAACTTGATATTGTAAAGTAGGCTTAATACCGGAGACAATATTGATATATTGATATTCCTAGTATGTCAATTACAATAGAAAACTTCGGAAACACATTTGCGATTTACGATACTGAAAGATTAATTACAGAACTGACATTTGATTTATTACTTAATTTGTCATTTAATTTTTCATTTGACTTAAGAAAAATCCGCACCCATACAAAATGCGAGCTTATATTGTGATATTACTTGTCTATGTACACAAAATAGAGTTTTGCTGTCGCAGGTGACAAGAAGTCTGAATCGCTTCAAAAATGAGCACCTATATCAAAGCCTGACACAATTCTCTGCTTCAAACAAAGCCTCAAACCCCACCAGAGATACAGACTGTTTCTCAAGCAGGGAACAAGTTGCAAATTACAGAACCAATAGTAATAATAAGAAGTCTTCTAGACACGACGGCATATCCAATTACATTCTCCGCAAATGCCCTAATATCTTAGATGATATACTATCAACTTTATTCAACCACTGCAACAACAATTGGTTTTTTCCATCCTCTTGGAAGCTTGCCAAATTGATCCCCATCGCGAAAGTGAGGAACTCTAAACAGGTCAAGGATTTCAGACCCATCTATTTACTTCCCACGATGGGAAAGCTTCTCGAGAAAGTTATCGCAGAAAAATTAGAGCTGTTCTGCGAAGAGCATTCCATAATTCCTTCCAATCAATTCGGCTTCAAAAGGAGTCATTCAACGAACCAAGCAATCATATCACTAACTAATAAAATCACACACAATTTGCGGAATAAAATCTGCACTATCAGGCTGGACATTGAAAGAGCGTTCGATTCAGTTTGGCACAAAGGACTTACATTTAAATTGATTCAAATTAACTGCCCTATTAGCATTATAATAATGATCAATAGCTTCCTTGAAAATAGATCGGTCTATGTTTCAGTGGCTGAGCAGGTGTCAGGCTGGATTCAAGTCAGATCTCGAGTACCTCAAGGCTCAATTTTGGGCCCTCTTCTGTTCAACATCTTTCTTTTTGACTTCCCCCTTAGAAATTTTCTCAATAACGAACCGTCGGCTATTCTCTATGCTGATGACATGTTCATCCTGGCTGAAGATGAAGGACCACACTCGGCGATGAGTAAAATACAATGTTTCATACCCACCCTTTTGGAATACTATAACAATTGGGGTTTTAAGATCAACGAATCAAAGTCTGGCATAACATGCTTCAGAAACGCGAGTGGCAAGGGGCATTACCTGGCGGTTCGCGAGAGCAAATCTCTAACTTTAAAAATTAACAATAGATCAATCCCACTCAAAGAAGAGATATCGTACCTAGGCATCAACCTCAATAAAAAATTTCGCTTCAATCCTCACGCGAGGAAGACCATAAAAAAAGCAAAAGCGGGAGCTGTCATTCTGAGACCCCTATTAAACTCCAAACATCTATCTAAAAACTCCAAATTACTATTGTACAAATCACTCATTCGCCCTATCTTAGGCTATAGTTTCATGTCATGGTTGCAAATTACCCCCAATGTTGCATCTGAGTTGGAAACATTTGAAAGAAGAATTCTGAGACATTGCATCGGCAAATTCCGTAAACCAAATAGCTTCAAATGGTACTCTAATAAGTATGTATACAATGCAGCAAGCATAGCACCCCTAATGATCTACTTGATAAATTTGGGCGAAATAGCCTTGAATAAATTTGAAAACCATCCAAACCCAATAGTCAATAATGTATTCACTGAAAACAGAAACGATTCTCTGACTGACAACTACTACATCTCCCCCATAAACATACTCCACGAATCCACCTTCAACACATTCTTTCCCAGCTCTCCAAATCAACTAATGATCCCCTTCTACACAAAAGCTTTATTAAATAATTACAGAGGATAACATTGTACCTCATGTACTAGGGAACTAGTTGCCGCCTTGTGTAAACCAAAGTGATAATAATGTGATAAAAGTACACCCAATTAATAGATCTCTACAGTCGTATGTACCCATAGTCAATTGCAATATATAACCGAAACAATCATTTGTAAGGGTAATTCACACCCATTTAGATACTTTTACCTTAGTATCGGGCCTCAATAGCTCTTGTTATAAATGTTATTTAGTTTTAAGGTATTTTTAGTGTCATTTAGACAAGTATTTTCTGTATACCGGGAGCAAGTATACTCTATACACTAATCCCCAATGTTATAATCATAACTATAATACTTAAACTAGCAATAGATGAATTTCCCACCTATTATATAATCCCTTGATTGTAAAGCCAGGCATATCAGCAAGTCAGGCAGATATATACGTACTTCTGTGCGGAATTAGGTTTAAGATTTAAAAAGAAAATGTGTTTTTTTATAAATTGGACTCAATAAATCAAACTTGAACTTGAACTTATCTATGTATATGGAAAAAAAAACACAATAGACACTTCAACTTGACAAGTGTCAAATATTAAACGTCAGAAAAAGTTGCAGTATAACATTTGGTTCTGAAGGGTTTGTGTATTAAACGGTTATGATTTATAACTAGGGTCATATTGCAATAAACTATTATACCGCGTACTTTTTTCGCAATTTCAATATTAAGTTCCAATATACTACGTACAGAGTGTACACCAAGCGTATACCGAACTGTTTCTCAGTATATAGAGACAGACTTGTGGTTTAGTCTATCTCCGGTATAAGTGTGCATAGAAATGCTTACTATGACGCCTATTAAATTCGAACTTACAGCAAATGAGAAAATGTTAGTTTATACTAAATTGTCCCTGGTTACAGCTTAGTGCCTCTTTTTTCTCCACATAAGGGGATCGCAATATATATTCGGAATGATGTGGTCTTTACCATTCCAAAAGATTTTCCACCTTCTGCCAATCCTGAGTTTAATTACATCTGGATTAGGTTCAAACTTCACAAGCACATCATATACTTATGTTTCCTTTATCGCAGCCCAAATATGTCTGATGACGACACGGTATCCGTATTTGACAATATCTCCAACAATATTGATCATTTACTTTCTGTCTCCCCCTCTTCCGAAATCGTCCTGGCAGGCGATTTTAATGTTCATAATATACCGTGGCTCAGACATTCTTCTACCACAAGTCCTGTGGGCCGTTTCGTTGAACTCTTCTGTGAATCATTTAATTTACAACAGCTAGTGGATGCACCAAGGCGAATTCCTGATACACCTGGAGATAAAGCTAATTTACTCGACTTGTTTCTAACATCTCATCCGGACAAATATTCCATCTCAGTCGGTTCTCCTCTCGGAAATTCAGACCATTGCTTAATCACGGCTCAATTTACCACCTCAAACCTGTGCCGCCCTACTTCTCCACCTACAAGTAGGCTTCTTTGGCACTATAAGAATGCTGATTTTGAAAGTCTCAATAAGTATATTAGAGAAATGGATTGGTCGGTCTATTTTGCTTCGAGGGATGTTGATGAATGCACATTAGAATTTAGTAACATACTAAATCTTGGCATGCATGAATACATTCCGTATTCTTACAGCAGATCTCAACAACAGCATGATCGCTCCTGGTTTAACAATAAGTGCAAACAAGCTATAAAAGCGAAAGAGTCTGCTTTTCGCGCCTATCAATTGCATCCATGTCCGGAAATGAAACCAGTCTATAAGACTGCACGAAACACCTGCAAGTCCATTATCCAGAGAGAAAAATTTCTTTTTGGCCAGACAAAGAATCTTGGCAAGGCGCAAAGGTAGCAAAGGTTTCTGGTCCCTGGTCAAAACCATCAGGAACAACTTCACCAGTTCCTCTATACCGTCACTACTTAATAATGGTGAAGTGATTGTTGACTCCCTGAATAAAGCTAATATTTTAGCTGCTAGATTCGCTTCAAATTCTTGTCTTCCACCCACTTCACAAACACCTGTATAACATCGCCCGTGTGAATGTGTACAAGAGCCAATACACGTTCGTATGAGGGATGTGTTCAGGGTTCTTAAGGGGATCAACATCTCCAAAGCCGCAGGTCCTGATAGTTTTTCGCCCCTGTTAATTAAAAGCTGTGCCTCATCCTTGGCTAAACCTCTGCGCAAACTAGTCTACTTGTCTTATTCGACAGGAAAATTTCCAACTGCTTGGAAACTAGCTCACGTTCAGCCTATTCCCAAGAAAGGAGAGGGTAGCGATCCCTCAAATTATCGACCAATTGCGATCACTTCAATTCTTTCAAAAGTTTTTGAATCTATCATTAACTCTAAATTAATGAAGTATCTAGAAACTAATCATATCATCAACGATCGCCAATATGGCTTTCGAGCTGAACGCTCATCTGGAGACTTGCTGACCTTTCTTACGGAACGTTGGAACCGTAGTCTTCACAATTTTGGTGAGTCTAAAATCGTTGCCCTAGATATTTCAAAGGCCTTTGATAGAGTCTGGCATCCACCCCTTTTAGCCAAACTTAAAGCACTTGGTCTCTCTTCTCCTCTTCTATTATGGATTGAAAGTTTCCTATCTGTCGCCAAATACGTGTTGTATTAGATGGCGTTACATCTGAACCGCATCCCATAAATACCGGTGTGCCCCAAGGCTACATTATCTCTCCAACTCTCTTTTTAATTTTCATTAATGATCTGCTTTCCCTTACTTTCAATCCCATCCATAGTTTCGCAGATGACAGTACTCTTGATTTCGCTTACTCCTTTGACACTCTTGCGGACTCCAGGGGGAATGCCGCATGTGTTAAAAGAGATTGCATGTTTAGATCATTGAATAACGATCTTAACAATATCCTCGCTTGGGGCAAAGCGAATCGCGTCGAATTCAATGCATCTAAAACCAAATGCTGTCTCATCTGTAGAAACCAAGATCTTAATTTCTCTACTCCCGTTTCATTGAATGGAGCACTGATTTAAGATATACCGTCTTTATGCATTCTTAGCATTAATATTTCCAGCAAGCTAAGCTTTGAGATCACATCTTCTCTGTCGCCAAAGAAGCATCAAAATGTCTTGGATTTCTGAAAAGGTGTAAGAAATATTTCAGCCCGTCAAATCTAGCGCTCCTCTACAAGTCCTACATTAGACATAGAATGAAATACAACTCCCATATATAGGCCGGGGCTGGTCGCACAGCCTTAGCTTCATTGGATATTGACCAAAAGAGAGCCTTCAAGCTCATTGGCGATTTGGCAATAACTTGTCATATCGACTCACTCGAGCACCGCCGCAATGTTGGATGCCTTTCGCTCCTTTATCGCTATATGCATTGTCAATGTTCTGATGAAACATCTAGTCTAATCCCTTGTAGAATGATTCCTTCACGCAATACTCGCGCTGTAAATCGCGCACATCCTTTAACCCTTCAAATTACTTTCGGCCGTACAGTAAAATTCCGTGATGCTTTTTTATCCCGAACAGTGCGAATGTGAAACAGCTGACCATCTTCTGGTTTTCCCCCGGCATACAATCTGCGGAAGTTTAAAGGCGACATACATCGGCACCTCCGCCGCTCTCCTCATATCCCCTAATCCTTTCCCTATCACCTTCCTGCCATGCTGTGCTTTGCATCATAGGGTATCGCCTGAGCTTGGCTTAATAATATAAAAACAAAAAACAAAAAACGAAAAATTAAGTACATCAAATGTTAACTGAAGTTGGGCCTTAATTCGTTTTATACATATTATAATTTAAACAAGTTAAATGCCTTGAATATGTATAGAACTACTTACTATGTATAACATTATTCTCAATTTTATTACCTCAATTTGCCCATTCTTTACGTCTAATTTTCATTAGGTATATGTGGTGCTTGCATGTATGCCATAAAGCCATAAAGTATATGTAACTTATTACATCTCATAAACTTAATCCATTTGACTCGTTCTCCCCCACATTTCACTCTTCAGAAAACTGAAGTAAGTTTTAAGAACTGTATTGCAACTTCATTTTTACTCTATATCTTCGGGCAACAAAAAAAAAACTTTGTTTTTATATCTCTATAAAAACATATATATGCCGCTTCAATCTACTAAAATATCCAAATCTTGTGGATAAATCTTAAAATAGATACACTACTTAGTTTCAAAAGTCTTCCCTTTTTAGTAGACATCAGATTTATAGCACTATAGCCAATGCAGCTGTAATCACAAAACTTACTCTAGCTGAAAATCAGAAAACGTTAAAACCATGGTATACCAGATAAAGCACTTCACACTCCTTCCTCTATTCAAAATCAACAAAGTTCGGATAACTGTGCGAATGTATCTTTTAACTATAGAGTAGTGAAGTTTACTTAATAAAACTTTTACCGCAAACATCCTTGAAACGTCCATCACAAGAGTCGATTCTAGTACAAGTATGAAGATTTGTGAACTGCTTGACTCTATCGCTCTATGTATAGATTCATTTCTACTATGTACCCTTTTTTACTGGACGCAGCCGTGAAATCAACTTCATTACTTTTAGAGTTATGCATTTCATTATGCTTGGCGAAATCTTAAAAGAACTAACAAAAGTTTAGTGAAGTCAACAGTTTACTTTTATATGAGGGCCATTTGTCAATGGAACGAAAACTTTTTGTAAATCATTTTTTGTTTACTTTTTTTTTGTTTTAGGTTGTTGGCTCTATACAACATGCAGATGGAACATTGCCCGATAAAAACTTCGCGGCATAAATGAAAATCAATAAAAAAGTTTCTTATCTAGACTCTGACTATATGTACAACAAGGAAACTAGTTCGTGCTTTATGCTTCTTGCGGTGAGCAGACATTCAATACCCATAAACCGTAAGCCATTGCTCATAGAACTTTTGCTTCGCACATTACAAGACTACCTGACCCAGTTTTTAATGTTCCTCGATAATCAACACAAAAGCTGCTTGCTTAAAGAGATGTTCAACTCTGCTACTGCTGCTCTGGATCTGGAAGCCTCCTCTTTAAATTCGCGAAAGTATTGAATTCATATCATTTCGAAACGGTCAATGTATTCGGTAATATGCTTCAGTCAGCAGCGTATGCACAAAATAAAATTTGAAATCCGTAAACAACTGTTTCACAGTTTACCTATAATAAAGAAAAATATTTGTAACTCCATGCGGACAAAGAAGTCCTTCCTAAACAGTGAGTGGCTGCTATACACAAATGTCCTTGTAAAAATCAAATCCACACTTACATAGCATCCCTGGTATAATCAAGCCAATTTCAACATAATTAAAAACCAATCTATCGAATATTGACATAACTTTTCCCTGTCCATTCAAAATAAACCACCTCGATCCTTGAGCGACTGTAATCTAAGTAATCGAATTTTAGATTTGCTTCAAAGGGTATCTCCCGTTGGGGTAGCCGCCCCAGGTCGAATTCGATTTCTCCCTGAAAAAGGAAAGACACAAAACGGCAGGCACTTCTATAGTTCTACAGTTCGTGTACAGAACTGACCTGCCTTGCTGTGATGTGCCTGTGCCTGCCTACTCTACCTTGCTGAGCAGGGGAGATGTAAAATTTTTTGCAAGGATAAGTCTTTCTCATTGGAATTGGGGCCGGTTGGGTTGCCTTGAAAGCAGCAACTCATAGACTTGGGGTATTCATGAAAGAGAGACCGAGTAATTTTAAGTTCTCTTATTTTATACAGTGCTGAATACTGAATCTCCTTAAAAAAGGATCAAGGGGCTTCATTTTATTCTAAAGGGGAGAGGAACTTATTTTTTCACCTTGCACTTACTTCTCCTCTTTGTGGAATGTATATTTATAAGCAAACCCCAGGCATCTCCTTATAAATATCGTTAACGTGAACACTGTTGAAATCTGCAGGGAAATTTCCCTTTTCCAGGGAATTTTACTACTACTGGCGGAAAACGGGAAATAATGCAATTAATCTGGGAATTTAGCAAGTAAATCGAAACCCAAACAGAGTGTCTTCTTATGTTATATATGAATTGCTGTCTGTACAGTGAAATATAAAATAGGCGGCTCGACACTCGCAAATTATTTCTACTATATATACTATAGATATATACTCGTATACTTTATACATATACTAGATTCGAAGAACTTCGGTGCACACTTCAGTATTATTCTATTAGATTCAAATTTTTCTCAAATTATTTCATTCGAAGAATATAATGAAATCGGCTTGGAGTTTAGAATTTTAAAGAATATGTCAAGCAAGGAGACACTAAGAAATTTTCAAAAATATTCCACACTTTTCAGCGACTGTAAAAAGAATATTTTTTATCAAAAATTTAAATAAAATTGCTAAACGCAATTTTAAAGAACAAAATTGTTTGAATTTATACACAACATTTGAAAAGATAAAACCATTTTTATTTATTTTTCTCATACGGGAATCGAACTCAAAATTTTTAGAATCTGTCATAGATGGAGAATAGAAGTATGTATTTTTAAGAAGTCTTATTTTTAATGATTCTAAATTAAATCATAAATACAAGATAGTTTGAATACCGTACCTTGGCAGTCAGGTTTTCGTCCCAGGCATAGCTGTAGTGATGAGCAAAATTGGTCTTGGTCTTGCAGTCTTGGTCTTGGTCTTGCAGAATATGCAAGACCGATACCAAGACCAAGATTGTAAGCATGCTCACAAGACCAACACCAAGACCATGTGAACGTTAACAAGACCAAGCCCAAGACCACATTATGCAAGACCAAGACTCATTATATAAGACATTATGCAAGATAAAAATCTGGTAATTTGTGAGAATTTGAGAGAAAAACTGGGCAAGAGAAATGTAATAAATACATTGGATTCACAAAATGTCGTTTCTGTTCATAGTTTTTGTTTCATAGTTCAATCACAAGTCATAGCACTATTGTATTTTATTTATATAAAGATTAAAAGGACACAAATAACACATCCCGTGTACAGACAAGATTTATTTAGACGGGGATAAGGTAGTTTTTAACTATTTATAAATTTATGGCATGATACATTAATTATAGAATTGCGCAAAAAAACGAAATCCTAGATTAAAACTAAAACCAGAAGTTGACTGTGCAGCCCAAAGCTAAAACCTACTACAAGACCACAGACAATACCAAGACTGGATTGCAAGACCAAGAGCTAGAACAAGACCTAGACCAACACCAAGACTTGACTATGCAAGACCAAGACCAAGACCAATATTATACCAATCTTACCAAGAGCAAAACCGAGACTAAGTTTGCAAGACCAAGACCAACACCAAGGCCATTATAGTCTTGGTCTTGGTCTTGTATTTTCACATCACTACATAGCTGTGAGACAGCTCTCTTAAAAATCACTACGGACATTAGAACTGCTCTGGATGATGACCGCATTGCGCTCTTAGTCTTACTCGATTTCACGAAAGCTTTCGATAGCATTGATCACACTTCTTAACAAGCTGAAGAGCTTTTTTGGATTCGGCTCGCCGGCACTGAAATTAATTGGAAGCTTTTTGGAGAAACGCTCTCAACGAGTTAAAGTGAACGAAGTTGTTTCCTCTAGGCTCTCTTTATCTGTCGGAGTCCCACAAGGGTCAATGCTGGGACCTCTGCTCTTCAGCCTTTTTATTAATGATGTGCCAACTATTATAAGAAATAGCTCCATTCATCTGTACGCTGATGACGTGCAAATATATCTTGATCGTCCCATGGGGCTCTTAGAGGAATGTGTTAGCAGAATTAACGAAGATCTTCATAATATATTAAAATGGTCAATCGACAATAATTTAAAGCTCAACCCCAAAAAAATCTTAAGCGCTAGCGGTAAGCAAAGGAAGCTGCGATCCCACCAATTTTCCCCCGATAGAGTTCGATTGCACCACTATACCATATGTACAGAAAGTTAAAAACTTAGGCATTGTGTTAAATTCACAAATGGACTGTTGCGACCATATTAAAATGAAACTAGGTAAGATATATGGGGTACTTCGCCGACTTTGGTTGTATGCTGACCAGCTCCCCACAATCCTGCGTATAAGATTGGTTAGGACAAGACTCGACTCATGGTGTAGGCGTAAGCTCGAAGTTGCCTTCAATGATTCCATTAGGTTCGCATTCAGGCTTCGTAGATATGATCACATTTCTCCCTTTCAACACCGAATCCTGAATTGCTCTTTGGAAACATATTTACAACGCAGAGCATTACTTTTTCTGTACAACTTACTGAACACACGTAATCCGACATACCTATACGAATTTATAAATTTTTTGCATAATGATAGACGTAATGACTTGCTACTGCCTCGCTTCAATTATTTGGTCTTGAAATCTTCTTACTTTGTTCATACTGCTCGCATGTGGAATGCTCTTCCAGTTTCGATACAGCGAACGAGATCGGCCACTTCCTTTAAACGGTTACTCCGGCAGTACACATCATTAGGGTATTATGGATCTGATTATCTATATAATTATTATTTTTTTTTTTTTCATCTTAATTTCTATTACCATTACTTATATATGCTCAAACTCACAAAATATACTTTTGTTATTCTAGTTAGTGTTGAAAAATTTTAGTTTAAGTAGTACTAATGAAAAGACTTTTGTCTTATTGTACTCTTCTTAAATAAATACTTACTTACTTACTTACTTACTCACCGTATGGTACAAGATAAAAATAAAAATAACTTTACCATCTTCGCAAAACAAGAACCCTGCAAACAACTACAGTAGCACTGATAAAAACTGCAGGAAAATTTCCCTTTTTCAGGGAATTTTACACTACTATTGAGGGAAACAGGGAAGCAATCCAATTATTCGGGAAAAAAAACCAAACTCAAACAATTTCTCTTGTTTTTTGTATATTGTAGCACGGAAGTTTTCCTACCCACGAATACTTCCTAGGCCGCTTACCCGGGGATTACAGAGGTTAGTACAGCTTGCATGCAAGCCTCCCTTCCAACGCGATTCTTAACTTGACAGCGGTTGATGTCTTATCATCTTGCATGCAAGTTCATTAAAAAATGACATTGAGGCGTAAGTCATGTGAAAAAAGGAAAAAGTTTTTTGAAAAGGAGCCGAAAAGTTCAGTTGTGGGGAGAAGGTTAATTTAGAAACGAAAATCGAAAAAGAGCTTTAAGATCTGTGAAAAATATTGTAAGTGAAATATAAAAAGTTTTCAATGAAAAGCGGATAAAAGGGCAGAAAAATAAATGCTTTAACCATATGGAGGGGCGATGATAGTGATCAACGTGACCAGAGCTTATTATCCTGTTGTGACCTTACACATTTTTTGTTCGGGTTAAGGCTCAAAGGAAGGATTGCATAGTGGTCCTCTTTTAATTTTCTTCACAAAGTTCACCATCGGAATTAGCTGAAATTGCATGACGTTTTTTGGAACGAATTAAGTTGCGGCTCTCATGCGAAAATGAAACGTTAGCTGAAATCTTCAAATAAAGTCATTACAAGGTAAAACTTCTCGAAATAAAGAATAGGCTGCTGGAATTCCCGACGAAAAATCATTTGAACGTAAAATAGCTGTCTAAAATCGTAATGTGCTAAGGTACTGATTCACGTTCATTGTATGAAAAAGTTGAATGAATTTGCTGAAACATGGACTGGAATTAGGTATACGAAAATATTTTTATATGATAACTTACTAAAGTAGTGAATAGAATTAGTTGTATGAGAAATTTTGTCAAAATGATTACTTTCCGAAACTTTGACTAGAATTAGGTACACAAAGATTTTTTATATGACAATTTGATAAGGCATTGATTGAGATTAGTTGTGTGAAAATGTTTGCTAATATGCAAGTTTGCTAAAATATTGCCTCGACGTAGCTAAAACTAAGATTCATAATAATAGTAAACTGTAGGCTGGAAAAATAATTGATTAGAAGAGAAATAAATACAGTTTACAAGAGAAATTGTACGACCAAAAGAATTTACAAACAAAAAAATCAATTGCCAAAATATTTCGCTAAAGTAATTGGCTAGAGTAGGTAAAGAAACGATCCACTAAAGTGACAGTCCAAATAGTTTTCTATAATAATTGATTTACTTGAGTCACTTGCGGAATGAGTATTGGAATAGGTGCTAAAGTACTGTGCTAGAGTATTTGCTGCAGGTAGTTAGAATAATAATGTGAGAAAGTCAGGGCTTACATTGAAAGATACTTGGGAATTTCGAATAAATTTCCAGCTTTGATATCTACATACATGAATAAATAATATCGATAACTAATCTTTAAAGTGGCACAGCGAAACATCGACGGAGGCGCCTCTGTAATGGACCAGAGCAATAAAATGTATGAGTTGAGGGAATTATACATATTGCAACTAATATTTTCCCTGAGCGCCCCATGGTTTCATATAAATTACTTAAAATAATATTTTTTTATACCCTAGACACACAGCACGATCTAATGAATCATGAGTACTAACTATTCATTAAAATGCCGTGTGTCACACAGTATACGTCATTATGGCTCAAAAATCAGATGATAATGAAGTACACTAATGAAGTGTTTTCTTCCTTCATTATAGCTATAATGAGGAAAAATGTGCTAGATTTAGCATATAATTTAAGTATGGAGCTCCACTGTGCATCTGCTGATTTGAAAAATAAGAAGAAGAAATGCAAAGCACAAAGTAATTATGTCAAAATATTTTTTAATAAAATAAAAACAAAGTTTATTGCGTTAATTCGATCCGTATTGATTTTTTTAATGTGATAAGTTTATCCAAGCCAGCTTGACAGATCAACTTAATTAAAGAAATGGCTGTGTGTCTGCAGTTTATAATGAATCATTATACACTAATGAGTCGTTAGTTATTTCTTCATTAAGAGTGCTGTGTGTCTAGGGCATTACATTTTAGGGCATTTTAGATAATTACATAGCTATATATCCAAAATGCCCTAAAAAATAAACAGTTTTTTTTTCATACTTATTTTTTAAATTAATTGCATTTTTGGCCCCGCAAAAAAAAATCTAACGAGTTTTCTCCTCATGAAAGACCCCTGTGACAATTGTTTTTGATTGAAACAACCTATCCATCGCCCTTACTGGAATTTATTTCCTAGCTACTCAGCTAGTTTCAACTGCGATGGCTGAGAGAATGTTTTCCATATTAAAGAGGTTGAAATCATTACTCCAGGACTCTACGACTGACAGGATTCCACGACTTACAGGACTCCACCACTAACAAGATGCCACGACTGACAGAACTCCATGACTGACAAGAATTTACGGTTGACAGGACTCCACGACTTAAAAGACTCCACGACTGACAGGACTCCACGAATGTCAGAACTCCATGAATGACAGGACTCCACGACTGACAGGACTCGCTCTGCCAAGCGTTCATGAGATTTGTTAAAATTGAAACGAATGAAGTGATTTCCCACTTCACAGCAAGAAGGAAAAGGAACCTTAATATATTTTTGTTTTTTTGGAATGTAAATATATGTAATCAAAATAAGGTTAAATAAAAAATAACAAGTTTTCAAATATAACTTTTAAATTTCGCAAGCTTTATACTGCAAACCCATGGAGCTCATTGAGCTCAAGTTTGTCAGTTATTCTTTCGTTTCTAGAGCATGCCTTAGATTAAGCCCCATCCATTCGTGATCTATATATACGGCCTTATTCGCTAAAATATAAAATCGGCGATGCCTAGACTTGCTGATGTAACCAAATCGTAACGATTTTAGACTTTTTTTTAACTTGTCTGATTACTGTCACTATTGACGTGGGATCTGATTTACATATTTCCTGTTTAATATTCGATGATAGCTAAGCCTAGAATGGCAACCTTTGATACGCTAAGCATAGAATGGCAACCTTTGATACTCAAGGGACTAGCCGACTTTAAAGAAATGATAGGGTTACCACAATAGGCCCTATCAGTGGCCACAGCGCTTTATTATTATTGAACAGGCTATGAAAACCTTTTATTTCGTACAATTGCACATCGATTCATAATTTGTTATTATTTGTCGATTGGCAACACTAAAGATGTTGAAAAATAGTATTACATTACATAAAAATTATTTAGGAAGTTAAAATTGTTTTAATTAACACAAAAAATAATTTTTAATGTTACTGAAAAATCTGCTCGTCTGCAGATTTAATGTCAAAATTTATTGAGCTTGTAAGAGATAGACGTATATAAGCAATATATTTGTCTCAATTTTTATGTCAATTCCAATGCATTCCAATCACTGACATGTATATAAATGGACTGCTTGTTGAACCAAAAATGCATGAAAGCAAATGGCACCACTTTCATATTCCTGTCTCTTTCCGTGAGAGCATACTTTCCCACTGAACTGTAACGATTAGAAACAAGAAATTACTTGTAAAAATCCTTGTAAAAAACACTTTCTTCGACTCATAAATAAAGTTTAACGATACAAATAGTCCCAAATACTTGTGTGGTAAATTCGGAAACTCCCACGGACATGCATGTAAGTAAATTCGCAAATAATTTAAATATAGCTCCAATTTACGACAGTTGGTAGCATTGACAGTGAGAGCATACTTTCTGAAATCAAAATTGATGCCACATGAAACAGGAGATCAAGCAGTCCATTTATATATATGTCAGTGATTCCAATTAATACAGCCGTACTGTTTCCAAAATTGGTTACAGTTCAGTGTACATTTTGAGCTTGAACGAGACAAATAGATTTTAGCCAAAATTTTGTGCCATTTTTGACACTAGGAAGTAGATAGGATGGCGCAGTCCATTCTTATTATGTCAGTGGCTCCATCCAACCACCAAAAAATTTCATCAAAGACTGTCTTTGTCTTAAGGTCTTAAGGCAATTACCTGATGAAACTGTTTAATAAAGACTAAAGAAAATAGCTTGAAGGAGTTAGAAAACATCCAATCAGGCAATGAGAGCTGCCGAAACTACATAAGAGTTGGTCACTTTTACTTTAGAATTTGTATTCATATTGAAGGCCGACGACAACAATGCGGAATGCCTCGCTCCAATATAAAATCAACGGTGCCACGGCCTGATATAGGGAAGACCTCAATTTTTTCCAAGAAATTTACTGGACATTTTTTTACTTCGATTTTTGTTTTTTTTTCATCTGATTTCATTTAATATCGGACAATATAAATTCACTACAATTACAATTACGACAATTACTTCGTTGCTAGCACCGTGCCAGACTTTTTTTTTTTTTTTTTTGCAAAAAAACAATTATTTTATTACGGTTGTAATTTTTATACGAGCTAGTTTAATTATCGATCCGCATTAAATTAATTTTTGAAGCGATAAGGTTAATTATCAATAGCCAGATCGACTGGAGTCTGATAGGGAAGGGGATATCCCACACGAGTATTCTTGATGCAGTATGCAAGCCGGTTTTCTACTGAAAAAATAAAAGACGCAAAGAAATATCTTTCCAAAATGTACAGATATTACTTTGCTTCTTTTACCTCTTCCCGTTTAAACCTGTTTGTAGGGCAGGAAATTTACCAGCTATTTATAATTATGCATTGAAATGTTAAACAGAAAATTTGGAAAGCTTTGAAAATAAATTATATCTCAACTGAAAGCAACTCGCATCAATCAAAGATGGTGAACATAAACGTTGAGATGAATCGGCTAACCAGGGGCGTGTATCTTTATTCTGCTGAGAGCACTCCGAGTGCTCTGAACACCGATATCTTGTATCTTTATTTACTTTCAGAGTATACTCTGAGAACTCTGAACGTGTATCTTCATTATTGCTCAGAGTGCTCTAACTAATCATAGATAAACTTCGGAGCATTTGGAGCAATCCGTCAGTAATACCAATAGAGCGCAACACAATCCTATTGAAAATGTGAATACTTTTTTAAATTCCATATTTCATTTCCTTCCTTCACCCCTTATTTATTTTTATAAAGAATTTTGTATTTTCAATAGATATTTCACAAATCATAAGTGCTGCCAATATAAAAAGAAAAACTACCAGAACACTCAGAGCACTCCGGATTTGTATCTTTTTTCCAGAGTGCTCTGAACGTTCTAAAAAATCTGTTCAATCTACGGAGCGGAAAAAAGATATACGTCACAGATTTCAATCGGCCTTTCAAATTACTAGAAGAATCGGAAGGTTATCAGCTTGCATTTCAAAATATTGCCCCGATGATGAAGAACTACTGAAGAGTGCATTTGTCACCTTGGAAAAATTTGTTTGTCATAGATATGGAGTTCGGCAGATTAACAACGTCAACGATGTCAGATTTGATTTATTTTGTAATACTTATCAGTCAAAAAATTTCACTGAAGGTTTTGGGTAAAAATGCAGAAATTTCGATCCATCAAGCTTACCACCGTGCAGAACTGAATTATGGCAGCATTTATTGAGAGTCCAATACGTGACCACATTTTGGATAAATACTCACTCTAAATTTACTATATCTACAGAAATCAATCAATGTGTTTACATGAATACTTGAAGTATATCATGTAAACGCGCATTGACTTATAACAATGGACGGAGCGTATGCCATTTTCCTATAGGAAAGAATGGCACAAGTTTTACAGTTCTCTCTTTCGCCCTATGGCAGAGTTGGAGCTACCAACACAAAATATTGCTTACTGAACGTTTTCTTATGCCATTTGATGTTTTTATGTTGGCTGCAAATGCAATCTCCGCAGAAAGAATAAGATAAAGATGGTGTTTACCATGCTCCGTCTCTCTTGCTAATACGCAGGATTCAGGTAAAAATAACTTTTTTAAAATGAAAGTCGGAATGAGTTTAATTCCTTATAAGCGCAAGAAAATATATTTTTTTAATTTAATTCGATTTTCGGGTGTAAAATTTCATCTGATTGGTTGAGTTTTACATGTTTTTTATGTAGTAAACATTTTAAAGGGTGCTCTAACGATGATATACAGAAACACAATATTTGTGTTACATGAAATAGCAATTCGCTCAGTCCATTGTTATAAGTCAGTGACTGCAAGTGTGGTTAGATCTACTACATATTTTACCGTTTTGCTACCCTAATCTTAATTAACTAATTTCTACTACAGTGAATTTTAATAAAAATTACAAGATTTATGAAAAAACTACTCCAAACAATAGAAAAGCTGTAAACTTTCCAATAGCAGTAAAAGGCAAAAGAATTTTTAAAAGTCAAAGAATATTTTCATATAAAACCTCACAAAATAGTTAAACCTGGTTTTACTGGTTAGCATTGGAAGAAGTTGTTAAAAACATGAGAAATTACTGTGAAGTCAAACTTATAAAACGTAAGGGTTTTCTCTTCAGTTGGACGAATCTACAGACGTATCTGGGTAAGAAATTTTACTGGCTTTTTTGTACGATACATTGATGAAACGACTGCTGAAGAAGATATGCTTTTTTGTAAAGCTCTATCCAGCAAAAGAACAGGTAAAGATATATTTAAAATAATTGATTCATATTTTAAACAGAATGATATATCTGGGGATTTATGTCGCCGATGATGCAAAAGCAATGCTTAACAGTTTGAAAGGCGTAGTTGCACATACAAAACAGAAAAATCCTTACGTTAAGTATAATAATTGGTGTCTTCATCGCCAGGCTTTTGCCAGAAGAACTAAGAACTATGTAAAAATTGTAAATCTTAGCAAATCAAGGGAATTCGGGAATTCACCTTGTTTTGTGAAGGTAATTATATAAATATCTCGATGCTCGATGGCTGTCTTGTGGTAAATATTGACAAGATGTTTTAACTTACGAGATGAAATCAGATTGTTTTTCTATTGAAAATCCACTTGAATTACCTCAAAAATTAAATAATACGAAATGAATTCAACAAACGGCTTATCTTTCAGATATTTTTTCCTATTTTAACCAAGTAAAGCTTTCTCTTCAAGGCGAAAATACGATTATCTTCATAGTTCAAAATAAAATAAATGCAATAATGAAATTAAAATTTTGAGTAGTTTGTATTTTGGGAGGAAATACTAAAAATAATTCACTATCGAATTGTCATACCGATTCGATATATCGTTCACCTTTTTCATAATTTTCTGTACTGAAAACGATTTGCTATCGCTTTTTGTCTTTTACAATTTGCTTTTGCATCGACTTCGTTTGAAATTATTTGCAGAAGTACAAATAAGAGCCAGATATCGACGATCGGTATTGGAAAACGAAATGGTAAAATCTTTGAAATTTCATGTCAATAGATGGCGATATTGTGGTACATCGAAATTAGTGATAAGGTAGAAATTTCAGAAGACCTCTTTTGAATTTTTTATGTTTTTGTAATTAAAACGGGATATTTGATAATTGTATAATATGGTCTCCAGGTGAAATTACGTTTTGCGTTGTGCACAACGGTCAAATTTTTATTCTTTCCGTTTACGTAATAATTTCTGTTCGGAATATTCTTGTACCACGAGATCAGTATTCTTGTCCTTCTATTCTTTCCACAGAAAAAATAATAAAGAAAAGCAAATGATTTACTGCTGCCCCCTTACGAAATAATAGAGCCTCATACAATTCACAAATAAATTGAAAATGTTCAAATCGTTACTAGACGCGAATTTCGAATTTCTCATAGGTACAGGGGTTTACAAAGTGGAAGTCATTTATTTGCAAAAGTACTTTTTTAATTAACTTACGTTAACGTGAAACACAACCATTAGAAACGTTCGAGTTGTCCGAATGAGGGCACCAGGCGGAATTCACGACGGTTATTGAAACTCTGGCGTGAATGTCGAAAAACATGACAATGTGGAAATCTTTGCTAGAAACGTTTAGAAAATTTCGCACACATTTTGAAAAGAGACTATTAAACTAAGCCCCTGCCATCTCGTGTTGTTTAATTTATCACAGACACATAAATTACCCTGACTATCGCCCCACGTTGTGTCTCCGGAGGCAGGACCTCTTAAACTGTATCTTTATTACTTGCGTTTTTAGAAATGTGAATTAAAGGCGGGAAAATGTTGATAATGTATGGTAAAATGTGATAATGTATGGCAGATATACATAACACAGTCCTTTTTCATTTGCTTTTACAGAAAACTGGATTTACGAAAAAAAATTATATGTCCTGATATACATACATACAAAACTTATTTTTCTTTCCGTTCTCATTAAAAAATATATAAATTGTAAAAATAAACACTTACTTCTTAAATATTACATTCAATTTATCGCCAAGCTTCAGTAAACAAATTGTCTTTGTTGTTTCTGGTCTGGCAATATCACCGTATTAATTATTTTTGAACCTTTCAACAACCAATTCACATTCACAAAACATTAAAACTGTACAGAGCAGCTCATATTTACCCAAATTCTATCTTATGCTGTCCTTGGATACTAAGATGTATAAATTGCACTTAATGCGGCAATAATGATGCCATTTTTTCGCACAAATTCACTGAAGATAATATACTCCGACCGACAACCGCGATAAACAAGTCGAGAAAATCCCTATGCACCCAACCAAATAAACAATTCCCGAATCTTCTAATACCGGCAAATTTCAAGTACTTTTTGTCACCCTTGCTTTTGACAAAGGATTCTAGAAACATCTACCTCCACGACGCGACGGTAGGGATAAGTTTCTATGACACTAATTGGGATTGCTACAGAGAGTAAAGCCAAGTAAACCTTTCACGTCAAGAGCTCGGAATTGACTGAAGTAACCTAAACTGCCCAGTACCTCCCAAACTAAGTAACAAAATCCTGCGAGAAAATGATATTAAGCCTAAATCAGATTGCAACAGCGACAGCAACCGCAGCAGCGGCAGCAACGCCAGAAATAGTTTTGCTGTCGGGTGTATCAGATTGCACCACAGCAGCGAGCAGATTATAACATTTCTGAAATTTCTTTCCAAGGAGCTTCAATTTTTTTTATTTATCATACAAAAACTGTTTTTTTATTAAATATAAGTTTCTCCTCCATTTTCATTTCTAAATACATGAAAAATCAACAGACACATTGGGATGACGGCAATAACCATCATGCTGCCTATGAAGGCAGCAACAGCAAATTTTGAATTTGAAATGACCAAATCGCAACGATCTCTCGAACTGATGTAGGAAAGTTCCAATTTTTTCTTAGAAATTTACTAGAAATTTTTTCTTTAGAATTTGTATGGGGAATGCCTCGCTGCAATATAAAATCGATGGTGCCACGCCACGGCCTGATATAGGGAAGACCTCAATTTTTTACTAGAAATTTACTGGACATTTTTCTTTAGAATTTGTATGCATTATTGTGGTGCTTGGCGCTTCGTCATTTATTTATATTCGTTGCTCATACCGACGAGGTGTTCGAGGTTCAAGGTAGAAAGGAAAGTTCCAACGAACAGCTCCCACCAAATACACGCTTCTACTAGTTCTAAGGCTAGGTAGCACAATTCAATATGGATCCAGACGGCTCCAGGAAAACCCATTATTAATATACTGCGAGAGCATGTTATGTTGTGTCTGGCTCTATAAATGAAGCAAAGAGTGTTCAGTTCATATATTGTCTGGAGCGGTCCTGGAAGAAGGAATTAGGTCAGCGATGCAACATGAGAATGACGCCTCATACCAAACAAATAACGTAAACAGGCTTTGAAAGCACGCTGTAATTTGGTCAGAGCCGAGCTTTGCAGAGGAAACAATGCAGTATCGACGTAGAAGAATATAGGCAGCACGAGAGCAGAGACAAGACGGTTCCGGACATGAGAAAGGAGATGGTGTGGCACTGCATAGAGAGACCGAAGACCAAAGTAAATTCTGGAACATGTCAGGTTGACATGGGCATACCAGTTGAGGTTTTTGTCCATAAGTAAACCGAAGTTTTTTATATGGGAGCCATTAATCGGAATGGTATATTCGAGGAGTAGAATAGGGGGAAAGGAGTCTTGTGGCGATTGTGACCCGGGGGAAGTAAATCATGGCTTGAGATTTGCTGGGATTAAGCGCAAGTCCATTTCTGGAGCACCACTCGCTGATTCTGGCCAAATTAGCATTGAGTTCTATGACTAGTCTCGGTAGATGTGGAGTAGGTGCAGCAGCATTGATCTGCAGATCGTCCGCATATATGTGTAAGTTTGTAGTTTCCAAGGGGAAGCAATATCATTAATAAACAATGAGAATAGAAGAGGAGCTAATACAGAGCCCTCAGGGACCAGTCAGTACAGGTTTGATACCAGATCTGCGACCGTCACTGCAAACAATCAGAGTCCTGTCAGCCAGATAACTAGCAACAAACGCACACGCAGAGGTGCAAAATCCAAAAAAGGATCTGAGCTTGTAGATCAGTAAGTCATGCGGAACAGAGTCAAAGGCTTTTTTGAGGTCCAACAGGACATGTATTACCTTCTTTCCATCGTCGCAGAATCCACGGATATCGCTAAACACTTTAACAAGTGCCGTAGTGGTAGAGTACTTGCGTCTGAAATCCGACTGATGACCTAATAGCATGCCCTCGGCGTCAATGTGTGAATGTATTTGATCCTGATTATCACCTCAAACAGCTTGGAAATAGCAGGAAAGATGGAAATGGGTCTCCAATCTGACAGTGATAAAGGTGAAGAAAGTTTGGGAATAGGAGTTATCAACCCGGACCTCCAATATAACGGAAAATGTGATTCAGTAAGTAGTCTATTGAAAAAATTATTGATTTCGGGGAGAATGTCAGGAAAAATAATTTTCAGAAATCTGACTGGAACCCCATCGAGTCCAATCGCATTAGATTTGACGTGATGAAGTGCATCTATGACTTCTATTTTGTAACAGTTTCTGAAAGAGAATCTGGAGGAAATGGGTTGAGGATCAGCCGAGGAGGTCATAGATGTCCTAGGAGGCAGAAAGTCGCTACCGGAAGTAGGATCCCGTGAGGGAAGGGGAGAAGAGGAGGAACAGAAAAAGTCCGCAAAGTCGTTGGAATCTATATCAGCATGGACCTTAGATCTAGAACTGATTCCCAGGTTTCGAATCTTATTCCAGTTAAGCTCACCCTCGAAACTGCTTTGAATGAGTTCCCTGATTTTGGAACGTTTCAGGTAATCAGCTTTTCGACGTATTCGACGAAATTCAGAGCGGATAATTTCGGATTTGGATCTTTTCCATTGAATATATGCATTGTCACGAAGTTCACAAAGGAGAGCAACATCAGGTCTGTTAAGAACTCTAGAGCTAATGTCTTTAATCTGAACGATTTTGCGAGGAACATGTCTCTGGAAAAGGAATCTGCCTTTATTTGAGAAATGCAGAACCGCATCGTCCAAGTCAGGTAGAGAATGCAAAGCCGTCCAGTCCATTCTATGAATATCAGGTTGTAGAGCAGAGAAATTGCGGAATGTGATCCAGGAACTAGGAGGATGGCATGGAAAATCAAAGGAGGCGAAGATTATCTCATGGTAAGAAACACCCGGACATTGGCCAGAGGACTGAGGAGGTAAGTTTGGCGAGGTGATAAGGAGATCCAGCGTAGTAGCAGAAAAGGACCCGTGTCGAGTAGGTTCACAATGAATTAGTTGCAGCCCACGCTCAACCAGTAACCCTACCAAATTTTTCTTAAGAGAGGAATTACCACCCAAGTCAATATTGAAATCTCCCCCAATGACAATTCGGGAGAATTGTTCAATGACCGAGTCTAGTTCCCGATTCAGAGCGGAGAGCTGATAGTCAGAGAACGTCGACTCCCTTCTATAGACCACTATGAGAGCAATCGGGTCTAAATGCGAGATATTATTCCACATTTTGACTGCGAGCACTTCACAACTATTGTCTGAAAGTTGAAAAATAACATTAGAATTGAACGATTTGGATATGTATATGGCCACCCCCCACCCCTATTATCAGTTCAATCTAATCTATTCACTCTATAACCGGAAATTTCTAACATGTTGGAGGAATGAAATGATTTTGTCCATGTTTCACAGATTAAAAGAGCACTGGCGTTTCCAAGGGACCTCCCTTAATATCCGCTGAGTTCTTGAGGGTAGATCGTGCATTCAGCGAGAAGATGTTGCAGTTAGTGTGGGGCAGGAAGTTGGGAAGCGTAGAACGAGCGGAAAGAATATGATGCATTAGAAGTACTTAAACAGAGCCGTGGACTAGTAATTAATTAACTAATAGCTGGTATAGATCGGATGTGAGGCGCTCCCACCGGGAATCAGGTGAACAGTCTGTAGATAATCTGGATATATGTATCTTACGATTTCTGGTGGCCACTTATATTACCAATTTATTGCGTTTGAGAAATAGAGCCTTGTGCAACAAATCGAGTTCATCAGTATCGAGGTCTTCGTTAACAAACACCCTGACGGACAAAGAGTCGGGAATAATGGAGTTAAGCGTCAGAGGCGCAGCTTTGAGTTGCCGATTGTAGGCGTTAAAAAATGTTTGACACTGCTTCTCCTTAAGAAACTTGATATAAGATTTGGATCTGCTGTTAGATGAAATTCTATTAATAGATTTCAAATAGAAGGGAGCCGTATGTTCGATTTTCCTGGAGAAAGAGGGATCCAGTCCCTGCAGCAAAGAGCTGGAAGAAGAAATTTTGAGCAAAAGATGCTTTTGGTAGATTGGTGATGATGAGTGACCTTTTTTTTTCACTAGCAAGGGCTTTATCTTTGATGATGCGTAGGTCTTTTTTTAGCTTTGATGTGGTCTCTAATATCAAAACCACACTTTTAGCAGTTGAGTCTAGTTTAATAGATAAATCTTTTCATTCATTTTTTACGGAGCTGAGTGAAGAGGCTGAATCAGTCACCTTCCTGCCAACAAGAAGATGCTCCTTGGCAAAGCTGATGCAACCTTTGCAAATCCAATCTATAGAGGTTCCTTGATAATACGACAGATAATCGGAGACCGCAACTTTAGCACACTCAATGTGAAAACATCCTGGGCAGGCAGCACAATAAATCCAGCTTATAGCAGTGGCTTTGCGATTTATTGTTTTATTCTTGTTTATGGGAATCGTAAGGTTTACAGAAGCAGGATCTACTAAATTACAAACACAGCAGCGAACAGTCTTGACAATGCCTTTATTGTTAGCTATGATCAATAACTGCTTGACATTATTCACGGTCGGCTGAGTCGGGAGAATCGGGTCAAAGGGGCTACCACCACAGGTCTTGCTACCTTTTGGACTAGAAAATATTTGTAAGTCTTTACTCTTTTTAACCGCTTTCTTCGTTTTTTTTTATGGATTTGGTTTGCGGGTCAGCGGTTGAGGGAGAGTCAGATGAACCAACATTACTCGCCTTTTGAGCTCTGGTGGAAATCATTGATATAGCTTTACATAGTTCTAAAGCTGAACTAAGAGAGTTGTAAGTATAATTGAGAAGCATAACACACTCTTGAATGCGCTCTGAGCAATAGTCGAGGGATAATAGGCACTAGTGCTAATGAACTGTCAATTGTATAAATGACCAGAATTGAGCATCAAATTAAAAGCAGACTGAGCTTTAAAATTTAGCTTTTAGTTTTAATTGATTGATATATTTAGTCAAATGACGTCAAGAATCAGTCCCAATAATTTTAGTTATGTTAGGTTAGTACACCGATAAGTAATTGCATATACATAATTGGTTGTGCTATATCAATAAAAGAAGCTAGAGACTCATGTGATTTATGGTATTTCATTAAGCCAAAGTGAGATACCTGATATTCCATATCATATGAAGACAATTTAAATATAATAGCACTACTAACGGGATACCAAATGCAGGAAAAGAATACGCCCTAAAATTTTATAATATATTAAAAGATGGTCCAAGATTGTTCATCAGCTGCTGATTGAAAAAAAACCGACAACTACCCCAATACCATGAGGTACAAAGATTCTGCTAGTGACGTTTCGTCTGAAATTTGCACTATATTTGCTTCATTTTTTGAAAATGCATTTTCCTCTTCAAATTTCCAACCTCGTAATAGCAACTTTAATTATATGAACGACTCTCATAAAGTTTCATTCACTATCCCTACAATTACCCATGAGCATATACTTGATCATATTAATGGGCTTCCAAATGACTTCACAACGGGTCCCGATGGGATTCCTCCAGCCTTTCTGAAGTCATGTTGCCTCTCCCTAGTAGCCCCGCTTAGAATTATTTTCCAAAAATCGCTCGATAGTGGTTGTTTTCCGCAGCTGTGGAAAAATTCTTTCATCATACCTATCCACAAAAACAGGTAGTAAAAATGATATTTCTAACTACAGGCCTATTGCGAAATTATCTTGCATGCCCAAATTATTTGAATCAATCATTTACTCTCAACTATCATTTTCCTGTAAGAATTTGCTTTCTTCAAACCAACATGGGTTTATTTCGGGCAGGTTTACAACCACCAACTGATTAGAATTCATCTCGGATACTAATGGCGGGTTTGCAAAAGGCTTCCAGACAGATTGTATCTATACTGACTTTAGTAAAGCTTTCAACAAGTTATCTCACTCCGTGATATTGTTTAAAATGGAAAAGTATGGGTTTCCCCTAACATTCCTAAAATGGACGGAGTCATATTTAGATAATAGAACTTACCAAATCAATTTCCGCCATTCCTTCTCTAGAGTCTTGAAAGCTTCGTCCGGCGTACCTCAAGGAAGTCACCTGGGCCCGTTGCTCTTTATTCTATCTATTGACGACATTGTATCTGTTGTGAAGCACTGCAAAGTCTTGATTTATGCTGACGATATCAAACTTTTCGCTCAGATTAAGTCTTTTAACGATTGTGAACTTGTACAGGGTGACCTCCACAATTTTTACGACTGGTGCAAAAGCAATAATTTGGTACTCAATATCGACAAATGTGAGGTTATGACTTTAAACAGGAATCTGAAACCAATCACTTATGATTATAAATTCTCGAATTCCTCGATTCGCCGTGTTAGTTCTGTTTGTGACTTGGGTGTCAAATGTGACCAAAGATTGAACTTCGTCTCCCATATAAACTTCATGGTATCAAAGAGTAGTTCTATGCTGGGTTTTATAAAACGTTGGGTTCCGAGAGTTTTCGAATCCTTCTATAACATTGTGTTTGTACACTTGCTTTGTGAGACCACTTCTTGAATACGCTAGCCAGGTCTGGTCTCCTTTTTACGGTACACACATCAAGTGCATCGAGTCTGTTCAGAGAAACTTTTTACGATTTGCTCTCAGGCACCTACCCTGGAATAATTCATTGATTCTTCCACCCTATGAGGATCACTTGCAGCTTTTGAAATGAGAAACGTCGCATGATTGCCGATGTAACTTTTGTTCACCAACTCTTAAACGCGAATGTTGATTCCTCGTTGTTACTTGACAAAATCTATTTCCGTGATAATAGGCACAATTTAAGTAGGCTACCTCTGTTGCATGTTAACTCCTCAAGGTCTAACTTTAGCATGTATGAACCTGTTAATCGCATGTGCATTACTGTTAATAATTTGGCTGAGTATTTTGACGACTCTAAGCATGTCTTTAAAAAACGTCTCTTTTTTAGTTAGATTTAATTTACATTTTTAGATTTTTGTTCTATGTCGCATTGCATGTCATTTTATCTAGTGTTTGGTCTATGGTTAGTGTAACATACTAATACTAACACCGACTAAGTGATGAAACGCATGTAGTATTGACCGTTTATTTATTAAACGTGTCCATGCAGCGAGCTTGTGTTAAGCTGGTTCTGATAGTCATTAAAAGTGAATTGTAGTGCTGGAGTCCTTACTGCATTCGCTTTGGTTTATACATATTGTTGGGTTAATTATGCGTTACTATATCACTATGAAATCAGCTCGTATCAAATGCTTCTATTTAGAATTATGAGTTAATAAGAATTCTGCGCTAATATGCAAGATGGTTGCTTTCGACGGTAAATCAGCGCCTTCGAGATTCACATAAAAGATTAATTTAAAATAAACATAAACGCGATAATTAATTAAAAATTAAGAAATTTCATAGATTTTCAATAGCACAACATAACTTTTTCCCTGATTTTTTCTATTAATTCCTCATTAAAACCCATAATTTGTCAAACTAATAAATGAAATTAATTTTATACAAGTTTTTTTTTAATAACTATAGTTTATTTACTATTATCTTTTAATTACTATGTTTCATAAAAATATCCAAATCCACATAACATGCATATCAATTATTCTCTGTCCACACAGAAATGTCAATTATGTTGCCGACTAATTTAGAGATTTTCCCAAACTTTTTGTTGGCAACTTATCGCGTCGCCCTCATTGTGTTAAGTATATGGGACTTCCATATATTCGAATCTTTGACAGCAACCAATTTACGGCGACTTTGTTGTGTCGTCCTCACTGTGTTTTGGCCTTAAGATAGGCACAAAAAAGTTGCAGAGTGAACAACTCGTCGTTGGACGTTTTTATTGTATTTTAGATACCAGAAAAATAGTGGAGAGCAGCCTTTTCACATCTAAAGCTTTTGTCGCAACACTTTATCTAAATCCTCGGCACAGTATTGCTTTAAATTCGGAGCAGGTAAAACTTTCAAAAAAACATTTGAAGGATGTGTGGATAAGGATACAAGCTCTGCACAACGAACACGAAACTCAACTCCAGGAAACTCATCAGATAACAATGAAAAGAGCGATCTGCAAATGTATACCTTGGTGAGCATGCAAGAGAAAGATTACAGTTAAGTAAATTCTCATATAGTGATAATGTATAAGACATTGGTACTCTTCTCGATGCTCTGGAAAGCGTAAGAGCGTACATAGAAATGAATACACTATCTTACTGGGAAACGAAAAAGCGTTCTGATCCAGAACTCTACGCTCTCTCCTGTGTAATACTCGCTACCACAGTAACACAAGTTAGTGTTGAAAGGTTATTTATGCGTATTATTTAGGAATATTATATAGGTACTAATACTATTATAATAGAAAGCAAAATTACATCGAATAAGTTTATGCGTGTTGGTGCAGTTTTGGGTCTCGATTTTATATGCATATGGTAGTATTTGATACATTTTTCATTCGATTTCTTTCTTTCATATAGTTCCTATTTTTCAGTCCTTCGTTATACACTGAAATTATATACTGAAGCTTCTCCAATGCCTGTGTTAAGCTCAAGTTTTATAGTGGAAGAGCACAGTGCAGTAATAAACAGCTAGCAGAACTCATAAAGGAGCAGTCAAGTTATTATAATAAGAGTGGAAATTGGTCGACATTTCTACACGCTGCCTTTGCCTTACTGTCAAGTCAATGGTCCCATTTGTTAGTTGTTTGTTTTGTGCTTGCATCTCATTTGCTCTGCATTTTCTGTCTTTCGTTAATGTTTACCCCTTCGAGATTTGGTTGACATATTTTTATGATTTTCAGACGGAGAGCGCCTCATTTTTCTGGTTGGCCGGGCCCCCCACATCCTCTCTCAGGCCCTGGTTAGTAATAGTGATTCATTAGAGCGTGCTGTGTATCTAGGCTTTTGTAGGACCTGTTTAAGATGAAATCATAGTTCTTCCTCCATGATGAGTGTACAAAACAAGTTAGAGTGAGTTCTTAATGCATCGCTGTCGCCGGCCCATTAAGACCTTTCGGTGTCATCGCCGACCTCATGGTCATGGCTCTTAGGCCCAAAATACATTCACGGCCTCAGGTCAGGGGCCACAAGCCACTTGAGGCTTGTGGCCGACTGCTGAAGCCAACTAAGTTACATTCATGGTCACTGGCCACAAGAAGCCATGCTTCTGAATATGCGTATTTGCAAGTAATTAATCATTTTTCCTTTCATTTTAATTTCTGCAGAATTATTACAATGCAATATGAATTAGTTCACACAGGAAAACAACTTTTCTGATTGATAAATAAAATTCCGATTAATTACAAATTCCCCGCCATATTGAATACCCTACCACTCTTATACTTCAATGTTGGTAGTACCACGGCTGCGAGCCACAAAATTTGAGATTTGATCAAACTTGGCCACGGCCACAGCGTGGCTGGTGGCCTGTGGCCGCGAATGTAACTTCCGCAATACATTTACATTGGTTCAGAGGCGTGCATCTAGTGGCCTGTAGCGTGTGATCGTGAATGCATTTTGGGCCTTATGTTGTCTTCCGGGGGTTACGCTCACTCACAATTTCTCGTTGTTTCGATCTCTTCATTTTGAGTGTCTTCTACGCAGCATGCCATATGTGAAGTTAAAACTTCATTTTGTCAGATATTTTACCTAGATGAAGTTGTGAAATTTTCAGCCTTAATTTTGAAGTTGTTGTCTTTGTATACTTGTATTTTGCTAAACAATATTAAAAATCATATTGCGTGTGCATACGTACAGAAAAAACTTTAAAAAGAATTAATGTCTAATAGCCCCAGAGATCCCACTTTACTGCAAAGACTGACTTATAACAATGGACTGAGCGTATGCAATTTTCCTATAGGAAAGAATGGCACAAGTTTTACAGTTTTCTCTTTCGCCCTATGTCAGAGTTGGAGCTACCAACACAAAATATTGCTTACTGAACATTTTGTTATGCCATTTGATGTTTTTATGTTGGCTGCAAATGCAATCTCCGCAGAAAGAATAAGATAAAGATAGTGTTAACCATACTCCGTCTCTCTTGCCCATATGCAGGATTCAGGTAAAAATAAAGTCGGAATGAGTTTAATTCCTTATAAGCGATTAAAATATCACTTGGACGCAAGAAAATATATTTTTTTAATTTAATTCGATTTTCGGGTGTAAAATTTCATCTGATTGGTTGAGTTTTCCATGTTTTTTATGTAGTAAACATTTTAAATGGTGCTCTAACGATGATATACAGAAACACAATATTTGTGCCACATGAAATAGCAATTCGCTCAGTCCATTGTTACAAGTCAGTGACTGCAAGTATAGTTAGATCTACTACATATTTTAACGTTTCGCTACCCTAATCCTAATTAACTAATTTCTACTACAGTGAATTTTAATAAAAATTACAAGATTTATGAAAAAACTACTCCAAACAATAGAAAAACTGTAAACTTTCCAATAGCAGTAAAAGGCAAAAGAATTTTTAAAAGTCCAAGAATATTTTCATATAAAACCTCACAAAATAGTTAAACCTGGTTTTACTTATTGGTTAGCATTGGAAGAAGTTGTTAAAAACATGAGAAATTACTGTGAAGTCAAACTCATAAAACGTTTAAAACATTGTATCCAAGGGTTTTCTCTTCAGTTGGACGAATCTACAGACGTATCTGGGTTAGGAATTTTACTGGTTTTTTTGTACCTGATGAAATGACTGCTGAAAAAGATATGCTTTTTTGTAAAGCTCTATCCAGCAAAAGAACAGGTAAAGATATATTTAAAATAATTGATTCATATTTTAAACAGAATGATATATCTGGGGATTTATCGATGATGCAAAAGGAATGCTTAACAGTTTGAAAGGCGTAGTTGCACATATAAAACAGAAAAATCCTTACGTTAAGAATAATAATTTTGTCTTCATCGCCAGGCTTTTGCCAGAAGAACTAAGAACTATGTAAAAATTGTAAATCTTATCAATTCAAGGGAAGTCGGGAATTCACCTTGTTATGTGAAGGTAATTATATACATAAAACATTATTACTTTACACAAATGTTCGATGGCTGTCTCGTGGTAAATTATTGTTTTTTACGAAATGAATTCAACAAACGGCTTATCTTTCAGATATTTTTTCTTATTTTAACCAAGTAAAGCTTTACTCTTCAAGGAGAAAATACGATTATTTTCATAGTTCAAAATAAAATAAATGCAACTATAATGAAATTAAAATTTTGAGTAGGTTTTATTTTGGGAGTAAATACTAAAAATAATTCACTTTCGAATTGTCATACCGATTCGATATATCGTTCACCTTTTTCATAATTTTCTGTACTGAAAACGATTCGCTATCGCTTTTTGTCTTTTACGATTTGCTTTTGCATCGACTTCGTTTGAAATTATTTGCAGAGGTACAAATAAGAGCCAGATATCGACGATCGATATTGGAAAACGAAATGGTAAAATCTTTGAAATTTCATGTCAATAGATGGCGATATTATGGTACATCGAAATTAGTGATGAGGTAGAAATTTCAGAAGACCTCTTTGGAATTTTTTATGTTTAATTTTGTAATTAAAACGGGATATTTTATTTTCAGGGCTTAAAAATTGTATAAGATGGTCTCCAGGTGAAATTACGTTTTGCGTTGTGCACAACGGTCAAATTTTTGTTCTTTCCGTTTACGTAATAATTTCTGTTCGGAATATTCTTGTACCACGAGATCAGTATTCTTCTCCTTCTATTCTTTCCACAGAAAAAATAATAAAGAAAAGCAAATGATTTACTGCTGCCCCCTTACGAAATAATAGAGCCTCATACAATTCACAAATAAATTGAAAATGTTCAAATCGTTACTAGACGCGAATTTCGAATTTCTTATAGGTACAGGGGTTTACAAACTGGAAGTCATTTATTTAATTAACTTACGTTAACGTGAAACACAACCATTAGAAACGTTCGAGTTGTCCGAATGAGGGCACCAGGCGGAATTCACGACGGTTATTAAAACTCTGGCGTGAATGTCGAAAAACATGACAATGTGGAAATCTTTGCTAGAAACGTTTAGAAAATTTCGCACACATTTTGAAAAGAGACTATTAAACTAAGCCCCTGCCATCTCGTGTTGTTTAATTTATCACAGACACATAAATTACCCTGACTATCGCCCCACGTTGTGTCTCCGGAGGCAGGACCTCTTAAACTGTATCTTTATTACTTGCGTTTTTAGAAATGTGAATTAAAGGCGGGAAAATGTTGATAATGTATGGTAAAATGTGATAATGTATGGCAGATATACATAACACAGTCCTTTTTCATTTGCTTTTACAGAAAACTGGATTTACGAAAAAAAATTATATGTCCTGATATACATACATACAAAACTTATTTTTCTTTCCGTTCTCATTAAAAAATATATAAATTGTAAAAATAAACACTTACTTCTTAAATATTACATTCAATTTATCGCCAAGCTTCAGTAAACAAATTGTCTTTGTTGTTTCTGGTCTGGCAATATCACCGTATTAATTATTTTTGAACCTTTCAACAACCAATTCACATTCACAAAACATTAAAACTGTACAGAGCAGCTCATATTTACCCAAATTCTATCTTATGCTGTCCTTGGATACTAAGATGTATAAATTGCACTTAATGCGGCAATAATGATGCCATTTTTTCGCACAAATTCACTGAAGATAATATACTCCGACCGACAACCGCGATAAACAAGTCGAGAAAATCCCTATGCACCCAACCAAATAAACAATTCCCGAATCTTCTAATACCGGCAAATTTCAAGTACTTTTTGTCACCCTTGCTTTTGACAAAGGATTCTAGAAACATCTACCTCCACGACGCGACGGTAGGGATAAGTTTCTATGACACTAATTGGGATTGCTACAGAGAGTAAAGCCAAGTAAACCTTTCACGTCAAGAGCTCGGAATTGACTGAAGTAACCTAAACCTCCCCAGTACCTCCCAAACTAATTAAGAAAATCCTGCGAGAAAATGATATTAAGCCTAAATCAGATTGCAACAGCGATAGCAACCGCAGCAACGCCAGAAATAGTTTTGCTGTCGGATGTATCAGATTGCACCACAGCAGCGAGCAGATTATAACATTTCTGAAATTTCTTTCCAAGGAGCTTCAATTTTTTTTATTTATCATACAAAAACTGTTTTTTTATTAAATATAAGTTTCTCCTCCATTTTCATTTCTAAATACATGAAAAATCAACAGACACATTGGGATGACGGCAATAACCACCATGCAGGCAGCAACAGCAAATTTTGAATTTGAAATGACTCGGCAGCAGTGTTGGTAGGTGGTTGTGATGAAAATTCCCTCCAAACAGATTATGATGCAATTTCCCACATTTTTTCCTGGGACAAAAACCCATCGAAATACACTACAAGGAACAACTAGAGTAATATTTCAAAACAAATTCATTTTTACTGATTACAATTTCAAATAAACTACATATCTAAGAGTTAAGCAAAAAGCTCACTCATGAGGAAGCCTTCTTCCTCTATAAAAGTATGTTCGTGTTATTCGTATTCTTCATTGCATTATATTAATTATATGTAGTACATATTCTGGAGAGTCCCTTTGGGAAAAAGAGTACTCTAAAAATCTAAACGCTTTCCTAGAAGCTTGCAACGCTTTCCTTCTCTATCCAAGTTCATAACTTTTTTACTACACAGAGAGCATTTCATTGTTCTAAAGAAGCATTCCAGGAGGTATGCTATGATGGGCGAAGAAGATTTTTGAAGATGTCTTTTGAAATGCTTTATTTTGAATAATCATCGCAGTGCTTCTTCCTTAATCTCATACTGCTTCCCGAGAACTGTAATAGCGCGCTTGCAACCGTAAGCATCCCTATGAGGCAAGGACATGAGTATAGAGAAAGGCAGCGGTGCATGCTTCCGAAGAAGTGCTTCAATAGACTAATCTTCTATAGAATTTCCAAGTGACGGCTCTAGAAGCTCTTGAGTTACTTACTAATTTTTCTGGATAGAGTTCCAAATTATACCTCGAAAGCGCTTAAATTGTACTTCTTTCAAAATCACTATTTTCTCGTCTCGTCGCTTATACCCAGCTTATATTTCATAAGTGCTTGATATTTTAATTTATGCTTTAAATGTGCTATTTCAAGAAATATGTAGCATTGTCTCAATTTTTTATATTTTAATAATATTCCATGCTCAATTTTGTCTTAATTATGCAGAAAAGTTCAATTTTGTTGTGTAAAATTTAAAACAATATTTTTGTGTATAATTTTTGCCACGATTTTGTTGTAGGAGACGCTATTATTCCCTTTTCCCTTTTACAATTTTTTGTGAGTGAAAATTCCCATAATATGAGAGAATTCCCTCAATCTACCAACACTGCTCGGCAGTACGGCGTTTGTGCTGCTTTCTCTCAATCAGCATTCAGCAGATCGCTCTCGACCAATGAAAACAATTTGCTGGCGCTGTCGCTGCTGCTGCCGTGGCAACCTAATCAGTCTTATGGCAGAAACACATCCAGGCCTCGAGGCTTCCTCGAGGTGTTGTCAAAATTTCCAACACGGGTTTTTAAATGATGCAACACAAAACCAAGCCAGCAGGTAGTATAAAGGCCTAGCCGCAAAGCTCCCTTTGCTCAATGTTCGAAATTTTTCTCTCTCAGGCCTACTTCTGTCTCAACAGATGTACTAACAAAATTAAATTGACAGCACCGAGCCACAGTATATTCTACGGAGCCCGGTGGTATCATTTTGTTTTCATTTCTCTGAGGCAAGCCTTAAGGCAAGCTGCGAGGAAGCCTGAGTGAGGCCAGGTCTGAGGCTTGCTTGGATGTGTTTCTGCCTTTAGAATCGATGTGGCGGAGCAACTCTAGGAAGAATAAACAACAACATCACGTTAAGTGGACAACCCCCAAACCAGTTATACGAAAGAAGATAAGAGAAGACATAAAATTGAATGAGGGCCAAAGATAAGCACCAACGCCCTAAATAATCCAAACCATAGGATGCAAAAAATCATCGAAGAAAGACAGCAAAGAAATCGAAGGCTCAAACACTCCCGACTTGACTTGACAGACTATAAAGGCATTAAATTCCAATGCCCTCCCTTCAAAGCTGGTTTTGACTTGTAGGAGCGAGTACAACCATACTATCAAAGAAAATAAAGTAACCCTCAGATAGGTACAAGTATCTCTATTTACCGGGCCCAAACTCGTGCTGGAGAAATTTTGGATCAGCTACAATGGCATCGCCTTCCTGGAATAAAACACGCGGAAATATTAATTAGCTCCCCTCGCAAGGACTTAATATTACATCTGAAAAATAAGCCTCTTTGGCACTCAACAGAAAAGTATGATGGCCGAGTAAATTTCCCACAGACAGAAAAAATCTACGAAAGATATATATATACTAGTATAAAATGTCCTGTTTCTGTGCTAACTGTGGTCCACTAACATGGCCGTTTCTAGCAACATTGGGGCATTGGAACCCTCTAGCAGGAATAATTTTCTAAACTACTTTAGATTACCAACAGGAATAATAACGTAAAATACAATCGCAAAGACCCTGTTGAGACGGATCAATATAAGGTGCACTTTGAGGTGCCTCAAAATGCCCTTCCTGATTACATCAGTGAACTTGCTGCCCTTGCTGCCTTCAGTCGGTGGAACAAATATGAACATCGAGAAATCATGTAAAGCAACAACTAACACTGCAATGCTTGAAACTGGAATGATCACATGACGCATAATAAATAATAATGCCCAATAAAACTAAGTGCTGTCTCAAAAGCTGCCTGTGCTGCCTGTGAATTTTAAGTTCCACTTTATTCCTGCTCCCGACCTTCATCCTATCAACAAGTTACTTGCGGCAGAGTCAGCATACTAAACAGGCTCAAAGGCACAACACGGGAAACACACCGATTCCAAGTTCAAAGGCTAGTAAACTGATTTTCAGTCCCGCCCGAGAAGAAAGAAACCATAAAGTTATGGTAAGGGAAATCCCCGTCCGAATGTCGTATTTTAAATAATGGGAAAGTTCCGATCGTGCAAGTCGATTTAGTTGTTTTGTAATCAAAAAATTAGGGGAATAACCTTTGCCAAACAGTATTATATGAACCAACAGTATAAAACTATTTTGTGATTACCAAATAGTTAGCTACTGAAAGTAGACCATAAAATAATGCGGGGAATTTACAAAAAATGAATTCTGAATAATTCGCATGATCTAATTTCAGTAGCCAAAATCAAACAGCTAAATTAACTTGAAATAGGTTGAAAATTATGTCATCAGTTCGTTTACTATCATGGGGGTCCCGTGGATCGCGAGGCCCTGGCCACTGGCCCAGCGGACTCAACATACAAATTATGAAGCAGAATTGCCGTGAAAGTACCTGAGCAAAAAAATCTTATCTACAATATGCTCATAAAATTTATTAGCGGTATTGGAACCCGAATTTTATCCTTTTGTCAGCGAACAATAGTGCATAAAATTTCTAAAGAGACATTTTTCAGAGAATTTGTTATAAAAAATCTTATTGAAAATAGATGCATACATCTCCAATAAGGATTAGACCAACTTTTCGTTGTAAGGTAGAGCGGGACTTAGGTGGCGTGGGTAAGAAATGCCACCTTAAATATCTCGTATAATGAAAGGGCAATAAAACAAGAGCGTACATACAGAAGTACGCCTGGCGTGGGCTGATATGCGTCACATAGCCAGTCGCTGCCAGGCATTAGGTAAAAGCGCATGTGTCATGCTATTTGGCGAAAGGTAAAAAAAAAGTATTTGCCCACATTAGTTTCTTACGGAATGTGCTCATCGTGTGAAGTAAGTACCTTTATATTGTTATTTTCTGAGTGATACTATTTAAAGTATAAATTTGTTGTTGTCATTGTGTTCTATCTAAAATCATGTTCTTGTATCGTTCGGGGTAAAAAATGCCACGGTAGCAAATTTTAGGTATAAGGCTAAGGTAAAGACTAAATGTTATATCTATCTATTTAAATATTAATAACAACCTGAATTGCAATGCGACTACAAAGATTTTTCAAAAAAGTAAATATAAAAATAACATTTTAAAGTGATGCAACTAAAATAAGGCTAGACTATCATATTAAAATAGAATGCTCGTTTGTGTTCATTATTTATGACTATTTTTAAAGTTATGAATAAATATCGATAACAATTAACCAGATTCCGCTTTTTTATTCTTTCTTACGCATCAAGTCTTAGATATGTATAGTAAGTGACACATGTTGCCCCAACACTCATTACCCCGCAAGAAGGGTAAAAAGTACTGAACGACTTGCACTTAAAATCAATTAATAACGTAAAATTATTAAGTTTGTTGCATATTTTTTTTTTTTTTTTTTTGGTATTGATATATGAAACCCTAAAGATTTTACGTTTAAATTATTATATAATTTTATCTAAAAGTTTATGATATATTGATAACAATTCAAAAAATGGCAAGTCAAGCCCCACCCTACCCTACTGTTGTTCCCACGTTATTAAATGTTACAAATAGACTGTGATATGCATCATAATACATACACAATACCATTTAGTAATCACAACAAATTACACAATCAACACAGTTCCTTACAATTAAACAGCCCAAATAATAAGAATAATAATAATAATAAAGAACGGTATTGTATTGAAGGTTGAGTGGACAAGTTCTATCCAGCATTCCCCCGATCTCAGCTTAATTTTCAGTTATGGCTGGATTACATTACAACGCCGACGCCGGCGTGGTCGTCGTCAAACGCCGAACAAAAAGCCGGGCAAGTTACATTAACACTGGGCGGCAGCGCAATATCTTAATTTCCCTTACATTTTACAGTTGAGTTATTTGCTTGTAATCTCTGCCGGTTTGCAATAAAATTTTAAATAATAATAAAAAAATATTTTCTTTTCCTTCAAGTCCACATTTTTTTAAAATAATAGCAATGGAGCGCCAGCGTTAAATTTAGGATTAGAGATGGGTCGACGACCACGCTGACGACGACGCCTGCGTGGGTAATGTAATGCATTTCATACATGCAGTACTGTCTCTAAATATTTTTGACATAAAACGACGACCTTTATTCTTTCGTCTTTAGAGCGTGCCTATTAGGTTAAGCTATATCCATTCGTGACCTATATACTTTTACCGAAAACTGGATTTACGAAAAAAAATTATATGTCCTGATATAGGTACATACATACAAAACTTATTTTTCTTTCCGTTCTCATTAAAAAATATATAAATTGTAAAAATAAACACTTACTTGTTAAATATTACATTCAATTTATCGCCAAGCTTCAGAAAACAAATTGTCTGTTGTTTCTGGTCTGGCAATATCACCGTATTAATTATTTTTGAACCTTTCAACAACAAATTCACTGTTCACAAAACATTAAAACTGTAGAGCAGCTCATATTTACCCAAATTTTTTTTTACGATCTTGGATACTAAGATGTATAAATTGCACGCGGCAATAATGGTGCCATTTTTTCGCACAAATTCACTGAAGATAATATACTCCTACCGACAACCGCGATAGTCATTACTAGCGAAAAAACAAGTCGAGAAAATCCCTATCCGTACGCACCCAACCAAATAAAGAATTCCCGAATCTTCTAATACCGGCAAATTTCAAGTACTTTTTGTCACCCTTGCTTTTGACAAAGCCCGATTCTAGAAACATCTACCTCCACGACGCGACGGTAGAATAAGTTTCTATGACAGTAAATGGGATTACTACAGAGAGTAAGGCCAAGTAAACCTATCACGTCAAGAGCTCGGAATTGACTGAAGAACCTAAACTCCCCACCCCCAGTACCTCCCAAACTAAGTAACAAAATCCTGCGAGAAAATGATATTAAGCCTAAATCAGATTGCAACAGCGACAGCAACCGCAGCAGCGGCAGCAACGCCAGAAATAGTTTTGCTGTCGGGTGTATCAGATTGCACCACAGCAGCGAGCAGATTATGACATTTCTGAAATTTCTTTCCAAGGAGCTTCAATTTTTTTATTTATCATACAAAAACTGTTTTTTATTAAATATATATTTCTCCTCCATTTTCTCTTCTAAATACATGAAAAATCAACAAACAGATTGGGATGACGGCAATAACCACCATGAAGGCAGCAACAGCAAATTTTGAATTTGAAATGACTCGGCAGTAGACGTTTGTGCTGCTTTCTCTCAATCAGCATTGAGCAGATCGCTCTGGACCAATGAAAATAATTCTCTGGCGCTGTCGCTGCTGCTGCCATGGCAATCTAATCAGGCTTTAAGGAGCGTTTACAATGGCAGAGTAGAGTGGAGTCACCAGATTGCATTGTCTTTCCTTTTTTCAAGCTTGCACTTTAATATGATTTCTTCGTGCTTCCCACCAGAGTGGATTTCACAGAGTAGCGTCAGATTTGAAAAATTCCTAATCTCACGTTGGTGAGATGATGAGAGCAAATGCAATCTGGTGACTCCACTCTACTCTGCCGTTGTAAGCACTCCTTTAAAATCGATGTGGCGCAGCAGCTCTAGGAATAATAAACAACAACATCACGTTAAGTGGACAACCCCCAAGCCAGTTATATGAAAGAAGATAAGAGAAGACTTAAATTTGAATGAGGGCCAAAGATAAGCACCAACGCCCTAAATAATCCAAACCATAGGATTCAAAGAATCATCGAAGAAAGACAACAAAGAAACCGAAGGCTCAACACTCCCGACTTGACTTGACAGACGATAAAGGCATTAAATTCCAATGCCCTCTCTTCAAAGCTGGTTTGGACTTGTAGGAGCGAGGACAACCATACTATCAAAAAAAATAAAGTAACGCTCAGATAGGTACAAGTATCTCTATTTACCGGGCCCAAACTCGTCTGCGACTTTACAAAGATACACCTAGCTGGAGAAATTTTGGCCAAAAGAGACAAGACTCACCAGCTACAATGGCATCACCTTCCTGGAATAAAACACGCAGAAATATTCATCAGCTTCCCTCGCAAGACTTAATATTACATCTGAAAAATAAGCCTCTTTGGCACTCAACAGAAAAGTGACCATTATGATGGCCGAGTAAATTTCCCACAATAAGAAAAAAAACGACGAAAGATATATATCAATACTAGTATAAAATGTCCTGCTTCTGTGCTAACTGTAGTTGTGGTCCACTAACATGGCCGTGTGTAGCAACATTGGGGCCCGATGCACTTTAGGACATGGGAACCCTCTAGCAGGAATAATTTTCTAAACTACTTTAGATTACCAACAGGAATAATAACGTAAAATACAATCGCAAAGACCCTGTTGAGACGGATCAATATAAGGTGCACTTTGAGGTGCCTCAAAATGCCCTTCCTGATTACATCAGTCAACTTGCTGCCCTTGCTGCCTTCAGTCGGTGGAACAAATATTAACATCGACAAATCATGTAAAGCAGCAACTAACACTGTAATGATTGAAAGTGGAATGATCACATGACTCATAATGCCCAATAAAACTACGTGCTGTCTCAAGAGCTGCCTGTGAATTTTAAGTTGCACTTTATTCCTGCCCCCAACCTTCATCCTACCAACAAGTTACTTGCGGCAGAGCCAGCATACTACAGGCTCAAAAGCACAACATGGGAAACACAACGATTCCAAGTTCAAAGTCGAGTAAACTCATTTTCAGTCCCTAGAAGAAAGAAAACGTAAAGTGATGGTAAGGGGAATCCCCGTCCGAATGTCGTATTTTAAATAATGGGACAGTTCCGATCGTGCAAGTCGATTTAGTTGTTTTGTAATCAAAAAATTAGGGGAATAACTTTAGCCAAACAGTATTATATGAACCAACAGTATAAAACTATTTTGTGATTACCAAATAGTTAGCTACTGAAAGTAGACCATAAAATAATGCGGGGAGTTTACAAAAAATGAATTCCGAATAATTCGCATGGTCTAATTTCAGTAGCCAAAATCAAACAGCTAAATTAACTTGCAATAGGTTGAAAATTATGTCATCAGTTCGTTTACTATCATGGGGGTCCCGTGGATCGCGAGGACCTGGCCATGGCCCAGCGGACTCAACATACAAATTATGAAGCAAAATTGCCGTGAAAGTACATGAGGAAAAAAATCTTATCTACAATATGCTCATAAAATTTATTAGCGGTATAGGAACCCGAATTTTATCCTTTTGTCAGCGAACAATAGTGCATAAAATTTCTAAAGAGACATTTTTCAGAGAATTTATTATAAAAAATCTTATTGAAAATAGATGCATACATCTCCAATAAGGATTAGACCAACTTTTCGTTGTAAGGTAGAGCGGGACTTAGGTGGCGTGGGTAAGAAGTGCCACCTTAAATATCTCGTATAATGAAAGAGCAATAAAACAAGAGCGTACATACAGAAGTACGCCTGGCGTGGGCTGATATGCGCCACATAGGCAGTCGCTGCCAGGCATTAGGTAAAAGCGCATGTGTCATGCTATTTGGCGAAAAGTAAAAAAAAAGTATTTGCCCACATTAGTTTCTTACGGAATGTGCTCATCGTGTGAAGTAAGTACCTTTATATTGTTATTTTCTGAGTGATACTATTTAAAGTATAAATTTGTTGTTGTCATTGTGTTCTATCTAAAATCATGTTCTTGTATCGTTCGGGGTAAAAAATGCCACAGTAGCAAATTTTAGGTAAGGTAAAGACTAAAGGTTATATCTATCTATTTAAATATTAATAATAACCTGAATTGCAATGCGACTACAAAGATTTTACCAAAAAGTAAATACAAAAATAACATTTTAAAGTGATGTAACTAAAATAAGGCTAGACTATCATATTAAAATAGAATGCTCTTTTGTGTTCATTATTTATGACTATTTTTAAAGTTATGAATAAATATCGATAACAATTAACCAGATTCTGATTTTTTATTTTAAAAAGTACTGAACGACTTGCACTTAAAATCAATTAATAACGTAAAATTATTAAGTTTGTTGCATTTTTTTTTTTTTTGGTATTGATATATGAAACCCTAAAGATTTTACGTTTAAATTATTATATAATTTTATCTAAAAGTTTATGATATATTGATAACAATTCAAAAAATGGCAAGTCAAGCCCCACCCTACCCTACTGTTGTTCCCAAGTTATTAAATGTTACAAATAGACTGTGATATGCATCATAATACATACACAATACCATTTAGTAAACACAACAAATTACACAATCAACACAGTTTCTTACAATTAAACAAGCCCAAACAATAAGAATAATAATAATAAAGAACGGTATTGTATTGAAGGTTAAGTGGACAAGTTGTATCCAGCATTCAAGCCTCGTTATTCAATAGAGTTGAGCTTACTCAAGCTACTCTTAAACTGCCTAGGAGTTGAGTTAACACCAGGTACTCTACTCCAAATCCTAACCAACGAGTTGAGCTACATACTACATCAACTTTAATTAGGAGTTCAGCTTCTTCAAGCTACTCCATATCAATGGTGACAACAATGCCTTAATCTTTTCACTACAAGGCGACATATCGTGACGCTCTCACGTGCATCGTAGTAAGATCACTATTTGGCGAAAATAACTTTTACTGTTCTCTACATGGCGACCGTACACGTTTAATTTCTCTACAAGACATCAACATTCATACGTAACAATTCTGTTTAAGATGGATAAAGAAGAACTATAAGAACTTTTATTTTTAACGATTCTAAATCCCGTCCGGGAAAAATAAATTCTGTTTAAACTTAACAGATAAAGATATTCAAAATATTTTAAAACTATATAGATAAAACCAAACATATTCATCATGAAAATAATTTTCTTTTATATTTTTTTATACATATTCAATGTTAATCCTCAATATGCATCCTTATAGAAGTAATAAACAATTTTTTCTTTCGTTAAGAGCATAATTACATAAAAATTAATTAAGAAAAAAAAAATAAATAAAATGAAAATTATTTAATACAATCATATTATTATTATTTATTATTAATATTATTATAATACAGATTATGTCCTAATAACAACATGCCTAAAAACAAACTTAACAATTTAATTTTGGGATGATTTGCCTCACACATGTCTTCTCCATATGTTCATGATGATACAAAATGGATTAAGTTTATCCTTAAGTAAAATGCTATTTGTAATCCAGGTTTGTTTTAAAGGAGGTTCGGTAGTAATATATATTAATACTTTACATTATTGCTTTATTTAAAAAATAAACTTAAAATAGACAATTATATTTATATAAGTGGAGTATCCTTTTTTTAAGCTATATCTACAGATGTAATTATGTTCACGGAAAAGATACAACATTTACCCCATCCTCCAACATAAATCAAACACGGATTAAATTTTGATGTTGCTTTCGTTTTTCAGTGTTTTCTTTTTTTCTTCTATTAAATGATATTAAAAATATATTTATAAATTTAGTTTTGCAGGTTTTTATTTATTTTTATTATTAATTATGTATCTATATAATAATTTCCCTTATTTCATATCTTTAAGATATTTACCGTCTCGAACAATTATTGTTTTCAGTCCACAAAAATTTTGTTGTTGGTGTATGTGTGTGTGTGTGTGTGTGTGTGTGTGTGTGTGTGTGTGTGTGTGTGTGTGTGTGTGTGTGTGTGTGTGTGTGTGTGTTTAAGTATGCCTAGTTAGTTGGATAAATATCCTCTAGCTCATTTTTGTTTCCTTTTTATTTTTTACTAACCTTGCTCACTTATTGTTGAATTCGCCATAAGGGCTGTTGTCGACATATGCATCAATTTTGTAGTGATATCATCATTTTGAATATTATCTGCTGATGCTAATGTAGATAGAATGGTACTCAATGTTGTTGGTATCGCTGTTGTAGTACTTGTTATTGTAGACATTAAAGTCGTTGAAGTGGCGAATGTTGTTGTTATTACTGCAGCCATAGTTGTTGTTGTAGTTGATGATGATGTCCCGGTAACATTGGTGATGATATTTTGACCATTCATAAATGAAGTTTGATTTATCACAGGTGATGGCATATATCGATTAATTGGACAAGGATTAGTAAGTTGTGATCCAAGCATAGATTCAAATACATAACCAATTAATGATCCTGCTGTTAGACCAACATTATACGATAATGTCATCATATTTCCTGTAACCTCTTTTAATGTAGCTGGTACTTTAGCAGGAGCTAACATCATTGGTAAACTTCCAGCAAGCCCATTTGTTACACCCAATGCAACAGTAAATATAAAGGCAGAAGTTTCTCCAGCGATTACTGGTTGTGATCGTGGTGCACAGCATAGTAATAGTAAGGGAACTAAAATAATTCTCAGGCCAGACATAAGAATTAATTGTCGCCGTGACCAACTATATGGTACTGCTGCTAATATCTTGCCAATTAAATCAGCCGTATTAAATGTGAACATTAGAAGAACTGGCATCCAAGTTCCTAAACTGCATGAAACAATTTCAGATTCAATACCAGGATATAGGGATAGAGTAACACAGTATGCTAAAGCTATGCACACCATATATGGATAGATAGCATGAGCTACTCTCCATCTAGATTCTAAGCCACTTTTTAAATTACCAAATCGACTTGGATTACAACTGCCTGGTGTTAAAATGTGTTCAACTTTAAATGCTACATTTGGTGTTTCTTGTGGTGTTGGTGGTATTTCGGGCAAATTGTTCAATCCTTCAATTACACTTTCTCCAGCTGTTGGATTTGATAGCTCATAAACAGGATTACTGGAAAAAAATATATTTTTATTTTATTCGGATTTTCTTTTGATATAAAATTATTTTATTTACCTAAAACTAAGAGCAGCAGATGTTGAAGGTATTTGAATCGGTGGACTTCCATCCAATGCAAGTACTCCATATTTGGCTGACGATGGATCCGGCTCAAGGGTATCATTCTAAAAAATAGTTAGTAATTCAATGAAAAATTAACGTTACACTCTAATAAAAATATTAGATGGTCTATGAATAGCAGGGGGATTGGCTGAGAACTGGTGTTTTTATTTATATCTTTCATGAATAATAACTATGGCTAAAGGTCTGTTGATTTCATTGGCTTTGAAAAATTGTTTATTAGTAGAGCTTATTTTCCAAATCGCGATATAAATGTACATACAGACAAAAACCTGTTGGAAAGTCCCCAGAGGAGATTACACACAAATTGATCATGTTATAATCGATCGATGAAATTTTTCTTAAAAAATCATGAATGTGAAATCTTGTAGATGAGTTGAAGTCAATTTCTTTTTACTCCGCTTCCAAAGACATCTGTCTTCCTTTTTTGTAGAAAAGATTAAGGAGCTGACCATAAAGCTCCTGGAGCTAACAGCATTTTCAGTGAAATAAATATGGGGAAGGCCCCCACAGGATCGGAAGGGGTCTATTATAGTCTCCCCTTCACAAAAAAGTAATTAGGGAGACGTATAAAGCTATTATCACAATTAGTTCAAGCTATTTCGCTGTAGATAAGAATCACTAAAGAAGATGATCAACGTAAAGGAGGCCTAACAGTAACAGCTAATGAAAATATTGAATTTGTGAAAAGAGTTTCTCTGGATGATTGATTGAAGATGCGTGTCCAGACTTTTCAATGGTTGAGAAAAAAAACACGCTTTGAATGTTCTTTTTTTTAGTTTCGTAAAGTCCTTCGTCTTGTCTGAAAGCTATATAAAGTAATTCATAAACATAAAAAAACACCATCGAGCCAAAACTTGGAATTAACCCACCTCCCATCTCTCTCACCATATAATTTCTTTCTTACAGCGTACAGGCTACCAGATAATAGTAGGTCACAAATAAAGACAACCGAAATTCATTTGGTTTGGACATCTTTATTTTACGTAAAAGTAAACCCCTCAAGGGGGTCATGGCGGCGTAGTAGGCGTCGGCTTGTTACAGCCGAAGCCTTTACGCGCTATTCCCTGGGTCAGGGAAGGGGGTACTTCGGTCGAGGTTTCTGTGCAATGGCCTGCCCTGGAGTTGGGCTAGGCCAATGCACAGAATGTTCTTACCAGCGTTGACGTCCCGGTTCCACGTGATATCACAGTTTTTACAAAACTGGAACCGGTGTTGAGACCGAGACGGCTTCGCCGACTCAAAACATATGCTGTTTTATGGCCCGATATACGGAAGATTCTTCCAGCAGCCAAGGGAATATTTCTGGTAGAATAATCAACGATTGCTAAACAATTGCCTCGCATGGAATTGTTCTGCAGCCGTCGGTTGTTTTCTTGATTAGCCCAACAGCTGGCTGCGATGAGCGCTTAATTAACCTCGCATGGTAATTATTATGTAAAGCGATTGTTTACTACTAAGCGACCCAGGTGCTGCAACCGGTAGAACAAACGACAAGGTTGTTGTCGTTTGTTTACATCCGCGTTGCAAGTAAAAGTTTACTTCCGAATATCGGACATAAAAGACCAATGACTGGTCTGGCGAGTGCCGTGAAAAATTCAGTCGCGACTTTGTTTTAGAGTGTCAAGTTTCGGTTCGGACTACTTAAAAGATTATTAGGATAGGTCAGTTAAATAAAAGAAATAAGTAAAATAAAGATTTATAACGTGCAAAGAAATTCGAGTGTTTTATGAAAAGAAAGTTTTGTCCGGTTAATTGTTGATTTTTATTGAGTAATTGCATTGGGACACAACATTTGGCGCAGCCGGTAAAAGTTTAAATAGTATGGTGATTTTTGTTTTTTGTGTTTTTTAATATAATTATCTTTTTGGATAATTAATTTTTTACATCATTTGAGGAGTTGATCTTCATCAGCTACTCAACACAAACATACACATTAGGAGCAAAGCTGTTTAGCTACTCCAACACACACACACCAGGAGCAAAACTATCTTAGCTACTCCAACTAGTTATACACGTACATACAAGCAACATTGCAGGGAAAGAGTTAAAATATAAATTCAAATTGAATAAATTGGTTTATGATAAATGTGTAAAGTGCCTAGTAAGAAGAGAATTGTGTGATAAATAGTTAATTTGCATAGATTAGGGAGCTTGTAATTTTAATTCGTGATTCTCGTTTCTTGTGTATAAAGTTTTCAATGTCACGTTTCGTTTTAGGCGTTGATCATACGCGCGCATATTCAATTTTTCGGATTTTTAATAGTCGTAGTAACTACTGGAGCCCCCATGTAATGTGATAGAGTTTCGTTTTTAAGAGTTGAAAGAGATACCAAGATAGTTAGGGTGATGTTGTTATAGTTTAGTTTTGATTTTATAAAAATATAGACCTTGTTTGGGTGTTTCTTTTCAATATTTTTAGTATACGCTAGATATTAATAAGTTGGTTTGTTTGTCCTGGTTTCATCTAAAAGTGAAATTTTTGATTTGAATGCAATTACAATAACCAGTAAGGAACCAAAGGAATAAAAATATATGTGATGGCAGATTCATACGAAAAGATTATGAACATGGTGTCTAAATATGTGCCAATGTTTTCGGGAGAAAGGTCACCAAACTTAGCAAAAGAGGTATTTCGTTTCCTCAATTGCAGTAAGAACTTGCACGACCGTCTAGAACGCTTACTATCTAATAAGTTCACAAGACCCAAAGGACTTGGCATCTTTGCAACAGGCGATTAAAGCAGCGTACATGCCACGGAAATCTTTCAGTGAATTACGCACCGAAATGTTAGAATGTACGCAGAGACCTGGTGAGGATGTTCGAGAGTTTGCGGATAGGATGGTGGAGCTGCTCGACCACATTAAGTCTGCAGTATCAGCTAAATATCCAAAGATGTATGGAGGCTTGATAGCTCACATGGAGGCCGACGCAGTAACAACCTTTAAAGCTGGTGTGAACAGTCAGGACACCCGGGTATTCCTTACTGGAAGGAAGTTTGAAACACTGAAAGAAGTTCGAGAAGAAGCTCTTTATTTCGAAAAAGAGTCAAAAAGGCTTGAAGCTGTGACCAGAGGTGCATGGAAACAAGAGCACGAATATTCCAAAGAAACATCACAGGAAAGATGGAGAGCCAAGAATTTTGCTGTGGAAAGGCAAAGACAGGCCCAAATACCTTTTCCATCGGTATGGAGGCCAGCACAATCAGGAATGAACTGGGAAATTGCGGTTAGGACAACACGAGAAACCAGAGTTATCAAATCTTTTAAATGCGGTCAGCCGGAACATATTTCAAGAGAGTGCCAACAAGTATTCTTCTGTACTGGATGTCAGGAATATGGGCACGAGATATCCAATTGCCAAATTCATCGCGTAAGAGTGGCCAACTGTGCAGCTAGCATTCAAGATAAATTCCATTCAGGAAGGGAGGAACTTTATTGCCAATTCTGCCAAACACGAGACCATTATACGGATATCTGCGTAAAGAAATATTTAGCAGAGAAAGAAAGGGACAAATTAGAAGCTCAACAGCTGGCTGCGATGAGCGCTTAGTGGAGCAATCGACGATTACCATAATAATTAACCTCGCATGGTAATTACTATGTAAAGCGATTGTTTACTACTAAGCGACTCAGGTGCTGCAACCGGTAGAACAAACGACAAGGTTGTTGTCGTTTGTTTACATCCGCGTTGCAAGTAAAAGTTTACTTCCGAATATCGGACATAAAAGACCAATGACTGCGAGTGCCGTGAAGTATTCAGTCGCGACTTTGTTTTAGAGTGTCAAGTTTCGGTTCGGACTACTTAAAAGATTATTAGGATAGGTCAGTTAAATAAAGGTATAAAATTTTTATCTCGGCTCGGAAGTAAGAAAGCAAGCTTAAGATTATCGAAACACCATTTTTATGTATGAATAGTAGTTTAGGGCGAAGGAGCTATTCAAATCAAACTTGTTAGTTTTACATAAGAACACTGCAAATATTTTGGAATGTTGGGACTCCGTTGGGGCTCTCATGTGGTAGTGAGGGGAGTCTGTTTCATGGCTTGTGAAGTATTCTCGGGGGTTTTGCACCTACGGATTATTACTTGTTCCGGTCTCTACGAAATTTTTTAGACGGCAGAACCTTTACTTCAAATGAGGACGTCAAAAATTACTTGAATCAGTTTTTTGCCAGCAAAGATCAGAAATTTTATGAGCGTGGAATCATGCTACTGCCAGAAAGATGGCAAATGGTATTGGACCACAATGGAGAATATATAATTCAATAAAATATTTATACACTATAAGAATATCGTCCTTCATTTTCACTAAATAAAAATTAAATTACTTTCCGGACAAACTATACATCCAGTGTAAACTCAAAATATACTACTTTTAAATGTACACTAGATATAATAAAATAAAGTACTTACAAGACGATCTTCATCCGGTCTTAGAACTATTTTCGCACAGGCTTTCATATGATATCTTACGAATGGAGAGTGTACTGTCATTGAGTGAAACACATAGCTGCAAGCTATATATATTGTTGATGCCAAAAAGAATATAACTGTTGATACACGATTACTCTCAATCAGAAGCTTTGTAATAACTCGATTGGAAGAAACTAAGAATCCAGCAAGACTTTCACCAGCCATTACTGCTTGTGTATACTGTTTTGGTAGCATACTAGCAAATCCATAAAAGCTAGATTGTTGAACTGAAATTGTAAATCCGACTTTAACAAGAATTCGATATAATAATATTGTAAATATCTAGTAAATTACCAGTACATCCAATAGCTACAAGTGAAACAGCAGCTAGATTTGCTGAGTATGCTGTATTAGCTGCAAACACATGCCAAGCAACTTCACAAAGTGCCACAAATATTAGCGTTGTAAATGAAATGGCATAGCCAAAAGCGATTCTTATACGAAAAGGCGCCAACGATAGGAAAACATTGTTTAGTAAAACTGTTCCAAATGCAACAATTATGTAGGTCATGGACATGTCCAATGCAACTGAACGTCCCGGAAATCTTGACTGCCAATAATCTGCGGCTATTATAAAGCTGAAAATATAAAAAAAATTATTTGATTTTACTGAGTTTTATACAATACTTATTGTCTTTATTATTATTTTTTTTTTTTACTAAAAACTAAAATTATTATTTGCAATGCAACCTACAGGTATAAAAAGAAAAAAACGGTTTTAACCTTGAAAAAATAGTTATTCCTAAAAATATGAGGAAGTTTTTTGCATCTCATCTTGTAGTTTTACTTAGAACCTTTATATACGTTAGTGCAAGCTCTTGAAAGAACCGAGATCCTAGCAAAGTGGATTTAAGAAGACCATGGCTCTCTTTAATATTTACGAGTAGCAAAATATTCTAGAGCTATCGAGTGGAGCTGAAGAGAATTTAAAGATTGACAGAATCCTTATACATTGTGTTATCACAATAGTACGATATTTGAAAGAAGGCTTCTTGGTTTGACAGTGAAGCAGACAAAGTTAGAAAAACTGGGCCGTGAGATCGTCTATGGCGACACGGCCACACTTTTGTCGCAACACGTACCCGGTTCAAATGAACCACTGTATTGACCTGAATGGTCAGTTTCCAAATCAAAAATCTACTTTGTGCGGCGTAAGAGTATTTTGATCAAAAGAAAGTAGGTGTATTAAAGTCTAGTCTAGAGTGCCAAACAGATCAGCTTCCAGACAAATTATCAGAAGGTGAATGATCCCGATTGTAAATTTTCACAAGCTTCACTAAAGACTAAACATTAATGAATTTACATAGGACTTCATGTTTCTCTTTTCATTCCCAAAAGGTTGCTTTAATCTTGATTCCTTGCTTAGCTTTAGGAACTTCCCAGAAGCCGAATCCAGTCATCAAGGACTCTCTGTCTAGACCTCAGTGCTTGTCCTTCCGCAAGCAATCTCAGCTTCCCTAAGGACTATCTATGTAGACGCATATACTCAAGAACTGTCGTTTCTCTAGCAATTTCTGGATCCCCCAAGGACTGGCTTCGGAGCCAGCCGGCCCTTACTGTAACAGGTTCTAGGTACTCCAGGACAGTCCGTTTAGAGGCCAGATGTCCCGGATTGCTTTTTACCGAAGAGAGTTCCTAAAGCTTCGGAACTGTCCGATGATGAAGAACCAGTCCTCCAAAACTGACCTCCTAGCCTGAGGACTGAAAACAGTGCAAGTGGACTGAAGACATAATTATCATATTTTGAAGACATCCACATCACAAACTGCGCAAGTGGACTGAATATTCCAGGTCGACAAGTCGATATAGAACGTTGTTAGTGGGATTATAAACAAACTCCAATAAAACTGCTAAAGAAAATACGAACAAAATCTATATACATATGTAGTCAATAACCCATATATACGATTTTAGTAGGGCTAGGGTATTCAGTCTTTACACTTTTTATTTATGGCCTGTTGTATAAACCAAATTTTCTTTGATTCAATCACTATAATTATCGTCACACCATTGGACAATTGCATCCCGATGTCTAAATTTTTCCAATTAAAACCTTTGAAGCTCCGGAAGTACGAATACACATTAACCATTGTTAAGGATTTTACATATTCAGAAAAAATCATTCCTTGAAAGAGAAGATATCTGGACCAAAACTTATCGTCTATCGGATTTGATTTCATAAGGAAACGTATTATCATAATCCGAATATATAACGACACTGTAGGACAGGCATTTTTTTTAGTAACATTTTACACTGCTTATAAACTTTACAAAAAATATCAGAAATTAATGAAATTTAAATACTAATAAAAAGTCATTACAGAAATTAGGACTCAACAAAAAAGCTTTTTTTTTTTTGCAAAATTCACAAAGTTGTTGAAAGTTTGCTTATGAATTTTGTCGCTGTTTTTATGCCCTGTGTTTAAAAAAATAAAAAATAAATTATTCATAAATGCAACAGATAGTTTTGTTGGTGTCGTGTAACAAACAATTATAATCTATTTCCCCTATAATACAAACAACAAATGACGATTAAAATCCGGAAAACATATAATTAAAAATACCGGAAATTGTTCCGATGACATATATCAGGCAGGTATCTACCTACATCAGAACGACTGAATCTCCTTATCCAATTAATATCGATTTTAGCACTTTAAATTGACTTCTACATGAGAGAGATGACTTTGTAATGAATGATAAAAAAAAAGATTTTTCTTTTTCTGTTTTATTAAAATGTATACATTTCACCTGCTATACCTGTTGTATGGTAGTACAAATCCAATACCGGCGGTTACTAAGGCTAAGTAGACTCTATGTTTACGATCATTCGGCGGGCCGGCATCGATTTCTGGACTGTCTGTTGGTTCAGGATTTCGTCTACCCTCCAAAGGCTCATATGTGGTTGCTTGTGTTCCTTCCATTTGCACAAATATCTCTATCTATGTGTTATAGCGTTTTTGGAGTACACAATTGCGTAAACACTAAATTTTGTATTATAAGTATAAGTAACTAGTGTGTGATTTTTTTTTCTTTTGTTATTAACTTTAATGTAGTTTCACGTAGAAATCGGTTTACATTTTTTGGCAATCAAAACTTTTGTTGACTTGACGGTGTTTAAAGAAAGAAAGGGTGTGCTGAGAGAAATTAACGTTAAAGTTAAAAGCTAAGAACACTTTTATGTTTACATCTTAAAGTGATAAACATTTTGTTGTTTTGTTTTAATAATTTCCACTGAAACGCGTTTTAATAATTAAGTTTTTAGGCTGCAAATGAATTTGCTTTCGAAACATGTCTGTGGATTGACTGGACTTGAAGTGAAACTAAAAATTTCATACTTGCGCAGACGTTAAGAGAATTGATTTTTCCCGGAAGTTTTCTTAGATTTTATAAAGTTTTTTTGAAAGGAAACGTTTATTCTTGATTTTTTTTTATATATATTTTAAAATAAGTAATATAAAAATAGTTTCGGTAAATAAATGCTAGATAATTATTGCATAATTTTTGGAGCCATTTAAAATCATTTTAATCGGTTTTAATATTAAAATTAATAAAAATCAAATTTAAAATACCTTCAAATATTGCTCAAACTAAAATTTATTATGTAATACTCTAACTTCAAGCAAATATCTAGTAATGCAGTTTTTATATCGTATTGGTATCAACATTTTAAGTCAATTATTCTTAGACCCAAATGTCAGAGTAACGGTAGCTTTTTTTTGTATCAAATAAATAAATAACTATTTTCTCGCTAGCCATCATTCTTCGTCTTCTGAAGCCGCCATAGATTTCTTATCGCTAGTCTCATCCCAATCACGTGAGGGCTTCTCTTTTTTTAGGTTAACTGCGGTTGATGTATTTGAATCTCTACCGACCTCGACATGATTATTTATTCTCTCTCCAATTGCTCATATATATAATACATATTTCATGAGCTAAATTTATCCTCGATCTTTTAAACACTACGGTAATACCTATTTCAAAAAATCCGTTATCAGAGTTTTGTCCTTATCTATCCCTTTCCTATCTACAATTATAGAGAAGATTTTGTCTGCACAAATCTCAAGTTATGTTTTGACCAATGGCTTGTTACATGATCACCAATCTGGATTTAGAGCAACTCATAGCCTTGGTGTTTGCTAGTGTGCATGCTAATAATTAAGTAACCAACCACTGTCAATCTATGTACCCACCTTTTAAGGACGTGATCTTGGTCTTTAAATAAAACATTTTTGTATTGTATTGTATTATTAAAAATAACTAATAACGTTATCACAGAATTTAATTTTTGTTCTTATGCTGCTCGTCTTTTCTAATGGCAGGGTTTCTTTATTTTTTTAGGAATAAATTCTGGAGTACCACAAAGCTAATATAGACCGCTTCTTTTTGTAATCATTGTCAATTACATCGTTACGCAAATGATGCTCAGCTGTTCCTATTCAGATCAGTTGGATTGGTTGAGGGTTGAATTTAAAGGTGGGTGGTCAGTGAATAATATACTCCTGCTAAATTCTGATTAAACAAAGTGCATAGTGATATATAAAACCTTGCTAAACACTAGCTATTTCCTCTGTGTAACACTTAATGGTGCTGATATATGCTTTGTGAATTCCGCTCGAAACTTGAGTTATATTCAATAGAACGTTATCGTGGAGTGATCATGTTGACAAGTTATTAGGTAAGTTATATGATGGCTCTCTACACGCTTATTGCTTGCCCATTCATTACTTATTCCGGTAATTACATACGGATGTGAAGTGTTTAGCGAACTCGATTCGCAATTATCATATAAGCTCAATTTTTCTTTAAATCAATTGTTAGATACAGGTATGTCTACAGCTTTGTGCTATATTTTCTTCTTGGCTAAACTTATTACATACCGTGTACCGTAATATATGCATGACTTTCGGATCCAATAGAACAATTACAATTATTATACCGCGATCTCCTACTCCTACTATCTTTTTTCTTTTACTTTCCTTATCTTATTAGTTTTCTTTTATATTTTATTTTACTTTTCTTCTTCTTTTTCTATTGGATTATACATATTTATTTAATTATTAATCTAATCAGGTTCAATTTTATGAACATACAACAGCAACAATGAGTAATCCGCATCAAGAGAAAGTTCAATTTTTCTGATCCTCAATCTCAAAATTTCAAAATGAAGAATGGAGTTCAGAACGTAAATAAAACTTAACTTTCACTAGGAGTCAGTTCGTTTTTTTTTTTTCATTAATATTATTCTAGTTAGATCCCAAGAAAAGGCAACAAATATTTAGAGTAAACGTAACTATCGCTGACCACATATCAAAATGCAAAATACAGGGTGTTTCTTCCTAGGTGATCCATAAAGAAGGAGATGGTAGTACTCACCTAAACAAACAACAACTTGTATAGCACGCTTGGTGGGGGGGTCCACATCAACCGTTTCGGAATTACAGGGTGAGTAAGACAATATGCTAAGTTTTCACAAAATACCAGATTGATATGGGGGTCCATACCTGACATAATTTTTTGTTTGCCTAGGTGATTACTATCACCTCCACTCTAAGGACCACCTAGGTGAAAACACCCTGTCTGTTTTAATATATAATATATTTATTTAAATACTTTTTAATATTACACAATGCAACGCACAACGGTACCTAGAACTGACCGATAGATGCATTTACCTTACTCGGGGTGTAAAAAATCGAAGGTACTTACTTAATCGAGATCACAATAAGTGCCAATCCAGACGACGATTTATACTCCATCACTGATGTCAATACGCTTTTGTGGGAAATAAAAAGAACTCTTTGTTCTTGTTGTTAGCAATCCTTGCAGTAATAGAATCTGTAGAATACTGAATTCACCTAATGCCATTTTTTTTGTTCCTATTGCCTTTTCGAAAAATTACAAATCTATAAAAAAAAACTTAAGTAAGAGCCCTAAAACAAATTGTGTGCATGCAACTCACCGTCAAGAATTGTGCGATCAACTGCCATTCTTAAGATATGTCGAACTCGACAACATAAGACTGAAAAAGAATATAGAATAGAAAAATCATTTATTAAAGAATCTCACCTTACGCTACGTTACAACGTTAGGTCATTGAATAAATAACTATTATTATTTATTCAATGCGTTAGGTACATCGATAAAATACAAAGTTGTTTAGCAAACCAAAAAAGGAGTATAAAGTATAAGTTACATCCACTATTGAATGGGCGTGTAAAATATAAAAAGTTTCAATTTCCGTTAGATTCCTTTCACCCATTTCGATTAGTTTGGTAATATTATGATGCAGAACGAACTTTTATTTTATTATACGTCAATTAAAATAGCCTGACGCCCTCATTCGGACAACTCGAACGACTCGAAGTAGGATTCTAGAATCCAACTTCCAAACCCCCGACACTAGCGCCAATCACTTTGATACTACTCGTTAATTACTCCATCCAAGTTCGACACTCGTCGCGAGTTTTGAAATAGCCTGGCGCCCTCATTCGGGCAAATGACAAGCTTTTGCCGTTCCGTTTTATTGTGAATATTATTTTTGACAGTTGTTCTTAATGAATGATTCATGTTTTGCTAATCTCATTCTCATGTCACAATTTGACTGACATCAACTTCGTGATTTAAGTGGTAAAGAAATAATTTTCATTCCAGAAGTTTTCTCAAATTTTTGTAGTTAAATAAAATAAAGTTTTGATTGCACTTAATTAATTACCAAAAGAAAAATGTCTGTGAACACGGCACACGCCAATAATGGTGTTCTAATTCATGCAGGAGAATGGTATGTTGTGAAATTAATTTTAAAGAAATTTTAGGTATATATTTCTTGTATAAAAATGAAATTATAGTTTTGTAAGTGTTAATTAATTAGATAAAATCTTCGTTTTATTAAATTCTAATAATTTTTTCTTATAAATGATGATTTTATGTTTGTTTATGATCAACCTTTCACTTCTATGTACATATATTAAAATTGTAATGAAAACGCACATCTTAAACGAAAGATGTTTTTAAGTATTTCGAGGGCGTTTAAATTTATTTATTACGCTAAATCAACAACTAATGAAAGCCGTACGATGATTATGTAGTTAATTTATCTCTACAATGGAATTTCTGACCGCAAATTGCGCATTATTTTAATTGTTCACAGTGCACTTTTAGGTTTAAAATTAGAAAATTACTGTTTTCTCTGCGCATTCTACCACTCGGATTTAAGATTCAAGCATAACTTCTTATCATTTATTAAACCGAAAAAATATGTTGGTTAGATCTTTGTTTATCGAAAGAATTTTTCTAAAGCTCTTTTTACCACTCTTGTTAGACCCATTTTGGAATATGCCAGTCCTGTCTGGTCTCCCTCTTACAAAAATCAGAGCGTGCAAAGGAGATTCTTACTTTTTCTCTAAGAGGTCTCTAATGGAGGAATAGACTTCATCTTCCTCCTTATAACGAAAGATTAAATTTAATACACCTTCCTACTCTTGAGACTCTTATGAAAATTTGTGACATTAGCTTTGTATTTCAACTTGTGAAGGGTGACATCGACATGCCTTTGATGCTTCAGAAAATTAATTTCAATTCACGATCTCGACACTTGCGTTGCGATCTAATGACTTTATTTATTTGTGTTCCCATCGCACCCACTATGAGCCTATGACTAGAATGTGCTGTACTTTTAATTTGAATTTCCAGTCGATAGATTTTAATATGAATAAGACTCAATTAAGAAAAATCCTCAATAATTGTTTTGTACTTTAGCTTTAATTTAAGTATTGTGTCCTGGGACCATGCACTAGCATTTAGCGAAATAAATAAATTTGGTAAATCATAGAGCATTCAAGCACTAACTCTGGTTTAACTTGAACTGAACTCTACATGGAAACATTCATACATGAATAGGTTGGCAAGTGAAGACTTCTTGAGCCTTATAGAGATTCTTATTGCTCATTAACTTCCTACATCTCACATCTCTACTAGACTAGCTAGCTTATTTTATATTTCTATATTCTGATAAGCATTTATATCTAAGCGAAGCTCTCTGTTACAAAATAAAAAAAACATTTACAAAAAAGCCTAACTTAACTAATCTTATATAATAAATTTTAATTTTTCAGGATATTACTTTTCAGTGATAATGTTAATATTGAATTTGCTGGACAAGATGATGCCTTATTCAAAGGTTCTAAAAATGGTAGAATCTATTTGACCACACATAGAATAATCTTTAACAATAAACATAAAAGTGATCTTTTGCAATCATTTAGTATGCCATTTATAGCGATGAATGATGTAAGATTAATAAATTCTAGAAAAAATTTTTTGAACATTCGATTTAATAGACATGTTTTTTTTTGTCTTGTTTATCACTTCATTTAGATTGATATCGAACAACCAATAATGGGTTCAAACTATATAAAAGGAAAAGTTCGTGCACAACCCAATGGAAATTGGAATGGAGAGTCCAAATTTAAGATATATTTTAAATCGGGTGGTGCAATTGATTTTGGTCAAGCTATGAAAAGAGCAGCTATTATGGCTCAAAGATATATGAGATCTGATGCTCCACCACCATATACACCTCCAGACGGGTCTTGGTATGCAGCACCACCGCCAGCTTATCAAGCTCCACAAGGATACTATGGATGGATACCAAGTGGTGATGGTATTTCCAATAATCCACCACCACATACGGTGTTTATGAGTGATAATCCACCGCCTTATCCTGGTATTTCTGGGCAACGTAAGTAATGATATTTTTTTTATATAATTTGATAGACATCCAAATAGTTGTCATTCTTCTCGGCAAGATACAGAAACACTATTCAAATTGATTTTTTTTTAAGACACCGTTTACAAGTTTTATTTTTTCTTATGTTTTATTTTGTTCAATGAATAGCAGGACAACCAGGTCCTACTCCTAATGGCTATCCTGGCTATCCAGGTAGTAATCCTTCTACAGGTGGTTATCCTGGTAGTGCCCCGCCACCATTTGGTTATCCTGGTGCTAACCAACCAGGCTATCCTCCTGGTGCTCCTCAGGCTGGCTATCCTAATGCTGCTCAAGCAGGCTACCCTGCAGCTCCGCAGCCGGGCTACCCTGGTGCTCCCCAACCAGGCTATCCTGGCGGTCCAAGTGGTTATCCTGGATATCCTGGTCCTGGCCAACCAATGGGTTACCCAGGGAATCCTGCTCAAGCAACTGGCTACCCTGGAAGTGCTCCACCAAACATGGGTTATCCCGGAGGACCTAGCGGCCCTTCTGCTGGTCATATGGGATTCACATCTGGTCCTTCACAAAGTAAGTTTTGAGTTTATTTTATTCTAATTTGTATGCAAAAAAAAAAAAAATCGCATTAAGTAATCCTTTCCTTCTTATTATCGTTATCCTTATCATTTTCATCAGCTCATTAAAAAATAAAATTAATTTTATTTTCAACTATAGGAACAGATTCGGACAAATAATCCTTTGATTAGCTTAACGAATGGTTTCGTCTTATCCAAATGAATATTTTCTATCGAATGAAAATCAAGACAAAAGAATTAAATTTATATCGTGCCGAGAAGAAAATTTGGCGTAATGTGTAAATTTATCAAATGCTTATTATTGTAATTTCGACTTAATTTCAGGATTTTTTAATGCTCCTATACAAAACTTCTATTTTGTACCAATTCCTGTATTTTTTATTTGAACTTTTGGTAAGATTTTCTGAAAACACTTCGATTCAAGAGCACAGTTTTATGATAAACAACATGTTTTGTTTTACTGTAACTAACAATAATAAAAATTCATATTTGTTTTTTGATGTTCACTTAAACATACATTGCTCTATTATGGTTACATATTACTTCTGCCTACGAAATAGTCCAGTCATTATATGAACCGAGCAAGCTGATTTTTGGATATTGTGTAGGAGGGGCTTAGAAAAGCTCGAGTTGAAATTATCGACCAAAATTTCCTATGAACTTTCTTTCTCCGCCATCTTGAAAAAGAGGTTAATTTGGTTCTTTTTTGCGATAACTCGGTTGTCTGTCATGATACGAAAATTGTGATTATATACTTTTTGTCGCTTTTTAGTCACTGATTTAACGAAGCAGTGGAATCGTAAAACATTTAAAGAAGTCAGAACATCCGGATCAGCTTATTCTTGTTTGAATCATTCCGTCGATGACCGTAGCTCCGGATGCTTATCAAGAGTGTTGATGAATTTTGATTTGCCAATATTGAAAAAAAAAAAACGATGTGGTTCGCAACCACTAAAAGCATGAAGGAAAAGTATGTTATCGAGAACGGACTTATTATGCTTCAAACTAGTCTGAGAGTAGAGTTTTGCGGGTGTATTTCCTTTTGCTGGTTTCTGGAAGTAAACGTTTGTTTAGTCCTGTGCGAATCCACTGATTAAAACCAAAAGATCGATTTCTTCGCCGATGATTTCACAGAGTCATAAATCAATGCATCCTCAAAAGCCTGTTCAACTTTGATTTCGACTTTTGCAAAATAACGGCGATGCATTTGTATAAAGTTATCTTTGTTTGTATCTCTTCCAAGAAACTTCTCTTGATTAACTTTTGGAGCTGTAGTTTTATCAAATTTAAGTTCTGGCGATTGGTTCTTTCTAAAACGTCGTATTCTTTCCGAAGTTCTTGCAAGAAGAAGAAAGATGATAACAGCAAAAAACAAGTTACAGTCTCTTAATTTTTTTACTTTCTCGTCCGATATCTCAACAACAATCAACGCTAGATGATAAATTTAGACCACCTAAATCGTACAGCGTAAAAAACGCAACAAAAATGTATAGAATCACAATTTTTGTATCATAACGGAGAGCCGAGTTAGTGCAGAAAAACCAAAATATACCTCATCGGAAATCTTGGTCGACAATTTCAAGTTAAGCTTTTCTAAGCCTCCCCACTCCCACTACACAATATCCATAAATCAGCTTGCTCGGTTCACTTTCATTTTCAAAAGTGTATAATGGCTGGACTAAAATAGTTCAAATCTAAAAAAGTGAAGCATTTCCACTAGATGCACTTAAATGACTACCAAAAAAAATGACTTAATGACGCTGACAAATTTGAAATTGAAATACTTTAATGCACGTCTTAAAAAACAGAGGTTTTTCTTGAGCACAAAAATGCAGTCTAGAGACGTTTTGGGACTGCATATTTGTGCTGAGAGATATTAGCTCTGCTTCTGAGCCATGTTTCATGTGATTATATAAATTATTACAGTCCAAAAATTTCAGTACTTTAAGTTCATTTGGCAAGGGGAAGCCGCGTAAAAAAGTAGTTATAATAAGTGTTTCAATTTTGAAAAAAAGGTGTTTTTGACAACGCTTCCTCCATCAAGCGTCCCGAAGATGTTAAATTCCATAAAATTGCGCGTGTGTCTGCAACTTTGAAATTAGCCACAGGTATTACGCTCGAAGATTATTTGAACCTGGACGATCTTATTGGTACTGCTCCAATGTTAACCGAGTATGAAATTGTGGAAATAATTAGACCATCAACGGTTGTATCTAAAGCTGAAGACTCAGAGAAAGATGAAGAAAAAGAGAATGCAAAGCCTATAACCAATTTTTTTAAAAATATAAATGTTTTTGCGTAAGCATATGACAACGGTTAATAAACAATTCGGATACCTCGAAAACATTTATACTTTTTAATATATTAATACCTTTTAATTTTCGTGGTAAAACTTGAACTTATTGAGAATACTGCATTATAAATTAACAAAAAAGACGTGCATAGGGCGTAGATGTAGTCAGAAGTATTTATTGTCATCAGCATGAATAGCTGATTTGTTCAAAATTAATGCTACTAATTACATGCACTTGCGTCGACTTGTTGCTCCTTAATTTTCACATTTAGAAAAATTAACATACTTCCATGTGCTTTTGCTTTATTAGGGTTCCGTACCCAAAGGGTAACAACGGGAACCCTGTTACTAAGACTTCGCTGTCCGTCCGTCCGTCCGTCACCAGATTGTATCTCATGAACCGTAATAGGTAGACAGTTGAGATTTTCATAGACTATGTATTTCTATTGCCGCTATAACAACAAATAATAAAAATAAAATTCAAAATTAAAGGGGGCCCCCATAAAAGAAATGGTGATTTTTTCGGCGTTTTCCTCGTTATTCTCATTCATTATTATTATCATAAGTAGGCATTTTTTTTTTTTTTTTCAAATTATCATTATTTTTTCACATGACGCCTACTCTCATTTGAAAAAATAAATAAAAAGTACATAGTGTTAATTTTGGACGATGGTACGGAACCCTTCGTGCGCGAGTCAGACTCGCACTTGGCCGGTTATTTTTGAATTTTATAAATTGTTAAGACCAAAGATCTTACCAAAATACAATTTAACAAAAAAATCTTTTGCTCTAAACATGTATTTAATATTAAATACTATACTACACATCGCAAATAAAATAGCCAAAATTTAAAAATTTGTACAAAAAGCTTCGACATTTTCATTTCATATTTGGCTTTTAACCACTAAAAAGAGTGCTATTAATTAAAGTTATGTAAAAAATTTGTTTTTTATTTCATCTTTATACATACTTTTTTATGTCATTTTTTAACATCACTTAAGCACTAGATTGAGTAGGAGTATAATATAATGTATAATGCATTCCCCACCACATCCAATTTTACGTATTATAACAGGAGTTTCCGTTACTAACTACTCCACACTATATAAAAAAGTGGTTATATAGTTTTGTTGTACATAATACAACTAAGATGATGATAATAAGAAACGTCTCGTTTTCATTGTTAATTTAATTCACTTCACTAATTTTATGTCTGATTTTTTATTATTATAAGTATAGCTTGTTCAAATGTTAGAAAGAATTGATTTCGGCAGTTCCTGAAGTCTAAAAAGCCATTTTGATCAGAGTTTGAAAGCCATAGCATACAGCAAGAACAGCACAAAAAATCATGTTATACTTGCTGTGCTATCGCAAAAATTCGTTTTGGAACTACTATGCTGCTTCTAATTAAAATTTATTTCACTGATGGGTTTGTTGTGCTATGGGTAGTTCATTTTTCTATTGCTGTAGCTATAGTATGCTTTGGAAAGCAGTGCTAGCACTGTCGATTGCTGTAATACAACGAAACTCAAATATGAAAGCACCAGTAAACTCTATGGATTTGTGATGTACTTGACACATGTGCATTTGCTAGCGCTTTTGATGACTGAAGTGATGTACTAGGCTAACTGCACTGTTGAATTGTAAATTAATTCTATCCTAAAACTACAAATCAATATCATTATATTATTCTACACCAACCACACCAAACTTTCATGTATTCAAACAGCACAGCAAACTTTCATGTATTCAATAGTGCACTTAGCTCAGCACATAACCAAAGTTAACTTTATAATAAGTTAAGAAGCAGACGAGATATCCCAGTATTTTACATTTAAATTGTACACGGCAAGAAATGGAAGAAAGAAAGAAAAAAATCAAACTCTTTAAAACATTTATGAACAAAGGTAAAAAATGTGAAAGCTCAGATTGCATGCAACGAAACAGAATAGCAAATGACTCATTTTCGTAAATAAATGAAAGGGGCGGATTTTTCAGATTTTGCTCTCATAAAATGTTCCCGCTCTTTTGACAAAACAGGGTTTTGCTGAAATATTGAGAGAATTATCCAATGTTTGCCAGTGTAATTCCTATGATATTTTAACGTGCTTCTGTCTACATTCGTTTTGCTCTGAAGAGATTAAGTGGGAGAAGCTCATGCTGGACTCTCTGATATTTTCGGCAAAAATGAGAATTTTATTTGAGAGGAGCTTTACATCTCCTTACAGCACTTTGGCCAAAGCGAAATTTATCTTTTTTTTTTTAATTGAGGTAATGTGGCCCGATGTATATTGATTGGATTTTGAGCGATTCAATACATTTTGTCGTTCGGGTAATCCTACGTTCTCTCGATTTTTGTTTTTAACTCGTTGTCTCAGTTGCACTACAATAATGCATAGCCAAGTTTCTTTCCCCCATTCATGCAAAAGACGAAAGTATATGACATTATTTGTTTCATTCGAAAAAACACGAAAAATTTTCAATTTTGTTCGGCATCTTCCTATCTTCTTATTAGGTAATCTTTGACATCACTTCGGTCTTCAAAGGCACTAGCCCATGTTCATGCGCCAAGTACAGTACAAATCTATATGAATTTAATGGACTGCTTCCATATCTTGAGTTTCGGTGTATTACAGCAATCGACAGTGCTAGCACAAAGCATGGTATAGCAAAAGCAATGACAAAGTGAACTTCCAATAGCACAGCCAGCAGTGAAATTTCTAGCAGCAGCAAGCATAGCAGTTCCAAACGGAATTTTCGCGATAGCATAGCAAGTATAGCGAAAGTACATGGAAATTTGCTGGCGCTTTTAAACTCTGATTTTGATTACCTCTTTTATTATATTATTTACTAACTTATGTTCGAAAGAATCTTCAAGATAAAGAATTTTTGTAAAATTCTACTAAAAATTCTTTCTTAATTTTAAACAAGGTTTTCTTCAGATTATTTTTTTTAATTTAGAGTAGTGCTAGACTAATAGTTAAATTACCTATAATTAAATTATTGTAAATTTCGTTTAATAGAAAGAATTTTAACTAATTGCAACGGGTGATTGCATTTGTATAAATGCTCGAAGATTAAATGAAATAATGTAGAAATGTTCACAAATTCTCAATAAAGGCAATATTCATTTAGATAATTTTAGATTTTTCATTACATTAAACGAGATTTATTATAAGTTAAAAAAAAATCTTAATTAAAATTGTAAATCAAACGGCAAAGTTAACAGGCAAAGTAGTGATATGAATTAACTAAACGATAAAAACGAGACATTTTAATTAACTCAGCTTGATTTTTTTTTTTTTTATATTATTCTCTTTGTAGATTCCAAGGAAGCTGAAGCAGCTCAAAGCTCTTATTATGATCCCAGTCGACCTCAAACAGCATATGTTCCTCCACCATCTTATTATGTAAGTATTTTAAAAAATAATAAAAATTTTCTGACTTCATATTAACAACGGTGTTTGCCTTTACATTTTAGGAACCCCCACCAAGCTACGATTCCGTATCAAAAAAGACTCAATAAATATGGGAAAATCCAAATCTAATTAGGCTCGAGATAACATTATAAAAACGAATAACTAACAACAGTCTTTACTATTATCATCATCATCTTTTTGTTAGATTGCTAATATTTTCAATGATTTAAACTGAAGGTTGCGATAAATTCGCTACAGCTTTTTTTATGAATTGAGAAGAAAGCAAATCGAAGCACAAGCGCTTACCCCAAATTTGAGACATCTGTGTATACTATATAATGTGTGAAATTGATGTAAATTTCATACCACAAAATAATAATGCTTTTTATAAAATTATTTCCTAATTCCAATCAATATTAATCTAAACAATTAAATGTAAAAAAAAAAATATATTACAAATAATTTTGTGGCTGTTGGATTAGATGTATTGCTGAATTTGAGAATGCTTATAAAATTATGTTTGTTTCAATCAATTCATCATTTGTTCGTTGTTGAGAATTTATTTTTTCACTTGTATGTTTATATTGATATTGTTAATCACCTTATTTACAATAAAGATACTTTGTTAAACCACTAGGTTTGATTGATTTTATTTCTTTCTTTCATATTTACGAAACGTATAGGTAAAGTCTGGGGGAGCTGCAAAGTAAAGAGTTCATATGTATCCAGAGATTGCTAAGGGAAGGATGATGGATCTAGGGCGGTCATAAAGGTTATCCCACGAGGTCAAGGGCACAATGGACCCACTGGAGGTCTAAGTGAAGCAGACTAGGCACTTCTATCGGCACCCCTCTTACCTGACCTAACTTAAGTGTAATATCTATTTGCTGATGATTTAATAATATTTTTACCGTGGTACTTTCTGCACAATTTTACTTATTCGAAAAATTAGTATCACAACTAAAATTGAGTATCTAAAATACGGTGTTTTTCATTTAAAAACTAAATGTAATACAATTACCCACTTCTATGCCTTTTTGCGGTCCTCGTAAGATGCAGAATTGACTATTTTAGATATTATATTTCAGTAGAGGGTCAAATAAGATATCAGAATCTACTATCTTCATCAAGAGGAAAAAGGCTCTAGTGACTACAGAGATCATATCGAGAAAAATAAATATTTACTAAGGTATCATCAAGAGCTGAGCCTCGAAGAAGAAATATGACTTCCACGCTTTCAATTATGAGTAAGTGGTACCCAGAGCAACTTGCTTTGTAAAATGGTAAAGCTGTTGTTTATTAAGTGTGTCCCAACAAGATGCAGCGAATTTTATTTTGGAATAACAATCACAATAATTTTTTATTTTAAGTACAAAGAGTGCAACATCTTATTTTGTACAAAGTGAATTGGGGAAAAATAAAACTAAGATTAAGAATAAAAGAAGTAAAAAACTAGAATTGGTCTAAGACCAATTCTTATGATACCCAGATGAATGCCCTTATGAATTTTCGTAGGGTCACCCATCTGTGCAATTTTGACTTTTGAAGTGGTTTTCAGATATATTTCTAGAACGGTTCGTCGGACAGAAGAGATGATCATAACCAATTTTATTTATCAAATGAACTGTTAGAACATAAGAAATGAACTCGCACTAGAGAATAACTTACGATATAATTAGATGAGAGCAGGAGTCTGCTCAAAACAGGAAAATTATAGAAAGGAAAAAAAACTAAGCAGTGGTAGACTAGGTTTAAGTTAAACTATACAGATGGAATTATGCTGGAATATTAATATTAAGCATATTGCTTGCAAAAAAAATCGATTAAAGCACTTGAAAATTTAATAAAATATGAATTTAGAGTAGATGAACTGTAAAAGTAACCATAGGAATTTTATGTAAAATTGTTAACCAGAATAAGTACCTATCATAAATAAACTGAAGTTGCCCAGATGGCCTGGCTGCTGTGGGCTAACTACATTAGTTACACTGGGGTTAAATATATAATACATATGCAATTTAACTAATGCTAATACAATAATAATCAATCATGTAAAAAAAAAACAAAGTTCTTAAATTACTTGCCTACTTTAAATAGTCACCGCACAAAACCAAAATTTAATACTTATCTTTATTGCAAAAAAACGCCAGACACTTCTGAAGTAAACTAATTCCCACCTTTTTGTAAATTCAAATCTCACAAAACTTTAACATTTTACTTACACCCTGTGAAATAAGTAGCGAAATTTTAATATAACTGTTTAAATATTCAATCTCAGACGAATTATACAAATAAATGAGAGCAAGTCTGCAGTAGAGATCTGCCGTTATATTTAAAAACACACTTTGTTTGTCTGTCATTTGTTTTTAACCTCAAATAATTTAACATAAATAAAGTGACTTGCAATGGATCTCAACGAAGAAACTTTCCCTGAAATAGATCTTATTCCGGACGAACCAGAAGATGTAATCGGTCCACATTTATATATTTACAATAATTCGCCGTGCGATCAAAATTCTTTATCATCACCTCAAACAGGACCAGAAGGAAACTCCTCAGGACAATCTTCTTCGTCTGGATTAAGTAGCCAAGGAAAATTTAGTGTGCAGAAACAAGAGAAAAGAATAAAATTAGAAGGTAGCAATGCGACAAATAAGTCAACATTATCAGGAAAGGCGCAATCTTTTCAAGATATCCATTCATACCAAACTAAGAAGCGCTATCAACATGTCAAAAGTAAGGTTGGACAGTATATTGTAAATATGAAGGCACAAGAGCAGCGGAAACAGCAGAAAAAAATCACTCGTCATAACTCCCTTCCAGAGACTTTAAGCGGTTGCAATGAATTTCAAAATGCAAATAACAGCGATAAGGACACCAACATTGATTCAGATTTATTTAGAAAACTTCTTCAGAATAACAAGGAAATGATGCAACTTAGGACTCTTAATGAATACTTGCAGGAAAATCTTCAGGAGAAGATGTCCCAGTTGGTAAGACTTAAGAGAAATGCTGATAGTATGAGAATCGAGCTACTTCAAATGAAAGAAAAGCAACAACAAAATAGATTCAGCCTATCACGTTATGATGATTACTCAGGTAGACATTCCCTACCACTTTTGCCATTTGAAATATCTACTAAAACTTCCATAGCAACACAAACCGTTGAGTCAATCTTATCAAGAGCAGATATCATTTCTAGTCGAGAAGAATATGACAACATCTTGCAGGCTTATGATAATACATCTAATTCCCTTAATACCAAGGACAGCTTGAAGCAAAATGGCAGTGATTGTCACGTGCGAAAACGCACTAACTCCAATCCTAGTAAATATGAAATGATTGTAGAAAATTCTCAACAAAATTCAATTGGAGAGCTTAAATCCCATGTAAGTGATTCAGAGGAAGAAAATCGTAATGACAGCAAGAAAGAAGTAAGAATGGAGTCTAAATATCCAGAAGGGCCGAAGAAAAAGAGAAGAAAGTGCAAATTGTTAAGGAAGAAAAGCTGGAGGAAATTTGTTTTTGGTTCGTGTACTATGGCAATTCCATGCTGTGATAAAAATGATAGCTACAAAGATGAATATTCTTACACCCAGATATCAATCACTGAGAATGAGTGCAGTCGGCGGTCTGAAGGCAAGACATGATTTAGTATATAAATTCTAGGCAGTGAAAAATTTTGTTTGTTTTTGTTCGTGTTTTTATTGAATATTTAATTAATTTTAATAAATAATTTATAATTTTGATGTCTTAATTGATGTGTTTTGTTAATTTTAAGGGTCATACTCATCATAATAAAGGAACTAATTCAAAAGTAGTGATAAATTTAAAATTAGATTATAATCTTGGAGCAAAGTCAGAGACTAGTGAATCAGTGTTAGATAATTTAATGGAATGGACAAACTTTAATAAGTTATCACGGTATTTTCCATGAGCAATTTCTACCAGTTGGAATATTTTATCTAGAAAACCCGTTTTGTGTGTTATTTCTCACTCATTGAAAAGCGAAGTCTGTCCTCCACGGTGATTCACTACCACGATAGCATGACGTTCCAAAGTGGTATATTTCTCAAATTTTATTTGAATAGAAGTTTGCTAGTGGTCCCTATTGTTCAACAGATTAATGATTCCTGCCGCAAGTAAGACTCACTTCCTGTTCATGATGCGATTTTTCAATCCGCAGGCAGAACTGTCACATTCGATTAGATTCACGTTCTTTTAATAATCAAGGGAAACTTGATTTTTTTCACTTCGAACGTTTTCGATATCACAAACTTAGTTCTCCCGGCGGATTCAGCAATACGAGCCAGTATCTTTTACAGTATAAAGCAGACAGAATTTACTATTACATAGTAAAAGTATGGAAAGAAAAAAATGTATTAGTTTCGAATGAATAACACATTCTTCACTGATAACTATGTTTCAACTCCCACGAGCGCCTAAAACTGGTCAATCCAATGCTCACTTCACTGAAGTGTTGTGCTGCATGTGAAAATATTTCCCTGGCTGATTGATATCACTTAACAGCTGTTTTGCTCTTTACCTATGGAAAAATACTTTTTTGTGGAAACAAATTTTTTGGTGATACTTATAAAGCAGAAAACGAAAGGTCCTATGTTATTTCAATACTTATCGTTGACAAAAATGATCAGTTTTTTGTCGCTCCTATAAAATTAACTTTTTGCTGGAAATTTTTCGTCTTTCAGTCTAATAATGAAATTAAATTGGAAAAAAAATGTTTTTCCAATGAATTTACAAAATGCATTAGATGCAGAAAAAATATTGAACTTTTCGATCCAGCGATCAGAGAGGTCTCATCAGTGTGGTTATCTCATCGAACTTCTGTGGTAGGCGATCAGAGATAACCACACCGATGAGACCTCTCTGATCGCTGGGTCAAAAAGTTCGATATAATATTTTTGCCAAATGAAAAACAGTAACGATATGCTTAATGTATTATGAGTAATTGAAGGGAGTTGAATAATGAAAAGAAGAGCAGCATACTACCTAACGAGTCAGTGTCATGTCGAAGTAATTGAAAAAAAATCACGTGTGACCAGGTGTGATTAAGACAATATTTTCATCATTTTTACTTTATGCCGACAATGTAAAATATCGTATATACACCCGCACCTACGATTCACCATAGCTCACAAAGGGTTGTAATTAAAATTAATTAAATTTTTCAAAAATATTCCTTGTCTTTTACTAAAAGTCAAAAGTGAGTTTTTGAAAATGTTTTCCTTTTAAATACTTAACTATGTATGGGTTTTTTTTACAGATAATGATCATTTTACGCTTTCGTCCACTTCGATCTTTCTCTTAATATTATCCTTACAACCTTCCCATTCAACAGATTGATAAGAAATTTGTCCATCATTATCTAAATAAGCAAACATGCAAATTTTGTTAACAATTACTGACAATCGACACTTGGTAATTAAATCTAGTGGCATAATTTCTGGATTATCTAAAACGATAATAATGTGAGAGGCATGAAACATTAAAGGATCTCCTGGATAAGCGATAAAATCAGCACCAAAAGCTTCACCTGAAGTCACATATTTCTCTTTTTCCCATAGATCTCTAAATACGCGATATTTCAATGAATCATCTATGGGAAAGTTTATAATTTGAGTATCTGAAATACATATATAGATAATTCCAGGTCAATATAACCATTTTATTAAAACACAATGTACGAACTCTCACCATGCTCAAATGGATGTTCAGTGGGTATATCTAAAAGTGCATTGTTTCTATCAAATACAATATTATCTGCAATTTCTTTTAGTACATCCTCTTTTGTTAAATTCAAATCTACTTTTAAAAAATAAGAATAAATACTTCATAATAATTTTACATTTAAAAAGAAAACCTTTCTCTTCTACTCCAGATTTCAGAAGTTTGTTTCTTTTACCAGCCAGAATTTTATCAACATATTTTTCTGATTCTTTTATCTTTTCCGCTTTGAGTAATTCGGCCTGCTGAGATATTCTATTCTCTATGAAATTCTTAAATTTATGTATAGCTTCATCGGTATAATTACTTTTTAAATCAAGCCCTTTACGAAGGACAGTTGCCAAACCTTTCTCAACAAGCAATTGAGTTTCGTATTTAGTTAGTTCTACAGGTAGGCCTATTTAAATATAATAAAATATAATAGATGAAAAAAATATGCATTTCATTTAATTTACTATGACTATTAGGATTCCAGCCCTTTGTACTACATGCTCCAACCAAACTTCCAACTATTCTATGTTTCGTCCTTATTATCATATAATCTATATATAAAAAGAGCTTAAATTTATTTATAGATTAATTAAAGTAATAACATCTCACCATCTACATTAAATATATATCCAGTTCCATTCAGATATGTTAAAAAATATTTTTGCGAATGTTGAGAATTTAAACTTGAATTCATTGACATCTTGTTATGTCATAAGAAATTGCGCGAATAAAAAATCAGCTGATTTAAAAGTCAAACGTTTCGAAAATTGTCCGAGTGAGGGCGCCAGGTATTTGTAGTATCAAAACTCGCGGTGCTAGTGTCGAACTTAGATGGCGCAATTAACGAGTACTATCAAAGTGTTTGGAGCTAGTGTCGGGGGTTTGGAAGTTGGATTCCAAACTCCAAGCCAGGAAATTTTATTAATTTCTAAAGTCATTTCTGAAGCAAGGTAAAAATAACAATAATGAAACCAGAGCCTCCACTTGGATCCAATTGTATCCAAATGGATGCAATTTATTCTTCAAACCGAGTTTGGATACTGAGACAACCTTGGGTTTTAGATGCATTCAATTCGACGCGATTGGCTTTGCTCCAAGCGAAGTGTGAAGATCGTTATTCAATAATCATGTGATCTCGTTTAACACATTCGACATTCCCTCTACATGGCAACACCAAGAAAGGATTGCCCGATTTGGTCTATATTTGAACTTGTATTTTCAATTTTCAATTTAGTTCATTTTTGAAATGTTATTTACTATTGCTATTATTTGTCGACGTAGTTTCGTATGGTCGTTCAATCATTTGTGTAAGTTTGATTTTCGAAGTGTTTCTAGAAAAAGAACAATTTGCTGTAGGTTTGTGGAATTTTTCTAAATTATTCCAATAAATTACTAGGTATAGGTACAGGTACACCTCTGATTGTCACAGAGAGAGTGCCTTCTCACAGGATTTCCTGTCGTTGTACTTAGGTACAGTTAATGCATTCGATACTGTTCAATTCCCGCATATCTAGGACTTCTTACGGAACTCCTACTTTGTTTTCAGGATATTCGGGAGAATATCTTATGATATTGTTTGAGATTTTCTGGGATTGTAGAAGTTTTTTTTTTTTGAGGCAATTTTAAAAAAACAATCTGGAAAGTATACATATGCCAGATGTGTACGCTTGCACAAAATATATACATACACCAAATTTTTAACACCGGCAAATGGATTTCCTACGACAAAATCTCTAAAAACTCTAAAATGTACAACCAACAAACTCCGTCATAGAACAAGAAGGATTTATAGTAGCGAAAAACATGCTTAAGCAACGGAGGTCTCGTATGGATTCTTTCAATAGATATTTTGTTGTTGTGTTTTCGGTATCCTAAAACGACACACGGAGCACACACAAGTTAGCACTTTCACAAGAGAAACATGCGAACATAGAACACACCTAAATAATCTCATATATGAGTTAAGGACTTTCTGGAGGAGGGAAAAGCGACTTTCCCATTTTTGTCCTGCACATCACATATGAATTTGTCTGTAAAATAAAATAAAGTAATTGTGGGAATCCCACGGAATGAGTTATGGGAAATTTCTAATAACTCCTTAACTCCTGAGAACTAAGTATATACTGGGCACTTCCTATTTATCCCGAAACCGGGTCTCAAAAGAGACGGGAAGCCTATTTCCGGCATATGTAGCTTATCGAGGAATTAAGGTAGTAGAGTAAATAGTTAGATATAATATGCAAATTATATCGTAGAAGAATATAAAAGAATTATTTGAATGAAAAGAAAGACTTTAACATGCCTAATACAAAAATATTTATTGAAAATTGGGAAGAAATAGGACCACCAATGCTGAAAATCATTAACCAATCATTGGAAGAAAGGTGTTTCCAAATGCATGGAATGAGTCGTTAGTAATACCTGTAGAAAAAGTTAAAAATGCAGTCAATCCTGAAGAATTTCGACTAATAAATATGTTAGCAATGTATGAAAAAATCTTCACATAAAAATTGAAAATTTCTTTCACAAGAACATACTTTTCTCGGAACAACAGTCCGGCTTTCGCAAAAGTCATTGTGAGACAGCATTGAATTGGGTGTCAATCCAATGGAAGAAAGAACTGGAAAATAGAAATGAAGTGCTAGCTGTATTTCTCGATCGATTATCAAATAAGATAATAGAATATTAATGGTTAAGTTATATTGACATGATGTAAAAAATAAAGAGTATGAATGGTTCAGCTCATATTTATCTCAAAAGTACCAAAGAACTCGATTATGTGAGGCTATCTCTGTACCCACCGTACTACTACTACTAGGACGTGGCCTTGGCCAGGGTCTTTCAATAAAATATTTTTGTATTGTATTGTAACTCAGACAGGCTGGAAGTAAGGATTGGGGTCCCGCAAGGGTCCATACTGGGAACTTTTTTCTTCAAAGCTTATAAATGACATAGTGACGGTTATGAAGCACTCTAAAACTGTACTATTTGCGGATGATACATTGGTATACATAGAGTGTAAGGAACTGAATGTGGGAATTAAACTATTAGAGAAGGATCTATCCACCTTGAACACGTGACTAAAAATGAATAAACTTACACTTAATTTGAAGAAGTCAAAATGTATGGCAATTATTGGAATAGACTTGGATAATAAATTAAATTTTAAGAATCATGTAAATTATATTTGTAAGAAAATAGGTAAAAAAAATAGGATTTTTAAAGAGAATTAGGAATAAGGTAACTGTTAACTGCATACAAATTTATAATTCGATTATTATACCTCATTTTGAATATTGTTCATCTATATTGTTTTTAAGTAATGATGATTAGAATGCAAAAATTGCAAAATAGAGCTATGAGAATTATATTGTTATGTAACAGATATACTCCGACAAAACTAATGTTAAGTGGATTGAAATGGATGAATGTTGAAGAAAGAATAATTTTTAATGTGTTGTTATTAATTTTTAAGATTAATAATAAGGTACTACCTGATTACTTATATAGAAATCTGAACTATGTAGGGGACATTCACTCAATAACATTCACTCAATAAATTTAAGAAATGCCAATGAATTTAGACTTGTACAAGCAGATCCCAAAATTCTGTTTTATATAAGGGATACAAATGTATAATAAGCTAAAATGTGATAGAGCTGAAAGAAATATATTTAGATTTAAGAAAGTATGCGTTGAATTTATCAAAAAGAAGTTAGATACATATATTACTATCGTAATGTATTATTATGATTACTCATGGGCTATTGTAAAGCTAATAAAGAAGTATTATTATTATAACTTGATATTTTATAAATAAGTAGATAGTAGATTCATGCGCAATGCATGAGTATTTGTACGCACATCTCGGCATTTTGCACAAAACAGGCTTTAATTGCAATATAACAATATTACATAAAAATATAAAACTGGTTTTTGCATAACGAAAACTAAAATATAATAAAAAACAAACAACAAAACAGAAATTTGTCAAGAGCGCCATTCTATTACATTGTCATATAGGAAGAGATGCACTACACTAAAGAAATGTGTATATAAATTCTTTAAGCAACTAGAAGTATGCATCAATTATTCCAAAGCCACATAAAATATATAAATTATAGATGTATTAGGTATATCTATCATAATCATAGATTATAGATGCTCAAATTGAAAAAGAGAAATTCAAGTGATCGCGAATGCGATCGCATGAATTGGAGTGGTAGGTAGGTATAACGCGAAAGCAATCAACAAAGCTCCGCGGAATTATAATAGACCGCATGCGGTTTTTAGCTTGGGGGCTTGAAGAGAGTATCGTGTAAGATTTCAGTTCACAGAGAGGAACCAGCTGCCAGTATCTTACTTACTACAGCCAGCCATTCCATCTCTTGCATGGACCAGTTCCACAAAAACAGATGTACTTGGCAAATTCAGTCACATCATATATCTGCACTTTGATACACTCTCGGTTCACTACCGTGTTTTGATTTTTACACGATCGGTTTCAGCCATAGTCCCATTTCGAAGGAGACACATACATAATATTACTTACTGTGACGTGATTCAAATAATAATTGGTAAAACAAGATCGCGTGAATATCATACATCATACATACATACATACATGTAGATCGAGTTATAATTATAGTGTGGACATGTTTGTGTACATATTTTTCAAAAAAAAAAAAAACAAAAAAAAAAACATTTTTGCTAATGCAATTTTTTTCGCTTAAAACGGGAAAATGAGAAAAGCCTTTTGATCTTTGATCTTTTGTAGAATGTTTTGCTAGTGCGCAGAAATAAATGTGACGATTTATTTGAAAAATTACATAAATACATTCATTGAAACTGAAGAATTAAATTGTGCTGTTTACCTATCTAGTAGGTAAAATGGCTACAACGTAAATATAGTCACTATAGGTATGAAGCTATCTCATTTTGCTTTTCTGCCTACACTGTTATGTTTTTATCTCAGAGTTCTCAGTTCAGCTTTTATGTTAATACAAGATTTATTCGTTATCCATACATACATAAATAATGCGATCCATTTCGTTTTATTTACTTTGCACGATCACTTATAGCTACTCCGTGATCAGTGATCACAGAGCCAACACTTCAATTGGGTTAACACAATTTTAGAGACCTGTTTTATCGCGCCGCACTTGTTACAAAAAATAAAAGCCAACCAGGAAAAGAAAGTTATGTTTTTCGTATATTTTCTTTCACTTTCTCAACTCTGTCATGATAAGCACATTTACAAAAGTGGAAACATGAGATTTTACTATCGGTGATTTTTACCTGTACGATTTTAAGAAACACCTCTTTTTCTTTTGTGAATTCTTATAGTTAGGTAATGTACATAGTAATAAAAAACAGAAAAGGGGAAAAACACAAGTTTTTAAACAGATATTTAAAACAAATAAATTTTATTAATGTAGAATGGAATGGTTTTTGTTTACAGAATATTTACATTTAACTTTAAAACTTATTACCATGGCGAGGGGAAGTGTGTAGCGGAAGGAGTTCATTTACATTTTTATTCATTTATTTACATACATATTAATTCAATATGCCGGGGGTTTCATGTTATTTCTGTAAAAATTTATTTTTATTTTGCTCCTAAAAAGAATTAACGTGATAATTTTTAAATCAAAACTCCTATTAATTTATGGAAAATATTACTAATATTCTAAATATTTTTATCACTGGGTCTACTTATCATCCGTTCCCTGTAAAGTTTAATTACATACATTTAAAAAAGACTTTCTTATTTTTAATCTCCTTCATTTCAAGCGTTTTTTTCATTCTTCTTTTAGTGAGGTGAATACAAAAAGTAAATTTTCGTATATTAGCCATTCCACACGAAAACGATCAAAAAGAGCTTGTCTTGGACCCGACCATTTCCGATTTGGATGAAACATTCAGAGTTTGTATGGCATACCAAAATAGCTCACCCATATTTTTCTGTTTAACCCTACCAAAAACCCACCCTCCACATGCTAGGGGTTAGACATTTGTATTTTTACGATGAAAATTCATTTTAAGAAAATCTTATCTCGAGAACGGAGCACTAGTTTTTCTGATTTAAGTGCCAAACGAAAAAATAATTTTTTTAAATAATAGTATTATTTTTTTCAAAAAAATAGTATTATTTACAATTGAGGATTTCTAGCACTTTTATTTTTTTGCATTTTTATTTCGAAGCTACAAGCCTTATCTATCTGTGTATAAAAAATTACGATGATGTTCAGCTTCGTTTTTGAGATATGAATTTATTTTTAAACTCATCGTAAAAAAAAACAACAATACATTCCCCTCAGTGCGCAGTGCTCTCATACTGGTTACTTTGGGTATACGCTGATTTTAAAAATTCATATCTGAAAAACGAAGCCGAACGTCATTGCAATTTTTTGTACATAGATAGATAAGACTTCTAGCTTCAAAATAAAAATAAGAAGTCTTTAATAGTATATAATACTATTGTTTAGAAAAAAAAAATACTGTTATTACTAGATTTTTTTTTGTTCGGTACTGCTTTTTTTTTATATAAAAAATATTAAACATTTTTTATTTGGCATATGAATCAAAAAAATCGATTGCTTCGTTCTCGAGATATGATTTTTTGATAATGACGTTTCATTGTACAATCACGAAATTTCGAACCCCCCTGCTAGGTAGAGGAAAACAATAAAATATGGGTGAGCTATTTTGGTATCCCATACAAACTCTGAATGTTTCATTCAAATCGGAGACGGTCGAGTTCCAAGGTGATTGGTTTCATGTGGAATAGCTGATATATAAGCTGTGTTCTTTTGTGTCCACAGAACGGAGCAGAACAAAAGTTACACAAAAGAACGCCTCATACATTTTCATAGAAGATGTATAAATGAAGTGAACAGTACAAATAGTTTGCTTCAATCGACAGAACAATTTGATCTCTCCAGAATATGAGAGCTCTAGAACAAGGTACACAAAAGAACACAGCTATAGTATTTTTTGTTACCTAAAAAATATTAAAAAAACCAAAGAAGAAAGCATGTATGGAAATATAAAGTCAATTAAAGAACTAGCCAAACTTTTTACGATGTCCCAATAAAACATTTTTGATTGTTTTAGCTAAGTTTTATTGAAATTGGTTTCGTATTACAGTATACATATACTTTTTAATAGGACCAACATGATGACCATTAATTTTACCTATACATTTGTAATTCCAAGATTAATCTACTAATATGGACAAATTAAGTGCAATTCTCCTTCAGCTACAATAGTGGAGTTACACTATTTGTAATATGAAGTTTTATCCATGTTAGCAAAACTTGAAACATAATTCGGTTTTAATCCAATTGTCGTTTGTGCTTTTGTTAAACAAAAAGCCAAAAGGAGTATCAAATTCCATAAAAAAAGCATTTTCTTTGAGCAAAACTCTTGTAATTCTGAAATAATTAATAGAGTATCAATTTTATTATTATGAGTATATATATATATATATATATAATTTAATATTAATATTATTTATAGAATTAGGGTAAATAACCTTGATGACTACCAAATATTTTACGAAACATGTAAATCCCAGGAAAACTGCCGTTAGGTACTTTCAATCGAAAGCTTTTCAACTAAATATTTCATTGATATACAAATCTCAGTCTTTATAAAGCATAAAGTCAACTACAGCAAAATTATTTCAGCAGGTCTTAAAATAACTTACTCAAGGGTAAAATTCAATAGCAAATTGGTCACAGTAAGATTTGAAATACTTTACTATAGAAAAATATATAAAAATAGTAAATCACCAGTTTCTATAGTTTTTCATATCTTTTTATGCACTTGTTCCACACTTTAATTAATAATAATTAGTATGATAATTTTTAGTAAAGAAAATTTTTTAAATTAAAACATCGTTACGCTATGGTAGAAGAAAATCAGTTTAATTGAAAATTTAACAGTGAAAAATAAATTCATTACGTGACCAGGTGTGCAGTGCAAAGTTTTTTGTGTTTTTAGTATAGTTATACTATGAGATTTTTCAAAAACTTGATTTCACATTTGGCTGAAGATAAAAAGCCTGGTGTAGTTGTGCTTGAAAAACGTCTCACCGGAAAAAGATATAATCGTTTTCAATATTCAAAACTTAATCAACACGAACAAAAGAATTTGGAAGCTTCTCATCCAGATACTTCTAGTGACGACGATTTATTTTTACAACAAAAACAAATGGTTACCAAAGGAGCTTATAATATGCGACAGGAATTCGAAAATAGCTATGAGGTAAGTAAATTGGTAAGGTTATTGTAAGCTAATAATATTAATTAATATTACGCGTGATCATTGAATTCTGTTCGATGATTATAAAGTTGCGAATTTTTTTATTAGAGTTAAAAATGAGAACAGTCATTTCATTTGTTATAAAAAACAAAAACGATTATGAGCATGCCAAGTGTACTCAACTCGTATTAAACTCTAGAAAATCTGTGAGCTTAGCTTTTTTTGTGAATTTACATTGACAAGATTGACAAGGTTTCTTCGAACCTATGATTATATTCGGAAGGAGTTCTTTATTATTAGCCACATACTTAATGTATGCTTAATTTTACATTACATTTTTAGTTGTATATACTTTTAATCCCTTCAAATCTCTTGACCTGCATAATAGATATTATCTTTTTGAAACTTCTACTTAATCTGGTCTTCATTGTGACACAGCCTTACCTAAATTGAGTATTGGATAGTATAATGTGATCCTGCCCACTGGATTTATCTCTTAAGGCTCTTCACAGTGATGATCATAATAAACTGCTGTATAAACTGCTCACTTATTTTAATTTCTATTCATCAGTTGAGTAAGGATTTCTCTTAAATCTTTCAGAAGGTTGAGCTTAATAACTAATTAGATTGGAAAAAAAGTACTGATCATGAAGAATTTAGAATTCACAGTCGCTACTACTTTATTATGCAAAATTAGTTGATTATATAAAGCTAATATACATATTTTAAAGTTTAGTTTACTTCATGGAAACGATCACTGTGTTCTAACAGACATTCGCAAACCATTCAATCAAATAAAAAAAGTTGAAAATGGGCTTGGTACTATATTTATTTTTGACATAATGCTCTTTTCTTAAATTCCCCGTTCTTTTAAAACCAAAATCCTCTGTGAAGAATTCTTCAATTTTTGTTTTGATTTTTTTGAAGATTTTTTTTAAAGGGGGTTTTGAAAAAATAAATATGGATCTTTAAAGAAGGGGATTTTTACGCAGAAATTTCCGCATTACAAAAACCAGAAATATGTGAGTCTGTACTCTTAAAAATTACCACAAATACATAGATATATATTATTAGAAAATCTTAATAAAGATCACGTAACAATTTAAGCTATTTTAGACTTGAAGCAATAGATAAAAAACAACAACAACATATTCGTGCGTTAAGATGGGTTTGGCAAAGAATTTTAAAAACGAGAAAGTGTTTGAGCGAATATAGGCTGACGTTGCGGAAATGTCAGCACTTTCCGTGGAAATGTCGATTTATATTCATTATAAATTGAAGGAGGCATAGAAGGACGATGAGTTTGGAGAAATTAAATTTGGCTAATATTTTCACGCTCTGGTGAAGGGCACCAAGTCGAAATACAGAATTGACCAGACATATAATAGTTTACGTGGCGTTCACACAAAAACTCCTTTGTACGATAGCTATAAAGCGAATCCTATTCACACAATACCAGACGGTCTTCAACAACAACATTTGGATGCATGCGTAGTGCGTACAAGAGATTGAAACAATTCTTAAGAAATTTCTCAACAGATAATGGAGAAATTTGTGAAACGTTGCATTATTTGTTCACACGCCGAAGTACATCTGTACCGAAGGCGGATCTGTTGCAACAATTGCGTGAACATCTTGGTTATGTTGATAATGCTGAAAAGTTTTACAACATAAAGCAAAAACCGCACAATTGTTTGCGGGTATTTTATAAGCTACAACGGTACAACGAAGCAAATAACCTTAAAAATTTTGCTCTCATACCAATATACAAGCATGGGCTGCACCATGTACGCTACGATTCGAAGGCGCTCTGGTCATGTCTACGCGGACTGCAATTGTATACAGATACTTGGGAGAAATTTCAGAGAGAAAGAGAAGAACAATGGTAGAAATACTTTAAAATACCGAAATCGGTGGGGCGCAAAAAGTTTGATTGCAGCATTAGCACTGATAGTATAGCGGTTACCTTTTCGATGAAGAAGGAAGTGCCAGTAGAACCATCACGCTAAAACGCAGGAAAACAAGCAATTGTGAAGTGGATGATGACAGGACGGTGCACGATATCCGCTCTAAGTTTGACTCCGGATATTATAAGCAATTTGTTGGATTAGATCCTGATTGTCGGCTAATCGCTGCCGGTATACGAACACCGAATGGAGAAGAACCTTTTACTCAAATAAAAATCAAGAGTTCGGAGTTCCACTACAAGACATCCATGTATGCACGTAAGGTTTCGTTGGCGAAGTACACGAAATCGCCTCCCAAAAGTCCAGTAATGTGTACGCAATCCCCGATGCAAGAGAATTATTTGGAGTACACGAAAGAACGCCTGAAATGGTTTACGAAACGCCAAGCGGTGTTTGGGCAGCGCAAAATTGCGCGTTTACGTTTCAAGCACTATATTTTCACAGAGCGTACAGTACATCGATTGGCCAAACAAATAACGAACAACACTTCTGAAACTTTAGTGTTCTTTGGTTCGAGCAAAACGGCCGCAAATTCACCAATACGCGGTTACATTCGAACCCCAAACCGGAAGTTGTTGGCGGCTCTTAAGGCACATTGTTCTGTGCTCCAAGTGGACGAGATCAGGACGACGAAGCTGTGCAGCAAATGTTGTGACCCGATGAGGCCGTCTCGATCTCCACACATGTACCAGTTTTGCCTAAAATGTGGTATCACGTGGAACCGAGACGCCAACGCCGGGGTAAACATACTCAAAAATGGCCTTGCCAGAGTGCGTGGCAGGCTATTACGCGCGAATTTTTTGCGCAGTACGACCCTATAGCATAGGGATGGCTGCATAAATCTTCTGCGGAAGCTTATTATGCAGCCAAGGCCTCTCCAACGAGAGGTTTAGGGTGGAAAGGCAGGATTGAACCCTAGACAGATATGCGTATTTATTTATGGCGCAATTTACAAATGTCCACACCCTATGAAGCTAGTTGTTCCACACTATAAAAGTCTTATTTTCACCAAGCATTGTCCACAGCATATTTATGTCTATACTCTATGACTATGATATTGATTTACGTCTTCCAGCATTATATAATTATATAATTCGCATATGAAAGTTATGTAATGCCATCTCATTTTACCTTTGTAAGTTGAGCTTGCTGGGTTTGCTAAATATTTATAATTTTCACTACCTTCACAAGCGGTTATCGAGAAACATATCTATTTCATTTCGTTTCAGAAATATTCGAACCATTTTTTTTTATTTATTTAACATTCTACATGGATATATTGCCTGAGGTTCTAACTAGATGATGCTCTAACGACAATTATGGTGAATTTGGCTTGCTATTAATAAATAAAGTTATAATGTGAAGAAAATAAAAATTTAGTCTAAAAAAAGAAATTAATAGAACTACCTTATGCACAAACTTTTCATTTCTTTCTTCTTTTTTTCATTTGTTTTTCAAATCACCCAATTTCGCTATTTGTGACCTGTTGATGAGTCAAACCAAGACTTGAAACTTGTCACCAAAAATTAATTTGTTGTGTGATGAAATAACAAATTAGAACATTTTTTAGCTTTTGCTATATACCAGAGAATCCCAAAAAATTCTTTCTTGAAAAAAAAAAGAAAAAAAAGGTGCTAATTACGTAATTTTATATTCCCCCCCCCCCCATATAATAGCTTACACTGATATTAAAAGCTAGTAAATAAAATTTAAACTAAAATATAACAAATAAAATAACTAAATTAATATGAAGAAAATTCTCAGCCGAATTAGTTATTTACATAAATATTATTAAGTTCAAGATAACTTATGTAGCATTTGGCTCATGTTTTGTATTCCCAAATCGGCTCAGTTTCCGTTGGCTTATTCAAATATTTCAATCATGTATATTGGATTAGTTAAATAATTACCACAAACAAATTCAAAATTGGTGTCATGAAGTTAGTTATCAGCTATCGAAGCTTTTGTTCCACTGGCGCAGAAAGAAAAAAAGAAATTATGATGAGTGTGAAAATATTGAAATCTAAAGCTTTGATTTACTGTTTTTTACTTTACTTTACATTCATTCTGAGCATATAGATTTATTTATAATTATTTTGCTATTACCATTAAGGATATAGTGCATAGAAAACTCGTCTATGTAGAACAAAACATTGTCAACAAATTTGAATTTAAATGAAATTCGGGAATTATTTGTTTAAAAAAAACAATAGTTCATTAAATCCTAAATTTCACTATTAAAAGAAAGAAAAAATCCAAAATTTATAAGCCCGAGAAAGTGCCACTGTTGAAGGAAAATGTGAAATTTACTAGTAAAATTTTTCTTCTAGATAAGCTCTCTATTCTTATTAGGTTTGTGCAAAAATTACTCTACTAGCCCATCTCAGATTCTATGTTAAAGTAATGCCGCTACATAAATAAAATTTTTCCTTTAGTACAAATTTTGAACATTTGAACTAGGAACTAGCCTACCACCTCCTCTTTATAATGTACATGCACCAACAAAGGTATCTAACTCAAAAAAAATTATTTTAAGAAGAAGTATCCATAGCGAGAGCCACTACACCCATTAACTTACCGGGAAAACATTTTTTATCATCCACTGTCGTAATGGGAAAAATATATATGACAAATCGCTTTGGAGATGTACATGGAATTCTTCGTCGTCGTAATCCACCAGTTTTGTTTGAGTTGGGGGAGCCCGTTGAAGCTCCCACATTCAATATTATTCAGCTAGACTACTAGAACTGGATTTTGCTTTTGAACGGTTAGTCGCGGTTGAACCTCGACGGGATTCAGTTGTGAAGGAATCTTTTATAGAACGGATCAATCTGTTAATTAACACGCGCAACACACTGTTTTTAAGCATTTAACGGTCGGCGAAAGACGTGAAATTCGTTTAATAAAAGTTTGTTTTTCTCAACAATATTGCTGTGTTAGACTAATTATATTTAATATCAAGTGAAAAGTTCGTGATTAACTAAGTAATTAAAGAGTGAAATGTTAGTAATGATAGTTATTTTAGATTACGACTATATTTAGTTTGAGAAACAAAATTTGATTGTAATCAGAAGCTTTAACATTTTATCCTTAATCGAAAGGAATTTTTATGAAATCAACAGAAGCAAATTTAATCGATCTCTGTATAGGATACAACGTTTAATGATACCGAAAGAATTTCTTAAAAGAGAGATGCCTTTTGATTGCTTTTTGGTTTTAACTTGATCCCGACCCAGGTGAAATAACTTGTCCCAAATTCTTTATCTATTCCTTAATGACTTATTCCGGTTTAGGCTACACAATGGTTGCTCATATAAATACTTACTCTTATCGAAGTCTACATGCATATAGTAGTTAATTACCGTACGTAAACAACTATTTCGACAAGTCGCCACTTAATTGATATCCGTATAATGTGTAAAGATAACAATCCACACTATTTCGGACTTGAAAATAATTTTCCACAAAGTGAATTACACTTGAGTGCAATGTATGTAATTCACTTGACTCTTTCTTAATATTTAAGCCACTTCAATGTGGTCTCTTCTTTGCATACTATGTATGCACTATACTTGTACAAATATTTTTGTACGATACCCGAACCAGAAGGTGGTCTCTAGTCTCGAACTTCTAACTTCTGATTCCATTTAAGTGACTCTATAGTTATCTATAGGGGTACCATAAGGAGACTTTCCGGCTAACTTACGATCTTTATCACTCATATACTTAATATATTTATAAGCTACGATATATCTTCGTATCTCTGGACTGAGAGGTGATATAGGCTGAGAAAAAAAAACTAATGTTTGATTGAGTTGAGACATAAATTTAAAGCTATGTGCGATATATACATAATTTACGTTAACGATTTTGTTATGATATGGAGTTGCGGTGTTTGGAAATTTTATGTTTATGTGAAGCAAATATTTAGTTTTTCCAAGTAGTTTTGTAGAGTGGGTTATTTATTATTTTCAAATACCTATCCCTAAAGTTTAAATAAATTTTAGTTCTATTTTATATTTATTATTTTCATATCGATGATTTATTAATTTAAAGTTGAACGAAGGAAGTTGATTATAAAAGGAAAGTAATGGGGGACGTTTTATGTAAGGAAGAGAACGGCCATTTTGTTTTTTTTTTCAATAAATTTGTGTTGTAAATATTGCTCTCCAAGATGTATAATAAATTTTTTAGTTTTGAAAAAAAAAAAGAAGTTAAATAAAAATTCCTTTATGCATACATTTTTTGACGATCTTTGGTGGAGTGCACCAACGTTGTTATGAACCGTAGCTCGTAGCGTATTCGCTTGCTATAATATCGGCCTTCACAGTAGCAATAGAAATAAACGTACAGGAACGTAGCCAGTAGGTTTTTCAATCTATTAAACGGAGATTGTTTTGATGTGTCTCACTGCTGTAGAACAGGAAACTGTTCTGATGACTTAAATCAACTATCGACGGTAACGCGATGTCTCTTTATATCTTCGAAAACAGTGCCAAGGGGGAATAGTTAGCTCAAATTAATGTAGTGGTTTCGATGAAGTCAACCTGAAAAGTAATTCAATTGACTCTGGGGTCAAATATCCAGATGATAACCTGAGTAGTTAATTTGAACTTAGGCTGTCCCAAATGGAACCTATGATTAGCTGTGTTGAAATTCTTCCCAGAGATTAAGATCTTCTGGCGTATCGAGGGATCTTCGGGAGGATCAATCCAAACTGTCCCTATAACAATCTATCTGAAAAGATTGAGCCAACAGAATTGCTGGGAGCCGGATGTTTGTCCAGATGGCATAAACCAGTTCATATTGAGCACGTTCATAAAGTAGATTGCAGCTGGCTATGGTAGCTGTAGATGTGGCTATCGTCGTTTGGAAATGCAATAGCCAGTTCTTTGACTTGGCTAAATGACAGTTCCTTGCGTTCGGAAAATTATAGTAGCCGGTCTCCTAGCCAATCTCGTAGCCGGCTTAAGCCGGTACCGACTTGAGAGTGCTACCCGGCATAGCTAACTAACACAACGTATCACGTTTGACATTTTTGTTTGCTGTTATTTTTAAATTACAGAAAATAAAAGAAATATTATTGTAATAATGGCAAATGTAACCATTTATTGATTTTATAGACGAAGCAGGTATTAAATTGTTTTTGTATATTTACATGAAATGTAACTCATACTCCAATGATGACATTTCTGAAGCTGGCAATGGCTAAAATCGTACATAAAGTCAGGAGCAGCTACACACAGCTATGCCTGGCTAGGAGATAGCTATGACTGGCTGCGGCTGTGGCTGCAGCCGACTTCATGAATGCGCTCCTGGACAACTTGAATCAGCAGGACCGGGGTAAGTCGGTCTTTTCCAATATCACTTGCTTATCATTCCGATTATCCCTTGCTGATTTGTCGTCCTGGCAGTAAGTACTGAAAAACTTTATATTTTTTTTTTATCCATTTTCACAAACGCAAAGGCCTACCGAGCTAATGGCAGAAACACATCCAGGCCTCAAGGCTTCCTCGAGGAGTTGTCAAAATTTCCAACACGGGTTTTTAAATGATGCAACACAAAACCAAGCCAGCAGCTAGACTTGACTTAACTTGACGTGCTCTGTTGTTAAATATCATGTTAGGAAAATGAATTGGAACGTGACAGTTGCCTGTGGTGCCCTGTTTTTTTAGGATTTGAATTTGGGTAATTTTTATTTATTCGATGTTCGGTTCTTTAACATGAGAGGCAGTTCTGTAATAGATTAAAACCGAAATAAGGGACAAAATCTAAATTAAGGGCAAATTCTAATTTTTCTTCCTTATCTATATACACGCCTTGTTATAACAGTTTGTGGTAACATAATAATGAGCTAAGATTTACTGGCAGGAAATTAACACCAAACTATACTTGTTCCAATTCCAAGAGAAAAGCCATGACGACTTTTCGAAAAATGTTATCAACTTAAAAAATTGATAACCAATTTGCTGCATAGCCTAAAGACGTTTCGTATCAGCAGGAACCAATACTCATTAGTACGGCTAGTTCTTGCTTGCCAATTCGTTTGCTTAACTTAATATAAGGTTTGATATAGAAGAGCTAGCTATAACTATACAAATTATACACATATCAATATAATTTGTGATCCTCTTGAACATATGTAAGTGGAATATACATCTGAAAGTAAGCATTGATATGATCTTATTTAAGAAAAGTATAATAAAAGATTTTACCAGCAAAAAAGTTAGTGGGACATATAGCGCATTCTGAATGTTGCCTATAATTATTTTGTAGACTGATTTCTAATCGATGGATGAAGCTTAGCTCCTTTTGTTAATTAATTATGGTGTATACCAATATATAGTGTCCTGATCAAACTTCGTTTGGTAAGCTTTCATTTTTTCAAAGGAACTACACTTCCTGGTCATATGTCATGATATTCTATGTTAGGATTTATGGTCAAATGCTTCAGTTATCGAGCCATAAAGTCGAAAAAAAAAAATTTATACACATTGTTTTTGAATTTTTTTTCCTTCTCAAATGTTAATAGTCCTTTAAATAGGAAAAAAATTAAGAAGAATCATAAAAATAACTTAATATCTGCTTCCGTTAAAAAGTTATTAGTAATTTTATGTTACGCGAAAAGTAGTTCTAGAACAGAAGTGTGATCAGAACGCTACAAAGAATCCATTGGCATAATCCATTATATACTTAATTATTAAACACCCTGTATAAGTATTTTTGAGAGGATCTGACCACCAAAGTGAATTCGTTTATTAAAGTATATATAACTGACAAAGTAAAGTCTGTAGTTCCGGGACTTTCCTCTGAATATACAAATAAAGCCTATATGTTCAGTGATCTTAAAACACGAGCATTGTAAAAGCACTCCGAGTTAAGAGTCCTACGGGTACAGACAAATCATTCTTTGGATTTCTGGAAATACTTGCCCTAAAATCCTTTACGAGCTAGGGGCCGAGGAGATGTGGCATTGAATGAATCAGACGTTTCATATCATACTATATTATTTTAAATATTTTTATAGGGTGTATAATAAGAAAGTTACAGAGTATTAAGGGAAGAAGAAGAAAACATCCTGTTAAATGGGTTGTACTTTAAACGGGACACTTTTTAAAAGTTTGTTCCCCAGATAGAGAATGGTATATTATAAACTTTATTAAATTTAGCAGATCCATATTTTTAAGAAATGTGAAATTCGTTACGAATGGAATGTGAAAAATGAAAGGAGGAGGAAAATTCTACGTATAGGTGATAGATTCAGTTGTGATGATGATAAAACATAAACCATATTTCCGGTTACATTTAAGGAAGGCTTTTTGTAGCTAAAACACCGTCGTATATGCTCTATTATTTTTTTTAACAGATTCATGAAAATTGAAATGATCTCCTTAAATAGCGTTGTCCTCTCAATAAAGTCCTTAAAAAATAGAAATTGTAAACATTTTATGTTGAACATGTACATATATAGAAAACATTTCCATCATATGTATTAAACCATTTAATTTTCTCATAAAATTTACGGTTTATATCTGCATTTTTTCTCAACATAAATGTTAATAATATCCGTGTATGCTACAAAATAAATAAAAAAACGGATTCAAATATCGCATAAACTCATACCTACATACTTATAAAGAAAAAGTTGGCTTCTTGCCATTTTTAAATAATAAAGAAAATGTTTTCTTTAGCGTTGGAATTCTCTCTTCGATTCGAGGATGTAAACATCAATAAAGTACCAAGAAAGGAGAATGGAATGGAGCATAGTTTATAATTATAATAAATAAAAGTAAAATGGATTTGAGTTTATTCGTATATGGAAATAAATTTATTGTAAATGCATATTAATGTTTTATGCAAACAGAACAGAATAGAAAGAAATTATATGTTGTCATCTGTAGGTACGAGTATAACCTGCAATCTCAGCAAAAAATTGCGTTTAAATGAATTCATTAATTCAAAAAAACAAAGTTTCCTGATTTTTCTGGTATAAATGAGTTTTAAAAGGAGAAAAAATCCAAATAAAATACACAAAACAACTTTTTTAGTGCAAGCATAATGACTTTTTTTTAACGTTAAACATGGGCTCCTGGAGAAAAGACTCATAAGCATAACCAGAAACAGGAGCAGGAAGTTTTCAATATCACATTTGGCGTGGAATGATTTCATGCCGTCAAGTTTCAATTGTTATGGAGAAAATTATATATTGAAGGTGTGTCAGAGCTTCCCACATTTTATGTGCCTTGCTTATACATGGTGTTGGAAGTGAAATCATTGTTGTTTATTGTGAACAACTTTTACAGTGAAGTCTTAGAATATTGTATGTATGTAGGTAAAACGTGAAAATAATAATCAACCGCAATTTGAAAGGAAGCTGGAATAGAATGGCAGCTAAAATCTAATTGCGTAAAGTATGTACCTAGTTGTTCTAATAAGGTATTCTACTTCAATTAGCTGTTTTTCAGAGTCTAAGTTTAATACATTTTAATTAATATCACACCCCCTGATGTTATTTAATCAGACTTGCTGATATAAATGAGTCCAGGTGATTCCAAGTGAACTAAACTCTTGTAATGAACTCTTTAAATCATTAGCATCACTAATAGCCTCATTATATCCATATATATACTCTTCAATTGCATCTCTATCTTTTCAGAAGTAAAATCGTGTGTACTTAATTCAACAAAAATTGAAGTATAGTCATTGAATTCAAACAAAGCGTAATTATTTTTCAAACAAAACTAAAACACTCAACCTGCTGCTAGAGTGCTGGGAATTTTTTTTTTTTCTTAACTTTTATTTAAACTCAAAACACAACGTCCTACAAACTTTAAGGCTGTTAAGAGTATAAAAAAAACGAAATCACACTGAAAAGTAGTGGAATTCTTTTCGATGAGTGTTACGTATTTAGATAAGTCGATATGTATGTACATATGTACGTACGGTGAAATGAATTTTCTCCCATCTGATAAGGCAAATGCAATTTGGTATCTGGTCGTATACTCTCTTTTCTATTTGATTACGGGCGTAAAATCGTCCTACTTCGTAGTTTAATTTTCGTTTATTTCAGATGTTATCCTAACTATAGAATATTATTAATAAAAAAAAAATACGAAGTAAGAAAACGTGTTTATATGGATATTATTAAATGCGTTTAAGTAAAATCTAAGCTAAAAATACCTTTAAGATTGTGGTAGATAATTAAGATAGTAAAACAAAACCGACAAACATGTTTTCTAGCTCATAAGTGTCCCCGCCTAGTTAGTCTTTTAAAAAAAAGTTCTAAGATTCCGTATGAAATTCTTAATTTAAATTTTTTGTTTATTTTAAAGGCAATTATTGCACCCAGTAATGAATATTTATAAAATATAATTTTGTGTTGGTGTACATATCTGGTGAAATTGGACAAAGTGATCAGGTAAAATATTATAAATATAATTTTCATATTACTTCCCATACCATTTTTTATTTTCTCTAAAAGTTATTAATTAAATTGATTACTGGGAAAAACATAAGCCAAATTGTATCAGATTACATTTCATATGTATACTGCGTTTATGTAATTCGCACACATTGTAAATTGTTTTGGCAATACATATTTTAAACATTTTCTATATCACAATCAAAATTTTCTAAGCTTATCTAACTCACACTCTGCATTCTAATTCAGTAACACAGTTTCACTTTTTCTTTTTCTAGATTCAATCAAATCCAAAAATGTTTAGCACTTTAAATACTTTTTAAACACTAATTACAAATGGTTTGCTGTGGGGGTGTTACGTCTTGTAATTATATAGTTTTGATATAGGACGGCATTTCATGAGATTTTTTGTAAATGATTAGATATTTAGAAAAAGGTTTTAGACATACTAGCCTAGCGGATATTCAACTATCAACTATCGTGATATTTGTACTCGTGTCCATCGTGAATACCCAACAGTATTTTGGATAAATAATGTAATAGGTTTGAAAACTGCTGTAAATGCACTCAAGATCGGCCAATCGACGAAATATGTGCTGAAATAATTGAAAATGACCTGGAAAAATTAGTTTTCCGCCAAAAGTAATAGCTCACCATTATATTGGCGCACTTCAAACGCACTTCTTTCTTGCATTGTCCGAAGAGGGTTTTTTTAGCTTTTTTATGAGGGCATCTTCCTTTAGTTGGTATTTAATTGGCAGACTTCGTCGGGATTGGTGCTAGAAACTTTTTGGACGTCTTCCAAGGACACAATCATAGCCTGACTACACAAAGTGGCCAATATTGACGACAAGCGACATTGCCGAATCTCCACAACCAAACATGTTACAGGATTGAATTTCCCTCCTGGTTTGTTTTCAAACATGAACCACACAACACATTCACAATGCTTACCTTGACGACTGCATTTTCTCTTCACTTGCTGCTAAAAAAACACTTTTTTTTTAAACTGAATGCACAACACGTGCTTTGCGTTCACACTCCAAATCTGTGATGTCACGAAAAGTTCGTTGTCACTGAGAGAAGTTTTCCGCGCTCAAACATTGGTGGCGCTAGTGGTCAAAACAAAAAAAACACATTTGGTCGACCTAGACGAAAGACCAACCCTGACGACATTTCCCTATATATATATCACAATTAAAATTATAATACATATAATGAATTTTAAATTGTGCCATTATAAAATAATAAAAATTAAGCAAAAACAAATTTTCCATTCCAGCAATAAGTACCAACACAATTTTTTTGTTTGTCTAACCAAGCGTCATTCTAGCCGGTTCTCTTTCCTAACAATATATCTATGAACAGAGATACCCACATAATAACACCTACTAGGTCAATATTAAACATTTTAATAAACTACCTTGAGAGAGTTGAGTGTAATATGGGGTCTGGTGTTTACATAAGTGAATTAAGTTTTTTTTTTTTTATAGATTATACCTTGCTCTAAATATAATTCTTGCAAATGAAGTGTCCATATTAATAATTGTGGAAGGCTGTGGAGGGCGTAAATTTGAAAATTATAAAAATTAAAAAAATTCCATGACCATGGCAGGCTGTTAGCATTACGTTTGGATAACCGAAGAGTGATTGATAATCAATTGGCAGAAAATTGATCGATCAATCGTGACATTTTTGACAGAATTTAAAAAAATAAAAAATTCGTGAAAATTTATGTCCATAGACGATATTAGGCTCAAATCATTCGTTCCTATGTGGAGAATGCGAAAATATCATTTTTTTCCAAAATCGATATACTGACAGGGTGTAAAAACTACTTGCAAAATGTGAGCGAGTTACGCACGGCATAATAACATGGGTATTAATGGAGAGTTGTGCTCTCCATACGTATATTCCATATTATATGTATTATATGAATAGTTATTCCCACATTAAGATAGAATTTAAATACTACTATCTTTCCGTAGATAAAACTATTTGGAAAGACACGTCAGATGGCAGATCTTGTGCTACGATTGGCCAATTTGGCAGAAAATTAGTTTTCCAAAAATCACAAAAAAATGCCTAATCTTGGAGCAACAAGATTATTTTTCTATCAATATCGCGTATGTAATTTACCATCCAGCCAAGTTTCGCATTAAAATTTTGAATTTTGATTTTTTGAAATTCAGTCAAATCAGCTATGATTGACCAAATTGATTTCCAATCACTTTTCGAACGGTCAAATGTAATGTAACCCAGTTCTGTCATGGGCATAGCATTTATTTTTTACTTTTATATTTTTCAAACCTAAAGTCCTCCAAGATTGACTTCATTTAATTAATAGAATAATTTTTAGAGCGGGTATTATCTACCAAGAAAACCTTAATTTCCCCATGGACAACACCAGACCCATTAATGCACTCATCTTTCCACCTATAAGTATAAAAATATGTTTGTTAGTTAAGAGTAAATACCTAGAAATTTATCACTCAAGTATTTTCACTATAATTTTTTATATAATTTTTCTGCATTCTCAATACATTTTAGAAATTCATTGAAATTATTTTCAGTGAATTTCAGTCTGCTGTAGACGGGCGAGAAGTTATCCACCCATAATTTTTTAAGTCAACGACACCAAGGAAATTTGCTCTCAACAAAAATATTCACTTCCGTATGACGTCCGGTACTGTTCAATTTTTTTATATCTTATATGTACATTAAGTTTGAATATATCTTTAATTATTTTTTCAATTCTCATTTTTTCCATTACAAAATGATTGGTTTCTCTGCACAACAGATTTCCATTGAAAATATTTTTTTCCGCAATGTTTGTTGATTTTCAATTTATATTTGCCATGAAATTTTTTATAAGCTTTGGGATAGATATTGGAATAGGACATTTATAATAATCCAGAATCGTATACTCCTCTTATCCCCTAAGGAGAAACATGAAAATATTCTTCTGCTGCCATCGGAGACATTTCACTCAAACACAATTCCCATTTAGTTCAAACACTGGCTCCGTTCCAATTTTTACTTTGTAAATTTTTAAGTGGACACACTATGGTGTTCACAAAAAAAAGAGTTTGGAAGTGCATGAAGTATTTATTTTATCGTTTAAAATTATGTCAAGTTTTGTTATTAACTATGTAATTATTATTCACTATTCTTTATCATAATAATTGTAATAAAGAAGTAAGTTAATCATTACTGGGATACCATTGTACCATTTGTTCAAAAATCTGCAATTCAACTGTCCTCTACAGGTCGGTAGGTAGCTATAGTTGCTATTTAATTATATTTAACTGGATGCAGAGAATTTCAGAGAAATTGAAAGATAACCCTTTAAGCGACCTATTTTTTGCCAAATTGCCATTGTTCATGTACTTTTATACATGTATAATAATAATTAAAGATTACCACAGTCATGCCAATTTAATGCGGACATTTATGTTTTTTTTTTTTTTTGTGAGAAGTTCACTGTAATTGACCTTACTTGGGTTTCATAGATTCTTAAGCAGATTATTTTAATTCAGAAACTTATGTCTGAATAATGCGCCCAATAGAATACAATTTATCTAATCTAGCGGAAGTTGTAAGTCGTGAGAATGATATCAATGATATATGAGAATTTATATGTGATATATCTAGGTTTCATCATAGAGCAGTAGTTATTGTTTTAATTAGTGTTGAATAGTTATAATTAATAAGAGCTAATAAGTATTAGGTACGTATGAAGGCAGATAAATATATTTGTTATTTTGATAACTTTATCCTGTGATTCATAAATTGTTTGCTGTCAATACTACATACCATGACTGCTTTATCTGCGAAGGTAGAGTTTCATATCATCCGTCTCCAGCACTTCAGATAGATAGTTAAAAAAAAACAGCTATTTACTAGTTTTATTTATAGTAAAGTAGACCTTAAATCCTAATTCAAATGCAATATGTATGTACATATTATGTATATCAAACTTTTAGAGCACTTCATGATTTTCGGAGTTTTTAGCATACTTATGTTTCAATTTATCAGATAGTAGGTACTGACTTGCATGTTACATCATACCTTAGATTATATAGAAAAAAGGATAGGCTATGAGGAAGAAAAACTTAAGCATTTTTTTTTTTTCATGTAGTAGAATCGCATCGATGTGTTTGTTTAGTCATGGAAGTCGTAAATTACGATATTTTCTGAGCGGGCACATAATTTAGTGATTGAAACTTTATCAAGTATTGAACAAGTTTTATAATTTCCTGTCACCGTGATTCGAATCATTTTTCAATTTATAATTTTATAGTTTTTTACAATTTTTTTTTCAGTTTTAAGAATTTTCCTAGTGGCCCATTTATTTTGCGATAATATTTCTTGGCGTTGCCTTTCTATGGCTGATATCATAGACAACCGATGACAATTCGTATATTCAAATAAATTGAGAAATGTAAGAAATATCGAACTGACAAAAACTAAACACCCACCCCTCTTGTCATTCCCCCCCCCCCCCTCGGGACCGCAAAAAACTGCTTATCGCACGTATACACGAATCTTACACTGCATAGCCTATCCTTTTTGCTACATAATCTAAGCATCATATACTTCGTCATACACATACATATGTATATACGTAGAGTGTAGGAATTATTGTTAAATCACTACGAGGAGTCATCTATGCAGAAGAAAAACTCTTATGTCTTCTTCTTGAATATTGTGGGTTCCATAGGGAATTTTTTTTTTTCATTTTTAATAATTTTGTTCTTGAATACATACAAAGAGTTGATCGATTTTTTGAAGTACCTAGAAATTTTTTGTGAGATTCATAGTCAATATAAAAATTTCTGATAATGATAACATAGCAATGCAATGCAACAGAATGACCATATCAAAAATTTGGAAACGTACTTCCAAAAATAATTGTGAAGGAGAATCTTATGCTAATGTTGATTCTATGACGTAAATGCGAGGATTATAGAGAAAAACTTAAGCATATAGCATTTTCCTCCTAGCAGAATAGGAACCATAAGATCAGCAGCTCACGCCATTTAAATCACCAGATCTACATTATTTCGAGTTTTGAAAAAGGAAAATAAATAAAACGAGCTTCAAACACTATCAAACCATTTGCTACAGAAAAGAATGAGAAGATCGAGTAGTATTTTGTTTGTCAAGCTCGCGCAAGCTCGCAATACTCGCGCTGCAAACCGCGCACAACCTTTTACCCTTCAAATTACTTTCAACCGTACACTAAAATTCGGTGATGCTTTTTTATCCCGAACAGTGCGAATGTGGAACAGTTTACCATCTTGTTTTTCTTCCGGCATACAATCTGCAGAAGTTTAAGGGCGCATACATCGACACCTCCGCCACTCTACTCATATCCCCTAATCCTTTCCCTATTTCCTTTCTACCATGCTGTGCTTTGCATCATAGGGTATTCCCTGAGCTTGGCTTAATAACATAAAAAAAAAATGATGCAACAAATATGGAAAGAAAAGCTTCGCAGTCAAGGGGTCCTACCTAAGTACAAATTTAAAATGCAGTAACGAAATTATTGAAAAATCTATAAACTATTATATATTATATAAGCATTTATTTTTTGATCCACCAGAAAGCTTTCATCTTTTTGTATGTAGAACAAGAGGGAAATTTTAACAACTACCGAATATTTGTAAGATTTTCCTTTATATATAATTGTTATTGTTGAAATTGAGTTCATCAAATGCCTTTTATATTTCTTTTCTAAAATTAACAAATTTCGAAGCAACAACTTTCTTAATCATACGTAATTTAAAAACAGAAGCGTCACAATTATGACAAAACGTTTAACTGAGTTTGGAAATTTTTTTCTTTTTATTTTTCAAGCATGTAGGTATGGAGTAGTATATTGTGATCCAAGTTTTTGGTTTAAGATGGGAAAAAAATATCGTGTAACCTTCTTGGTATTACCATACAGAAATCTAAATGTTTCCCCTATTTCATTTATTACTTTGTATCTATATAAAGAAATCTATCTGCCGAATTACTAATTAAGTAATATTAATTTCTTATTAAGATGGACTTATTCAAGTGAAGAAGATGGTGGGTATGAGAATTATATAAGTGGAAAATAAGTGCTGTTGTCTATAAAATCAAAAAACAAAATCTGACTTTCCCCAAAGAAAAATACATTTTACCGCTATTAATCCAGAATTTAATTATTTTGTAATCAAATATGCATTAATGAAGCTGTAACCTAAGTAATTGGAAATAATCAATTAACTAATCCATGTACCTTTATCAGACATTATATGAGATTATTCTTTTCTTCCAATAATGTTATCTAATTATAGAACTGTACATATCGATATGTATTGTATATTATGATGTATTTATACATATACATTTTTACATACCGAATATACTATTCTACTTTTCAGTACCTAATTTTGCATTACTTTTAGGTAGGTGTGGAAACTTAATTTTTTTTTTTATCAATTTGATTACGATGAAAACGTTGTCCGAAATAAATTTTAAAGTTAATAATATATGACCATAATAATATATTTAGTGGCGACCAACAGGGTGACAGTTTAAAAAACTAAAAATTTTTTTTTTTGCATTTTTCGTAGTAATAACATGTAAAGCATTGCAGAAGTTATGAGGACTTGTAAGTGAACCTGTGTGCATGCGGCGTCTATAAATTTATAATACTTTTTTATACGCTAAACGGGCAAAATTAATGATCGTAATTAAATTTTTCAAAAATCTAATTACCCTAGATTTTTTTAAATAAAATTTTAATTCCTGTCAATTTTTATAAATATGTACCTAATTGACGGCCCATTTTTTTGTTTTTTGAAAATTAAAATTAAAATTCAAAGGCAAAGCGATCTTTGAAAATTCATATTACGGACTCGTGATCATTAGTTTTGCCCGCCTGTCTAAGGAATGATTATAGAGGACGGTTTGCATTATGATGGCATGCATTTTTTCCAGATATTGCGAGGGACAAATTTAATCTTAAATTTAAACTTTAAGCTCGATTTTCCAAAAACATCAATTTTTGTATCAGTTCTCAGTGTAATTCAGTAAGTTTACATTGGATCAAATTAAAATTTAGTCAAAAGAAGGTAACAGACTAGTTTCAGTTAATTTAAATTTTCAAAAATAAAGTAAATAAACAGTCTGAATTTTTGAGGTAAAATTAAATTTTTTTTTAGTTGGCCGCCATTTTGGTACATTTCTTAAAAAAAATAGGCTACGCTTATAAAATCCTTTTTTTCACAAGCAGTGCCATCTTTACGTATGATCCCAGGGCCCCGCGATCCATGGGTCCCCTAGCCCCTACGTGTACATTCATATATGTAATCGTTAAGGCGCATTTGCATTAGAGCCTGTGGAATTGATGGAGGTGAAAAAACAATTACGCGACAAAGTCTCCAGTGCGCGAAGGGCCTTAACATACTTAACGTTATTATTCCTGTTGATAGTCCAAAGTATTTTAGAAAGTAACTTCTGTCAGGGGCCTCCATATCGTAATGCCCAGGGCCATCATTTGGCTAAGACGGCCATGCTCACAAGCCTGGAATGCGAAAACCAGAGAGGACTTTTTTCGAGCAGACCGTCTCGGGAGGACTTTTTGCAACATTTAATTAAAATTATTTTTGAAAAAAGAACTTTTCTAATAGTTGAATATAACAAAACAAAATTTATATGTTCATACATACCTATTAAATGTTCGCTTGAAAAAATTCTCGAATATTGCGATTTTTTTAAGCTGTAACCCTGTTGGTACCCCTTAAGCAACATAAGTAAAACTATATAATTTTGCTTATGCCACTATAATCTAATAATCATGTTGATAAAACTAGCAAAAGAATATGTATCTAAGTATGTATACACCAAATATATCAAGTAACATTGCAATTAGTACACCAGGTCTCGCAATTTGATGAAAGGGTGAACGCCGGAAATGATACATTCAAAATTTCACACAACTGGGCATGACACAGAAAGCGATATGCTTGTACAGTAAGTAAACCCCGCAAGGGGGTCATGGCTTCGGCTTGTTACAAAGTAAGTTATCTATTGTACAAAAGAATTTGTTCGAATTTTTACTACTACTACATGCAATAAATATAGTAACTGTAAGCTTAGCTATCGACGAAGTATAAAACGATTGCGTTGATTCAATTGAAATGTTGTAAGGATGGATTAAAATAAATGGCATCTAGAAGTATAATTTAAAAAGTGTTCACAAAGATTAACGAATTCCAACAACTGTTGTTTAGATGTAAAATAAATTTGTGAGATTTTGTTAGTGCTGATTTCTCAAATAACATTATGGAAGTAAATAGTAAAAAAAAAAATTTTTTTATTAATTAAATCAATTTTGAATAATTATGCTGAAACGATAGCACGAATCAAAAGAATTGATGCGCGGACTGAGAAAAAAGCAATGATGTTGATTTATAATGACCAGGTTCAAGAAACATTTCTATTCAAGAATACTATGCCTAAAAAGCTGAAGCAGAGGACGAATATAAAAAAAATTACAAAAATAGTTTCATGCAATTTGCCGAAAGTTGTCATAGTTGTCATGACACTTCGTCGCTTCAATATGCCAGACTGTTTGTTCTATTCCTAGGTAATATACCTTATTTTCTGTAGCCTTTATTAAGCAAAATGTCTTCAGCAAAATTGAGAAATTTTGCTTTAAACAAAGAATTCCTTAGGAAATCGTCTTGAATAGAACAAAAAATATTTTGTGGAATAAGCAAAGCATTTTCGTATTACTTATGTATGGACTTGAAGAATTCTTTGAGGAAGAATAAAGAAAATCTGTAGAGCTCTCCAGGTAGAGCACTAAAAAAGATCCTAGAAAATCATTTCGAGACCTCAAATAATTCTTTAACAAAATAAATGGATCTGTATTGTTTAGATTTTTATGAATTATAATTATTTCTCAAGGTGTCTTACTTGCGCGCAATTATTGTTGATTTTTAATAAATATGAATTTTGAAATTTTATCCGCGTTCCGTTCTATAATTTTTGATTACCATTACCAATGATTTTTACATGCATAAGTTCTCCAGATTCTTTTTAGTTTAACCTCTTTTTCTGGTTCAATGCTAAATATGTCATATTTTCTGTACTGTTAAATTAATAAAATCATGAAAAGAAATTTCAATTGAAATTTCGCCTTCATAAAATCATTTTGTAGAGTCTTGTTTTACACTTAAGGCATTGAATAAATCCCATTCATGTATTGAATAGGCACCCCATTGACCTTTAAATTTTTTTTTCCAGGCTTTTGTTTTACTGAAATTTATTTACAAAGAGTAGAATGAACTATTATAGCGGAAAAAGTTCAACTTTAATGTTGCTATTAATTTTTATCAAAGAAACTAGGTTTTAACTTCCAAAGAGAGGTTCTTTATATTATATGGTTCCACTTTTAAGATATGATGATAGTGATACATCAGATAACAGCAAATTAATTTTCATTTGGTTGCCTGCGTCTGGAGTAATGTACTTAACAACATCATTAAGCAGTTGTTGCCACATATGTTCAAAGCATGACGGACCAGTTCCAACTATGTATTGCAAGTATTTTCTAATTTAACGGTAATTTAAACGTTAATCAGTTTTAGTCATTGATAACGACACAGACAGATACTTGCAAAAATATTTACTAATTCGAAATGAAAATCTTTGAAGAGTGCAGTATATATTCCTTTTTTACAAAAGTCAAAATGGAAACGACAAAGGAGAACACGCATAACTATGCTACATACCTTCAATAAAGTTAACATGAGACAGAACCTGTGAGAAATAAGTGCCGAAAAATAAGTTCTCTACAATAATGCTAAGCGCCAACGGTAGTGTTTAGATAAATGGTAAAAATCAGCACTACAAGATAAATGAAGTTTCCAATATGAAGTTCTTAGCCTTAATAAAACGAAAACAAAAGAAGATGATCTACTGTGTTCGGCTTGAGCAGATTAAGTCTGCGTTGAACGAAAAGTGTTCATCTTTGGTTTGAAGATACAAAGTATTCTTCCATCAGGATAACTGCTGACCAAATACGGCGAAAATGACGATTGAGCTACTGAACAACTAATTAGAATATTTTGAAAAATTGTATTCGTTTTTGCTTTTTGTTAACCTTCGGATGAAAAATTGGTACCAAATTTTTTTCTCCTATTGAGCTCTATTAATCACATGCCTCAAAAGTAGGCACGTATTTCCATTTAAAAAATTAAAGTGATCGTTAAACAAAAGCGGCATCTCTTGGTACATTTACAGTTAGATACAAGTATCGGGATTTGTATAGCTACGTTTTTCGACTTCTGTTCACATTAGAGGAGCACTTGTCGATATACTTTAATGACTGATGCGCCAAGAATTGCAAATGTTTAAATGCATATCATGGTGGGTTATATACTTCATCAGTTTCGCAGCCGTATGTTTTGCTAACATTAATTTTTCCGAGTCCTCTGCTAAATTGACTTTTTATATTATGCTACTTGTCATCAATTTCTTTTTTCGTACACTATGACTCCTGAGTAATTTCTTCTAACTTTTCTTTTTTCATTGAAGTCTTTATATGCTTTCGACCTGACATCCCAAATATCACATTTTCTTATTTTTTTTTTTATTAGAAGTAAGACCTTTTCTTTTGACTACCATGACATAGATAGGGTATACTAAGTTTGTCATTCCGTTTGTAACACCTCGAAATAATGACGGTAGAGCAGATTGGACACCCACGCATAATATTAAAATTTATTTTGATTTTGCATATCCGTCCGTCTTTCTGTCCATCCGTCTGTGCGAACGATAACTCGAGAACGCGTATACTTAGAGAGCTGAAATTTTTTACACGGACTTTAAAAAAAAAGTAAAATTAAGTTCAAAAATGTGACAAATCGGCCATACAAAACTTTCGTTTTCCACTATATATTTGGACACTGCCTGAGAACGCATCGATATAGATAGCTGAAATTTGGTACATGGTGTTTTCATTGTACATACTAGCAAATAAAATTTCAAAAATGGCAACTCCTTGATGTTGCCACATAAAAATTTAGGTTTTTTATGTATACTGTATATATAATCATTTCTTCTGTCCGACAAACCGTTCTAGAAATATATGCGAAAAACAACTTCAAAAATCAAACTTGCATAGATCGGTGACCATACAAAATTTAATATGGGCATTCATCTAGGGTATCATTAGAATTGGTCTTAGACCAATTCTAGCTTTTTTACTTGTTTTTAATTTAATTTAACCGCCCAGACTACAGAACTAAACGCACGATAAACTGTACTTCAGAACTAAATGTACATGTACACAAATGTACATACAAAACGTATGAGCATTTGTGTGAGGCACAAGCAAATGTATGAGTATTTGTATGCGCAGTTGTATCGAGTCGCGATTTGTCGAATATACTTGTGCGTCATACAAATCCCGATACAAGTATCTAAGTAGAAACTGAGCTTAGTTCTACAAAGGCCTTGAATATTGTTATGACCATATTTCGCCAGGTGATTCTTTTTATCGAGGCAAGTAAAAGTGTATGGGTATCAGATATGAACTACTTATTTTGAAAAGTGTATGGTTACGTCATTAGATATGAAACACTTTATTATTTTTAAAAACAAACAATTATCCCCACCTTCTCCCCTCTCTGAATTAATGGCACTTTAATTTATAAATTTCGAAATATCTTCATTCAAATTTTGTATTAAATCATAATATTTTTTTTAGAAAAAAGTTGTATTAGCAAAAGGAGAGCCTAGACTCGTCTCTTTAATTTGATTATAATGTCTGAACTTCTATAATTAGAGTGCTACTAGCATTTATTGTGATCACTATTCACTTCCAAGAAGTATGGAATTATTTTTTTACCGAGTTAGTGTTATTTTTGTACCTTTCCTAGATTCTGCTAGATTATTTCGTGCTTGATGGATAATTAATCGTATTTAAAACCCTCCCTTGCATGACTGTTCCATTGTACTATACCCAGTATTGTATAGGGCTAAATTTACAGTATAAAGTATGAAATATACGACAAAAAGATGCTAGACTGAAAAAGCTCATAGATGCACCAATTTAGGCGCACACTTGGGCACTTGCCTTTCCGTTTCCATCACTTCCTTCATTCATTTCGCCAAGACCTAGGAACTCGTACTTGGATACATTCCCAAAGTAAGATTTATGTGAATACATTTGTATATATAGTAGCGGCTGAGATTTTTATCTGTATAAATATGCAATTACATTTTTTGTGCCTTCACAACCGGCAAAATACCAAATAAGGTTCATAGTCTTTTAATCAAGTTTCTTATGTAAAATATAGAGCTAAACAAAAACGAATTAGAACAGGTTATCTTCATTCTATCAATCAATCAATCAATGGAATTAATAAAATGTTAAATTTTATGACATTGAATAACCTCAAAAATGTAATTTTGTTTACTTTTTTTATTGCTTCCCAACTTTTATACCAAAAAGCATGTTAGAAGTTGAATTTAATTTTCAAACGTGTGAAATTCATCATTCAAACTTGTTTCCTTAATGAATTCATAAACACCAACTACAAACGGAATTAATTTCCCATTTCATGTTTACTTTAAATAGAAAAGTTTAAATTACATAAAAATGGCACTCGATTCGATTTCGCCTTTCCGATTCAGTACATCGACACATTTCGCATTCATGCTTTATACACAAGATCAACAAGTGATTTGTGGGGAAAGTATGTATGCATTTGTTTCAGAGACGAACACAGAATGGTTGTCTACACTGATTGGTATGTCACGTGCACCCGTAAACAAAATCATGTCATACCGCAAGTAACTAAACTGATTGCTAAAATTTTCTTTAAAATTCTACCTCAAGGCGATATAAATGACATAATGCTTATATGAATTATTTATAACGCATTATCCGCCGATATGTACGTATGTAGCATGTATGTCTGCGACGTGATTCATCAAAGAAAGTTACGGAAGTTCATACCGTGGCGTATAAATATTTATTTTTTTGCTTTCTTTTTTGGTTATTAATATATGTATGTACAAAACGATGCCTGTGTGGATTGAAATTTTATTGCATAATTCAATAGAATATATATTTTCATATTTACGTTTTAAGTTTAGAATTTTGTACAGTCATGAAATATTTCTGCATATTTCGGATTTAACATTTTTTCTCAAGGTTTTTCGATAATTTTTATTATGTCTGGCATCCCTCAAGAAAGCAGTTTTGGGCCAATGCTATTTATGAGTTACTAATTTTAACGATTGAACTATTAACATTATTATACAATGGATAATTTGTTTTAAATACTATTTTCTAAAATAATTTTTTTTTGTATATATGCTCCTTATTTAGTTGACTCTTACAAAAATTTCATAAATACAAATAGCAAAATGATCTAAAAGGTATAAAATATGGTAGGTACTAGCAAATTTAAAGATAACAAAAATGAGTCAATAAGGACAACGAAAACAAGCTAAACACTAACAATTAAACGAACAAAATGAAACACCAAGCTCTCAAAAGAGACTGAAAAATACCTGAAGATAACAAAAAAAAAAAAATCCTATCGTCTCAATTTTGGTAATTGTGTAAATGGGAGTTCCAAGAAGCTCCAAATTTCCAAAATATTATGTAATAAAAAAAAAATTCCTAAATGAACGAATTTTCAAAATACAAATTTTGCAATTTAGCACCGAGACCGAAACCGAATTAAAAACAATTAAAAAAGCTAGAATTGGTCAAGAAAATTTATTATGATACCCTAGATGAATGCCTGTATGTAATTTCATAGAATTTCATACTCTGATTTCAGTACAATGAAGACGTCTAGTCTAGGACTGATAGTTTTCACAGTATGCATAAAAAACCTAATTTTTTTTATGCCAACACCACGAAGGAGTTACCCGATTTTTCCCATTTTCGAACTTAAATTTTCTCTCTAAATCCCGTGACACACGATGATACACACTTGAGACTAGACACAAGGTAAGACCGGTTTTTGTATCGAGTGTGTATCAGCCCATTGTACACGTAGTTTATACACGGTTGATACACGTTCTTGAGGCAGCAAAGAAAATTCATCATTTCTATATGGTCTATACGCACATAAACCGAGTACACGAATAGATATGTAATAAAACACTCGTGTATCATACGAGTCTAACCCTCTGCTCTAAATTGAGGTTATCACGAAAATGCCCTAAAATAGTAATAAGAAAAAAACAGTTTTTAATACGGTGTATCGCGTGTGTATCATCGTGTGTCCCCGGACTAGGTCCCGTGACTCACGATGATACACACTCGAGACTAGACACAACGTAAAACCGGTTTTCTAAAATAGTGCTAAGAAAACCAGTTTTTAATAGGGATAAAAAATGTGAAAGCGCAAATCGCATGCAACGAAACAGAATAGCAAATTTTTCATTTCGTAAATAAATGAGAAGGGGTAGAGTTTTCATGTTTTACTCTCATAAAATGTTCCCGCGCTTTTGTGAAAACCGGTTTTCATGAAATATTGATAATGTTTGGTCACATGTTGTTGCTGTAATCTTTGAACAGCAAGTGTTTCTGTTTACATTCGTTTTGCTATGAAACAATTAAGTGGGACAACTCACGGAACTCTCTGATATTTTCGGGAAAAATGAGAATTTTACTTGAGACAAACTTTACATCTCCTTTCAGCATCTGGCCCAAAGCGAAATTAATCTTTTTCTTAAAAATGGGAGGTAGTGTGACCCGAAGTACATTATTATGAATAGTTTGATAGGATTTTCGGGGATTTAATAAGATTTTGTCGTTCGGGTAATCCTACGTTCTCTCGGTTTTTGTTTTTAACTCGCAACTGAGACACAGTTGCACTACAATAGTGCATAGCCAAGTTCTTTTCCCCCATTAATGCAAAAGACGAAAGTATATGAAATTACTTGTTTCATTCTAAAAAGACACAAAAAAATTTCCAATTTTGCTCTACTTTTCTTTTTTGGCCAGCATTAACACAAAGTTAATCAAGCAATTCAACTCACTGCAAACTCTTGCTCTATTGCAAAGCTGGACAAGTGAAAAACCAGTGAAAAACCTGTGAAACAGGGTGCCTTCTTATGGATTAGGATAATTCAATTCTTTCACTCTTCGTAAATACATATATAAAGAAACGAAAAATAAAAAAAGAAAATCTCTATATTTTCTGGCCCTTCTAGCGTAAATAATCAGATCATTAAAATTATTTTTTCCATTCAACAATTCTATTACTTCCTCTTCGGTCAGAGTTTTTTTTTCTAAACAACACAATTCTTGCAACTCGGAGAGGAACTAGCATCCTAATTCCACGTTTCTAATTCATTCATTTTTGTAGGATCTTACTTTGTTCAGGTTGCTGACCTTTGGAACTCACTTCCGACTAATATACGTCCCTCTGTCGACGAATTTAAAAAGCTCATTCGTAATTCTCCACGTTTATGACCTTCGTACATTAATGAGCCTTATCGAGTTGGGTTAAATTTCTGTTAGATTTTTGTTTTTTAATTCATCTCTTCTTAATTTTCTAATTGAAAACTATTACTTTAATCTTTAATTTTTTTTCTCGTTTTTTTTTTTAATTAGTTAGTATTTTTTTGTTTTTTACCGCATTGAAATAAATTGTACTTAAATATAAAATTATGAATCTTGTGTAAGACAATTTTACAAATAAACGAAATGGAATGGAAAACGAGTTTGGCCAAACAAGGAAATAAAAAAACTAATTGAAAAAATATGAACTATTTCCAGAATTATAATTGCGTAAAATTAAAGAAAAAAAATTTACTAAGATACCGAAAAATTATAGAACATTAAATAATAATAACTCAATGAAAGATAACAGCTAGGAATTCATTATTTGGTAAAGAAAAATTCAAAAAGAAGACTACTTTAAAGCTAAAAACACTCACTTGCTTGTATTTTGTATCCTTCTTCGATATCTTCGCTGATGCTAAATTAAAGAGAGCTTCAAAATCTTCCTGAGAGATTCACAAAAAATTTCCATGTATACCAATCTTCCTCTATCAATGTTGTTATAGTTGAGTGAGAACTATCCTTACAATAGTAATTGCAATAATGACAAGAGGCATTACTTACTCTCTTTTAGATGCTTCGACGCCAACTACCTATATTTAACGTAAAAAAAAATTTTATTAGTGAAAAATGTTATTCAATTTAACAAACTTTTATGTCACCTAGTAATACAAGCATACGTGTGTAGTAGTATACTTCTTTAGCCTATTAGATATAAATTATTAACCATAGTTATTTTTTCTAATTTTTCAGGAGCTGGTGGATTCAAGAAAAAAAATGAAAAATATCCGAATAATATTAATTATTCTAACAGCACTATTCTTTGCTGCATTAATAGCAGTAGCTGTGATACTTATTGTTAATAGCAACAACTCAGAGGAAACTATAGATGTTAAAGGTATAGAATTAGAAACTGTTATATCTGGCCAACTATTGCCGAAAAGGTTTAATGGAACTTGGGCACCAGACAATGACATCATTTATAAGGATATTACAAACGTAAGTATACCACCCTGTATTATTTTTTTTTCTTATATAATTTTTTTATTAGGGACAAATACGGAAATACAATCTTACTTCGAAAAAATTTCAACCCTTAATACAATCTGATGATGAGAAAATTACACAAGCATTCCTCTATGACAAATCAGTTGATGGGAAATATCTCTTAATTGCTCGGGGACATAGTAAGGTAATTTTTTTTTTTTAATCTATATACTATGTAATAAGGAAAGTTCTAAAATTGTTTTATTATATTACAGATATTCAGACATAGTTTTGCTGCATTATATTCTATAGTTGATCTAAATACTGGTAAAATATATCCAGTGACGATAAATGATGAAGAGGTGAGCTTATTATTTATATTGATAAGAAGCAAAAAGATGTAATCGTAGATAACGATTTAGAGATGTAAATATATTTTTTAATGGTTAATTTAAAGTTTTACCGGTGATTTTCAGTAGGCGGACCTTATATTTTTTTAACTGGACCGTATTTTTTATTCAAGAAATTTCAAGAATAAAATTTGAGAAAATATCTAAGCAATACGTGTAACATAACTTATTGCTCCGTTGTCAATCCACCAATCTACTGAATCCCTATAAACTGAACATATTTCATTAGAAAAAAACATGAATGCAATGCTGTTAGCATTGATGTGACTATTACTTGCTGCCTTCATTTCTTTTGCTGGGAGGAAGCTCGGTAAACGATAATTGTTTTTTACACTTAATTACCTATTAGCCTTCATTTTACATGTTCAAGGTAAACATTATTTTTATTATTTTTGCTTCCTTGTAAAGCTATCTTGTTAGTTCGGCAAACGTGTTTTTCACCCTATGTTTAGTTAGTTTCAAAACTGGTTGACAAGATATTCAGTATTGCAAACTAATCAATCTGGCAGCGTTTCAATGTTTATTTTAAAAGTACACTCGTTCAGTCGTGCAAAAAGTTCAGAATTACTGAAAATTGAAATTAAATACCAATAACATTTGAATTTGGCAGATCACTCCAAGAATTATTCAAGCATTGGACTAATCTACATTTCTATTACTTATATCAATTTAACTCATACCAAAAAGGAAAGTTATTTTTTTATACCAATAAAATAACTGATTCGAGATTTTCATAGTACACACCTTTTCTTATTTTCAGGTCCATCTATTTTTGGTAAAATGGGCACCTGTTGGAAATGGCCTCATTATAAATTATGACAGAAACCTTTTCTATAAACCAGGAGTATTAGAGAAAGAGATCCAATTAACTTTAGACACCGATCATGAAATTTTGAATGGCCACCCAGATTGGGTTTACGAAGGTATTCAATTCTTCACTAAATAAAACTATTGAATCTATAAACTATGTATGTTAATTTTTATAAAGAGGAAGTACTCAGTTCGAACGTAGCAGTTTGGTTTAATCCAAGTGGCACAAAAATTGCTTACATTCAATTCGATGATTCTTCGACTCGTGTGATAAATCTTCCTTTTTATGGATTACCCGGTGATGGAAAATATCAATATCCTGCAACTCGATCTGTACATTATCCAAAGGCTGGATCATCAAATCCATTTATAAAATTATATCAAATTGATTTAACGATCGCCGTTGAAGGGAAAGAAGATTTTCGATCTGAAATTGCTGTACCTGGAGCACTTAATACTGAAGAGCATATCATAAGTGCAATTGAATGGCTTACAGATGATTTAATTCTTTCGATTTGGATGAATCGCATTCAGAATCGGGCATATTTACAAGTCTCTGATAGTACGCGTCGATATGAAGTGAGTATATAAAAACTATTTATTTATAAAAATTTATTCAAATCTAATAATTGTGAATATTCTCAGATTTATAGTATGGCATCCAAAACCGGTTGGGTAGATATATTCACGCCGCCAATTAAAAATCGTAATGGAAGCCAAATAGCTTTAATACTGCCACATAAACAAGGCGAAGATGGAGATTTTCAACATCTCTCCTTACTCTCAACCAAAAATAATCCAAATAATAAACCGATTCCTCTTACTGCAGGAAAATTTGAAGTACAAAGCATTTTACATTGGGACAATGAGGATAATTTAATATTTTACACGGCAAATCAACCTGATAAGTCGCATGTTTTGCACGTGTTTGCAATAAAAGCGGAAAGGGGACAAAAACCTCAGTGTATTACGTGTGAAATTAAATCTAATGGTAAAAAAAATCATGTTATTTTTTTAGAATTTAGAATATAATCTACATTGTGTTAATTCTTTTTAGGCATTGAACAAACCTATTTCTCAGCAGAATTCAGTTCAAAAGGGAAATTTGTTATAATAACTCCATTGGGACCTAGTACTCCTAGAGTCGATATTTATCAATGGTCATACGTCAATGGTAAACAGATTAATTTTTCAAATATATATTATACATAATAAATATTGAATCTGATTATAGGTAACGTGAGCCTTAATTTAATTATTGAGTGGGAGACTAACCAAGAAATTAATAATTATCTCTCACAAAAGAGCATGCCAGAGATGGAATATCATACAATCGATGTTGGAGGTGGCTTCACAGCTAAAGTTTTGCTTCAATTACCTCCTGGTATCGACAGAAGTGGATCGAAAAAATATCCAATGTTGGTAGATGTTTATGGTGGACCAGACTCTTTTGCGGTACGGTTTTTTTTACAAGTACTATAGCGCAGATTTCCGTTTTTATTATCCACTATTTAGGTTACAGATAGATGGTCAGTAGATTGGGGAACTTATTTGTCATCAAATCGATCAATTATTTATGCAAGAATTGATGGAAGAGGATCTGGTTTGAGAGGAGATAGACATTTACATTCTTTATATAAAAAACTTGGTACAATTGAAATTTTTGACCAGTTGAATGTAACAAAGTAAGTTATCTACTTAAAAACAAAAATTTAATTTGTGCATTTTAAGTGGGGAAATAAAAATAATTAAAAAATATACCTATACATAAGTGTGTGTATTAAAACCTAATTAAATTAGCACTTAAAAAAATGAGAGGAATATGAACTTTGGTGTTTTTTTTTTTGTTAATTTTTATAAGGAAATTCGGAAAAATATCTGTAAAAATAGCACAAAAGACAAGTTTGCATACGGTTTTAAAACTTAGCCAACTATGAATTTCTATTTATAATACTGCAATATTAATTGGCGCCAAGTTTTAAATATTCTAAAACAAAAACAAAATTATTTTTAATTTCAGAAAATTGCACAATAAACTATCTTACATCGGAGTTACAGGAATTTGGGGCTGGAGTTATGGTGGATACGCATCAGCAATGGCACTAGCGAATGATGATTCAGGAGTATTCAATTGTGCCACATCAGTCGCTCCTGTAACGGATTGGGCTTATTATGGTTAGTAGTACATATAAAAAAAAAAAAACTGAGTGAATAAAAAAATTTGAACTTTCTGTTTAGATTCTATTTACACGGAGCGATATATGGGCCTACCCAAGGAAAATAGCGTAGGTTATGAGAAATCACGGCTAACAACGTTAGCACCACGATTTAAAGGAAAGAGGTATATGCTGGTACATGGTACCCTAGACGATAATGTTCACTATCAGCAATCTATGATTTTTGCGAAAAATTTAGAACATAATGATATCCTCTTCAAGCAAATTGTAAGTTTTGAGAGTAAGCTATTTCGAGACTTTTATTGAAGTTTTTTTGTTTTTCAGAGTTATCCGGATGAAGATCACGGCCTTTTTGGTGTACGACCTCATCTTTATCATTCACTCGATCGGTTTTTCGGTGAATGTTTTGATCTTAATATGGGTCGACCTTATGGAAAATAGATATCGTATTCATAGTAAAGACTTATATGGTGTACAACTGAGTTCATCGTATGTGTTCGAACTGTTTGTTTTCATTTCATAATTGTTTCATTTTGATAAGTTCTACCTATGATTTCAAATTGTACAAGTGTGTGTATGAGTGTTTGCGCCAACTTCAAATTTAGGAAGTGTTGTGTACGTGTGTACATGTGTGTTTGTGTGGATGCACGCATGTGTCACTTTAGCCTAGTCATTTAGTATTTATATCTTTACCTAAGTCTCTATATGAGATTCTATGTTTGAAATTTTTGTACTTAAAAGCTCGGGAATATTTGAAAATATTGGATGAAATCGCTTTCCATAGACAGCTGCATCAATATTTTTGTGTGTCCTGTGTACATATATTTTTTTCTTTTATTTTTACAATTTTTTTTTTTAATGTGTAAATAAAAATGTTTTAAATTAAAAATATTTTAATATTATTGTACAATTAATCAAATGGAAAATACTTTTCGGCCTTCCACGATAAAGTGCTTTTCTAAACATTTTACTTTCTTAATCATCTATAAACTATTTGTTAGCAACTGTCGTTTGAAAATTGCTGTGGTAAGAAGATTCGACGTTTATGGTATTGAATTGCACCAAAATATTTATCTTCACAGATAAGTTCGATCAAAAGGTAAAGGAAAGCTACGTAAAACTCGAAGCTAGAATTTAAACTTGAATTTCGGCAAAATATGATTTATTACAAATTCAATGAGGTGAAGATATTTTTACAGGAAACAATTTTATGTTTTTTTTTTTAATTAGCTTGTGAAATGTAACTAAAACCAAATGGAGAAGTAAAATTAATCCTTCCATTAGAAACAGTGATGATTGATAAGGATTTCTCAGCACAAATTTATAGAGGACCAATATGACATAAAAAATGCTCAAGACAAATAGTGACAACATATACAGCTATTATCCTTTATAATTTTTATAAGACATAATTTTCAATATTTCTTCATCATGTTTATTTAAAATCAGCAAATCATATAGTGACTCGAGGAAACTGTAGAATAAGGCGATGCAAATTCTACTAAAGTTTACACACGTTTACTCTTCATCCAATGGAAGATACAGTTGAATATAATACAAACAAAATCCAGTGCATTTCATCTCATTCCTTTCTATGCTATACTACTACCAAATGGCTAGCACAGTAAAATCCTTTCGTTACAACAAATATTTATTTAATCTTATAGTACAATTAAATTTTTTAATTGTTTACAATTTTGTAACCAACACAATTACATAATATTTTCGTTAAACATAAAAATAAAAAATAAAAATCATAAAAGGAAAAAAATATGAAATATAATCCATTGCAGAAAAACACATCAAAACCTTATAATAAGTGTAAATACGAAAATTGCAGCTTACATACTTTCATTTCAGGATTGTTGCATGTATTTATTATTAAAGCTCACTCGAAAATTTGAAAATAACGTTTTTCTTATTAATTTTGATTTACTTTGGATTCATTCATGTTCCAAAAATGAAAAACAATTAACTATGTACAAAGTAAAAATAAATATGAAAGATATCTATGCATATATGTATGTATATCTCTTAGCCTTACTCAGATGCTGAACTGCTTACAGTTGTTGTTGCTATTTTTAAGTATTAATTAAATTACATAAAACATAATTTTATTTATGTACAAAAATGCATTATTAATCTAAATTTTTCTTAATAAAAAAAAAATTAAATTTTATACTGCTAAATTTCATATACAAAGCAGCTTAAATGGCATTATTAAAACATTTTTTCCGTCGTTTTGTGATGCAATAGACGTTGTTTTAGAATTTTCTTGTTGTTTTATAGCTTTGTACTCGTTTTTTTTTTTTTTTTAATATCACTACATAATTAATTAAACTTAATTTATGAAGATAATTTGTAGTCTTTCGACAAAACGATCATAACAATCTGCTGTGACAAAATCTAAAATATAATTAATTTAGTCTATTTCCGATTTCCTCTCATAATGTCCTGCCTATATCAATCTTTTCGAATTTTATGAATGTACAAAAATGATTTTTTTAATTTTTTATTTAAAACAAAAACAAATCTTTGAAGCAGTCGACAAGAAAATGGACATCTTGAACAAGCGTCAAGTCTTATGGAGTCTACGGATTCTATAGCTGTGCTCTTTTGTGTAGAACTCCCATATACTGGAGAGAACAAATTGTTCTGTCGATTGAAGCAAACTACTTGTACTGTTGGCTTCATTTAAATCTTTCTATGAAAATGTATGAAGCATTCTTTTGTGTATTTTTGTTCTGCGGACACAAAAGAACACAGCTTATGTAAAATAGCTACAAATCAAGAGCTTCTTCTACTAGTACGGTTCATAATTCAATTATATCTCTAGAAAATGTCTCGTGTAGTGATCGTTAAAATGAACATTATGTGGGCAGTACAAGAATATTAACGAACTGAACGCCTACACTTCTTACAAATTTCTCACCACAACAATGGATCACAGAAATCCCGTATGAATTATTTACATTTTCAGAAGGTGGCAAAGGTTCACATCTATAGTTTTGCACTCTATGTTTCCGTGTTAAAATTTGTGCTGGATTGTAGAAATCATGATTACAGTATGGTCGATAAGACAAATTGCTCTTAGAATATACATCCGCAAGCTGCAGCATTTTTTTCAAATAGTTAATTACAACAAATGAAGCTTAAACAATTGTTGTGACCATTTCAACTCCACAAAGAACATTTTCTTCACATAAAAAAAAACTTCGAAATACTACCATTGAGTGGAGCTTTTATGAAATTAATGTCGATTCTTAGGCCATTTTACATCAGCAAAGAACAAAATAGGCCATTATTAGCCTATCATCATAGCACTGATTTGATTTTCTTTTAAATTTTTATTTCTCTTTGTATTATTAAAGAAACATACATATGTGCACTGGAGTCGCACCCATATATCCACCCTTCAATATTCTACGTAAAGCCATTATATAAAAAATTTCCAAAAAAAAAAAGGATACACACAGCTACTATTTGAAATACAAAGCATAAGTATGTACTTTGAAATGTGGAATTTGACAGCATCTATTAAAAAATCTTATTCCTAGCTAAACCCCTGAACAAAATTAAACAATTAGAAAAACAAAACATTGAATATAAATATTATATGTACAAGTTATATATGTTTATATATTACGCGTAAAAATAAGATCCTAATTAATACAAGCAACCAAAAAATAATAACAACTTCCTTCTCTTTGAATATGATTACCCACACCTCCGCTTTCCGTGCATAATCTATTAGTAATCAAATATTTATACAATATAACATAATAAAAAAAACTCAGTCATATTTTAGAAGTCAAAAGGATTTGCAATCTGTCTGCGAAATAAGAATTTGACAAAAGGGTCATTTTGACAATAAAGTTTGCCATATTAAATGGATTGATTAAATTGTTTTCGGTTGAAAAAATAAAATCCTGAAAATCAGTGCACGGTAGAACTCTAGATACTAGTGTCGAAAGGTTATCTTCTTAAATTATGAATTACTTAAACGAAACAAATTATCTACCTTATTTGGTATTTTATTTTACATCAGGGGGATTTCGAAAGCTTTCCAGATTTTACGGGGATGTCCTTAAAAAGCACTCGTTCCAATTAATATGCAATCTTTCTCCCTAAGCATTTTGAATGAATATTGCAAAACCAGACATAAAAAAAATCATTTAAATATTCTGATGACGCTTATGTGCTTCAATTCGCAATAATTAAAAAATCCATAAAACTTCATAAGATTCAATTAAATAGAGAAATGTAATATGTATGTATAAAGTTTTGATAAAATTCGAAAACTTACATAATTACATAGATTATTATTTCATAATGTAAAACAAATGCAATTTAAATAAGTAAGAAAGTTCTCATGAAAGGAATATATACCTACAAATAAAATTTTGTAAACATTCAAAAATTTTCATCTATTGCAACACAAAAAGCTCTTCTTAAAAAACTAATTTTACCTTGAGAACTTACATTTTAAAAAAATTTTAATTGAGAATATATTTTCGTAATATTGAAGACACCAGATGTACTTTCCTCATTATTTTATTATTACTGTTCCGTTAAAATCAGATCAGAAAAATTAGACTCTAGGGAGCCGTATTTACTGTTGAGGCTTTTTAAGTTTAATCTGGTTATTTAGCTTATAATAAATATGACTAAAAAACTAGAATTAAGCCTTAGCCTCAATTGAAAATATGGGTTTTTGAGCACCATTACCATGAACTTGGTATCTTCAATCATTTTACGAATCTTTTCTTTTTATGAATTAAATTCACATCAAAGTAAAGAATTTTTTGTGCATACATTTTTTTTTTTCTCATTTAGATTGTTTTCATTAAAACTTCTTTTCTTAAAGTAATATAATCTTTAAAATCTCATTACAATAAGAATTATTGTAATTGTTTTGTTTATTTACGATTCATATTTATATTTAATTTCTATCCTGTCTAAGATAATCTATGATAGCTTATTATTATTATCGAAAACTTGCTCATCTAAGGTATATACAGCGCCTACACGATACAATTCAGTATGGGGTCTTAATGTTGGTTCATGTGTTGCTATAATACCTGTTTCCAGTTCATCATTACGTATTATTGTTGCCTTTTAAAATAAAAACCTTCTTTACCAATATGTTATGATTTTTTGGCTAAAATGGAAAATGTAAAAATACGAAAATGTCATGTAAGCGATTTAATTATTAATTGGTTTAATTATGAAAAAAAAATTTTTGTTAAATATATTTATAAATATATATTAGATATATTGGGAGGCTTTTCTGCTAATTTTTTCCCACTAGCCACTGTTTTGTCTTAAATACTATCCGATCATTATTACTATGGCCTATGTTTGTATGCTACTAATGAAAATTTGCTATAATGGCCTCGTTTCTGTTTTCCTGTTCCATATTTTGAATGATGACGTTATAGGATTCATTAGAAAGGAACATGCTACGGAATAATTTTTTTATTTTTCCTTAATGTGTTGGCGTAAAAAGATTGTAACCTCTTCTTCTTCAATAATGAAATTCTTTTCTTTTTACTTCCCCACTATATATAAACTGAATTTTATAAATCCATTATTCTGAACGAACTGGAAGATTCATAAGGTGAAAAGAAACGCTTATATTTTCTAAAACCTGAGTGCGAATTAGCAAGATATTTTATCTTGTCAACAAAGTAAGCTTTTCATTGCATTTAAGGACGACTGATAAAACTATTTAAAATTCACGGCAACCGAAACCAGTCAAGTGATAAAAATTGTGCATGAAAGATCTGACCGACAACTTGGAAAAGAGATACATGTATTGAAAAAACAAAAAAAAATATATAATTTGGACCTACTCGGTACTTAGATTTTTTGACAATTATCGAGTTCATATAAAGAAGAACTAGAAAACCATAAAACTACCTACTAACAAGTATTAATGACATTAAAATGTTTTAGATTGAAAAACAAGAAATCAAGTACAGAGGATGAGATCAACAAAATTGTAAATCTTTTATCGCGATAGTAGTTCCTGTGTACATAAATTTGTAGAATGTATTTATTTATCCACTCCACTTTTGGCTATTTATAAAATTAGCAGAATAGGCCCCCATTATGTACATTATATATAAAAATTTTATGTAAGTTTATTTAATCATAAATATAAGAGGGAAGAACAAGAAATTTCATACTACATATGTACATATCAATAAATAATAGTAATTTAAATTTTTATTTTAATATTAAAAAAAAGAAAGTACCACAAAATCAACTTTATTACCAACATAATAGTTTTTACAGAGAAAAATTCAATAAACTACAATTAAATGGGAGAGACTATAAAATTAGAACAATATTCCGAAATTCTTCTACTAGCTAGAAACGACTAACTAAGAAAAAGTAAATGTTGACTAAAAAGGCCAAAATTATTCTTTTCTGTTTTCTTTTACGGTAACATGACTTAAAAAAATTAATTAGAAATTAATATGTATTAAAAAAAATAGCCTTTTTCAGATACGATGATACAAATGAAAATGTAGTCAAATGCAAAAATATTATTTTTATTATATTTCTCATGCTTATAAAGAAATTATGTAGGTGGCAGCAAAGTCACAAAGCGTTTAGACGATTAAATAATGCAAAAAGGTTAAATAAAATGTGCGGGAAATTAGTTTAGAAAGCAACAATTTCTACATACAATATATACACATATGTATTCCATATAATATCTGATCAAGTTATTGTCTATGAGGAGCTACTATTTATTCATATAATTATGAAAAGGTTTTCTGATTATTGTAAATAATAGCAATTTTATCGGAGGTGTACTGTAAAGAAAAAATAATAATATGAGAGACTGTTACAGAACTTTCAATGTCTAATTTCAATTGCAAAATTAGATTAGTCGCAAAAAAAAAAAATTACAACTTTATTATTATTAAATCTCAACTTTTCCTTGCACCGTAGCACATTATGAAAAACCATAATCATTAAAATCATTTTTGTGCTTTGCAAGAAACGATGAAAGAGGATAATGAAAAAAGAAAAACTAATGTCGATTTTTATGGAACTTTTACAAGCCAGCTAATGTTTTTCTAAAATTTGGTGCAATCAGTGTTCGAAAACTGTTCTAAAACTATAAGGTGTGTGTGAGGCTAGATAGACAACAGTTCAAAAGGATTCGGATATTTGTCCAGCTAAAAATTGTATACTATGTTGCTACGGTTTATCAATAACAATTTTATTTCATGTAGTTACTCCCAAGTAGGTTTTTAGAATACAAATGATGTTGTGTTGGCAAAATGTTAAACCATTTAGACAAGGTGCAAACATCCACCCGACAGTAATTAGAAATGTCGCGTCTAATGGAATACAGCTAATGAATAAAGTTGGTGAAAAATGATGGAGATCGGTTCGAATTCGGAAAACAAAAAGACAATATGTTGCAATTACGCGTATTAAGCCATAACTTTATAACTAAAGACCCCAATGTCAACACTTAGTTTAGACAATCCAAAATTAACTAATAAATGAAACATGAAGTAGAAAGAAAGAAGAGATACAACACATAACAACAAAATTTTTACATAACATTGACACTTTAAGCGCTTTATATTATTTATTTTTTACATAAGGACTAAAAGGTGTTAGCCAAATTACTAATTTTTTTTAAATGCCAATGTTATGGAAAAAGTAAAACGAAAAAGTAAATCAAGCTAAATGAAAAATTAAGCAGAGCTAATAAAAGGAAAAAGGAGAAGGATATTCAATGACCAAAATCATTGATATTCACCTGATTAATGTTCCCAAGCGTCAATTGATGGCCTTGTAATGTTTGCACATGAGCTATGGAAAGTGACGTTGTACCGTCAGTATTTTCCGTTTGCGTCACAATTTGCTGTTGCCCATTTCCTGTAGTTATATTCCCTGACTGATCGATTGTAGCGATTTGTTGATGCTGGGCTTGCTGCTGTTGAACGTGTTGCTGTTGTTGCTGCTGTTGCTGTTGTTGTTGATTCTGTGTTTGTACCTGTTGTGTTTGCGGGGTAGCTACTGTTACTGTAACTGGTGTTATTGCCGATGTACCCGTACCCATTGTATCTGGTTCCTTTTTCACTTGAACTGTTTGTAATGTATGTAAAGTTTGTACTTGAGGTACATTCGTTCCAACCGTTGCTGTATTCGTATTAATATTGGGCGATGAAGTTGCGCCAGTCGCTGTTTTTTTACTAGCTGGAGCTAGAAAGTATAAGCAAATATTAATTTTGAAAATTTTAATGAAGTCCTTACATTAATGATTTGAGAGCAGTAATTTAAAAAATTATGTCGCGTCTATATTAGCGCAGCAGAAGTCAAGAATTATATTGAAAAAGAGGAACAGCTCGACACACTGGGACTGCAATTTCGACTTAATCGAATTTTTCAAAGTTTATACATATTTTCTTAGTTTTAATTTTTTTTTTTCGGTTGTTTCAATTGTCCTATTGAAGGATCAGTAAATGAACTGCATTTTCTCGCAGTATTTGATTCAAATTCTGATCATTGCGAATGGAAGAATTGATATCAGTTAATTTACTATTACTTCTTGATATATGGGCAAAACTGTTTTGCATATCACGGAACTCCTTCGAGATTGTAGACATTGTCATTAATTAGTGTGCGCAAATCGAAATTCCAATTATTAATTTTTAAGGTGACAGACGCAAAGTAGACATCTGTAGAAATTACTATACCTTTTCTGTCTTTTTTCACTCCTGGTTTAGCAAAATGTCTGAGTTCCAAATGCCGTCTCAAGTTTCTTGACTGCCGAATAATTGCGAAACAAATAGGACATGTTGCAGGTTGTTCAGATTGTGACCGTGATCGAGGTTCTAAAAACAAAATTTAAAAAACATTTTAATTAATTGACTTAAAATGAATATCAAAAGAAAATTAATCTTACTCATAGAATTCGCTGTTTTGGGTGACGTTCCTGTTGATACATTTGTCGTAGTTGGAGTTGCCGTTGCATCCGTAACTGTAACAATTGATTCCGTTGCGCTTGCTTCCGATTTAATAGCCGAGGTTGTGATCGTTGTTTCACCATTCTCTGAGGTAACTGTTGTTGGCGCTGTCATTACATTTTCCATACCATCTGTGCGGGCGACTTTTGTAACAACTTCTTCTAAAGAAAATGTTTAAAAGTTCGTTATTACACGTATTACATAAATATTATTTTTAAATTCGGCGAAATGGAAACAGAACAATTACCTTGTGGTTTTTTCGCACGCGGTTTCCTTTTCCTAGCCGGTAGGAATTGATTAATGACATCCTTAACATCCTGAACATGAGCCGTAATCGTTCCAGCGTTTATATCCTCGACAACTTGAGCATGAACTGTATGTTGTTGAGGTGCTGCAATTGTTGCAATAAGTTGTTCCTGATCCTAATTATAATATGTATATACAATTTTACGTTTTTACTTTATATTTTATGCTTGTTTATACTTACATCGATAACTGCTTTAACATGATGCTGTGGCATCATTTGATGTAACTGAATTTGAGTTGCATAGTCATCTTTGGTCACAGTTTGAGGCGCCAGTCCTTGTATATTTAAGCAGTGAGCTGCTTGTAAAAGAGATGGAAGCTGAGAGTGATCTACGCTTACTTCTCCGCGATAAACAAATTCTAGTAGTGCCTCCAAATCATTTGCATTAACTCCAGCTAGCATAACAACTGGATGCTTACATGGTGTGTTCTAAATAAGAAAAGTACGATTTATAATTTAAGAACTTTCATACATTTATACTAGCTAAAAAAAAAATAATTTCTAAAAATACATATTTTAAAAACTCAATTCGAGGATAGGATCAAAAGTTTAAAAACTGTTATTAGTGATATGACGTCTTTTCCCTTACTTCTACCACTCGTTAAATAGAGTTTTGGTGGGGTATTAAGTTTTTATATTGTACGCTATGGCATTATCTCGAGCACTGCAGCGGCTGATATGCCTGCTTGCAGCAGAGGATCAATGGCTAGAAGCAAGTTTTGATACAGTACGCTGCGGTGGCTTAGATACCTGTTTGCATCAAGGAACCAATGGAAGAATGCAGTCTTGATGAAGCAGGAGAACTGCGCTTTCCCGAAGTTGCGACAGCTTGTATTTTCTTGAAGTTAAAATTGTTTTATCTTGGAGGGGTGCTTCCTTGGCGCAGGAAGTGGCGGCGGCCACTTGACCTGATCACCGCCGACCGCCCGTTTTATTGATTAACTGTTTAAGGAGGGTCAGCCCGCTGTCCTGAAATATTTATTTATTTAAAAGAAATTAAGTCTTAATTACAACTTGTCGCCCCGAAGAAAAGCAACAGTGACACCGAGCCGATGGAGAGCTTCTTTTCCTCGCTCCAGGCTGTCCCTATGACAGCCTGAACGAGCGTTATTCCGCTAAAAGAGCGGTAGTGCTGAAAAATTAGCCGACCTTATGTCGACTTGACGGATGAAACGGGAAGAGTAATAACGATGGTGCTGTCTGTAGGGTTCGATTCTAAACAATTTGGAGCTGTAGGGTTCACTTCTGCGCAGTCTGTGGTCCCGTCTAAGTCGACCCTCTGGATTTGATAGTCGCAAAAACAACGGCTATAATGCTGGAACTGTGGGAGGAATCCGCTGTTTTTTCAGCAGAACGTCGGTTCGTTTGCGGAAATCCAGAAGTCAAGATCTCTTAGAGTTGTTAGAAAGAAAACAAAAGCATCGGTTCATCAGTAGCTGTTGCGGGGCCTGTTAAACTTCTTTCTAATTTATTTTATACCCGCTCTTTCCATGTCGATTGACATCAAAAAATTTATTTTTGCATTGAAGCCTATCTAGCTAAACCTTCCTAAGTTCAGCATTGCTACTAGATGCGAATTTCGAAATAAATTCTGCCGAGGTTTACAAAGTGGTGGTGAATTCGGAAATGTACGATACGGCATAGACGCGTCGCCAGAGTATCAGCTTATCCTGCATCATTTAACCATTGCAATAAATACAAATCGATTTTAGTTTTAATATGGAGAGTAGGTAAATTTCAATCCATATTTGCATCTATTCGTCCCAATTGATGGACGATGGAGATCAGTTCCGATCAGTTTCCGCTCTACGTGATTCGATCCAATTATAGAAGCAGCAAATACATAAGTACCATCTGTACGGTTAAGTTCAAATGTCTTCTTACCTTAGGAAATTCTGCTCCCATGCTGCTTCTACTACATCGGGTAATCTGGTAATGTTATGGCAGATATCGAGATGAAAAAGTCGGGTGGTACGAAGAATCTATCTGAAAACTTCTGACCCAGTTTATACTTCCCGTCCTTACCGACATATTTTCGTGCAGCAGAGGAAGCCTATTGAGCCGTCTAAACTGAGTCCATATTGAAAGGACGGTACAAGAAACTTACGAAAGAGACTCGAACAAATTTTCGTCAAGCAATTCGTTTTCATTTGAATATTTACTATTCAGTTTTACTTGTCCTAGACCTATCATTCTGTCGCACTGAATTCCTGAAAATTCAATCCTAACTCTAAATTAAACAATCGTTTTTGATAATGGTTAATAAATAATATAATAATACTGATAAAAATAATATAATAATACTGATAAAAATAAAATAATTATTAGAAAAAAGTCCAATAGGAAGGGTATTGCAAACTTCGAACAAAAAATGAAAAAATTCCATTATTCCTAAGATATTATTCAAATAAAATAAAAAAGTAAAACTTAAGTAAATAAGTAAAATAGTAACGTTTGAATGAACTTACTTTTAATAAATCAAGTAAAAAAGGGCTAGCAGCGCAAAGGACTATTTTATGCGCTGGAAAACTCCTGCCACCGGCCGCCAGAGTGCAGTCTACTAAATCGCCATGACAGCGAAGAAGTTGAATGGCCGACACAAGCGAAGTCCCATAATCGCCCCACGTTAACGAATATAATGAATTAATTGGCAACGCCATCACATAAAATAAAAACTAATTAATATTTGTTATTATTTATAAATTCATTCAGATTTTTTTTTTTTTTATATATAGGTATTAAATGTCACGATAAAAAATCAAAATATTTTGAAAGAAATTATTTTTCCTAGAGCGAGAATTATTGGGAGCGTGTGAGATTGAGATTGATAAATATACGGGCACGGAACACACACTCGCGCACACAATTTATTCACGTACACTACACACTACTGAGGAAAATTCTCGCTCTGTCGACAAGACTTTGCTCCGCAATCGCTCGCGAAGAGAAAATTCCAAACTCAATTCACGTCAAAATAAATGTACAAAACTTCACAATTTATATATGTTCACTTTCTCTTATCCTTTATATTATTATTTAAATGTTTTTTGCACTGATTAATCAATGTTTATAAGTGGAAAATTTGAAAAATCTCAGAGAAATCTTTCTATTGCACTTTACTGTCAAACAAATTGTGTCCCAAGTAAAAAAATATGGCGGCAAGGCTTTCGCGTCACACGAAGCACACCAATGTAAAATTGTCTCAATTTTCACCAGTAATGCCATATGCCTTGCGATATTTATTATTTTTTGACAGGACATCTATACTTCAAAATTGACTTTAAGAAATTAATATAATTTTTAAATATCTTTTTTAAAATTTATATTTCAAAACAATATAATTTCCTTCGTTACCGATGCGTTATGCGTGCCTTTGGCACGGGTACTCAAATAAATTGATATTTATGTTTAAATACTTAATGATGAAGGTATTTTAACAGTAAAAGATTTATTTCATTTGTGTAATCTGTTTGAATGCGGGCTTATATTGCGGAAGCATGCAACTAGAAAATATTGTTTTTAAATACTAGTTTTTATTGGTTTATATTCATATTGATCGCGAGCCTGGTGTAGATAGTTCCGCTAAAAGAAGTCTACATTCGCTATTGAAGCAAAAGCCCGTTACAAACAATTCAGTAAGACGAGCTAATCATTTTTCCAGCATGTGTGAAATTATCAAATCATCAGTCGCCAGTTTTAAAGTCATATTCTTAATTGCGTCCACATTTATTGACATTCAGAGATTCAGTGCAGTCTATACAATAAAATCATTTCTACTATTATATTTTATATAGCGCGCATCATGGATCATCATGCATCAATGATCTCGATCTAATCTGACCGAATATAGATATAAAATGTCTTAGTAATCCCAGCGATGGTATTGAAACCAGTTTCAACCAGGCTTTCTTTGAGACTAAATACAAAAATGGGAATACTCAATCAACAATTAATTAATTTCGACAGTGAAAGTATGGAAATTATTGGGCTGAAGTGCTTCCGGCTCGTAATTCTTATAATTTTGTGAAAGCTCATGGCGAGGTACGGGGCTTTTCTCAATAAACAAGAAAAGTCCAGTTGGTACTTTTGCTTCCATAGGTAAGTATGCAAAGATCTTAGATCTCTTACCGAAAACTTAAGAAATATTACTAGAAAAATATGAACGCATAATACTTTAAATAGAATTTATTAATAAAATTACATTTTTTAAATGATGTACACAAATATCACTTAATATCCAGCGGCAACATTGTAAGCAGTAGAGTATGTATGATGCAAGACGCCAAATAATCTCATTTTGTTGTTGTTTAAAAAGAAAACTAAATAAACTAAAAATTATTCAAAATGTGTATTAAAATTTATACTAAAATGCACCAAATAAGCAACCATTTGATGGCGGCATCTGTGCCTGTGTTTGTCTTTCTTTCTATCTTTCTTTTGGGAAACATTTCTATGTGGACCATAGGAATGATCTCAGACTAGCTAGGTGCATTTCTTACATTGCAAAATTTTGAGTGAAATCATACTCAATAGTTGGAATTACCGTTTGTACAAATTTCAAAAATATTATCAAATACATATGAACTCCAAGTTGACCACCACCTTCTTCTACCGTTTGAATAATTTTTTTCATTATATCAGCATGCCTAGTACAAAAAAAATAGTATTAAAGAATTTCCAATTCAATGTAAATGTATAACATACTTGCACGGATGAACTGAAGCCATATTTGGTCCTGGTAAATGTGGGTGGGTTTCCATTGTTACAGTCTTTTTAGCATGATCTTGACTAACATCTTCATACATTTGTTCCACAGTTAATGGTTTTCTATTCTGCAAAAATTAATCTATTATAAGTATTAAGGTATTAACAATTTGCTAGATTTATTTCATTACTTCATCATAACCAACAACCCACAGTCGTGGAGTCTGATAGTATTTGTCATAAGTTATGTGTAAATCATAAGTTCTTGTGTGAATGACTGAGTCTCCAGCATCACCATCGCCTCCTGTTTCATTTGATTTGGTACTTATTTCTTGTTTCTTCGTAGTTGTAGCTGCCGCCTTAAATAAGAAAATTGGATTAAATTTATTCGAGGAAAAAAGCAAAAAAAAATCTAAAAAATGGTTAAAGCTTTATCTGCTTTGTTTCCTTGACAAAAATTGACGCAACATAATAAGAAAATTAACTATTTTGTGCTCTGATTTTAGCGCTGTATACTGTAAATCCGCAAACTTAAAAATATAGTGACACTATTCAATACGAGTTTTCTTATTGTTGTGTTGCGGTTACTGTGCATCCTAAAATAAATTCTTACCGGATCTACCAAATCTAACATTCCACTTTCTTCAAACTCCTCCATATCGATTGCTTCGTCATCTTCACCGTCCTGCTCAGCATCATCATCATCATCATTATTTACATTCTCATTCCCCCTGAATTCATCCAACTAATAAAATAGATAAATCAACCAATCAATCTCCTCCTGGATTGTACAAATTAAAGCTTTACTTTATTACTATCAAGTGTCATCTCACAGACTTTATCCTCCAATTCAGTATTAGTCCCATCCTCATAATGATGAGTTTCAACCCAACCTCCATCTCCAGTGTCATCTTCTACGACAGTCTCCTCACCAACATATTCCATTTGTTTACACCGTCGATAGCAGGGAACATTTCGTGTTATTAAAAATTGTTTATCTGAAAATTTCTTATATTATTTTTCAGATAAAACTGGCTAAAATGAGAAATTCTGATAACCTTTAGGAAGATAAGATTTGATTTTTGCCTCATCTCCAGTCGCCCATTGCCAAGTTGGACAATGATGCACAAGATGATCTCCAGCAGCTACAAACTCTTCGGGTGTTAGGACTCCAGTTTCACGAAATTTACTTTCCTACAATAAGCGGTCAAAATTTAATAAAAAAATAAAAGAAAAAATTACAAACAATGAAGCCGAAAAATATGTGACGCATTTTACTTTGTTTTTACCTTTAGAACTGGGGTCAGATATTCAGCTACTCCTAGGGCTGTGCCCTTTACTGAATTAATAACACTTTGCATTCCTATTGTACCTTTTATAATAATTAAATGTAAAAGTTTTCTATAGTCAGAAATCAAATTTAAACTCTGCAAATCGCACACAAAAGATGAATCGTTTTAAATTACGCTCTGCACAGTCGCATTTTTTTTGACAGCTGACAATTATTTGCAAAAAATTTATGAGGACGATTTCCGAATTGCCGACGTATGATCATCGATTAATTCTTAATCGAAATTTTTCTTATTATACATTTGCAATGATTTTAAATTATATGTTTTATATTAAATACTTGATTGTATAATGAAAAGAAATTGTTTAAATATTTTTTAAGAGAAACCAAAAGAATTATACTAAAAGTTTCTCAATGATAGATGTCGCCACATGTAAGAATTACTACCAATTGTACAACCAAAAGGAAAATAAATAGTGTTTTATATGTGTAGTGGTGAGTGTATGATAAGTTTTTGACAATTAAAAATTGTGAAAAATCAAGTCAACAAAAAAAAAATTCGCAAATTTGAGTGACGAGAAAACCTAAAATTATACAAATAATTAACGTGTAAAACAACTAGAAAATACGTAGAAATTATGCTTTTAAATGATGACTATTTAGGCGATATAAAATTTCGCTCTTAAACATTAATTACAACTGGTTTTGTTGTTTTGGCTCCTCCGTTGAAAAAAGAACCACAAAGGTACCCTTCTCAGAAAAGTGTCAGAATTTCGCACAAAATTTATTTTAATCGGTATTTTCTAATTAGTAATTAAAGTATTTATAATTCTGTTGAGAATTTTCAGTTTACGAAAATTATTTGTTAAAAAAATACATTCCTAATTCGTATCATGTGTAAAGGAAGTACTCTAAAAAAATGCAGGTGACAGGAAATTGCTGGGGCGTAACACAAAATTATTTATTATTTGCATTTTCAATATTTTTCGTTTAATTAAGTAATAAGTATGCTTGTAGTTTTAGATTTACGAATTCTTATTTACTGTCATTCCGAGTAGGTGCTTAGAGTTCTTCCTGAAAGTACTTTTTATATTTTTAATAGTGTCTTGTTTTCACATATGGTCTTTTTTGGCACAAGATCTGGAGTAGTATATTTTTTGTGACCTTATTTGACACGCATGTGATAATAATAAATTATAAAAAAAAAAGTTTATTTTGTTGAATATTTTACGATATAAAAGCAAACTCTAATTTCTGTTTTTATTGGTTGTCTCGCATTTGAACCTTACAACTGTCTCGAATCCTACAATCAATGAGGATCGTTTTAATCTATAATTTTGTTATATTTTACACTGCCGGTTTTGTACTATTTTTTAACGTAACAACAACGGTGCATCAAAGTAAGCAAACCAGCCAAATCAACCAATTGTCGAAAAAGGATAAAAGTAGTCATCATGCTTCAGTACAATAAAACAGTAAAAGGAGCAGTACAAATTAGAAGTGATAAATATCTAGCAGATAATCTTAAGCCTATGTCTAAGTAAAGGATAGGGAAACAAAGTGCCGAGAAAAAGAAATAGTGTTTTAAAACTCTTGAGAAATGAATCTGTAAGAATCCAAGAACTGACATGAAATCGCACTAAACTCAGTGAATGTGAACGAAATCCTAGATCTAAAAATTCTCCTTCAATATGGTCAATATATTTTTGGATATACAATCTAATCTAATCAGAGTACCAGGGAACATCCTTGTTACATTTAGTATATGGCTTTTGAGAAAGATAATGAGGAAATATCCCCTCAGAATCAGGCTGGATTATGGCAACAAAAGTTGTTTTAATCGATGCTGAATTGTTCCACAATGGAAACAACTGAAATTGATAGAAACCTAAACCTAGTATAAAATAAGTATATCTCTTCTAAACACAATATATTGAGTAAAGTAAAATTAGTGCTAAGAGATTCGGATGACAATAATATACAGGTAGGAAGATCTAAGAGCAGGCAAATGATATCGCTCTATTTGACCATTCAAACTGCGCCATGCAAAGCAGAGATAAGGGATGGTGATATTACTCCACTCCAACGATGAAAATGGATTGATTGCTTGACAAACACGAGAAATTGGTCAAAGAATTGACACACGAAAACAAAAAAAAATGATATTTAACATTACAAATACCAGTCAGATAACCATCAGCAATAACACCATAGAACATGCATCCGAATTTAATTACCTTGCAACTAGAAATATAAGTGTACATCAATGGAGAATTGAGAAAAGCAATAAAAATTGATGTCAGGTTTCTGAATAGAAGCCAAAAGATTTGCACAGAGAGGGTGTGTGGTGCGTACATACACTTGAATCCCAAGAGAAGTAAACGAAGAGAAATAAATAAAATGAGCAAGAATATGCTTTCTTGCTTTCGTTAGAAATAGATGATAGTTTTAGAAGCTTTTCTGGATGATTCTTGAAAACTAAAAAGACCCACATTGGACAGTCAATTTTTTTTTCAGTATACATATGTACCTTAAATACTGCCTCTAGTATGCTTTTGACCTAGTGGATTGAAGGTAATTATTTACAAGCAGTTGTCTCCCATGGTTTAATTTGGTTGTCAGTGCTTTAAGGATTATCAGTGATGCTGTCACGGTGAATACCTCAGATTTGGATAAATTTTTCTTTTCCTTCAGAGAGCTGAATCGGATAATAACAAAATATAAGCGAAGCAAACACAACTACTAGTGTAAAGTTCAACGTCAGTAAAAGGAAAATGATATGCTTTAAGGACTCAAACATAAGCAATATAAGCTAATGGACTTAAATTCATTCATTGTTGTAAATGACTGGTGTGATTAATAAATTTCAAATACATTAATCCTGTAATCGTATAAATTTGTAGAGCGGATGCAGTTTTCTAGGATATACCGTTACTATTTCTTCGAAACCTGTACTAATTCTCGGAGGGATTTATTTTATTTTTCTTATTTTTTGGTTCAGCTTCAACATCATCAATACTTCTTCATCTAAAGCAGCCTTCATCTTCTGTGGAAACAACTGTATCACTATATAGCCGACCATTTTCCGGATTTTGGGCCTCTTATCAAGCATGCTAATATTTTACAATCTTCGAAAATAAACGGGGTAAACGGGGTACTTTTAACATTATAAAACTGTGAGCATGTGGTAGCAGCCATCTCTCTGATATACATACTTCATGTTTAATTCTAGAAACTTAAAGAAATTTTCTTTATTTTTTTTAATTTCAGATAGACGCCGTGTGGGGCTGGGCTTCTGCCCCGCTGCGTTTGGCGGCAAACAGAATGGGCGATGCATTGTTGGGGGATCGTCCCCCATCACCTGCACGTCTGTCGCACACTTCAGAAAAACATCCAAAGGTAACCCTGGCCGAACTAAATGTCTTACGTCGGCATCGTGAACTTTGTGATGTTGTTCTTAATGTCGGCGGACGTAAAATATTTGCACATCGCGTAATATTATCAGCATGCAGTCCATATTTTCGGGCAATGTTTACAGGAGAGTTGGAGGAGTCACGACAAACAGAAGTTACTATAAGAGACATCGATGAAAATGCAATGGAATTACTAATTGATTTTTGCTACACATCTCATATTGTTGTGGAAGAATCAAATGTTCAGACATTACTACCGGCTGCATGTTTACTCCAGCTTGTCGAAATTCAGGATATTTGTTGTGAATTCTTAAAGAGGCAACTTGATCCAAGCAATTGTTTGGGTATTCGTGCATTTGCTGATACACATTCGTGTCGTGAGCTACTAAGAATCGCTGATAAATTCACACAACACAACTTCCAAGAGGTGAGACAATTACGAAAACTTCTGTATGTATTTGGCTTAACTTCATGCATTATTTTTTCAGGTAATGGAAAGCGAAGAGTTTTTGTTGCTACCAGTGGGCCAACTTGTCGATATAATTTGTAGTGATGAGCTAAATGTAAGATCAGAAGAGCAAGTTTTTAATGCTGTTATGTCGTGGTTAAAGTATAATGTTGCAGATAGACGTCAACATTTGGCTCAGGTGAGTTTTAACAAAAATATAAAAATATTTCAACATGACACAATATTAAATTATTATTTTGAATTGTAGGTATTGCAACACGTACGACTGCCTTTATTAAGTCCAAAATTTTTAGTTGGAACAGTAGGTTCAGATTTATTAGTACGGTCCGATGAGGCGTGCCGAGATTTAGTAGATGAAGCCAAAAATTATTTGTTGCTTCCACAAGAACGTCCTTTGATGCAAGGACCACGCACCAGGCCAAGAAAACCAACACGTCGAGGAGAAGTACTCTTTGCTGTTGGTGGATGGTGTTCAGGTGATGCGATTGCTTCCGTAGAAAGATTCGATCCACAGACCAATGACTGGAAAATGGTTGCACCAATGAGTAAACGTCGATGTGGTGTAGGTGTTGCTGTTTTAAACGACTTGTTATATGCCGTTGGTGGTCATGATGGTCAAAGTTATTTGAACAGCATTGAACGATATGATCCACAAACAAATCAATGGTCTTGCGATGTAGCTCCTACTACATCATGTCGGACAAGTGTTGGAGTTGCTGTTTTAGATGGATTTTTATATGCTGTAGGTGGTCAAGATGGTGTTCAATGTTTGAATCACGTTGAACGCTATGATCCAAAAGAAAATAAATGGTCCAAGGTAGAAGAAGGCTAACATTATATTTTTTAAAGCATTACAATTTACATTTTATTAGGTTGCTCCAATGACGACTCGACGACTTGGAGTTGCAGTTGCCGTTCTTGGAGGCTATCTTTATGCGATTGGAGGCTCAGATGGACAATGTCCTCTAAATACTGTAGAACGTTACGATCCGAGGTGATTTTTGAAATGTTTATATGTACTTGATTTTACTTTTTTATTTATTTTACTCATAATTTTCATTATAGACAGAACAAGTGGTGTGCTGTTAATCCAATGTCGACTAGACGAAAACATTTAGGCTGTGCTGTTTTTAATAATTATATTTATGCTGTTGGAGGTCGTGATGATTGTATGGAACTTTCATCAGCCGAACGATATAATCCACATACGAATACGTGGAGTCCAATAGTTGCAATGACATCAAGACGAAGTGGGGTAAGTAGAACAATTAGTAAATTCACTAATTCCCGAGCACGTTAGCTTGACTTGGAATACATTTCATTATTTATCAGCAATTGTTGTTGGATGTATGCACAATGACAAAGCGAGGTTATCTAAACTAAGAGTATACTTTATTGACATCTCGGCTACAGCTGTGCTAGCTAGTGGCTGTCAGCTTCAGCTACAGCTTAAGCTAAGGCTAAACTTAGTACAATATAAATACAACTACCATATGAAACTCATTTACTTATATGATAGTGCTGCAAATTTGGCAAAAGTTAGATTTTATTACTGAAGTTGGGTAAATGGACACTACTAATTTATGATAAAACGTGAAGTCCTCATTTTCAAGCCGGATAATTCGCAAATGTCTTTAGATCTTTTAATATTATTAACAATAATAATAATAAATAATAATAGAAATTTTTTAGTTCATATAAACCTTAAATTGGCAAAAATATATATTCTATAGATCTCTTTTAAAGTTAATAAATCTTTTTGCACGCTTTAGTTCCATTGGTAGGTGGTGAAATAACTGTAGTCCCTTATACAACAATGAATTTTCTGCTTATTACATCTTCTGCTGTCCAATCGATAATTTACAAATTGTATGGTTGTACATCGCAAACAAGACTTAGTTTAGTCTTTAGATATTTAGGCAATTGTCCTGTTTTTACTTTGAATATAAACTTAAACACATTAAATACAATTCTCTTTTTACAGTTCATCCATTGCAGTGCTTAACTGGTGTAAATCTTTTGCTTTTTAGTATACACCTCTTAGCCTTGCTTTGAAGTATCTGTAGTCGATCTAATGATGCTTGGTTACACAAAAATAGGCCTATGCTATTGCAAACTATTATGGCAGTCATTACGAGATATCTTGCGTCTAATTCTTCTGAAGAAACCAATTTTTTTTTTGTAAAAATAGTCTGCGTGCTGTTCAAAATTCAACTTTCTGTCTATATTTTGGTCACATTTTATAAAACTTTTCCATCAATATCAATTTCCATGTCAGTTTTTTGCAAGTTAAACAGGAACTTGTTCATTCTTAATCACTTACTTAAAAGATGCAAATCTTGGTTTAGTTCATACTTTGCCTGATGTATGTCATTGCCAGATACACATATATAGATCAATTAATCATCTGCGAACAAAGTTGGTTTTCCATATTTAATTTCTTTTTACATATCATTAATATATATTAAGAACAGAATGATTCGAAGAACTGATCCTTGGGGAACACCTAAGATTGTGTCTTGTCATTCTGATAGCACTGCCCTATTGTTCTTTGTGTCCTCCCATTTAAAAAAATCTCAAACCATTTAAGTTCTGTTCCTACCACTCCATATTTAGGCAATTTTTGGATAAGAAGAATTCTTCTGTCAATTGTTTCGAAGGCTCGCAATCCAGAAATACTGCTAGTATGAATTTATTCAAAATAATTTTCTTCTTCCAGTCTTCTATGACCAGATATACCGTTGCTTTACAATTATGCTTTTTTCTAAAACCAGATTGGTCCTTCTAGTTTTGCTACCTCGCAAGTATTTCTCCAATTGTATTTGGACTACTTTTTCTATTATTTTATCAAAAATGTTCAACATGTTGATTGGTCGAAATTGCTCACATACTTTCACTGAAACTTGGCTAAACCATGGCTTTCGTGACGGCGAAATCTTAGACAATTCTTACCAGGTTTTTAGAAAAGACGGCGTACTCCTCATGTAAAAACCATTTTAATTGCAGCCAAATTGAGGTTCCCAGTTTTTCCAACACTTTTGACACTGAATTTATAGTTCTTAAGCTGTCTTTTTTAAAACACGACTTATACATGTTGCTATATTCCTCCAGACACCACAAACATTGTTGATGACAAAGGTCAAAATATTTGCGACCTACTAACTTCAAAATCTAATTTTATTCATGGAATGATGCAACCTCTTGAAGAATTTCTACTTATTGGTGATTTTACCTTACCCAATATACATTGGGTACTAAATGAAGATGACGATGACTATCTTCTTATTAATAAATTTTCAATAGGGGAATTACTATTCCTAGACTGTATCTCATCTCTTGGTCTCAGCCAAATCAGCAATGTAAAGAATGACATGGGTAGGCAGTTGGACCTGGTTTTCTCTACTGACATGGGTAACTTATTAGTCGAACCTAGCCCAGTTTTAATGTCTAATATTGACAAATATCACCCCACTCTACATTACATATTGCTTTGAAATCGAAAATATTACAAATTGTGACGAAACACAATACTTCTTCAATTTTAGAAAGGCTAACTTTTCGGAACTCTCCAGTAGCCTTACCTCTATTGATTTCAACTCATTACTATCTAGCAATCATGTTGACGAAGACATTTCTAAATTTTACATAATTCTTTTCAATTTATTTTCATCTCATGTTCCCTGCAAGCGACAACGGTTCTCTAAAACTTCTCCGCCATGGTTCAATAAAGAACTGAAACGTCTTAAAAATAGAAAAAATAAATCGTGGAAAAGCTATATCAGGGACAAAGACATTACAAGTCATAATAACTTCCTCACATCCTATAATGGGTTCAAAGAACTTTCCTCTTCACTTTATGACGAGTATATCCAAAGCATGCATGCGAAATTATTTAGTGATCCACGTATCTTTTTCAAGTTTATTAATATGAAGAAAAAAACTGACAACTATCCCAATATGATGAGGTACAAGGATTCTGCTAGTGATGATTCGTCTGAAATTTGCAATATATTTGCTTCTTTTTTCAATAATGCTTTTTCTTCGTCAAATTTTCATCCTCGACATAACAACTTTAGTTATATGAACGATTCTCATATATTTTCATTCACTATTCCTACAATTACAAAAGAGGATATACTCGATTATTAATGGGCTTCCGAATGACTTCACAATGGATTATAATGGGATCCCTCCAGCCTTCTTTAAGTCGTGCTGCCTTTCCCTGGCAGCGCCGCTGAAAATAATATTTCAAAAATCGTTCGATAGTGTTTGTTTCCCGCAGCTATGGAAAAACTCTTTCATCACACCTATTCAAAAAGGGTAGTAAAAGTGAAATTTCTAACTATAGGACTATTGCAAAATTATCTTGTATGCCCACCTATTCAAAAAGGGTAGTAAAAGTGAAATTTCTAACTATAGGACTATTGCAAAATTATCTTGTATGCCCAAATTATTTGAATATATCATTTACTCCCAGCTATCGGTTTCATGTAAGAATTTGCTCTCTTCAAACCAACATGGGTTTATTTCGGACAGATCTACAACCACTAACTTGTTGGAATTTGTCTCAGATACTATTCGCAGGCTTGCAAAAGGCTACCAGACGTATTATATTTATACAGACTTTAGTAAAGCTTTCCGTGATACTCTTTAAAATGGAAAAGTATGGGTTTCCCCCAACATTTCTAAAATGAACAGAGTCTTATTTAGATAACAGAACATACTAAATCTTATTCCGCCATTCCATCTCTAGAGTCTTGAAGGCGTACCTCAAGGGAGTCACTTGGGCCTATTGTTCTTTATTCTGTCTATTGACGACATTGTCTCTGTGGTGAGGTACTGTAAGGTGTTGATTTATGCTGATGATAAACTTTTCGCTCAGATTAAATCTGTTCACGATTGTGAACGGGTACAGGGTGACCTTTCTAAAATTTTATAATTGGTGCGAGAGCAATAATTTGGTACTCAATATCGACAAATGTGAGGTTATGACTTTCCATAGGAATCAGACACCAATCACTTATGGTTATGAGTTCTTGGATTCCTCTGAACTCTGTCTGTGACTTGAGTGTCAAATTTGACCACAGATTGAATTTTATCTCCCATATAAATTATATGGTATCAAAGAGTAGTTCTATACTGGATTTTATAAAACGTTGGTCTCGAGAGTTTTCGAATCCTACCATAACATTGCGTTTGTACACTTGCTTTGTGAGACCACTTCTTGAATACGCTAGCCAGGTCTGGTCTCCATTTTACGGTACATACATCGACCGTATCAAGTCTGTTCATAGAAACTTTTTACGATTCGCTCTCAGGCACCTACACTGGAATAATTCATTAATTCTTCCACCTAATGAGGATCGCTTGAAGCTTTTGAATATGCACTCGCTTGAAAAACGTCGCATGGTTGCCGATGTAACGTTTGTGCATCAACTATTAAACGTGAATGTGGATTCTCCGCTGTTACTTAGTAAAATATCTTTCCGCAATAGTGGACATAATTTGAGAAGACTACCTATGTTGCATATTTACTCCGCACGATCCAACTTTTGCATGTACAATCCCATTAATCGCAGGTGCATTACTGTTAATATTAAGGTTGAGCATTTTGTCGTTGACGTTTCTAAGCATGTTCTAAAAAAAGTCTATATAATACTTAGTTTTCTGTTTCTATGTCGCATTGCATTTCATTTCATCCGGTGTTTGGTTTATGTTTAGTTTAACATACTAATACTAACACCGACTAAGTGATGAAACTCATGTATTGTTGACTGTTTATTTATTAAACATGTCCATGCAGCGAGCTTGTGTTAAGCTGGTTCCGATAGTCATTTTCTAGAATTTTTTACTTTAGGTACGGGCACTACTATAGCCTCTTTCCAAGAACTAGGCAATGTATCTTCATGAAGACTTCTGTTTATGATGTTAACTAGATACTCTACCATGATGTGCCAGTTGTCTAAAATCATTCTTATATCTATTCCGTTGTAATCTTTCTTTTTATTCATCACCATGCAAATTTCTTCCAGTTTATCATTTCCTACATTTTCGAATTCAAATCTCGTCAAACTCTGCTCTAGATTATCTACACACGTTACCGTTGGTATTGAGCTATTTAAAGTTGCTACAATAAAATAACTATTCAATTTATTCACTATTTCATGACTTTCTTTAACTATAATATTTCCGAAATGGATTTTACCTATTTCTGGCTTATCTTCCTTCAGTACTAATCTTTTTATAAGATCTATTGCTTTATAATACATAAACTATGCACAAATTTCCTACATTATATCGCGCATCTATGGAAGCTACAAAGCTAAACTCACAAAACACAAAATTTTCAGGTTGGTTTGGCCGTCGTTAATGGTCAACTATATGCTGTAGGTGGTTTTGATGGCTCAGCATATTTAAAAACTATAGAAGTTTATGATCCTGAGACCAATCAATGGCGTTTATGTGGCTGCATGAATTATAGACGTCTGGGAGGTGGTGTTGGTGTTATGAGAGCTCCACAGACTGAAAACTACATGTGGTAAGATTTTTTAAAACACTTTTGAATAATATGTGTATGTATGCAGCTAACTTTTGTAAAACGTATTTTTCAGGATCAGAAAAGATTCGGTAGTTTAGATTGAAAAAAGAATATTTCTTCAGTTCCAAAAATAATATAAAAATGATGAAACAAAGCAATTGACACATAAATCAACAGCATAGCCGTCTTTCGAAAAATATTAAATGAATTACGATAAGTCGCGCTCTCATTACTCTTGTGTATTTCTTAAATTTAGTTATCTTCTTTTATGAAAACGAGCACATTGTAATCACCTAGCGAATTAGATTAAACATTATTCACCAATAATTTATGTATATTTTATTTTTATTTAGTTTGTTCGAATCTTGATTTTCTTTTATATTATATCGAATTGTATGATTTTTTTTACAAATAAATTTTTTTTCTTTAGTGTTTACAACGAATCATGTTTTTTTTTAAATATTTAACTTTAAATCTTTAATCTTCTTGTGAGAGATACATTTGTAAATAATAAAAACAAAAAAACAAAAAACCATTTTTTGTTGTATGCTTGCTAATGAGCAATATAGAATAAAGAAACGAAATTCAATTTGAATATATGTAGGTAGGTGGTATACAGGATGAGTTTAATCTTGAGTGAAATGAAGCAGGATCTATCAAGAATTTCTCATAGTTTCTCTCCATTTTAAATTATATATCCATTTCATATACATACACACCAATGTGTTCTTATTTAACAGTAATGAATTTTATTTTCAAAATATTTACAAAATGATTGTTAATCTTGTGGAAACTAGAAACCGACTTTTTAGCAGAATTTTTTTTTTCAGATAGGATTTTATTTTTAGTTAGATTAGCCAATAAGGTTTTATCTAAATATAAAAATGAAATAAAAAGATTTAAAACTGGCAAGCTGCTAATACTAAATAAAAGCATAATATTAACTGTACCTAAATTTTGTGTATTTTCTTCAACGCCGTAGTATTATAGAAAAAAAATAATTTCAATGTTATGAAATAATGTCGATTCGATCACTTGAAATGTTTAGAAGAGTATAGAATTCAAATCAGAGAAATTTGCTGGAAAAAAAGAATCGATTAGAGCTAAATAGTCGGCCACGCAGAGGTAAATTTTACTAATTTATCCTGTTTAAATTTCTCAATTCATCTTGCAGCTGCTGAACATAGCGTCGTCGGCGTGCCAAATTGAAGGGTTAGTAAATGAAATGATTTTAGAAATATTAAATTTTAATTTTACGAATATATAACGATTTTAAAATTTTTATTTAAAGCCTATAATCTTAAGGTAATATAAGATCATTCGATTTTTGTCCATTGACTTTATGTTGCTGCCTTAACATGATATTCATGGTGGTAACGCCCAAAATAAAAATTTTGTGCTATTTCTTCTTCAGAATTGGTCATAAACCCTAAAAGCAAATTTGCGCGAAACCAGTATTCTGGTTGCCTCTTTCCATGACTTTTTTAGTTTTTTGTTTTTTTTTTAACTTTTGTTAATAACCGAGAAATCCGGATTTGTTTTCCATGAATTTTCCAAACATCAGTTTTACAGAACTATAGCACGTAGATCAATGAGATGTCAACATACATAATCTAATCATTGAAATTTTTTCAGTTAGATAGACAATAACGAAAGACACTGGTCATGAAGATTAATATTGATATGATTCAATTCACCAATTTCTTCCCTGGTTTATGATTTTGGGTGTTAAGTATCACTTTTTCATCGCACTACAATATATATATATTTTTTGTAATCTTATTTACTTATGTAATAACTAACGGTTGTCCACAGACCATGCATTAAATATTTACATATCTCTTTTTTGAATAGAACTTTGTGCCACTAAACTTTGGACTCGCCTCATTATGAAATTGGAACTCAAAGGATAATACCAGATACTGCATTTCATGTGTCACTTCCAGGTGGGTCTGTTAAAGAAGATGATTTGTGATGCCTCGGTCCTTCGTTTCTGCATAAGGAAAAACAGTATATATGTACATATATGAAAAAAATCAGAAATTGGGCGTTTTAGAAGATTAAAGGTATCTAAATATTATCATTACATTAACGCAAGATTGGAAAACTGAGTTTCATATGCAAATGAAGTACTTGGTTGAGTTATACAAATGTGTGTGCCTTATTTGCATTTGTAAGCAATATAAGGAAATCATTGAAAGGACAAATTTGTGTTCAATGAACTCTATCTGCAGAAATACTTGATACAGCATTGATAAGAATCATATGGTTAATAAAAAAAAAAAATATGTATATATATATATAGAAGAGCTACATGAGCTTCAAAAATCCACAGTGATATAGCCAAGCTTAAATCATTTTGGAGATGGCAGCTCTACTTTTTAATTAATTCGAATTGAAGGGAATCTGCAGAAGGCGAACTTATTTTATGATGCTGTTAAAAATCTTGTCCCACCCAACAGCCATTCCGACATCATCTCTCTAATTACGAACTATTATATTTATTTTAGAATTCTTCGTAGGCTTTCTACATGAACTTCAACCCGAAGACATCCCCATACCCTTGAAGTCAAATTTAGGCACACTATGGAATTTCGTGAATCTTTGGTAAGTGGAACAGCGTAGTGTGAAACATTTTATCATCTTTTATCTTTTCCTCCAATTATAAGCTAGATGTGTTCAAGAAAGGCGTCCATCTAGGGGCGTCCTAGACTCAACGCAATAATATAAAATTCCCTATACATTTACTTGCCTGACAAGGTCTCGATGATTTATGCCATTAAAAAAAAACTAAATTTCATGCAGGTTTACAAGTTCTACTTACATAGTTGCTTCATTTTTAATGCATTAATACAAGAGACTTACCGCAAAAAGTTGTACGGCGTCGTATGTAGAGATATCAGAATTCCATCTTGAATAGTTAAGAAAAAAAAAAATTAATCGTTTAGAGTTTTCAGAAGTGTGAATCAAATGAAAAACATTATAAAACATAAAAATAGAAATTGTGTAAATTTATCCTAATCTAATCTTCATTTTCTCAATCCATTTTTTGGATCACATTTTCAGGCTATGTATATACATACATATATATTCTCGTAAACAACTCAATGTAAATAATTTGAATGAAACTATAAGTAGGTATATTTATATTTTATTAAATTTGCATGTATGTTTGTATGATTGTAAGCATTTAAAAAGCTAAATCGCTGCAAAGATGTATATGTAAACTTAAGTGGAACAGCCTAATATCTAAAAAAGATCTAAGCAGAAAGAGAAATAGATAGTAAAAAGCAATCACTTCACATTGCAATATTACTTGGTACTTGCATACTTTCAAAGCATACAATTAGATCTGACCTTGTAGGTGGCAATGCACCTTTCAGGTGGTGAACACAAAACACGTGCTTTTTCAAATTGCACGGTAATAGAAGTGTTGAATATTATGAATAAGTTTCATGCAGTGTTTTGTTATCGTGAGAAGTTCATTGAACTTAGCAGTTGTGTTGTTTGTAATATAAGTAATTGCCTTACTTTAGATAATTTCAATAATAAATTAAAATGGCAAGCGCTACTTACTAGTCAATGCACTATATTGGCCTTGACTTGTGCATATAGTGATGTTGTCAACAAAGTTATTTCAAGGACATTTCTGTATAAGAATATATTTAGTATAATTGTTGCAATTGAATTTTTAATACAGGAGAAATTCATATAAATTATCGATAGGCATCCGAATCGAAGATGCTTCCTTTGCCACGTTCTTAAATGTACTAAGTACATATTAATTTTATATTTTTGAGCTACTATTAAATTTTACTTATGTAACCAGTTAGAGGAGAGATTTTTTTGTTTTGAAGTTCATCTCGATTAACTTTTAACTTGAGCTTATTTTTCTACCAAGGAATTTAAATTCAGGTTTTCAGATAATTTTAAGACTCTACGGCACAGATGACATTGAAAATACAAATCAGTCTACTTATTTGCAACACCGTACCGCAAGTGGACTTAAAAGCATTTATATATTTTGTAATTCAGCCGGCTTAAATATTATATTATTGGTTAATGGGTTAACGGGATGATCCACAACGCCTTAAACTAACGCCATATATTAGACCGAATTGTACCACATAATAGAAAATTATGAAATTTTTTGGTTAAGAAAGCCTTCTATAACATATTTATATTCACCGTTTCATCTATCTATGCATCTACGTCTTTGCCTAAATATGTATACAATTTTGATTATCTCGAAATGGTCCTATACCTAATTTGTTTTCTGTGATTTTATTTGCACATATTTTCTGTGTGTTAACTTCTAGTTTTAACTAGTGGTAAAGCAGAGTGGAGAAGTAAAAAAAAAATTCAGGAGTGGAAGATATTCGGAATTTTTTCCATAGGGCTCCTATTTGAGTTTCAATAGACAATTAAGTTCTTACATAGATGTAGGTCTTACTTAAAGCATCAGCTAAAATGTCATATTGGCATTTGTTTCTTTACATGAGTCTTTGACTTCTATGAAATCTACTTTACACGCTATGAACTATCGTAATGATTTCTATTGTACAAACGTAAATTCCAAACGTATATTCCAATGTGGGCGAACAATATTTTAGGAATATAAGACAATTTAAGAAATCCGACAGTAATTGGTAACTAGATCCCTCTTACCGGACTTAAATATAATATATTAAACATAATAATAAACGAGCTTCACCTCAGGAAATTTTACCTAATTGCTGTGACAAACCAAATAAAAATATCAATGGGATAAGAAAATCTTCTATTAAAAGGTTTTAAACAATAGGAGAGATATTCAATAAGAAGAATATTAACTTTAGGAACTAAAAACATTTCTCTTATCTCTAATATTGGTAGAACATTGACATAGCTACCAACAGTATAATTTCCTATATTTATTAAATTTTATTTTTGTTATTAAATGTTTCATGAGAAGGGCCTTCTCACTGCTGCATTACAAATAATTAAGTATGAAATTTTTAAACGTCCAGGTCTAGAGTCTAGCTCTCGTACGTCAAAAGCTCATGATTACTCCCAGTACGCCCACAGTGAACTTGGATAGGCTTAATTGTTAATAATAATAAACACACATATTTTGTATATTAATATTCTTGGTATTGGTTTGTTGGTTGTTATTATGATATACCTACCTATTACTATTAATTTTTTAATTTGATTTTATGAACGTTATTTTCTACATGTATATGTCGTAGATACTTGATGTAACTTAGCGCTTCATGAAAAGTCTAGGCACTTAATGAAATGAAGGCAGATATTGTAATAGTTTGCGCTTAATGAGTATTTACACGAAGTATCATTTAGCAAAAAACATAACTTAACAAGAAGCTTCATCTGGCCTCTAAAAATGCACAAGTTGTAATCTCAATTGTGGATGCGGTCGGGAGCTAACAGACAGGGTGGATTAACTATACAACAGGAGAACATTTATTCTTTCAACCAGAACCTTATTCCTCCTTATTGTAGAATTATAGCACTTTACAATTAAAATTTCAGAAATTTTATCAATTTCTTCTAAATTAACCGTTATATTTATCGTAAAGCACTTCATTAACAACATCCTTGAGAAGACTAGAGCTGCACCTAAAATTCGTGTTTCTGAACTGGTCAACTTTGTCAATAGATTAACATTTTTGCGACGAAATACTCTTGAATGCTTGAAGAAAAATGTGGTGCACAAGATGGAAAAAGGTGTTCTTTTACTGCGAGGAAGTACCCAAGCCTGACTCTGGCCATCTCAATCTTCATTCGTTTGGGAAGATCGAGCATATCAGGTGGTTTTATGAGTCTCTGGTGGCTTGACAAGAATGAGTTAGTATGTAGATATTATTCCATGTCTGCAACCTGAACACATCTTCAACTTCCTACTATGTAAAACTGCCGCTTTGTAGGCAGGGGAAAAATAGTGAGCTCATCACCCGTACGTAGCAGTGAGTTTGTCCAGGCAGGCCGCTCATACATTGACTGGTAGGCTTACAGGACACTATGCGATTCAGACTTTATGGTTTTGCAAGGCCGCTCTGACATTTTCTGTCAGAATGTTCTTGTTATTTACATTTTGAATAGCTTTGATGACCGGCAAGCTGTTGGAGAAGATCGCTGTGGTGCCCTTTTGGTTTTCTGTCCTAAACCATTTTATTCTTTGTACTTATTAGTTCCGTTAAGTATATCTAAAGGCAGTATAAAACAAATAATATTTACATAATTCGAACTTATAAATTTTAATATATAGAAGAAATCAGAAGAATTGGATAATGAGTTTGAATTGCCGACAGGGACACTTTAAGCCGATAACTTTAATTTCGCAAGGTTAGATATAAACTGGATGGAATTAGTAAGGATCTAAAAACTCTTGAAAGAGAACAGCTTTAATACGAAGTGAGGTAAAGGCTGTTCCGCTAAGGATCGAAACAGAGTCCGATGGATGGATGGAATGCTATTGGTTACGTTCTTTATCAAAGATAGTAGTTTTTGCGCTTATACATATGTAGATGAGCATAAGAACTGAACTGTGTATTGCGGTTAAGTTAGTGTGATAGAAGATTGGTTGCCTTCTGAGCATTAGATATTGTAATTATAGTACCTACCTACTCTTCTATCTGTCATACGAACGAAATTCTTTCTGGTGTCTATCATTTTCAGATTTAATTAAACCTTTTCCAGAAAGAATTGAACCTTTTCCAAAAGAATTAAACTTTTATCACAAAGAATTAAACCTTCTCCATAAAGAATTAAACAAAATCCATAAACAATAAAATTAAATTCATAAATAATTAAACTAATAATTTTTTTTATTAGTAGTTCGCAGCCTGGTCCAGTAAATAAAAGGATAAAAATGATGCTCTTAAAATCAAACAATGAAAAAGTTAGGCTGCAACTGGATGATATAAATTTATAATGGGAAAAACTAGTCGATCTCAGTTAAAATCCGTTTGAGTAAATTGGAAGAAACCTTTAAATTGGAATGTTACAGTCTATTGAAGAAGTGGATGAAGAAAAAAAATCGATCGCCAAAATATGTATGATCTTTTCTTCCTAAAAGTCGACCACCTTACGTTCACGACCGCTATTTCCCACAAAATAATCACTGCAAAGGATAAACTATCCTTGTTCATAAGACCTTACAGGCTTCCTGAGGCTCACAAACATTTTAGATCCATAAGCAGCTGGATGTTTTTTGATGGTATTACCAGATCCAGTTTTAGCCCATGGAACTTTCCATTGTTATTAGTATCTAAAAAAGTACATAGTGGGTGGAACAAGCAATAGAAAGTCGTGGTCGACTTAAGAAAATTGAGTGATATTTGGAGACGCGTACCATTTGCCTAATATGTAGAACTGACATTCTAGATCAGTTACGAAAATCTAAACGGATTTTTATAAGTATAATAGAATGCCATTTAGTTTGAAAAATTCCCCCGCGATGTTTCAGCGCCTAATGAATAATACAAACATGCACGAACTTAAAAATCAGACGATAAGTGCCACTTCTCCTCCTTTTATATCTACCATAAAAACATTAATAAAACTCTAAATAAACTCGTAAAGCTCTGTGAGTAATTCTAAGGTAACATTCAAAAGTGGGTGATTAGCTACTACCGACAAATTTAAAGTAAAAGGCACTAGAAATCCGTTTTTTGTCTGTTTACTACGAGTATTAACATTTAAGTTGTCCACCATAGAGACCCATCTTCTTAGGTAAGCAAAAGAACAACCACCGCAACATTTACTAAATTCAAAAGTTTCCTTCCTAGTTATATGTTGATACAAGAAATGACCCATAATTTTAGTGCTTATTGAGTCGTAAGCGCGACGACCTTGTGCAATAAAATAAATAAATTGTTGCCGAAATTTAATTGCTGCGGCCCCTTAGTGATTTACTAATTTATAATTTGTATATTTGTTAATTGTGCAAGACGTAAACAACATTGTTGTATGACGCGCAACACCCCGCTGAAGACTTTTAGTTCTAACACAATTTCCCAGTCATCCCAGACTCACAGCCCGTAATCGCTTTCCAATTTCGAACGTTAATAAATTCTCATAAAGAGTAATTATTTATGACACGTGCTACTAGTGCTGCTGCTGCAGCTGGTGCTAAGCGCTGTTTTTTAATAATTCTAGTATAAGCATTAATTTTCCACACACGGAACTTTGCATATGGGGGGTATGGCCGTGTGGGTCACTCTAGCTTTGTTGGAAAATACTTTAGATTGCGGTTGGTTATGTCGCGTTATAAACACAAAAAAGCTTTACTACTTCAACTCTATACTACCTGATAAGAAAGGAGTGCATCACACTTAGAATAAAACTAGTATCGTAAAAATGAAAGGGTTGGGGAGAGTGAGCGCGCTTACATAATAAATTGTCGTGAAACCAATAATGCGCACTTTTATAATTTCAATTTGTTTTGTTTTTTGTTGTTTCGATTTGTTTTTGTGTGTGAATTGTTTTGAACTTTGATAATAATAATTTGTTGAGTATGGAATGCACTCGGGATGTAGTCGTTAGTTCGCTTTAGAATATATAAAGTCGGTTGAGATCTAATAGGTGGTGATCAGTTTAATGCAGGCCTTGAAGAGATCCATGTCGATCCGTGCAGTATAGTTTTTTTGTTCTTGCATTTTGTTTTGTTTTTGGTTTTAATGTGTAATTGTGAAAGTTTTTAAGTGTGATAAAAAAAATAAATAAAAATAAAAATTTGTGAAATTATGAAAGGATCCGGAACATCATCATCGTCATCATTATCATCATCATTACCATCATCATTATCCACTGAAATGAAACAAAATGCATTGATCTTCACTAATGATCTGTCGGACGGAGTTAAAAATGCAATTGAAAGAATTGTGTCACCATATTGTATGGGTGAGTACACAATAAGTGTCCGAAATTTATCTGATTACGGTGAAAACAGTTATGGATCTGTGTTACAGTTGAAAATATGCCCAAAAAATTGCAGTGAACCGTTACATTATGTGGCAAAATTATCACCAAAAAATGATGCTAGACGGACACAAATGTGGGTTGTAGAGTATTATACACGGGAAGTTTTTGTTTATCGCAAAGTTTTAAATGAATATCGAAATTTGCAAATGGAATATGGAATCTCTTCAGATTTAGCTTTTAATGGTGTGCCAAGAATACATTATGCTTCGCTTAAAGAAATGGATGAATTCATAATTCTAGAAGATCTTCATAAATCTGGTTATTTACGTTTTAATCGACATCGACCGTTACCGTATCGTTTAACTGCTTTAGCCTTAGAAGAATTGGCTAGATTTCATGCTATGTCATTTATATTGAGAGAAAAGAAACCAAAATTATTTAAAGATTTTGTAGCGGCACTTCAAGAGGATCATTTATTTTCGGATAATATGGAACAATTGAAAATTGATTTTGGCGAAAATTATATTGAAAAAGTTATAACTGCACTTAAGGATAAAGAGAATATTCCGAATAAAAATAAATATTTGAAAATTCTTCGATATATTTGTGGTAAATTCAAAGATTTGGGTGTACAAATGGTTAATGGAAAAGAAGCAGAACCGTATGCAGTTATTTGTCATGGAGATTTTTGGAATAATAATGTTCTGTACAAGTATGATGTAAGTAAAATTAAATTTTTTTTTTAGTTTTTAATAGTAGGTTTTTTTTTTATATATTATTGCAATTGATATCGGCGTAATTTAGCAAGTTTTTCTTGTGAAATTCTTCGAAAATATATAAGTTATTTAATTACAATTTATGACTCTTGAGGTGAGTTAAATAAGCTCATCAGAAATATTCTTTGGAAAGCTTTTTATAATTTCTGACGTTAGAATTTATTTATTACTCCTCCCACTTATTTCCTAACAGTAGTATACTAAAACAGGATTTTGTAATTTTCAGTATAAATCACCAAATAAAGTTTTATTATTATTATTACAAGTTCTTTTGTGACATTACCCCTAAGTGCCCTAGGGCGCCCATTCGAGTTTAAGATATTTTTACAAAGCCTATGACGTTCTTGAGGGCCATTTTTGTCACATCCTCTGGTAGTGGGAAAGCATTTTCTCGATGTTTTAGCCTTATGCGGCCCAGAGCGTCACAGTCACCAGCATGTATTTAGCAGTTTCACCGTCTTCCATACCAATATTGCAAATCTTCTAAGAAAAACTTCTTCCATTAAATAAAGTATATTGGTTACCTGTAGCTTTCTTCTGGTGATCAAATATAAACCAAATACTTCGATGCATGGTTATACTATCAGTAATGAGACGATTGTTATCTGAATGTGGGTCTTTTATTACAAACATATAATTTGCCAGAAGTTGAAGAAATATGCATTCTATTAGAAAGACATATAAGAAAAAAATATTTTACAACTGGAATATTTATCGCAAAATATGTTGGAGCCATAAGCTATCAATATACTATCATAATAAATTAGTAGAAAGATTTCCTTGTTGACTTACACGGTAAATACCGTGGCAAATTAACGATAAAAGTTCCAAAAAATTTTCATCTGAAATATCTTGATTTTTGGGTTAAGATATGTTGCAGATAGACTCATACATCGATGGTTGGATGCCTTTTGCTCCTTGATTGCTACATGTATGGTCAATGTTTCATCCCGTGTAGAATGATTCCTGCACGCAATACTCGCGCTGCAAACAGCGTACATCTTTTTAATCTTCAAATTTTATTTGGCCGTACAGTAAAATTCCGTGATGTTTTTTTATCCCGAACTGTGCGAATGTGGAACAGTCTACGATCTTCTATCTTTTCTCTTGCATACACTCTGCGAAAGTTTAAGGGCAATATACATCAGCACCTCCACCACTCTCCTCATGTCCCTTAGACTTTGCCCTATCTCCTTCCTGCCATGCTGTGCTTTGCATCATAGGGTATCCCCTGAGCTTGGCTTAATAATATAAAAAAAAATACTGTGTCGTCGTAACTTTTAAATAAATAAATAATGTAATCTGTCAGACTATTACCAGTCTCATATTTCCATGTGGTAGACACATACAAAATTATGAATTACATACATAACAATGATAAATCTAATAAAATTGTTGATAGTATAAATAAATAAATAAAACTACAATAAATACATATTACAACTAAAACGCACTTTCTTGAAGTCTATTTACTAAGCAAATCGTGCTCTAATTTACTCTAAGTAAGTAAATATTTCTGCACCTACTATATTGAATAAAAAAGCTTTTCATTATAAACTCACATTATAATTAGCGCACAAATCTTAAACAATAGACAAAAATATCTATCTAATATAAATAAGCAGGCGATAAAACGTGTACATACTCGCTTCTATCAGTTGCATGTGCTATAAACACGTGTTAAAAGGATCACTTCTAATCGATTCACTCCGGGCGGCTTAGATTAAAGTGCTACACCCCAACTGATAACAGTTATGCATTATATTTTACATACGTCATAATATGCATTTATTTACTCGAGGTTATTGCTCGACAAATCTAGCCTTGCCTTGACTTAGTCTCTTATCTAAAAAAAAAAAAAAATCTTCGGAAAGCACTTACAATATTTAGATTAATAGTTAAAATAAGAAATACACATACACATACAAACTGTTGAACAATAGAAGGTGTATGCATAGTGTGGATGTTATTATTGTTGTTGATTTGAAATGCGTAGATTCAGTGTGGAATAGAATTGAATGAAGGTCTTTTTTAGAAAATTTCAATGATTAAAGATAAAGACGCGTTCACCAAGTTCTATTCCTTATGTATACGCCCTCTTCTGATTTGAGTTTTCGAAAGTTTCTGAACCTCTATGATTTGAAGGCGTACTTAAATAATTACCAAAAACGCATACTTGGTGCTATGGTGGTATTAAGTACGTACTTAGCTATTAATAAGGTACTTAAAAGCTGCTGTGTGGGACTTATAAAGTACCAGCACTATTACCTGGACTTGTACTTGACAATATTTAAGTCCAGGTCCTGGTACTGGTACTTGTACTTGGAATTTTACGGGTCTGCCATATAAGAAGTATTTATGTATTTCTTTACCAATAAATAAGGGACAACGGTTAATCCTTATTTATTGGTAAAGAAACACATAAATACAAGTTATGTGGATTTGTTCTTGAGATTCCCTATTACATCAAATCGGGCCTCGTGGGATTTCATAAGAATGTCCATTTCTCCGATCCAAAGCCTAACGAGCTTATGTTGAATTACTTACTTGCCTTCAACTTGCTTGTTAATTGGATTTTATAAGGTAATGACTATAAAGCGGAACGTCCACTTTTCTAACAACTTCAGACACAAGAGATGTCTTAAACGACGCATTATGATACTCCGAACATATTTTATTAACAATGCTTATTTTAATTAAGCAGGAGAAAGCTTTGGCGATCGGATGTAGCTTGAGGGACTGTCTTGTGTGTAAAAGTGGACTTTTCTACTTCTCGTAATTACGGGGAATTGGTGCATCGTGGAAAATGACTTTATATGAGAAAAATGTTTACAATAGAATACTAATGGTGACGCTAAAAATAGCTAGCTGCAAAAATATATCCGAAATGTAGTAACTGGGCTATATGTGAGCTAAGTGCATGAAAATGGGTTTTCCGGCGGCACAAACATCCCGAGTAAGTTTTCTCAATCAGGATAAAAGTACACCCGATAGTACTCGACGAGACCTTTCATTCCACTTTCATTCCACCCACACCCTAAAAGTATACAGAGAAAAAATTTCTTCTACGAATTGTAGCTATGAGCTGAGGTGAACAGTGAAACCCGTTTTCCTGTCATATATAACCCTCAGTTCGATTATAAAAGAGGGAAATACTAAAAAAGTGAGTATGGGGATCGCTATTTAAGCCTTCGAGTATAGCAGTGTGGATACTCAATATTCTTCTCAGGAGCTAAGGAATTCGATTCTGTACAAGGTTTTCCAAAAGGAACTAGATCAAACGTTAACCCCCCCCCCCTGAACCCTTTCCCCTATTAATTGAAATACACAAATATATTCCGAGTTTCATAATGCATCGTTTAAAACATCTGTCATCTCTGTTGATGTCCGACTTAAAATGGGCATTTCCCTTTGTGTACAAAATATGTCCCTAATCATTGTGACGACTTCTATTTTCGACGGTTATTATTTCATAGATATACCGAATTTTATTTTTTATTTCCACTTCAGTAATGGTTTCATATTTTTAAACTGGCAGGGGATACAATCTACGCTAGTTTAAAATACCTGCTGTCCCTGCTGTACCAGAAGTTCAACAAAGTCTCACTATCTTAGAGGAGAATGATTAGTTTTCCTTCCAAATGCTCTTTTTTGGACACAGAAGGCCATAAGTTCTCGGTACAGTTGAAAGATTTGCATACGCTTTAGCTTATCCATAAAATAAAGTTCGTACTGTAAAAAATAGATTACATATTGGTTCTATGCAGAGCCGGCTTAGAGTCCTTGTAGAGCCTAGGTACTTTTGTATAATATTGCATTCGTGAGCTCCATCATTTTATGAACAAACTTTTTTGTTCCTTTATTTAAAATTAATATGCATATTTATTGGACAACCTACCAAGGTATTGTTAAACCATATTGGGTTTGTCAACAGGTACCAAGTATAATTATACAAAAAAAAAAAAAATAAACTTAACTTTACCGTCATTTAATAGAGTTACATATATTCAGCAGGTTTTTTTTTTATGATGTTGCCAGCTCTGGGTATACCTATGACGCCGTAGCACAGAGCCTTGGTAGGAAAGGAAGAAGTGGATTATTGAATTGCGCCAAGAAGGTGAAGGTGTACATTACGTTTGAATGTGTGCGGCTCTTAGCTGAGGGCGAAAACAGAGGCTGGCAAGCTGTTCCACATTCGTACTGTTATGCTTATGAAGGATTCGCGGAATTTCAAATTTCGACCGAATTTTATTTCAAGGGTGTGAAGGTGACCTCGGGTTAGAGTTCGTGTGGTGCGCATAGGAAAAATTCTACAAGGGATCAGGCTAGAGATTTCGTCAGAGCGACAACCACAGAAGTAGCGATAAAGAGAGATAAATATTTGATATTATGCAGATGCTCCAGCGAATCAATAGTTACCGCTATTGATATGTCTTCGCTAATAAGCCGTAAGGCCTTCTTTTAAACTTTGTTTAACGCGGACAATACAGTGCATCTAGCCCCTGCCAAAATATGGGAATTATATCCTTGGAGAATGTTTGTTGATAGTAAATCTTTGTCCGACATGATTAGGGCGTAAGTAGAAAATAAGTTCGTTACAAACTTTCCAAAAGTTAATATTGCTTTTAGAATTTATCTTTTCGTATTTGGAACAAGTTCAGAAAGTGAACATTCTTTTTTTAAAAAGTTAAACTGATAAAAAACGATCTGCGTTTAACAGTGTGGCAAGCCCGACTATGAATTGAAAAAGTCTTAATGCAGATGATCATCATTTAACTTGTACCTACTTAACTGTTGTTTTATTACTAAGGTTATTAAATATGATATGATATAAGTTTTTTTTTTTTTGGTTCTTCTATTCAAAATTTACTATGACTTTCGTAGGCTACTTTGTAGATTCATAGACTCTAGGCACAGTGAGTACTCAGATGGCCCAGGTTCTATGAGTATGACTTTCATCAAAACTTGAGACATTCTATCTATTATCACTATAAAATCTATTGGAATGCTCTGATATAGATGATTCCGACATACCTAAAATTAAAGGTCCAATTATAGAGTTTCTCAATTTCTCAAAGTCCTATGTCCCACCTCACCAGAAATTTTATTTCTTGTGGTTAGAGAAAGGGGAAAAAGTAAAAGAAAATAACGCGAATATTTCATAATTTCAAAGTTCTCCAATTGTACTTTTGTGAGGAAATCATCTTTCCAGCTTAGATTAATTTAGCCTTAATTTATTTTTTTCCTATAAACTACATAACTATCTAAGCAATTTTCTAAATTTTCAAAGACATATAGTATGAGCACTTCATAACAGTTTTGTTTTGTTATTTTCTAACAAGTTCCCTTCATATTTTACAGGATAAAGGAAATGCAACATCGGCGAAACTCTTAGACTTTCAAATGTCTCGATATGCATCACCAATTCTCGACATTGTTCATTACTTATTCGTTTGTACAGAGAAAAAACTCCGTGATGAACATTTCGATGATTTTAAACGAGTCTATCACACATCACTGTCCAATCAATTGAAACTGTTCGATTTGGATCCGGAACAAATTTTTTCATTTGCCACCTTCGAAGAGCAATTAAAGATGTTCGGAGTTTATGGATTTTGCATGTCTGTTTATGCTCTACCATTTTACATATCCGATAACATTCCAGATTTAAATGAGGCCGCTGAAGATGCTGTAAACATCTTGAATTCTCCAAAAGCTGAAAAAGATAAGGAACGAGATGCGTACTTTTCTCGATATGAATTCTTAGATGAAAGGACTCTAGAAATATACAATAAGCGAATGATTGGTGTTTTATTAGATTTAGAAAAGTATGAAATGATAAATTTTGTTGTTTAAAATTGCCTTGTTAAAGATTATTGTTTAATGCGTGTACATATATACATACATAGTTGTTAGATGTTGTATAATTTATATAAATTTTAATTGTTTTTTTTTTGTATTTTTATTGTTACAGTATTTTGTTATATAGTTTTAATTATAGAGTTCACATGAGGTTTGTATAGTTGTTTAATTATTGTTATCTACATGACGAACAATGTATTATAGTTGTTAGTATACCTCAATTTTGTGCACCTTTATTATTATTATTATTTTTTAATTCAAATGTTGTTTTTATATGTGTATAAAATCTGTTTTGTTAAAATATTGTATAATTTTCTATGTTAAAGTAGGTATAGTACTCTAAAAAAAAACAAAAACAAACTGGTGTAAAATAAAGTAAATTTTTTACATTTTTTAAATTTGTATTTTATGGGAGCACTACGTAATCCGAAATTTAAAAATCCTAAATTAGCCAAATCACAACTTTTTCAAAAATTCTGAATCAAAAATTCCGAATTTAAGAATCCTGCATTAAATTAATTTGATATATGTACTATGTTTATTTGTAAAAAATTAATTTTGTATTTTAAGAAAATTATAATAATATGTATGTGGAAATATACTATATGTTCCTTTTTGCGAATAGTTACGCTGCTGTAGGTATATGTACCAGAGTACACAAATCTCCTGGAAGAAATTAAGAATATAATTTAAAATTTCGGTTGGAATTTAAAATATACATATTCACATACTTAGCTGAGATAAATATGAATGATAGCCCATATCTAAGATATTGAATTATTCCAAGAGATCCTCGTCTTTTTATGATTCCTTAAATCTTCCTATATATTTCACGACTTTTCAGGAGTATTACCTCACCCGATTTTACCTTTTCCACATATGTTTTTACAACAGTAAGTTCTTTTGAGAAATTCTGAATGAGTTCACAAAAACCTGCATGTCTTTCTCCAGCCACGATTATATATTATATAATCGTCTTTACCAGGCTTCAACAACATTATTCTCAGTACGGGGAAAGTTTTCCGAAATGGTGTCCGTGACTGACCAAAATTTTGGATCGTATCATGGTTTTCTTATTTTGGATGATCCATATGTTTAATTTTCTTTAAACCATTTTTCTGGACCTTTTACATCATCCATCATATGAGTAATATTGTTACAAATATTACCAGAGGGTACGAAATCTAAGCTATTAGTTTAATGGCTTGGATTATTTTGTAGTTCTTCCAATCCACAATTATTATATTTTTTCCTCTAAATAAAAGAAATAAATTATTTAGTTTTATTTACACATTGCCGAGTGCTTTGTAAATCGTAAACTTAAAGCGTACATTCATCGAAGCCAAAATGTCGCTCACCAACGCATAGTTAACTTATTTTTTTTAGTTAATCACGTATGCCAAAACCGTAGAGACCCACGGGATTTTTTTGAAAAAAAAAGTATATTTAAGTTCGGAAATGGGCCGAATCGGTTAACTCTTTGCCATAAAAAAATTTCGTTTTTTACGATATATTTGAACCATAAATAACTAAGTAGGCGAGCTACCGGGCAAATACAGTGTACGACGTGGCAAGTCAATGGCAGTATGACTTTAATCGGGGGAAAATGACGGCCTGTTGTGCGTCACTTCAACATTTCTGACATTTCATATTTTATGAACAAAATTCGGATTTGAAATAGCGATATTGTGATAAATAAATAATTAAACGTGATTTTTACTTAATAGTAGTGGGACATAATTGTAAAATATTCTTTTGTGACCGATATTTTATATAATCGAGACTCCGGAGTCTTAAATTAAAGTAATGAAGTGCGCTGTGCTGTGATGAAGGAACAAATGGCGATATTATCGTGGGAAAGAATCTTCGAGTAAGTTTAATAGTTCTACTAAATAATTATAGTGTTTTAAGCACAATAAAAGTGCAATATTTGTAAAAATAAACAGCCATGACAAAAAAAGCAATATTTTTCAATGCCGGTTTTTTTGTTTACAACTGATTTGTAATTGCTCCTAAATTATGTCACGCCAAGAAATATTGTCTGAAAATAAGTGAGCGTTAAAACTTTATTTATTTTACATAGGAATTTGGATTATAAAAAATGTCCCCCTTCAAAATATAAGGATTTCATTACTACCATGACGAAACGAATACAAACACAGCACTAATAAATTTCTCCGAGTGGCTAAGGTTTTCACCCGATATGCCGTTTCCTTATTATCTATTTATTCAATGATTTGAACAGTGCCTGACAACGCGTAAATGTAGAGAGCTGAAATTTTGTACAGTATTTTTAAAAATAATGCAAATTTGCGATCGAAAATGGGACGAATCGGGCAACTGCTTCGTAGTGCTACCATACAAAATTTTCGTTATTTGAGAAGTAATTCTCGAGGGTTTTGACGATGCTTAAATTTTTCAATTTCTGGTACGGACATACTTACGTAAATATATTGGATTTCGAAGACTGAAGGGCCATTTTACGTTTGTTGTTTATGTTTAAAATGTGTTGCAACCGATGTTCAATTAACAAACATTGAAATTGTAGGATTGTAAATAATCTTATCACATAGTTGCGACACTAGCGCTAATAACTCGATACTTCTCGTCAATCCGTGCGTTCAAAATAGCTTGGCTTGCGCTGCGCCTTCTAAGTTCGACATTAGCGCCACGAGCTCTTCTCGTCAATTAAAACAGCTGGCGTCCTCATTCGGACAACTCGAACAGCTCTTTTTAGAATCCAACTTCCAAACCCCCGATACTAGCGCCAATCACTTTGTTAATTGCACTAGTTAATTTACACTAGCGCCGCGAGTTTTGATACTACAAATAGCCTGGCGCCCTCATTCGGACAACTCACCAACTCTGCTTGTGAATTGTATCCAAACCGGGAAATTATTAATTCCAAAAACTTTTCGAGGCGCTAGTGTCGGCTTTTTTGTACAAACACCTTTTCGTTCCCTCAGCAGGTTTGAGCTTAGGTTAACATTTAATTTATTCTGTTTGAAATATGAAATGTAGATGGCACAGTAAATTTATGACGTCAGAATAATTTTTACATTATTCGGTTAAAAATAATTCATTTCACAGATTTTCACTAGGAATTACATATCTAATCCGGTAAATAACAATTAGAAACTTGCAATCAAGTAAACAACAGTTAGAATCTTGCAAATTATGTCGTGTAAATTAATTCTCTTGAGTTCGACTGAATGATTTTCCTGTGATAGTAGTTGACAAGGAAAAACAAAGACTTTTTAATTATAGCAACAGCGATTAAGCAGAGTGAGAGAAATTTTCCTGTTGTTTTTATTAAGCGTAGTATAGAGGCTGATCCAGAATGAATTAGATATAACATAACTATCGTATATGTATAAGCAACAGGATTGACAAAATAAAATGATTTACTCCACAGTAGTAAAGGCACAAAAGGTCGACCGTAATTAGAAGGAGGTTTTTCCGCAGGAATTTACAAATGCAAAACTCTTTATTATTTAATAATTTAAACTTGAAAGAAAAATTAATTTTTGGAAATTAATATTAATTGCCTCTTGGGGGGAATAATTGCTGATTAAGTATTTCATTTTTTATTCACATCTGAATGCTACATATGGATGAGTGTACAGCTGTTACGATTATGTGATAAAACTAACGAACGATTTGTAATCGCTGTCAGAGCTTTAACTACAAGCGTAGTCGTATAAATTGGGAAACAATACTGGATTATTCCCTTGAGTCAGTTTAATGAAGAGCATTCGGTTTTTATACCCTAGATGAAATCCAGAGGGTATAGTAAGCTTGTTATTTTGTTTGTAACGCACAGAAATAATGATGGTAGAGCAAAATGGATTGGACACCCAAGCGATAATATTAAAAGTTATTTTGATTTTGCATGTCCGTCTGTTCGTCTGTCCGTCCGTCTGTGCGCACGATAACTCGAGAATGCTTTTACTTAGAAAGCTGAAATTTTGTACACGGGTAAATTTAAATTCAGAAATGGGATAAAGCGGGCAACTCCTTCGTAGGGTTGCCATTAAAAATTTTGGTTTTTCACTATATATTTGGACACTGCCTGAGAGCGCATTGACGTAGAGCGGCATTCTCATAAAAATAGTAAAGATAATTTCAAAAATGGACTAAATCGGGCAGCCTCTTCTTGGTGTTGCCATATAAAAATTTAGGTTTTTTACGCATATTGTGAAAGATCAGCTTTAGACGTTCTCATTGTACTAAAAAGTTCCTTAGAATTGAAATCAAATGAAATGGTTTATAAACATTTTTATTGTCCGATGAACCGTTCTAGAAATATATGCAAAAAATCAAACTTTCACAAATGGGTGACCATAAGAAATTACACACCAGCATTCATCTATGCTATCATAAGAACTCTAGCTAATTTTTCTTTTTTAAAAAAATAGCAGATATTAGAGTTCTGTGAACTTAGAATACGGTTCTGAATAGGAGTACCGGGTCCTGAAACTATAACGCGGTGCTCAGTCAGCCAGCTTGGAATCCCATCTTCATATTATACTCCGCAATCGGGTCTTCCGGATTGGCATTTAGATATTCCTCAGAGTTATTTCTGATTTTCCTTTCGGCCAATTGACAGTATCATGTCAGTATTAATCAATACAACCTCCAGCCGCCGTCTTCGTTTCGTCGCTTCTCTCGGTGAATGTTTTGTTTTACGCGGTACCCCAACCTGGTGCTTTGATAACTAAGAAAAACAAAAATGGTGATCTATTTAACCCTATACTACTATACATTCTTGGTGGTGTGTCTGTAAAGGCTATATAGGAATTCTTCTAGAAAAACCTTATTTAGTTGAAGAGTGTGAGTTATGTCCCACTGGGAAAAAGAGCACCATAAGAGTCCTCCTGAAGCGCTTCCCTGGAAGCTCGTAGCGCTTCTTTCCATATACCAGTTCATTGCTTTTTAACATAGGCAAGTGCTTCAATGCTGCTCTTAAGAAGCGCTCTAGGAGTACTCTAAATGATGGCTGAAGAAGTGTATGAGTTTTTTTGAATAATCAACACAGTGCTACTTCCTTAATTTCACAAGAGGATTTTAAGACTGCGCTTCCTGAGAACATTAGTAAGGTGCTTGCACTTGCTCATGATTATTAGTGATATTAAATTTTATGAAGTTGTTAAATAAGCCAATATTCTTCCTTTTATTCAAACTTATAACCAAACTTCGCATTACTTACTTCTAACAATTCTGAACTTCACATCGAAAATGAGAGATGCGTTACTTCGCACAAGGGTGGAAAAATCGACAGTTTAGATTCGTGTAAAATTAGATGAGATCAGCACTTGTTGCACTTCAATCTGTTGGAGCACATCAAATAATCTTCTATAGAGGTTCCAAGCGATGGCTCTAGAAGCAAAGAGTTACTTACTTGCGCTTTTGCTTATTTTTCTGGATAGATCAGTGAATACGCTTTCAAAGGGTTGCCAAATTATGGTTAGAGAAGTACTTAATCTATGCTCCTGTCAGAAGCGCTTGTTTTTCGTCAAAATGGAGTGGTGGTAAAAGCATGAAGTTCTACTCAGTACTCATATTTTCTGGTAGAACTTAAAAGCTCTAAAGATTTTTAAAGCTTCCAACCCTTCTTTGACGCCAAAGATATTTCCAAAGCTTTCGTAAAAGCTCTAAAGCTTTACAGATAAACGCGAAGAGCTTTTAAGCTCCTTGAATAAATACATGTATGTGGGAATCTTCAAAAAATATTCAAAAGTAATCGTTCAGAATTTAGTTCTCTTTAGTCTGTCATTTTACGATTATAGACAATATGTTTTAAATTTAAAAGAAAACTTAGGATTAAATGTTTATCCTACGATGATCATCTCAGCCAAAAACTCTTGTTCTCTTCGCGCTAGTCCCTCGAACAGTGCCTTCTTTTTCCTTCTTCTGTCGTTCAATTCATGCTTAGCTCTTATCTCAATAATTAGTTGGATTTTTCGTCATCGTCAGCTTTATGGTAAAGGTATAAGCTCGGACTTATAATTCCCAACTTTATGTGCATATAAGACCGTCAATCTGTTTGTGGATTATCTCTGTAAAAGAACCTTTCTAGATTTTTTTTTCTAATAGTAGGTAATATGTACTTTTCTTAATTATAAGTATTGCTGGTGAGTTAGAGACAAAACTGTTGAATGGTTGGATATGGGTATTGGGTACAGGTAAATTTGCGTAAACATTTTGTCAATATTATCGGGCTGGCCACATATTCCTAATGACAAAAAATTATTACAAAAATGACTCTTTTGTACACTTTTATACTTTTAGTCTAGCATTAAAGGTTATGATTTTTTTTGTAGTTATGGTGGGTTTAAATTGTCGAAAAGGTGTTAATTGTATTAACTTTTTACCCGTTTAGACATAGAGGCATAACGTTTTCCTATAAGATTATTATAAAACACGGATTCATACATGCGTGTATGTGTGTGTGTGAAAGGTATGAGCAATTGAGTTTTATTTTATATTCAGATTGTGGATCAAGCTCACACAGATAGAACGATAATGGATCAGTAATGACAATAAAAATATTTAAAGAAAAATTAATTGAAAAATAGTTCGAAAAAATGACCAAATTGTTATTAAAAATTTAATGGAGAATGTTGGGAGAAAGACTGCAATGTACTGTCACAGAATCTTCACAAAACTTTTTTGACATTTTTTTCGAAATTTCTGCTGACATTCTGTATGTAATAAGTCGTTGATCTCTTTCGTCCCCCCCAAACACACACACACTATTTTTAAGGCATCACTTTAATCAAATTTTGGAATTTTACATTACGAAAAAAAAGTTTAATTTTCAAAATTTGTAACTCGGACCATTTTTACTATAATAAAAAAAAAAAAGTTTATTTTTGGTACTTTTTATAAGCTTGAAAAAGGTCTTATTGAATTTTATCTATCAAATTATTTTTTTACAAGACATTTGTGAAATATTCAATTTTCTATATATCTCACCCACCACATCCACTAAGAGCCCAATGATTCTATATGTGCAGTCCCTTAATGGTGAAAAAGAGACTTTTTTACTTCTCGTGAGTGTGCGGAATTGGTGCGTCATTGAAAATGAGCAAAATGATCACAACAGAGCACTAATGATCATGGAAGAAAGAACTGATTAAAATATATGCGAAATGTAGTAACTGGGGTGTATGTGATCAAAGTGTATGAAAATTGATTTTCCGGCAGGAGAAACGTCCCGAGACATTTTTCTGAATCAGTGAAAAAGTATACCAGTCGATAGTACTCGGCGAGACATTTTATTTAATATGCTACATACCGTATTGGAATTACTCCCCCCCACCATTAAAATATCCAGAGAAAAAATTTCTTCTACGAATTGTAGCTGATAATGAGCTGAGGTAAACAGTGAAACCCGTTTTACGATCGGACATAACTCTATCGAGTTAGAGCCGATCTAAGGTGCGAAAAATCTAGCACCTCAGTTCGAATATAAAAGAGGCAAATATTAAAAAAAATGAGTATTCGGATGGCTATTTAAGCCTCCGACTATAGGAGTGTGGGTGCTCAAACTTCTTCCCAGGACCTAAGAAATTCGATTCTATATTAGATTTGCCAAAATGTTCTAGATAAAACTTTGCCCTCCAAGCTTTTCTCCGTTTAATTGAAATAAATATTGTTAATAAAATAAAGGGTTTTCCAATAAGAGGTGTTATTTTAATTAGCCCGCTATTTCAGTAGATGTCACTTTTGGAGCTGTCATTTTTTGACATTTGACAAGTAGAAACTACGCCATTAATAAAAATGGAACGATACACGATTCAACAACGCATTGAAATTATTAAAATTCACTATAAAAATGGTGAAAATGTGGCAGAGACGGTTCGTAAAACTCGAACATTTTTGGGTCGTCGTGAAGCACCTTGTCGGACCGCAATACAGAAGTTGATAGAAAAATTCGAGCTGTCGGGACAAGTTAGTGATGTGAAGAATAAAACCCGTGCACGTCGCTCAAGAACAACCGAGAATATTGCTGCTGTAGCCGAAAGTGTTGAAGAAAACCCAGGTTTGTCCATTCCTCGTCGTTCTTTGGAATTAGGCATTCCACAAACGTCATTACACCGTATTTTGCATAAAGATTTGGGTCTTAAGGCTTATAAAGTTCAGTTAACACAAGAACTCAAGCCGGCCGATCATCAACAATGTCGAGTCTTTGCTGATTGGGTCCTTGAAATGCATGAAAATGATCCGGAATTCCATCGAAAACTCATTTTGAGTGATGAGGCCCATTTCCACCTCGATGGCTTCGTAAACAAGCAAAATTGTCGCATCTGGGGCTCGGAAAACCCAAGAGTTATTGTTGAAAAGCCTCTCTATCCTCAACGTGTGAGTGTTTGGTGCGGTTTATGGTCCCGCGGGGTCATTGGACCTTACTTTTTCGAAAATGAGGCTGGAGCAACAGTTACGGTGAATGGATTGCACTATCGACAGATGATTAATGATTTTTTATTGCCGGAATTGGATGGTATTGATCTGGACAACGTTTACTTTCAACAAGATGGCGCTACGTGCCATACAAGCAACGAAACCATTGATCTTTTACGTGAAAAGTTTCCGCACCGTGTTATCTCTCGAAGAGGTGATCACAATTGGCCAGATCTTGTGACTTAATACCTTGCGACTTCTTCCTTTGGGGCCACATGAAAGAGAAGGTCTACGCCAACAGCCCAGCGTCGATTCAAGACCTCAAAGATGGAATTCGTGAGGCTATCGAGGACATAGGGCAGCCGCTTTGCGATTTGGTTATGGAAAATTTCATGAAAAGGATATGGTCCTGTAGGCGTGGTCGTGGTGGTCATTGGGCTGATGTTATTTTCCATTGTTAACGGCATACATTCCTCTTTATAATGAAATAAAGATCCGATCATTTATCTCAAAAAATGGCATTTTTCTTTGAATATCAAAATAACACCTCTTATTGGAAAACCCTTTATTCTATTCATTCTATTCCTGAACCTTCCCGAAGATTCTATCATCGATTCTCCGAACCTGAAGTTGTTTACTCTCCATTGCCAGTAGATGTCACCAGTTGTCTCTTTCTATTGCACATAACAAATAACAATATGTTCAGAGTATCATAATTCATCGTTTAAGATATCTTTCAAAATGGGCATTCCCCTTTCGTAGTCTTCTGAATTTCTTCCGTTATTTACTAAAGTACAAAATCTTACCTGGAATTTGATGTTAAATTCGCTAGCAAGCTGACTATTGGCCAAGTAGAATCTGATTGCAGTTGATGACACTGCTTCGTGTGAATAGCATCTAAAGTTTGAAAATCTGAGATGTTGGGCAATATTTCGTGGGGTTGCCATACAAAAATTTAGATTACAATACATATATATAGATATATAACCAACTTTTTTTCCTAGTTATATAATCGCCTTATAGCATCAGTAAAAATTCCTCTCTTTTGTAGGTTGCAAGCAAACATTCTGTTTTTGATATTGCGCATACAATTTCTTTGCTTGTACGTAATTATTACATTCAAACAAGGCAATGCGGAAAACATACCACCTAAAGGCAACTAAACTGCAATATGATGTTCAAAAAGTGAATATCTTTACAAAAAAAAAAAAAAAACAGAACAAAATAAAAGCGGCTACACTCATTTAGAGATTTTTCCTAAAATTCCACAGGGTTGGTACACACCTACAGCCTCCAGCTTAAAAATTGTAAAACTTGAACAACATTTTTTTTTTTTGCACCAACAATTTCCTCTCCTATGATGCCTGCCCCACCTATATCTGGAAGACTTTACAAAAATACATACAAATGGTAACTGGAAAAACAAATGATGGCTTGCAAAAAGATTTACTCAAGCGTTATGTAAGGCAGAGCAACACCTGTGCCCCTCTCATACATATTTAATAGTAAAAAGTTTCTGGTTGACGGAATGCACATAGCATCTCAGCAGCTCCAAGACCAGCCAAATAGATACAAAGATACACTTCACCTCATTTCCTCGGAAAAGGTATCTCTCTACATATATAGTTAGAGGGATGGACAGGCAACAAGACCAACAATAGTAGAAAACATGTCCTTCTTTTCCACCCACACCTGAGAGGAGCATTTCTCAATTTTTAAGAGAATTTCTAAAAAAAAAAAACAAAAAACAAAAACATGAAGGAAAAGAAGCTTTTCCTACTTTTCATATTCAAAGGATTGCTATCGCCATAGGGGTGAGGATACTGAGTGGAGTAAGGGGTTGGGGTCGGGGATCGCACAATAACTGCAGAAGACATTCCATTACCTCAGAAAGGAGTTGATAAAGAGCGGTTGACGGAAATTTCTTAACTGGGTAACAGTCTGTTTTCGCTTAAGACGTGCCTAGAAACTTTATCACTTTATTATTTATTCTGATTTATGTCGCACAATCTGCTTGGTATAATTTCCGTTTTTGCATAGGACTATTGCCTTCTTTAAAGGGAATAAGCACCACACACACTCACACACACATACACCTTTCTCAGGAGGATGATTATGTCAAGATAGAAGAACGAGATGAGCTAAAAAGCACGTACTTTAGTTAACTTCTTCTATAACTGTAGTTAGTCAAGAAAATTAAAGTTAATTGTAAAATGTTTATTTATAATTTTTCCGTGTATGCGAGAGAAATTTATAAAAAATAACAATTTTAAGATTTAAAGGAAAACATCTTTTATTTTAGTCAATAGTGTGGCTGTAATCTGGAAAAAAAAAAACGCCTTCCGATTTATTAGCGATGATATATCAATAACAACAACCATTGATTCCCTAGTGCACGGTGTAATGTCACTTTAATCGCTACTTCTATGGCTATTACTCTTTAGACTGATCCCTTGCACAATTCGGCTTATGACCACCACTTTAGCTATAATCCGAGCTCATCCTAATAGTCTTGAAGTAAAATTTATCCGTACTGTGAAATTCCGCGAATTCTTCATAAGCAGAACAGTACGAATGTGGAACAGTTTGCCATCCTTTGTTTTCCCTCTGTGCTATGAGCCGTAAATGTTTAAGCGTAATGCACACCGTCACTTCGCTTAACCTAATAATCGTAAATGCCATACCCCTTCTTTCTTTCCTGCCAAGTCTATGCTACGACATCATATGGTATTCCCTGAACTATAGCAACATAAAATAAAAACAAGATTCAACTGATACTTAATTTTATTTTCCTAAAGTTGATTGCGCAAATACTATCACTATCGTCTATTGTAAAGTTCTTTGCCCAACTATCAAGGCAGAAACACATCCAAGCAAGCCTCAGGCCTGGCCTCTCTTAGGCTTCCTTGCAGCTCGCCTCAAGGCTTGCCTTAGAAAATTTTAAACAAAATGATACTACCGGGCCCGGTGCTGTCATTGTAATTTTGTTAGTACATTTGTTGACAAAAGTAGGCCTGAGAGAGAAAAATCTCCAATATTGAGCAAAGCGCGCCTTGCGGCTAGACCTTGAGGCTAGCTGCTGGCTTGGTTTTGTGTTGCATCATTTAAAAACCCGCGTTGGAAATTTTGACAAGTATTCCAGGAAGCCTCGACGCCTGGATGTGTTTCTACCATCACTACGAGAGCGTCAACTGTATTGTGACCAGCCCTAAGTAAACGATATGGATCAATCTAATCTAAGGACGCTACAAAAACTTCACTACAGGGCGTCATAAAAGCAACCCCGTTCTATACTATGAATGTACTATTACACCTACTTTTACCTGATCATCACATTAAAAACTGGTGCCTATGTAGTGTAGTGCAATCAGATTTACAGAATTTGTTTGTTAGACTGCTAATAAATATTAAGTGCAGTCAGTAAATTATAATCCTTTGGTAAATCACACCAAAATCCTTGTAAATTGGTGAACAGACCACTCGGCGGCTCCTTAAATCTACTCAACTGAGCTGGCTTGTTTTTATGAGATGGGATGGTGAGCACAATAGGACCTCTCTGCAGTCACAATACTTAACAACGTCTCATCTTCTTTACAAACCAATCAAACAATCACAGCTTTTACCCTATCCCTTCTTAATTAGATCTAGAAAAAGGCTTTATTAATAAAACTCCCATATCATAAAGTATAACGAACAGGTGAAGAGTTTCGGAAGCAAAGGGTATCACCCTGGATTCTGAAAATTCAACGAATGCAACCCAATAGGATTCTACTTCCTACTACTTTGTGGAGATCCTCGCAAGATTGACACCCATATCCCGTATTGTCATGCTATGATAAAGGCTAAACTAAGTTTTTTGGGAAAAGGACTTAGACCACACCTGATCCAATGCATTATGATGCCCCTTCACTTGGACCCTACCTGTTGATTATTCCTCAATTGTGGGAGCGGGGCGTGAGAGATGTTTACAACCAACCACGAAAGTTACGGAATTTTACTAGGTCCCTCAACTCTTTGTCTACTATTTCTCCTAATTCGCGCCAAACTAGCTACTTGCAAACCTGCAGGCCTATACATAAATCTAGAATTCTGACTACGTATGTCCTCTCTATTTGAAATAGCTGCTGGTGATCCTACCTAAAACTAATTTCTGCTCTTTTTCTGAATATTAAAAATAGTTTTGGCATGGATCTGGACTTCCTGATTTTCGTGTCTTTCATATAGATTCTACCGTTAAACATGCATTCCTGGCCAGAATATCAGCTGTCTCATTCCCTGGTACATACATTATTGTGACCAGACATTCAATAGAGAATAAGTCTGTGGTTGGCACCTATAAATTAAAAAAAAAAAAACTCATTATAAATCATTTATAGAACTTGGAAAAGAATTTCACCGAATTCTTTTGATTTTCATGTTTAATACGTCAAAAAATATTTACCTGTCAGAACCCATAATCGAAAAAAAAAAAATCTATAAAAAGGCAGCAAGTAAATCGATTAATTCTTACGATGTCGGCATTATTCTATGAATAATTTTAAAAATATTTTAGAATTTTGTATAAAATAAAAAAAAAAAAAAACCTGTGCCAGATCATTGCCTCCTTTATGTATGTTCCTACTCGTAGCGTAAGAAAATGCGTATGTGTGAAAGAAGTGCGGTTCGTAAATTGGCTATCATTGCGGCATATGGGAAAAGAGCATTTCGTAACTTTGAAATCTCATAACTCTTGAACCACACATTTTAGAATAAAAATATATTAAAATGTTTTTTTGTTTTTTTTTTGTAGCTAAATTTATTATCTTTTCGTGAATGTAAAAATTTCATATACTATAAAAGAATATTTTATAATTTCGTGGAATTTTATTATATCAATCTGCACAAATTAATAACAATAATCAATGATTTAAGGTATAATTCTACAGTGATTGTTGAATAAGAGAGTTTCTAAGAGATGAATTATGGGTAAACCAACTTATGGCCGGTTTCACAGTCGAGTTTAAACCAAGGTTTAGTTTAAACCATCCTCCAAGTTTAAAAGTAGTTTAAACCAAATCGGGTTTTAGTAATGTTGGTAGTACTGATTAAATTGTGAACTAAATTAGTTATCGCCACCATTGTGAAGCAATTTTTCTATCAATCAATCTGTCAATCGGAAAAAGTAAACATCAGAAAGTAAAAAATAGAAAATATGTAGTTATATTTGCTAATTTTAAATGTGCCAACATTCAAAAAGGATGCAAATTTTAGCATAAGTGAAGTTGAGTTAATGCCTTCCCTAGTGCATAAAGAAAGATATATAATAGAGCGCAAGAAAAGATAAAGTCACAAAGTTCTTTACTTCAACGGAACCTAGCATAACAATCAACGTCGTCCCACTCATTAAAATGATTTGGTCGATTTCTAATTACTGTCAGTTGTCGACAGAGTTGAAAATTTAACTCAAAAAAAGCTTCTCTATAGCTAGAAATGTCTAAATCTAAATCCATGATAAAATTATTTTCTTGATATAAACAAACAATGCTACTGTCAAAAAAAATGTCACACTTTTCAAATACTTTTATCTTGAGTTTAAACCGAGGGATGGCACGGCTTAAACTCTAGTTAAAAACGGCGCTTAAACCAAACTGGGAAACCCATTCGTCGAGTTTAAACTAAATATTTGGTTTAAACTCAGACTATGAAACCGGCCATTAAACAAACAACTTAAATCATAAATGAAAAGTCAATTTGACGTGGTATTGGGAGACGTGATAACTATGGCGTTCCACTAAATCGTCCTTTCAACAAGCATCGATGGTATGGTATACCGACGGTTCAAAAACTAACGGTGCAGTTAGACTGGACATATACGGCCCCAGTAGCCATATCTCTCTCCTCTTGGATAGTTGAATCGCCCTCAAGGCTTTAAAATTCGTCATTTTTAAGTCAAGGATAGTCTGGGAATGTCTGTAAATCTTTAAAGAACATTCGAAGAGGTATGCATTCATCGTCATGTGGGTACCTGGACATGAGCACAATAATGGAATGAAAATGCTAACGTCCTAGCCAAAAGAGGAACGGAAATTCCCATTGTCGGACCAGAGCCATTTCGTGGCACTTCAAAGAGTTAGCTATCTTAGAGCTACTCTAAATAGATGGGAGAATAAACAAATATCGCTTTTTTTGGAAAAAACTACAAGGAATTTGTCAGGCAAAAACGTCTATCAATACCTCTGGCGGAGAAACAAAAGAACCCCAACTCCTTAGGGGAACAGAGCTTAAAATGATTACAGAGCTCTTCTCACGCCATTACTACTTGCGGTATCAACTAAACAATATGGGCTTGGCTGAAACTTCATCCTGCCCCTTATGTCAGTATGCTCACAAAACCTTATAATATTAGCATCTTTAATGACATGTAATAAAGATTAAGATTATTGATATAAATGTATCACGAAAAGAAGAGGACCCACTATGGAGCCCTGAGGAACGTGCTGAGGAATTCATGCAGGTTTTTAGTGGGGAGCAGTTTTCGTGGTGGAAAACAGCCGCCACAGTCAGGGTTTGTTATAATCTCACTTGCAGGTATTGTTGAAGTAGTTTCGATGTCCTATCTTGGTGTAGCGGTTGCGATTGTGAAAACAGCTACAGCAGGTGAATAACTTCAGTGCAGGTAGGCTCTTATTGAAGGTTAGTGCTACCCTACCAATGATAAGTTGTTGACGAGTGGTCCGTGGAAGATGTCTGGATAGGGTCCAGCACCACAGTTGAAACAGTTGTGTTGAGAGGCCGTTTATAGTAACCTGGTTTTTGCGTGCTGGTCATCAGTGGAAGCAATGTGACCTCGTCATAGTACGGATGCGTGACGGATACAGTCTGTTACTGTATATGGTATATTTACCGGCAGTACACTGGTGTACCAACCGCTTGAATAAATGCCAAAATTATAAATGGCTAAGAAGACGTCTTGGGAATACCTATAAGAAAGTTTATTTGACGGCATAGGCATATGACCCATGAATAGAGATCAGGTCGAGATATGTAAGTATAGTCTGGACTCAAGGTTATCCCAATGACAAGCCGAGCGGGACCAAATGTTGAATCTCTATGCGTCGGGAGTGCACCAGATAGATGAGAATCCGGGCTGACCACCGATTTTCTATTAGGAAGATTAACCGAGTCGACCCAGTGTCGCTACGGTTACTTCGGTGACGGTAGTCGTAACGACGTTCTTGTTAACGTGTCTGCGGGTTTCGCTGCGGAACGTCCTCAGGTATAGAATGAACTAAATTCCAGGTTCCTCTGAAACAAAGATTATCTTTCCTAAAAGGATCATTAATTAAAAAATGCTCCCCGTGTTAATCTTTTGATTTCTTTATTGCGCACAGAAAAAGGCTAAGTAAAAAAAAAAAACTGAGAAACTTGTTCTCTGACTGACATCGGAACAATAATTGATTTTTTTACATTCTTATTTTTTTACATTTTATTTCCAGCCTATCTAGCTACGGCTCTCTACGTTCAGCAAGGTATCGCTAGCGGTGAATTTTGTGATGAACCTAACTCGGTTTACACGGTGATTTGTCCATCAGAGTTTGGAAATGACAGTACTTACTCAGAGGTGTCGCCACAGGTTATTACATAAAATGCGATTGTAAAATCTTCTTTTATTGTCTATCAAATTTTTTACATCCATAAAAAGATAACAAATGTAAAAAAGGTTAAAAATGTATTTTCTGGTAAAATTTCATGGTTTGAGAGCTATAAAACTTCAAATTTCAGAATTGCTAATTTCCCAATAAGGTCGAAATGGTATAGCAAATTTTTGAACTGAACACTCTATGAGGTCATGGCTTATGGGGAACATATAAGGAAGGGAGCAAATTGTCAGATCCATATACTCCATCCATCTTCAAATATCTCCACAAACATATTTTTTTTAGAATTTTTGTCACAGCACCACAAACACAACGACATACAATTTAAACTTCTGAACCAACGAAATGTTTCATATTAATTATCTTTTTTCTGTGTAATTCATTTACATACTTTTACATACATATATACATGCCTATATACCTAATCTGCATTATGTATAAACATGAGTTAAGTATATGTACATAAATGTACAACACACAACAAATCCAAGGGAATGTTTCCATGTTTGTTTAGAGTAATTTCTCAAAGGGAATATTTTTCCTTACCCGACAACTCAATTAATCACTTTTGCACAGGAGACTAAACATTATCTAAGCTAACGGAAAATTCCAGATGTACAGTGTATGTAGGTAACATGTATTCTATGTAGAATATATAGGTACATACTAGTACACATGTCAGCTTCACATCAGAATGGTAATCCTGTCATTAGGTAAATTAGACACAATAAATCCTTTAATATTCTAATATTCTTTAACGACAACATTTTAATCAAAAATTTAAATGCCCAAAATTGCTTTTTCCCTCTTATTCCGCGGAAAATCCTTTACTCTGTGCGGGTGTGTATAAATATACAAATATGAATTGTATATGTATGCATATGTATTTGTCACATGTAATCATATGGTTGAGCATATCGCAGCCCACACCTTCTTTTCTGAACACCTATTAATTGAAATATGAGCAAAAGGATCCCCTTCATCCTGGCAGGGGTGTTTGATCTGGGAAGCTGTCATCTACATACATATGTACCTACATACATAATATTGTATGATGAAAAACCACTGGAAATTTCTATTAAAGATGCACGGGGTATCCTTCACTTCATATGTGTATGTATATAGTGATGGGATTTAGGACTTGAAAGGTGCTGTATATATGTAGCGATAGGTACCTACCTACCTAGGTCTAAGCATTGATTCTGGATAGGTGAAGCAGAAAACTGAGCTTTTCCTCAAGCAAATAATATTTAATTAGTATACACGACGACAAGAATGCTTGATTCTAGGAAGATTGCTAAGTTTTTTTTTTTTTTTTTTTTCATTCCTGAATTGACGGCGTACTGCGAGTATACTATGTCCTCTGTAGGTATTTTACTCGTGGAACATGAAAACCTAATTAGATGGAAGTCTTTGATCCGACATAGCTTTGCACATGCTCTGGTTTGAATCCTGTGGAGTACCTATATGTATATATGTAAATAATCTTAGCCTACGACATAATTAAACAAGAAACGTTGAAGTATGAAAAGATGGTGAATCTTAAGAAAGCCGGCTTTATTTTAAGATTTGAATATGTGAAACCCCTTTTTTTTGTGCAGCTGACTGCTGAATTCATGTTAATTAAGCTTTGTCTCTATGGAAATGTATGTTTATTTTTTAGGATTAGAGAAAAAGGATATTTGCAATATATATGTATGTGACTTATTTGATGGAGGATTTATAAAATTTTAATCTTGTTTTTGCATTATATGAATCATGTATGTATGTATGTAGTTTTTTCTCTGAAACACCAGAAATTTCAAAACTCTCTAGGTACTACTTAACGTATTTGAGAGATTGCAAAATGTCAAAAATGTTTTAATTGGCATTGACGTTTACAGTTCTTTTTACAAATTAGCTACTAAAAATTAAATAGAAGTAAATTTGTCTCCAATTAAAAGTATTCAAGTAAACCAAATTAGGACTCTCTGGCATAATAGTGGCAGAGCAATTATTTATATCGCATCCAGGAACAGTTCTTCTCTCTCCTTTTTATACCCTAGATGAAATCATAGGGGTATACTAAGTTTGTCATTCCGTTTGTAACACCTCGAAATAATGATGGTAGAGCAAAATGGATTAGACACCCATTCATAATATTAAAAGTTATTTCGATTTTTGCATGTCCGTCCGTCCGTCCGTCTGTGCGCACGATAACTCGAGAACGCGTATACTTAGAGAGCTGAAATTTTGTACACCGACTTTAAAAAAAAAAGTAAAATTAAGTTCGAAAATGAGACAAATCGGGCAACTCCTTCGTGGGGTTGCCATATAAAAATTTCGTTTTCCGCTATATATTTGGACACTGCCTGAGAACGCCTCGACGTAGAGAGCTGAAACTTCGTACATGATATTTTTACTACATTAGCAAATAAAATGTCAAAAATGGACTAAATCGGGAAACTCCTTCTTGGTGTTGCCATATAAAAATTGCGGTTTTTTACGTATACTTTGAAAACGATCAGTCCAAGACATTTTTATTGTACTAAGAACTTCTGCAGAATACGAAATCCTATAAAATTGGTTATTACCATTTTTTCTGTGCGACAAACTGTTCTAGAAATATATGCGAAAAACAACTTCAAAATCAATACTTGAATAGATCGGTGACCATACGAAATTTAATACGGGCATTCATCTAGGGTATCATAAGAATTGGTCTTAGACCAATTCTAGCTTTTTTACTTGTTTATTACTAAGCTCACAGTTTTCTCTTTTTCCCAACCAGATCTCTACATTTTCTTGAATTTTTTAATATTATTTAGCCAAGCTTAGGGATCCTTTGATGCAAAGCACAACATGGCAGGAAGAAGATAGGGAAATGATTAGGGGACATGACGAGAATGGCGCAGTGGCGGATCCAGGATTCTGCTGAAAGGGGGGGGGGGGGCGCAACTATGGTTTAAAAATGGTATATGCCGAAAACTGAAAGTTTGAAGACACTCGCCACCACTCCCAAATGTCAAATGCACAAAATTTATCATTTAAAAGATACGAGTCGAACAGATTAGCAAGTGGTTACCACTAGTAACGAAAAAAGTTGCTCAACGTTCTTTGCCACTCCCGAAAGTCAAAGGAGATGTTCAATTATTTGTTTTGTTTTGGTTTGTAAATAGTGGAAGTGTAAAACTTTCCAATCATCCATTTTATTCAGTAAAACCGGGGAAATGCATTTTACTCAAATTCACCAATCATCATAAGTTTTATTTGTATAAAACACAGGAATTAAAAATTTATATATTTTTTTTTAAATAGCTGTCACAGAACAGATGCAATACATACCTTGTACGTATATAACTTCGTCGGCAAGCTAAGAAAGTCTGACTTTTGTTTTTTATATTATTAAGTCAAGCTCAGGAGATATCGTATGAACTATGATGAAAAGCACAGCATAGCAAGAAGGTGATAAAGAAAGCAATTAGGGAACGTGAAGAGGGTGGCGAAGGTACAGATGTATGTCACCCTTAAACTTTCGCAGATTGCATGCCGGAGAAAAGACAGAAGATCGGAGACTGTTCCACGTTTGCACACGACAGAAGGTATTTTGAAGGGTAAAAGGATGTGCGCGGCTTGCAGTGCGATTATTACATGGAGGAATCCGGGATCAGACTAGACATTTCATCAAAACATTGATCATGCATGTAGCAATGTAGGAACGAAAGGCAACCAACATTGCAGCGGTGCTCGTGTAAGTCTATATGATAAGTTTTTGCCACATCGCCAATGAGCTGAAGGCTCTCTTTTTGACAATATCCAACAAAGATACGGCTGTACGACCAGCCTTGGCCTTCATGTGGAAACTGTATTCCATTCTAGGTCTGATGTAGGACTTGTAGAGCAGCGCTAGAATTGATAGGCTGAAATATTTCTTACACATTTTCAGAAATCAAAGTTATTTCGTTGCTTATTTTGCCACAGAGAAGTTGTGATCTATTCAGTTTAACATAATGCAAATATTAATGTCAATAATGCATAAACATGGTGTATCGTCAAGAAGTGCTCCATCAAAAGAAATGGAAGTGGAAAAATTATGATCTTATTTTAAAGACATGGGACAGCTTTGGAACTTAGATGTATTGAATTCGATGCGATTCGGTTTGCTCCAAGCGAGGATATTATCAAAGTGGTCAATCACGGATCTAATCCTGCAATCTAGCTTGACAGATGTGACATTTCCTCTGTAGCCCCCAAGGGTGTCAAGGAAGTAAGCGAAACCAAGGGTACTGTCATCGGCAAAAGCAATGGATGGGATTGAAAGTAAGGGAAAGCAGATCATTAATAAAAATTGAGAAGAGAGATGCAGAGATAGCAGACCCCTTGAACGGTTCCAGAAATTGTTACGTTTTTTACAAAAGGTTCAGTAGAATAGATGTGAATCATTTTGTTAGAAAAAATTCAGATGATATACTGCAATTTTTTCAGTGGTTTTCAGGGGGGCGCCCCCCGCGCCCCTGGAATGGCGTAAGTGGTGATGTATGTCACTTTTAAGCTTTGTAGATTGTATACAGGAGGAAAAACAGAAGATGGTAGAGTGTTTCACATTCACACAGTTCGGCATAAAAAGTCATCACGGAATTTTACTGTACGGCCAAAAGTAATTTGAAGGGTAAAAGTATGTGCACGGTTTATAGCGCGGGTATTTTAGTTTAGAAATCATTCTAAAAGGGATCTGACTATACAGGGTGTTTCCCCTTAGGAGGTCCATAGAGCGGGAGGTGATAGTACTCACCTAGACGAACCAAAAATTGTATGGCAGGTGGGGGGGCAATATCAACCGTTTAGGAGTTACAGGGTGATTCATAAAAAAAGCTAGGTTTTTACAAAACACCCTGTATCGTAAAAGCTACAGGGCGTATGGTCACAGTTAAGGGCTCACTGTATGCAGAACTTCATGGCCTTTCCAACGACAGCTCAACCAGCCCCGTACCCCTCTCCCCTCAGAAGTTATGAAGGTCTAAACTAAAAATTTCGGATTTTCTTTCCTTTTTTTTTTACTTTGACCTCTATTATTTTTGCAAAAAGGTCGTTAACATAACTTTTTTTTATAAAAACTGTAAACTGTGGAGCCTCCACTTTAATTTGACCTATTACACCCTATGGGTTATCTGTAGCCGTTAAAGAGTTATTAGCTCTAAACTTATTCTCAAACCTATTTTCAAGCCTATCCTCAACGATAATTTGTTCCCTTAGTACGTCATTTTAAAAAATATCGTCTAATTTCGGTGTGACCGGAATAGGTTATGAATTAATAACTGTTTAACGGCTACAGATAACACATAGGGTGTAATAGGTCAAATTAAAGAGGAGGCTCCACAGTTTACAGTTTTTATAAAAAAAAGTTATGTTAACGACCTTTTTGCAAAAATAATAGAGGTCAAAGTAAAAAAAATAGGAAAGAAAATCCGAAATTTTTAGTTTAGACCTTCATAACTTCTGAGGGGAGAGGGGTACGGAGCTGGTTGAGCTGTCGTTGGAAAGGCCATGAAGTTCTGCATACAGCGAGCTCTTAACTGTGACCATACGCCCTGTAGTTTTTAAGATACAGGGTGTTTTGTAAAAACCTAGCTTTTTTTATGAATCACCCTGTAACTCCTAAACGGTTGATATTGCCCCCCCACCTGCCATACAATTTTTGGTTCGTCTAGGTGAGTACTATCACCTCCCGCTCTATGGACCTCCTAAGGGGAAACACCCTGTATATTTAATAATATTTTCGCCACGTATGTATATAGCGATAAACGAGGAAAGGCATTCAATTTATTGGGACATCGCCAATGAGTTTGATGGCTGTGTTTTGGACAATATACAATATGCTACCAGATATGAGATTGTATTCCATTCAACATCTGATGTAGGACTTGTAGAGTGACCCTAGATTCGATGAAATGAATTATTTCTTACAGCTTATGCAATCAATCGAGCCTAACGTATTGCAAATATTAATGACAACAATATAAAAAAGCGATATGTCAGAAATTAGTACTCTGTCAAAAGAAAGGGGAGTTGTACAATTATGATCTTGTTTTAAAGAGATGATGCAGCTTTCGATCTTAGATAAATTGAATCTGACGTGGCAAAGCTATGGATGTGATTGAAAATTTAAGGAAAGTAGATAATTAATAAAAATTAAGAAGAGAGACGGAGAAATAACAGACCCCTGTGGCACACCAGCATTTATACGGTGAGATTCAGATGTAACGCCATCTAATATAAACCGTATTAACGACCAGATAAAAAATTTTCAATCTACATTAGAAGAGAAGGGTAGAGACTAAGTGCTTTAAGTTAAGTTAAATTAAGTTGACTTAATAGGCAGGATATCAGACTCTATCAAAGGCCTTTGAAAGGCTAGGGCAATGATTTTGGACTCACCAAAATTGGGAAGACTACGATTCCAACGTTCTGTAAGAGAAGTCAGAAAGTCTCTGGATGAGCGTCCAGTATGGAAGATATATTGGCAATCGTTGATGAGTTGATTGTTGGTTTCTAGATACTTCATATTTGGAGTTAATGATAGATTCAAAAACGTTCGAAAGAATCGAAGTAATTGTAATTGGTCGATAATTATAATAAGATAGGTAGAATAGAATAATTTACGCAGAGGCTTAGCCCAGCATTGGGCTAGAAATTATTAGGAGCTTCGGCTTTAGAGACTTTGAGCCTCGTATTTTGCCTGGTTTTTCTTGGTTTTTTTTTTTTTTTTTTTTTTTAATAATCCTCTGAGAAATGTGAATGAATATTTGGACTATTTTTGAAAGTAGTTTTTAGAGCTTTAGATTGGTTTTTAAGGGTTATGTTCATATTATTTGCTTATTTTCTGTTTTTTTTTTTTTTTTTTTGGTTAGTGAGTATTAATCAGTGAACATTTCCGGCATTTCTCAATAAATCTTCTGTTTTCTTTTAATTCTTTCTAAAGCCTACAAAGGTAAACTGATTTTATAAAAACATTTGAATGCGTTTTTATTTAATATTTATATTTTATATTATTCGAATTATATTGGAATTTTTCCGAACCAAATTTTTAACAATTTTTTTATTAATTCTAGTTATTATGCTGATACTGATATTACAGTGATTAAGATATGCGTACGTTTTCGTATTAATCTAGGCTAGAACCCTAGTAGCCAATGCTCATCAGTTTAATTTTAGTACCGGTGCGGGCAGGGGCTGGTTATACGACAAGTAACTTTTTTACTGAGTGCCTTCGCCAATTCAACTATCAGCTCATAAATAAATTGGTATGGATATTGATCTGTATGTATCTAGTACATCAAATGTATGAGGGAAAGGCAAATAAATGGTGTTGAGCAATCATTGAATCGAGAAGTATATTACTTCCATCGCTAGAACAAAAATCAGCATTACATTCATCCAACCAATTATCATCAGCTCATCACTGCCTCATGATGATTTGGGTTACCAGCGAAGATAGAGATTCTACCATGGATACGTTTTCGTATCTTTTAATCAGATAAAATAATCTGCTGCCATTCGTTTTCCCATGCCATATGGGCTCTGTCCAATTCCAATATGTCGTCTCGGTGCTGCCGACTTAACGGCGGTTTTTTTTTTAAATGAAGACGCTTCAAGGTTACACAATTTTTAATATCCTTTTAACGGTCATCAGGCTCGTTGTTAATTGTCTTGATGTCCGCAGGCTATTAGATGCCAGCCGTAGCAAACTTTTTCTCAAACGCGCAGCTGTGGCATATTTTACTCCACCAGAATAATTTTGTTAAGGAACCATCTCAGTGTAACCGGGCAAAAAATTGTCAATTTTCGGGATGGCTTGAGGAAAAAGTACAAAATTTAGCCCTGTTTTTCAACAGTTTTTCGTGTGAAAAATAGGAAGATTTAAAAAAAAAAAACTTCCATAGTGACATAAAGAATGAAGTAAAGAAAATTCCGTAAAAATTTCAAGTCGATAGCTTGAAAAATCTTCCTCTGAGAGTTGACACCGTTTGTAAAAATTGCATTTCGTGAAAAATGCGTTTAAAGTTTGAAGGAGGGTTTTTTTTTTTTTACATAAATTGTCTACTTACAATCAATCTGCCATCCCAGTTCCATACTTGTCTGTAATTTGCTTTTTTAGCTTTTTTGAATTGGACCAACCTTTTCCTTGCTCCATCACTCCTTTTATAAAGACGTTTTTTTACATGTAAAACACATTCCTTTTTTTTAACGGCTATCCGCGCGTCGCCTTCTGCTACAATCTCTAAAATTTGATAGAACACGCACAACTATATGTACTTCAAGATGAGATCAATTTTTCAAAAATTTTACACTGAGATAGTCCCTTAATAATTCTCAAGGCTGTTAAAAAAATTCCTTATTACCTTAAGACTTCTCTTCAAATCTCTCGCTATTCGCTTTATTTGTCAAATATTTATCTTATAACAGTGTTGTCACTCGAAAAATGTTTCTAGGGTATTTGGCGTATTCCGAAAGTGGTTTGAGCAGTCACGCGTAAAAAGCTTAATTTAAATCTATAGAGTAATTAACTGAAACTTTGCCTTACAAAGGTTATTTTTCATATTGTATAGATTATGTATAAAATTAATTTGAAAATATTTTAGTGGGGTCGAAATTTTTACAGTTTAAGTTTATTTCTTTGATATTCTGTTTAAGTAGAAGTGAATTATTAATCATATTATAACTAACTTAATAATTTTTTCATTTTTTATTAAAAACATCTTTCAGCACATAAGCTCTTATGGGGCAGTGCTAATAAATTTTAAACCAAGGCCAAGTTCGACATTGTCCTAAACACAATTATCTTCCATTATAATTTTTGATCATATAAATGAGCCCAGAAATGTAAAGAATTTTCAAATCGCTATCGACTATGGCTCATAATGAAGGATGAGTTCAATTAGCATAACTAATGACACTACATTTACCCTACTACAGTGCTGAGAATTAAAATAAATAAACATTATTGGAAATATTGTGGCGTAGTATTTAAAAATTCTCTAGTTTAGATAAAATATTGCGGGATTATCCCAGTATAGCCAAGTAGCCAAATGTTTGCTACGACTGTAGCCAAAGTGCCAACTATTCCTTATAAGGTTTAATTTGGTTAGTTTTCTCTACTTGTCCATACTTATTTTTAAATTAACTGTAAAAATTGTAAAGTTAAATCTCTACAATAGTTTGATATAAAAATTAAAGTACCACACGCTTCCAAGTTCTAATACCAAACGATGCACCTAACTGGAAATATTTTTTGATACGTTTTTGATAGATATGTATTTGCAAAAATTGGTTCATACTTTCTAACAATAAATTTTACTATTTTTAATAGGCTAGAATAGCCTTTACCAAAAAAATTATATTATAATCTTTAGTCTAATAAGTAAGAAGTATAGATCTAGTTATATTTAAGGTTTCTAAATTAAGGTTTAAATTGCTCTAAAAAAAGCGGGGTGGCTAACCAGTTTGTTATACTTTTAAAAGTACATATAATTGAAAAAAAGATTAAATTGATAAGACAAGTACCGTAAGGAGATTAAGTTTGAAATTCCTCCTAACAATTACTCATCTATCACATTACCATCTCTTAAAAATAGAGAAAATATGTTTCCTTTATTTACAGTATTCCATGAAATTATCCAGGGGGGGGGGGGCGGATGCTAACCAGTTATCACTAAGTGTATGTTATCATCTCATTAAATCTGAAAGTGGAACAATTTAAGAAGATGTACGAATGGAATCAAAGGATATTTGTTCAACTTCCATCAATTTGAAAAAAAGTAAACAGATGACTTAACATCGATTTTGTAAAAAAAAATCCAGATTACGCCTGTACACACGTCCTTTGAATAGAGTTTATCATTTTAAAGTATTCCGAAATAAATCAGTAAAAACAAAACTTTCCAATCGATATGTAAATAAAAATATTAAAAATTCACTTTATCTTACATAAAGTAATATTAGCTCAACTTAAAATAATCAACTGATATATATATAGTAATCAAAAGGAATATAAAGTTATTATTAGTACTTAGTAGTAATTTAATTAAAGAAATTACACAAAATATTATTTAGCGGCACTTAAATAAATCAAATAATATCAATTTTCAATGTCCTCGCTCAGATTCTCATTAGCTTACTTAAGTTTGAGTTTATTTTCATCAATTAGTTGGTTTTCTTTATAATTCTAGTGTGGGCGACCAGTGTGCTTCGTGGAAGGTTATTACATTTAGTGCCAGTCAGTGAAGTAGTGATTAATTAAAAAACAACAATAATTATTTTATAATTGTTAAAAAAAGGTAAAAAATATTAATATTACTATAAGTATATAAAAATATATAACATTGTGTTATGTTTCAGGCAATTACAAAAATGCTTGGGTAAGTTTGTTACTTAGAAAAAATGTTTTTTTTTATATAGTAAAATATTAAAAAACATAATAATTACATTTAATTAGCATTTTTAACATAAATTATAAATCATTTTAAGTTATTGACTATAGTTAAGTGGAATAATAATTGCAAAAGATGAACAGTATACGATTATACAGCATAAAGCGCACACAAAACTCTAGGTTAGCTATGTAGAAAAATTCTAAAATTAATTTTTTAATTATATGTATATAAAACCACAAAAATGGTGTGATTTTTCTATTACACCTAATTTATTTTTCAATTTGTATTCATTATCTATGAAATTATTACAAACTTAAGCAGTCTTTCATGAGTTGACAGGCTCCGGATGAGTCTTCTTTTGTTTACTTTCAATTGCTTTTTAGCATTCATAACATTTTGCAACATATACGGCAAGGCACATAATAACGTATAATTACAAATTTTCTTGAAACACTAATTCATCCAAAGCATTTGTAAACACTTTCCAGTTTCATCTATCTAAAAGCTGACTATGTTCTTCAAAATAATTATTAATCACTTCCGTTTTACTATCAACATTAACAATGTCGAGTCGGCATTGTTTTTGGAAAGCTTTTTAGTATATTTATGTTCTATAATTACAAAGTTACAAATATGATAATTGAATTCAATATCAATGAAAAACTTTTCAGGAGGAGCGAGTTATTATTATGAGCCTTTCCGATGAGTAGATCCTTGTACAGAATTCAAGATTTTGCCACAGCCGTTATAAGGAAGCGATAGAAAAGTCTCTTCAACCATTTCGTTGATATCTTATTAACCTCGTATAGATTAGACATTTGGTCAGTTAAGTCAACTTCAAATAAAATCTAATTATTTGTGGGAAGGAATAGTCATTTTTGTTCCATCAGGTGAAGTTTTTATGACGGAGGAGACAGTGATTGAGTTACAATTACAGATTATACAGATCATACCCTTACTGTTAGCATGAAATTCATATTCCCCCACTGACATATATAAAATGGACTGCTCTGATACTACTGAATTTGCTTACATTATTTGATATTATTATGGGATCACTTTTCTATAGTTGTCTCTTTTTGGTTTAACTACTTTATTCCGCTGAACTATACAAATAATAAGCTCTATACAAAATCCACCATAGTCAAGTTTCAGTTCAGTGGTTTTCGAAATGAATATATTGAATAGAAATAGATGCCAATACAATATCTGCAATCCTTTCTCTGTCCACCATACATGCTTTTAGGGACAGCTAGACAAAAATTGCTTAATTTTATTTCTTTAAAGATCAAGTTTAAAAAATATTTGATGTTGTAGAAGATAAGCTTCCAAGAATACATAGACATACTATAATTTCGAATGCATCTGTAATTTGTTGAACTTTTAATATGAATATTAAAGCGAAAGTAAAACTTGAAATTAAGATAATAGTCACACCCTGCCAACAAAAGTTGACCCATATAGAAAATGAGGCAGTCCATGTTATATATGTCAGTGTATTCCCCAAGTCTCAATGTTTTTCCTGTTGGCCATTCGCAAAATCAAGAATTTCCAGTAAGCGAACAAAGGAAACACAGCGTAACATCAGGAGTTGTAGTTGTCTTGGCCAAACTAGTTCTAACGCGTTCCCCCAAAATTCCTTCCAGTTGTTCTATCTCTCTTCCTTTGTATACTTGGAAGTCATAAGTATAACCTAATTTAGCATCGCATATTTATATTCGACGTTTTATGGTTTGAAAAGCATATACTGCTTCAGCGAAGATCTACCCTTAAATTTACTCATCGACTCAATTATACCTTGGTATGGACGATCCTGGCGACCCTGCAGAAAAGTCTTTCGCAAGAACTCTATCATTATCAATATATGGTTTACTAGATCCATAATTTTTTTCCGGTGGAGAAAAGTACAGTTTTGTTGATAAAAACATAAAAAGGTCTCTTGCTAATGCTTTCGTTATTGCGTAATATCCAAGACAGGGGTAACTCGAACATTAGTAACGCATAGTAGGAACACGATTATAACCCATGACTAATAGGCAAACAAGTATTTATTTTTATTTCCCCATCATTTGTATCTAAGATAATTTGATAAGGTTTCGAGGACTTGCGATATATTTCCAGCTTCTCATTCGTATAGTGCGTAATTAAATGATTGGACTTTTTGGAAATATTTTATAAAATACTTCCAATGGAGCTTGTGAATTTATCAATTTTTCACCTAGTATAGAATGTCGTTTAGATAAAAAACCTTTTCTCGAGGTAAATGTACAATCAGATGTTCCTAATTGAAACCAAATACAACTAGGTAAATGCTCAGCTTCAGTTACAAACGCTGAAGATTGATCAGAGCAATTTGTAGGAGCATACATTCATCTTCTGTGTTGTCCTCGCAATATTCGTCAAATCAGTCGGAAGATATTCAGATCCAGATTCACTGATTGGATCATGATCGCTATATCCTCATTCAATATTCCTTCAATTTCAGTATCCATAGGTCTCGTTTTCGGCTTCTTCCTAGCAAAGCACTCCTAAATGAAATTTAAATGAAATGTAGCAAATTGAATACACCAGTTGGGAAAAACAACGCATATGATAGACAAAAAAAAAAATGTGTTCCCCATTTAGAAAGTGGATTACTAATACAGGGTTTTTTTTCCATAAGTTGATGAAACAATAAATACATACCTTTTCTTAAAATGATAAAAAACATCACACTCTTTTATACTCCTCCAAAACATGTTCTAATAAACTTTACAATTGCTTAAAACAAATATTCCGAGTGACAGTTATAACAACAAATTACGACATTACACAATTATGACAGAGGCGGCGTTAGTCGTGGGCGACGTGGGCCACTGCCTACGGCCTCGCGGTCAGAGGGGCCTCGCACCTCAAATATCCATAACTCGGACGCAACGTAAAAATTTATTCGTTATAATACGACAAATATATTTTCTTCAGGCTAGCAACATTTGTTGGCATTGCGTTGCTGTCGCGAAAAATGAACGAGGAAGCCCCTCTGACAAATTTTGTTTTTATTTAGTCAAGCAATGTTTGTTGGCATTGCGTTGCTATCCCTGAGAACCCCTTGTGGCCAAACTTGGGGATTTCCCTTTCTGTTTGACGCTTGTCTATATAAGGTACTTTCAAACTCTAGCCGCTCTTCAAGGGGTAGAAACATTGTTGCCGTTTTAGCGACTTTATCGCTAGATCTAGCAGTTTTTGAGGTTTTTAGCGATTTTTTTTCAAGACTTATTGTTAGACTCTAAACAATGTTTTAGCGACTTTTAGGGACGTTTTCATGACCACTTTTCATGACCATTCTTGTAAATATTCTAAATAAAAGAAAATAACATTGAAGAATGTGTCCATTATTGTGTACACTTATTGCAGGCAATACACAACGCAACACTAAGTTGACTGGGGAATTCTCTAATGATGAATTACTGTTCAACGTGGAAGCGTTTCAATCCCCTGCATCTCACTTTTTCTCGTAAAACATTTATATTGCTGTCTTGCTTTACGTGCGTTAGGTATATAAATTCACTCATTTTCTCCAAGTTGTCAAGAGAACCCGGTTTTTTATTGATTGATTTAAATATACCTGCAAGCTACAAGAACTAGTATTTATTTTGTGATCAGGGAAACAAAAGGCTGATACGTGAATCTCAAAAACATAGTCTTGACTTTTTTGAGAGATTAATCGATATCATTAATTTCTTAGCCTCTCATAATCTGGCCTTTAGAGGTTACAGAGAATCTCTTCATAGATTTATTTAAATTAATATCCAAATTTGATCCTACTTTACGGGAGCACATGAAATGCATTAATGTTAAACAACTTAAACACCATTGAATTGATCACATTAATGTCAAAAACAGTTATCGAAGGAGTGATTCGTATAGGGTAAAAGAGGCAAAATATTACTCTTTTTTGCTCGACTGCACTAGAGACTGTAGTAAAGTTGAACAAATGTCAGTTATCTTAACATTTTGTGATACATCAACCGGCACAATAGAAGAAAACTTTAGATTTCTTGCTGTTCCTGAGACAACTGGAGAGTACTTAACTAATACAATACTGGGAGAACTAAAAAAAAAATTGCATAGATATTCAAAATTGTTATGACCAAGGATACGACAATAGTGCAAATATGGTTGGCGTAAATAGTGGAGTTAAAATTAGGATATTAAATATTAATCCCAGTGCAGTTGTTTCCACCTTGCAGTTGTCAGAGCTGGAATCTGTTGTTTTTAGACGCAGCTAGTCCTTCTGTGACAGCAAAAACAGTTTTCGGTTTTATCTAGAAAATGTATGTGCTATTTTCAAGTTCCAGTAAATGCTGGGAATTAATCAAAGCCCAATTAAAGCTTACTATTAAGCCCTTATCGGATACAAGGTGGGAAAGCAGAATCGAGACAATGAAGGCCATATTACTGCAATTCGATGATGTTGTTGAATGTATTGAAAGCTTAAAAAATAAAACAGAATAATCAGACACACTCATAGTGATTGTGATTCGGGTTTAAACGAAATTCTCAGTTTAGAATGTGTTATGAATATTATAAGCAAGTTATGGCAATCTGTACAAATTCATTTAAACATTTCCCTTGAACATTTGCGTACATTTTGTGACTGGATCAAAGAATATCGACAAACTGGATTTGAAAAATGCTTGTCAGACTCTTGTCAATTTATTGAGAAAAGCAGGTATGATCTGCCGAAAGACTTTAAAAATAAAAGCGTATCCAAAACGAAAAGGATATTTGATTACGAAGACAGAGATCAGCCTATATAGTCTTCCAAAAGTCGATATGAGTCAGGTTTTTTTAACACAATGATTGATTCTATAATAAGGAATATGGATTTGAGGTTTATGTCGTTAAAGGAACATTTTGAAAATTTTGGTTTTCTCTTCGATCTGAGAAAATTAAAAAATATACTAAAAGTGAAAGTAGTGACTTCCAACCTTACGAATTATATGAAGAATTACAAACAATTATCCTAAATCTACCAGACTTCATTAAAGTTGTGAAAGAACTGCTTCAATACATAATAGAAAATAACTTAAAAGAAATTTAATATTTACTTTGTGTATCGAATTTTGATAACGATACCGGTAAGTATACAGCCTCCGCCGAAAGGAGCTTTTCAAAATTAAAAGTTATAAAAAATTATTTGAGAAGTACAATGGGTCAGGAGAGACTTTTAGTTTTGGCAGTTTTATCTATTGAAGTAGACATAACATCTAAGCTGAATTACGGTACAATCATTAAGGAGCTTAGTAAGGCCAAAACCGGGAAATTTCTGTTTCTTTAATATTAGTATAAGAAAATAGTTTGGATTGCATTATCTTTATTAGTATAAAGTAGTAAAAAGCTATTTTTCAACTGTTTTTTAATTTATGAAATTGCTTTTTGCGCCAGCAAAGGCCCTCGCTAAATATACACATCATATTTTATATACACATCAAATTTTGGTCTTTCACCGCCACTGACTTGAGAGTTTAAAGACCGAAATGGAACAACAAACTCCCATTAAGAGAGTATTTAGCGCTCATACGAAGCTCTTAAAAATATTCCTGGGACCTATGCGTTCCATTAGGTACGAAAGGGTTAATCGCCGCCGCCATTGATTATTTAAAATTATCGAATCAAAGATAATGAAAAGAAAACATTTTAAAATTGTAAATTAGAGATGGTAGGTCTTTGGGGATTTGGCCTAGTTTTGCGGTGGTAAATCGTCCCAATTACTATGTCCTGCATTTCTTGAGCTGATAACTGAATTATTAAGAATCAAATGCAGCCGTCGTAATGACGGATTGACGGGGGTAAGCTGACCTTGTAGATGGATGCACCTCTTAGGTCCTGCTAGCAAAGACGTCCTTATGACAACCTAACTGCTGTAATGAGAGAATTGGACAACTGGCCTCGATTCTTCAGCACCTAGTCACTGGTCAGTTCATTGCAGACCTAAAACAGCGCTGTCTCAAGAAAAGGAAAATTTATCGGGGACTCAATACATCGGTTCATGTGCTGTAAGATTCCTCGTAAGTTTATTATCTTATATCCGGGTTGTGCTCTTTTTACAGATATAGCTCGATATATTTTTATAATTTGTTAGTTTATTTTATTTTTACTTATTGGTTTTCATACTCTTGATGTTGATATCGGGAGTATTGGCATTAAACTCTTAACAAAATTCTACGCCCATCTAGCTAAATTTCCTTTTGTAATCAGTATTTGGTTATAGTGAAAATAGCGGTTTTTTGGGACTAACGGTTGTATAGTCCGGACCGAAAAATTCGGCATAGATCTGCAGTACAGTTTTTCCTATAACCAATTAGTATGTAATTTACAGAAATGGCATTTATCGTCAGTGATTTTACCCATTTTCTTAAGCATGTACATACCTAAGTAGGCAATAACCAGTTATTACGCTAGTGAATAGCCTGATTTAGTGCTTACTACAATTAATGGCTTTTTTAAAGTCTTTGTATTGCAAGTTGATAAATTTCTTCACGTTTCTTAGTCCAGAAAGGTTGTACCATGGCAGCTGATAAACCTTTCCTGTTTTAGAGAATATTTCTTTTGCTAGGTGGATTTTTGTAAGGCACCAGAAGTATGTGAGTCAGGTAAATGGAGATTTTGCTTCTTTTATAGCCAAGAAGTTAACAATCTCTTACTTTCATGTCCCTCGTGTCCTGATACCTAAGGCTTTTTTTTTTGTCTTTTGATAGGGAATCTAGGATATCCCTACAGTCCCAAATCTACTTTGAAGTAAATGCGCTTTGGATTTTAATGCTTTTCTCGCGGTTTGGCTGTATGTATCCGATAGCCTCTTTGTAGATTGATTATAATGCACGTTTCTATGGCGTGGATATCTGTTTTAAAAATATTTGGGTAAGAGACCAGGGTCTAAAGTAACATAAATCTTGGTCCATATACTCCAACACACATAATGACCTCTTTCTAAGGTTCTGCTATGTACCAGACGTGTGATCTGCATGGGAATTGCTGTCCATTGTTCACCCATATTTGACGGTCTTCTATGAGTCTCTTTAGGATTTTTTTTATGACCGACTAGGGGCCTGTCCGGATCCAAGTCTTCATCTTCGTCTTCGTCTTATTATTACAGCTAGTGACGTGACAAGCTCAGCTATTATAATAGTTAGACGAAGACGAAGCTAACCTGCCCGAATTCGTTCATTTGCTCAGCTTGATTTCACAGATAGCAAACAAACATAACCTCACAATACGTTGTCTATTTAAATAAGTCAGCTCGAACCTTGACTCGGTGATCAAATCAAGCTAACCAGATGTCAAAACTGTTATACAAAGAAGCAAAGCTCGGTGGCATAGACATGGATTCGGATAGAGCCTGTCTCGATGTTACGTCACTAGCTGTAATAACAAGACGAAGACGAAGATGAAGACTTGGATCCGGACAGGCCCTAAGTGTTTAAGTTTTACCAACGATTATGAAAAGAATCAAATGTCATCAGTTTGATGAATGACACAGAGTTGAAGGAAATTTAAAAAAGTGTCATAGTTTTAAATTTCGTCCCTAATGTGTTTGTCAGTGGTCAAGTTATCAATTATGTTTGGTTTTGTGCATTCTATCGAATAACTTAATTCTACCTCCGTGGATATTTGTGTAAGTTATATCCCACCTTCTTCTTCAATCGAACTGTATAAAGGTCATGTAAATAATGTGTTGTAACTATTTGTGAAATATGATGATGAGAATTTTTTATGTTTTTGTGGTGATTTTAATTTGCCTAATATTGATTGGCAATGGAATTTAGAGAAATCTATGTTAATACCAAAGAATGTCACATCTGAAATAGAATGTTACGTTGTAGATAATTTGGTAGGAATAGATTTAATTCAATCGAATTCAATAACAAATATGTTTAGTAAACTGTTAGATCTAATATTTATAAGTAACGAATTAAAATTTGAAGTTCATGAAGTTAGTACTCCTTTAACGCCTATTGATTTTCATCATAAAGCTGTTAATCTTTCCATTTCTGTTTATGAATTTTGTTCTCACTGTAACGAAGCAGATATTTTTGAATATAATTTTGTTAAGGCTGATTACCATAATCTTAATAACTTCCTTTCAAATTATGAATGGAATTCGATATACTCTGATGATTTACATCAAATGTATAGCAGGTTCCTGGACGTTATTCATGAAGGCCAATAAGCATCCAAAATGGTTTAACAAAAGTGTTATTAAACTTAAAAATGCTAAATCTAAGGCGTATAAAGCTTTTAAAAAATCTGGAAAAATCGGAAAGATAGAATAAGGTACTGTCAGCTTAGGCGTGAATATAACTTCCTATTTAGATTTATGTACAATCAATACGTTTGGTCTATGGAGTGCAGTATTAAATCCAATAGCAAGGCATTTTGATCATTTATAAATACTAAACGTAATTCTACGCTTAAGAAACTTAAATTGTAATACCAAATCTGACACTGACTTTTTATGCACTTCTCTAATGAAAAATTGCGCTGACACCTTGGCATATCCATTAACTTCAATTTTCAACTTATCTTTACAAACAGGGATTTTCTTAGATATTTGGAAAGTCTCCTTCATTACACCGATATTTAAATCTGGGCAAAAGGATGACATCAAAAATTATAGAGGTGTCTCTGTTATGAATACAATTCCTAAAATTCTTGACTCGTTGATTCATTCTAAAGTTACATTTTTAACCAAAGAAATTATTTCATTGGAACAGCATGGTTTTATTCCTGGTCGATCATGTGTAACTAATCTTACTTCTTTTTCACATTACGCTATTAATGCTATTGAAGATTCATTTCAAGTTGATGTTATTTACACGGATTTCTCTAAAGCATTTGATAGAATTAATATTTCTCTTCTGTTATGTAAACTTAGTATACTTGGCCTTCACTCATCTTTTTTAAAATGGATTGACTCCTATCTGACTGATCGTAAACAATACGTCAAAATTGGTAGGATCCTCTCCAGAGAGATAAACGCTTGCTCTGGAGTGCCTCAAGGTAGCCACTTAGGTCCTCTGCTCTTCTTGCTTTTTATTAACGATATAGTAGAAAGTTTCAAATTTACTAGATGTTTTTTGTTTGCTGATGACTTGAAATTGTTTTTAAAAGTCAATTCTGTGGATGATTGCGCACTCATTCAACGTGATCTTAATGGTCTCTCTGATTGGTGTTCTATAAACAATTTTCACTTAAACATTGGTAAATGTAAAACTATGACATTTCATCGTTTATCCAATCCAATAATTTTTAATTATCTTATAAATAACAGTACTCTTCCTAGGGGTTTTTAAATTAATGACTTGGGTATTATACATGATATTAAATTGAGCTACATTCCACATGTTGAGCTGATAGTTTGTAAGGCTCGTAGATCCCTAGGTTTCGTTAAGCGTAATTCTAAAGACTTCAGAGATGTTCACACTCTTAAAGTTCTCTACTTCGCTTTGGTAAGGTCTACTTTAGAATATTCTCCCATTGGTTTAAAAATTATCTTTTGCGGCTAAGCAAAGGTCTCTCTTAACAGTACTATAAATGTTTGGTAAGCTGCACCTGTGCATCTACAATCGGTCAGTTTTGTCTCCAATATTTTGATATACATATGCATTTATGTAAGTAATAATGGGAGCCTTATTTTCTGTAATGTTACATTGAAATTTATCGATACGACATTTGCCCATAGTGTCCCTTAGGTATTTTTCGACAAGTTAATCTTATTCCAGATTTAAAAATTGTGTTTTATTCAAGTATATGGGGAATATACATATGTAGTTGCAAAACAACCTTCAAATCAGAGATGGGCATTTTTTATTTGAATAAAAATAAAAGATAAAAAACCGAATAAAATGAAAAATCGAATAAAAATTTATTTGATTACAAATATTATTCGTTATTTGGTGAATTATTCGCAAATAATTACTTGTTATTTGGTGCAAATTATTTGAGTTTCGAATAATTATTTTTTATTCGATCGTGCGTTATTTGATAATCAAATAATTTCATTATTTGATGAATTATTTGTGATTTCTTATTATTGTGATGGTCACTATTTGAATTTCAAACAATTATTTGTTATTTAGTTATTTTACGCCTATATCCTAATGACCCTTGAGTAGACATAGATTTCAGTTCATATTTAGGAATTTTGAAAAAGAAACGTCTTCAGACGATGATAATTTTTTTTATTTTTGATTATAATACATTTTAACTAAATTTTGATATGCACTAATAATATGCGTTTGCTTTTAATAAAATCCGCTCTTCAAAATGCTCATCAGTTAAATAGCCACATTTAGACCCGCTTAATATTGTGGCTTGCGAAAAGAGCCTTTCTACAGGTGCTGAAGAATTTTCAAAAATATTGATATTTTTTACTATAATGTTATCTATTGTAATTTGCCAAAACTGTTACCAAATAATTTTTCTGAATTCTTCATATGGGTTGTGATGTCGTGTCGTCACAACTCAAGTATTAAATAATTAGTAGGCATACTTTCTTACTCTGGCTTGAAGTAAAGTTTTCACTTCAATCGTATTGTCTTAAGCACAAACTCACTTGTTTTTTATTTAATTGACTCTGATTATTCTGAGTAATGAAACCCAATTAATTTACTTCAAACGCTTCACAAATACTTAATTGAACAAAATTATTAAATTCCTCTTAAACCTTAAATTAAATTAAGTAACGAAACACCTTGCGAAAACAAATGCGTGTACCAAGACTTAATTATTTGAAATTGGAACTAATGGACACCAGAAAACATATATCCATAATCGAATGACAAATAATTGTTTGAAATTCAAATAATGACCATCACAATAATAAGGAATCACAAATAATTCATCAAATAACGCACGATCGAATAAAAAATAATTATTCGAAACTCAAATAATTTGCACCAAATAACAAATAATTATTTGCGAATAACTTAAAATTAATTGATACTCAAATAAAAATTTATCCGAATAATTTTTTATTTGATTTTTTAAAAAAATCGTTATTTGATTGAAAATTTATTCGAATAATGCCCAGCACTGCTTCAAATCACTATTGAAAGTACTATTGTATAGCTTGTCTGGATAGTAAGATGCAAAATTGTACGGTATTGTTAATTTCTAATGTACGAGGCATGTTCAGAAAGTAAGTAGGTATACTAGAATTTTATATTTTTTTTTAGAAAAAGTATACCTATTTGAAAAAAATTACAGGATATTGTTGAAACACTTATTGACTATTTTTCCATATAATCGCCATCCCGTTGAGCCTTGGCACAAGCTTCTTTATGCTCTCCTCGAAGAACTCTCCCGATTGCTGCTTCCCCCACTTCAGAGCCTCTTTCTGCACCTGCTCATCGGTTGAAAATTTAATTCTACCCATGTGTACCTTCAGGGAGGTGAAAAGATGATAATCTGACGGTGACAAGTCAGAAGAATACGCAGAAAGGTTTAAAACATCCCAACCAAATGAGTCTAAGAGCGCCTTGGTGGCCTTGGAAAGCCTTCCACTCCTCTGTTCGTCATGAAAATTTGTTTGGTCTCCACTAAACTCCCTACACCATTTAAACACACTCGTAAACCGTTTTCAGTAGGTGTTATTCCTTCCACGAGTATGAAACGGATCACAGCACGTGGCTCGCACTTGGCGGGATTTCTTATCGACATCTTTCACGTAACTGGACCCTACAACGTGAGTTTACGGACTACCAGATTCCTGCGATGCTCGCTCTAGTCAGGAGATACCCCTCTACCATTCAGTGTTGCCAACTCTTAAAAGAACACAAAAAACACAGCCCGTTATGGCCACAGTACACTAACTTTCTGAAAATGCCCCGTATCATGTGATAGCCTCCATCTCCGAATTTCAAGCAGAGTTTTCTCTCTCTAGGGTGTCAATAGAGACACAATCCATTATCCAAATCATGTCCTATGTTTAAAATCGAAAATCCTCTTAACCGAAAATTCTATCCTTCTTATATATTTAGGTACCTACGTAGTTACCTTTAGTGTTATATAAAATTATCTTAAATTGAAATTACTGGAATAAGAGAAAATCTTAGCCTAATTATGTATATTCCCCAATTTCATTCCCTATTTACCCGTCGAAATATCACAATTTATCGTAAAAAGTGTATATGAGATAACAAAAAAAACGAAATTTATTGTTCACGAAGGAAATTCTTATTTGCAAACACTTCGCAATCAAGCAAGTCTCTAAGGTCTCAGCATAGCACTCGAATTCAATTATGCAAAGAATATGATAATAAATTTGAATACAAAAAAGATTTTCGTTTGCACGTTTAAATTATGCGGTACCTATGTAGGTATATATGTACATACATAGGTGCAAGTAGCAATGAGCAGCCAGATAGCGCGATTTCTTGGAATTTTAATATCTCAGCCGGTGAATTTATTTCAATGGTTGTGTCACGAATACGCGCGTTGATTGACTCTTTTAGAGAGGTGCAGTTGTTCCTCGGAGATTGTGCAGAAATAGGTGCACAAAATGTCACACAAATATACATAGAAGTTAAGGTATAAGTTAGCATAAGTATAAAACTATCATGCAAATAGTGAACCACACTATACCATAGTACATACTATTATAGTACCAGAGAACTCGAGTCAGAGAACAGCAGTTTGTATAGTAAGGTATGAAGGTATAACATGTAACACCAGCACGGTTGATATATAAAATTAAAGAATGAATTGAAATTGTATACGTCGCGCAGGTAAGTAAGGTAACGATATTTCCTTCTGGCACGTTTTAGTACAGCAAATTCAATTATATGGATTTCATTTGACACAGATGCAGATGTCATAAATATGCGCTTTCAACTAATTAACTGTTGACGACTGACTATTGCTTTACACTCTGATCTACCCCGATTCAAAGGAAAGCTACTATAGAGAGTTGGATTTTGAATTGACTGGTCGGGCGCATATGTACCTAGATAGATTTCGGCCCGAGAGAATAAAATGAAATCTAATCGCTTTATATCGAGCACAGACACGATTAAACGGTAGCTAAATTGCTAATTTACTTGTTTCATAATTTCATTAAAACTACAAAAACACAAATTGCGTTTGAACATTTTACTAATTCTGATTTGTGCAGCTGTAATAATTCACGGCAGAGCCTACACACAAAAAAAATGTTAATTTTAAGATACTGCGGCTCTATATACGAAATATGTGGTCCCACCTAATTAAAATGAGCGCTCCTTTTAATCTGAATTGAAGAATCTGTTTGAAGATGAAATTCATTCCAATTAAAAATTCTACGCCTGATATGCCTACTAAAGATATAAAAACAAAAAAAAAGTACATAAAACAGGAAAAACAAAGTCATTTTCTCCAAAAAATTTCCACCATAAAACGTACACGCTGTATAGTACCCAACACAACAAATTGGATTTTTCTCAAATTAAAATTGCCACCGCAAGAACACAATACTGCAAATTAGGAAATCCTAGCACGTACCTTTGCCTTTTAAAGTTCCATTAGCAGTTTTCTCTGTTGGTATAAAGGACACAAAACGTATCCCTGCAACAGCTGATGTGACTTCCAATTAATCCGGCGTTTAATTTAGAGAAATATACCGTCCCACTTCCTGGCCTTCCTCTTTTGCATGTCATTTTCAGAGTAGGTACAGAGAGAGAGAGAGAGAGAGAGAGGAAAATGTTTTCTTTTCTTTTCTCTATAGAATTCTGGTCTGGTTTGGTCTTGGTTGGTCTGAATTGTCCTCCAGACTCAGAGGACAGGAATACTACTACACTTTTGTTGTTGGGGTTTTTTTTTTCTTTCTCTTAAATAAATTCAAATGAGACGTGAAAATAAGAAACAATGAGACAAATTTGAATATTGTAATGGGGTTTTTCTTCTTTCGAGGTTCGTTGCCTGCAAATGAAATAGAGGATTGGGTTTCCTTCACAAATGTTTCCGTTAATGGGATCTAATAACTGCGCTATTGTTCGCTTTCTTGGGGGCAATTAAAGTTTAATTTAGTGAAAATAATGAATTTACATAAGCAGGAGATTTAGATTTTAAAATTATTTAGCAAGCATTAGAAAGCATCAGGAAGCTTCCTGGTTATATTGATTGTAAAAAAAAAAGGGTTGAAACTGGAAAGGCAATTCATGTAGTTCATTAAAATCATTTTAAAATTTATAGAATAAATCATATAACAATTTTCAATATTATTTATAGTTTGTAGAGAAAAATAAAATTAAATATCTGAAGGTACGTTCGTTTACTTAAAAAAAAAAAAAAGCTTTTACATTTCATGTTGGTATTGGTATGGCGGAGTTAATTAAAAGTCAGCTCCAAGAAATTCTACTCTTACTGCGATGCAAACTAGATCCTAAGTTCGGCTAGCTGAAAGAAAATTACTTTTTACTAAATTCACACTGATGAGACATGATTAAAAGTAATTATTTAAAATACTCTTGTAATTGGTAGTCAACTTTGCCGTGAAATATACAGGGTGGCCCAAAAGTTTCTCCCACCTATTTAAATAAACGCATTATTCATTAACCGGTCCCAAAATTTTTCTTCTCGCAGCCTATAAAAAATCATAAATGGAGGTTAAATATCAACTCTTCAGTTACATATCGTAAAGATCATATTGTGCTTAGCTACGACACCATACAGATCAATACTAGCAGTGAAAGCGATATAATGAATTTGCGGTAAAAAAATTAAAAATCATTTATCCCTATAGTCATGTAGAGAGACAAACCGTTTATAAAGCTAATTTGAGTTACCGGGGGTAATTAAGGATCTTTCTGCGAATCTATATGTGAGATTTTAGTTCTCCTGATTTCAAAGATTTTTTTTTAAATTGTGGTATTTGTTTATCGTAAGTAGTGATTTTGTGGCGACACCGGAGTGATCTGCACGTTGGCAGCGCTCTTAGGCAATTTCCAATGCATTTGTAGTGTTTCACATTCCAGTCGAGGATTGGAAAGGGTTCTGTGAGCAGGCATTGATTTTTTATGTTATAGCAGTAAAAATAAAAAAATAATTAATTTTGTGTCACCGCTGACGTTTGCATTTAGACAAAACCCAGAGAAAGCCTCCCTCAGGAAGTTGCGAAATTTAGATATCGTGTGACAGTCTACAATTAACATTAGACACCTTTCAAGTAAAGATAACATCGTCGCCAACACCTTGTCATGGATAGATGAAGTTCATTTTCCCAGCATCATGAATTTCGGATCTATTGCGGATACTCAAATTGAGGTTTCTGAGTTCCGAAAAAGTTCGAACTTTCGGAACAAACCAGCAGTTGTACTGCGAAGTTTCTCCCATCGGAACCAGGCCTTTTATTCCACGTAAATTTAGGAAGCAATTATTCGAATCAATCCACGATCTCTCTCACCCAGGTATTTGTACTCCAAATAAAATGGTTACATCCTGTTATTTTTGGCCGTCTATGAACAAAGATGTAAAGTTCTGGGCATGCTCTTGTTTAGCTTGCCAACAGAGTAAAGTTTCAAGACATATCCACGCTCCTTCCCAGTGTCTTCTCACCGTTTTCAATACATACACGTCGACATTATTGGTTCTATGCCTCCCTCGAAAGCTCTCAGATACTGTCTTACGATCATAGATAGGCTCACCCGATAGCCGGAGGCCATCCCTCTTGACAGTATCAATGCTGAAACAGTGGCAGAGGCCCTCTATTAGAATTGGATATCGCGTTTCGCAGTACCCAGAACAATCTTCACCGACCAAGGACCTTAATTCGAGTCAGTACTCTTTGCTGAGCTCTCCAGATTGTTGGGCTTCGAGCGTAATCGAACCACGGCTTAGTATCCGCAATCCAATGGTTTTACCGAGCGATAGCACAGGGCACTTAAGGTAACAATAATAGCATATAAGGATAAATCCTGAACAAAAGTCCTTCCTTTAGCCCTACTCGAACTTAAAACAGCATTCAGAGAGGCATTTCAGGCCATCCTAGCAGAGTTAGTCTACGGCGAAGACTTACGACTGATAAGCGACTATCTCCAAAGTTCAGAAAATCATTCATAAGGAGAATTTGTCACCTCTCTGCAAAACATTTTCCCGGACATTAGACCCACGCGAGCTTCAAACCATTTTTGGCAATCCTTTTTCAAATTCAAAAAAACTCGATAATTGCTCTCATGCTGTTATACGAACAGACGCAATGTGGGCCACACTTCAGCCTCCTTACGAGGGCCCATATGAAATTATTGACAGAAAAGATAAATTTCTTCCCACTTAAAATCTGTAATAGGGAGATCAATCTTTCGTTGAATAGATTAAAAACTTGCAAGCTGATAACGGAACTCTTCTAGATCAGCATAATCAAAATAACGACTCAACATTCGCACACCCATCTAAATGTATTGAAGAGCCAATTCAATCAGTGACTGAAGACTCTGTTTAGCCAGTGCGCGAGAATACAACCACTAACCTTGACAAAACTGATCACACAGACGACCTTTCGATTCCAGCACGAAGACTCACCTCATCAAACACAACCAGATACATTACATATCTACCACACAACCTACCACGCGGACGTTGCGAAATGCTAGATTTCTGCCAGATGGAAACACAGTTTTCCACCAGTAAACTACCAGATCTGGATGAACCACGCACAAGTATGGGTCTCGCTAAACCAGTTGTTTCTCTGCCAGGAAGTGTTGTGACGACACAGGAGCGACCTGCTCGTTGGCAGCACCCTTAAGTCCGGTGACACACGATGATACACACGCGATACACCGTAGTAAAAACTGATTTTTTAGTACAATTTTCAAACATTTTCGTGTATACCTCAATTTAGAGCAGAGGAAATGATCATATGGAAAAGATGATTTTCCTTTGTCACGTGACACACGATGATACACAATCGAGACTAGACACGACGTAAAACCGGTTTTTGTATGGAATATGTATCAGCCTATGGCCTACGTGTATAAACGGTTGATACACGTTCTTGAGGCAGTAAAGAAAATTCATCATTTCCATATGTTCTATATGAACACAAACCGAGTACACGCATGCATATGTAATAAAATACTTGTGTATCATCGGAGTCTAACCCTCTGCTCTAAATTGAGGTATACACCTAAAATAGTGCTAAGAAAACCAGTTTTTAGCACGGTGTATCTCGTGTGTATCATCGTGTGTCACCGGACTAAGCTGCCTCAAGAGCTTGTATCAACCGTGTAAAACTACGTGTACCATAGGCTGATATACACTCGTTACAAAAACCGGGTTTACGTCGTGTCTAGTCTTGAGTGTGTATCATCGTGTGTCACGATAAATTTTTAGTGTTTCACATTTCAATCGAAGCTCATTTTGAGGATTGGAAAGGGTTCTGTGGGCAGGCATTGATTTTTTATATTAGCAGTAAAAATAAAAAAATAATTAATTTTGTGATAACCGTCCACGCAAGCAGACGCATTTTGCACATCTAAAGAACAAGGAAAATATATGAAACTGTGATCTACTAAAAGACTTGCAACCAAATATATTGTGAGAAGGTTTCGAAATAAAGATCAAGACTTCGCAGGTTCATGTTTTTCTTTTGCTGAGAACATAAATTTATTTCATATTCTTCTTAGCTATAGGTCCAACAATCTGTGCTGAGTTTCACAGACTCCTCAGCACATACGTCCTATTTGCAGTAACAAGAACGTAGGATAAGATCGCTGTCGTACTTTATGTATTCAATTCAACTCGAGCTGTGGATCTCCCAGCAGCTGCAGCGATGGGGTGTCAATATACGTGAAATATGCCGCTATTAAACGGAACCTCGACGCCTACCAATATATAGCCTTTGGCTTCCGCAAGCGAATCCTGATCAAGAACTCTCCTCAGGTCTAGTTACTGCCGTTATCAAGATAGTGGTGGTATGCACGACGATATTCAGCTAAGGCTTCGTAAATACTACCAACATTTTTCTTAGAACATTTTACACGGGCCTTATTTGAAAACCCATTTTTCTTAAAGCCTGTTAGAGGACTTTTGTGTGTTTTTTCATTATCGCTTTGAAGAGGATACAAACAAGGATTCCAATCCAAATGCTTGGCGATATAGGAAAATCCGTTTCCCAAATATCAAGTATACTACGTGTGGACAGGAAGGCCGTGGAAAGTCGAGACTTCATGTTGTTGAGGAAAACACAACCGTTGATGGATGCTATTACCGGAACAGCATTTTACCTGCTCACGCAGAATGCCAGGATGACGGAATAAGATAAAAATTTGGTAATTTTTATGTAGGATGAGACACGAGCGCATACAGTAAAGGCAACATTGACACTGGCAAAATCGATGTTTCAACTTTTTGGTGAAGATTGGCCTGGAAACTCTCCTGACCGTAACCCAATCGAACACGGTTACGGTAGACTAGGTTGATATGGCCCCCTTTGCCATACCATTTTTTGTTTGCCTAGGTGAGTATACTATCATCTCTTGCTCTATGGACCATCATGGGGGAAACACTCTCTAGGTAGTAACGGTGGACATACGCATTATTACTAATAAGAATAAGAATCTGTATTATGTAAGCATCGCAAATAAATTTAAATTTCTAAATTGTATTTGTTGGTTTGCTTTTATAACAAAATACATGTGGTTAGAAACTTTTGAGTCACTCTGTATATAAAGCTATGCATTCTGAGCTTCGAGAGCTGTCAAAGGATCTTGTTTTTTGAGTTGCAATAAAAGAAATTTAAAACAATTATATTGTTAAAGGATGTAGAAAATTAGGACTACTAACGGAACTTTGTTTTTAGGGAAAATTAGTGGTACTTTTATTCCAAATTTTTGGTTATACTGCGGCGGAAAGCTATATAATAAAAAGAGTAAATTTTGTTGCAGGTTTTTGTTTTAGGTTAGAGTAGTGGATATAAGTCTCAGGATCAGTAAGCCTTACATAGCCATTAGACTGGTCCGTTATGATACCAGACCTTTGAGACTTTTCTTATAAAGTTTTGTTATACGATGCACTAGTGGTGTAGAAAGAAGCTAAAAGTAGACGAAACGATTTATAAATTCAACGAGTAGCTCCTATCGGAGGAGTGGTTTTCTTAATGCATATTAGTGGTAATTCAGGTCAGCCCGAAAAATTTGTATAATAAATGCTGAATGTCTTCGGTGATTTTTTTCGTCCAGATATATTCTACAGAAGTCGTTGTAAGGAATAGAATAGAATAGAAAATATTTCGGATATCAATTTAGTCCAATTTCAATACGACAGCGATGTTTTTAAAATTTCTATTTCAGTAGCAATTTTTTTCCCATATCGATTGTTAGATCCGTCGCCACATATACATATTATTTTCTCTTCTGTATTTTGTCTGTTCTATTTGCCAAATTTATTTGTTTTCATCTCTCCATTTTACATAGAACATACTGCCACACAGTATTTTTACAATAATAATAATAATGTTGGAGTACAAATGGAAACCTGCCGTTTTTTTTTTTAAATTTGAGCCTTTATTGTGGGAAAATGGTTACATAATTATTATTCAAAATATTGTTCATCGCTAACCACAACTTCTTCCTATCTTTCTAGCAGCATACGGATTCCGCGTCGAAAAAAACTGCTCGTCTTTTGAGTCGATCCACGAATCGATTCAATTTTTGGCTCCTTCGTAAGAACGGAAGTGCTGCTAAGCCAGGCTATGAGTCATCCATCGGAATAGGTGGTAGTCGGAAGGGGAGATGCTTGGAGAATACGGCGGGTGGGGTAGGATGTCCCATTTCAGTATTTCCAGGTACGATTTCACAACCTGAGCAACATGTGGCCGAGCCTTGAAGTGCAGAAAAATCACCCTGTCGTGTCTCTGCTCATATTGCGACCGTTTTTCCTTCAATGCTCAGCTCAAACGCATTAGTTGTGTTCGGTAGCGGGCTCTTTTGAAGGTGTCGCCCGGTTGCAGCAGCTCATAATACACCACACCGAACTGTTCCCACTAAATACACAGCATGATTTTCGAGCCATGGATGTTTGCCTTGCCCGTCGATGTTGATGCATAGCCGCGGTATTCCGATCTTTTTCGATTTGGATTATTAAATGGATCCACTTCTCATTTCCAGTGACAACGCGATGCTAAAAACCTTTCCTTTTTTGCCTTTGGGGCAGCTGTTCGCATGTGAAAAAACGCGGTTCGATGTTTCTTGGCTTCAGCTCAAATGCTGGAAATTTTTCGTCTTTATTAGACTGAAATTCATTGGAAAAAAAAATGTTTTCTTCTTCCCCCTAATGAATTTACAAAATGCATTGAGATACAGAAAAAATATCGAACTTTTCGACCCAACGATCAGACAGGTCTCATCAGTGTGGTTATCTCTGATCATATGGCACCCAATTTTCTTGCCGTTGCATCATTCCCAAGGTTTTCAAATGATGTGAAATAGATCGTTGAGTCACGTCCAATGAATTTGCAAGTTCTTGCCGCGCTTGACAGGAATCGTCATCTAGTAATGCCTCCAGTTCTGCATCTTCAAATTTTTTCACCGGTCCGGAACGTTCGTTTTCTTTCTCGTCGAAACCACCCATTTTGTAGCGTTGAATCCATTCGCGACACGTTCTTTCCCTAATAGCAGCCTCATCATAAGTTTATACAATCATTAGATGCGCCTCATCCGCAGTTTTGTTTTTTAATTGAAAGGAAAAAGCCAAACTTCCCGCAAATGACGCTTATTTGGCTGAAACTTCGACATATTCGCGCACAAAAAAAAAAAAAAAAAAAAAAAACAAGTAAAAAAGCTAGAATTGGTCTAAGAACGATTCTTATGATACCCTAGATGAATGCCCGTATTAAATTTCGTATGGTCACCGATCTATTCAAGTTTGATTTTGAAGTTGTTTTTGGCATATATTTCTAGAACGGTTTGTCGCACAGAAAAAATGATTATAACCAATTTTATAGGATTTCGTATTGTACAGAAGTTTTTAGTACAATAAAAATGTCTTGGACTGATCGTTTTCAAAGTATACGTAAAAAACCTAAATTTTTATATGGTAACACCAAGAAGGAGTTGCCCGATTTAGTCCATTTTTGACATTTTATTTGCTAATGTAGTAAAACCATCATGTACGAAATTTCAGCTCTCTACATCGACGCGTTCTCAAGCAGTGTCCAAATATATAGCGGAAAGCGAAATTTTTATATGGAAACCCCACGAAGGAGTTGCCCGATTTGTCTCATTTTCGAACTTAATTTTACTTTTTTTTTTAAAGTCCGTGTACAAAATTTCAGCTCTCTAAGTGTACGCGTTCTCGAGTTATTGTGCGCACGGACGGACGGACATGAAAAAATCGAAATAACTTTTAATATTATGAATGGGTGTCCAATCCATTTTGCTCTACCATCATTATTTCGAGGTGTTACAAACGGAATGACAAACTTAGTATACCCCTATGATTTCATCTAGGGTATAAAAATTACGCCGGTAAAAGTTCATAAATATAATGATAAGGACTTGTTGACAGATGTCAAACCATACCATGTGACATTTCTTATCTTATCTGCCATTTTCCACCAGTATTTACTACTGGCGCCATCTACTAAGCAACGGCGGTTTTCCATTTGTATTCCCAATAATAAAAATGTTTATTTATTCAATAATTAGATTCTACATAATTCGTTTCTCCTAAAGCCTAGTATCGAGTTCGGGCAAAGTAAAATTTAACACGGTCTCCAAATTTTTCACATTAAAAGCGCTGGTAAAATTTTTACGTATGTTAATTTCACTGACATATATACTATATATATGTCAGTGGTTAATTTCGGCAAAACAAACTGACAGATGTTTAAACATTTTATCGCTGAAAAACTTCAAATTGCTTATAAAGTTTAGATAAAGGTTTTTACAATTTACAATTAAAAATGGACTTAATTAACCTGAAAATTATTAAGAGAAAATAAATCCTTAAATAAATTAACAAAACAATCTGAAAATTTTCAATTAAAATTAAATGCTTCAATAAGTTTAAAAAACAATCTGAAAATTGTCATAGAAACAGGAAAAGTCATAATTTTACCAGCATTTTAATGCTCCGCACATTAAAATGTTCAGTAAAATAAGTGGAGACATACGAAGCGACATCTATCTTAAAATAGCGAAATATTCACTTTTTACCAGTGAACTCCGTACTGCACTAGTAAAATCATCAGTAAAATTTTTGCTTGCGATTTTACCAGCGCTAAAATTTGTATGGAAATGTCACATTTTACTCGAACTCGATACTAGGCTTAAGGATCTAGACATGGCCTACAGCATTCCAAATTTAACTATCTTAACTATATATAATATTTTAACAATTTTTAACAACTGAATTTATTAACCAAAATTCTGCGATATCTATACGTTTCCCTAATGTTATTATACAGCATCTTCCAATCTATTCCATTAGTGTACGCAAAAATTCTTCCTCATTCAACGTACTCTTACCAAAATATCGTATTCTGTATTTTTTAAGTATGGGACATACCTCAATAAAATGATCTTTATTATCTGTATTGTCTCTGTTACAGATAGAACAAATTCCGCATATTTTTTCCTAAAAGCTCTAGCATTGAGATTCAGTAGTCTTCCGCGCATTTCAAACAAAAATCTTATGACCTCTATAGACAATTCGTCATTAAAATATCTATGAACTACTATGTAACGGGTTTTCCAATAAGAGGTGTTATTTTGATATTCAAAGAAAACTGCCATTTTTTGAGATAAATAATCGGATCTTTATTTCATTATAAAGAGGAAGGTATGCCGTTAATAATGGAAAATAACATCAGCCAAATGACCACCACGACCACGCCTACAGGACCATATCCTTTTCATGAAATTTTCCATAACCAAATCGCAAAGTGGCTGCCCTATGTCCTCGATAGCCTCACGAATTCCATCTTTGAGGTCTTGAATTGACGCTGGGCTGTTGGCGTAGACCTTCTCTTTCACGTGGCCCCAAAGGAAGAAGTCGCAAGGTGTTAAGTCACAAGATCTCGGTGGCCAATTGTGATCACCTCTTCGAGAGATAACACGGTCCGGAAACTTTTCCCGTAAAAGATCAATGGTGTCGTTGCTTGTATGGCACGTAGCGCCGTCTTGTTCAAAGCAAACGTTGTCCAGATCAATACCGTCCTATTCCGGGCATAAAAAATCATTAATCATCTGTCGATAGCGCAATCCATTCACCGTAACTGTTGCTCCATCCTCATTTTCGAAAAAGTAAGGTCCAATGACCCCGCGGGACCATGAACCGCACCAAACAGTCACACGTTGAGGATAGAGAGGCTTTTCAACAATAACTCTTGGGTTTTCCGAGCCACAGATGCGACAATTTTGCTTGTTGACGAAGCCATCGAGGTGGAAATGGGCCTCATCACTCAAGATGAGTTTTCGATGGAATTCCGGATCATTTTCATGCATTTCAAGCAAAAACTCCACGTTGTTGATGATCGGCCGGCTTGAGTTCTTGTGTTAACTGAACTTCATAAGCCTTAAGACCCAAATCTTTATGCAAAATACGGTGTAATGACGTTTGTGGAATGCCTAATTCCAAAGAACGACGAGGAATGGACAAACCTGGGTTTTCTGCAACACTTTCGGCTACAGCAGCAATATTCTCGGCTGTTCTTGAGCGACGTGCACGGGTTTTATTCTTCACATCACTAACTTGTCCCGACAGCTCGAATTTTTCTACCAATTTCTGTATTACGGTTCGACAAGGTGCTTCACGACGACCCAAAAATGTTCGAGTTTTACGAACCGTCTCTGCCACATTTTCACCATTTTTATAGTGAATTTTAATAATTTCAATGCGTTGTTGAATCGTGTATCGTTCCATTTTTATTAATGGCGTAGTTTCTACTTGTCAAATGTCAAAAAATGACAGCTCCAAAAGTGACATCTACCAAAATAGCGGGCTAATTAAAATAACACCTCTTATTGGAAAACCCTTTACTAACCTAGGATATAAATCGTGAAACATGGCTCCGCTTGCTTTATCTAAATTTACGCTCCATAAACTTTGACTTAACTTTCTTTATAATATGCCTCCAGTTTTTGTTGTTTCATAGTGACCGCCATCGCATCGTTTGTCTCTGGATGCTCCTGTTGGAGGTGGAGTGCTTTACGCCGTTCGTTACAACCTTCCATTCATGTTAATTGATTTTGTTGAGTCTGCCGATCTGGATGTGGCTCAGAAGCTCTCAGACAAAAGCGTATGTATTGCTACAATTTACATCCTTCCATGCTCATCAGCTGAGATACTTGACTTGCTGACTTTATGTATTGATAGGCTTTCTGAAGTTTTGCTGCCTGCCGACGAATTATTGCTTTTTGGTGACTCTAACTTGCCTAGTGTTAACTCAAAACACTCCCCAGACGATGAAAAGTGATTTTGATAAAATGAATGAGCTGTGATTGGACCAGTGTTCTGGGTGAACGTGACATTTATAAAGCTGTAAAATCGTTGCATGACTATTTCTTTATTTTAGTCACTGTGTACCACTGTACCAATGGCTTTTTGAAGCATCTTAAAAATTTGAAGAATAAAGCTTGGAGAAGGTTCTGTTCCTCAGGGAGTAATGCTGATTACGTAACTTACTCAAATTCGCATGCTCATCTCGTGTTTGATTGACTCGTACAACGATTATGTATACAGAATGAGATCGGCTTTGCGTGCTGAATCAAAGCAATTTTGGAGATTTGTAAACTCTGAGCGCAACTGTGACGAATACCCTTCATCGTTGCGACTCGGTAACATAGACAGAGTGTTGATCTCTTAGAGACTGCCAATCTTTTTGGTGACTTCTTTAAAACTGCCTTCTGTGATAACCACTGTGATAATAGTTATAACTGATCTTACCCATTCGACGAAGTTTCCGAAGACTTGTCTTCAACCTAAAGACCTCTTGTTCGATGAAGCGTCTGTCTTCAAGTATATTTCAAGCATAGCTGATAGTTTTTCTAGGGGTCCGGATCGCGTTCCTTCCACACTCATAAAACATTGTGTTTTGTGTTATTTATTTAATTTATTTTTAACCTGTAGTTTTTTCCGAAACAGTGGAAGCTTTTTGGAAGTGCGACATTTCTAACTACAGATCTGTCGCTAATTTAAGTTGTATTGGTAAGATATTTGAATCCCTGGATTGCGATGTTTTGTACTTGCACTGCAAGTCTTTCCTACGCTCTTTTCAGCATGGCTTTATGAAAGGTAAATCTATTACGACTAATTTGCTAGAGTTTAATAATTTCTGCAGTTCTACTATTAAAAACGGTAAGCAATTCGATTGCATTTTCACCACGGATTTCAGTAAAGCTTTTGTCCGAATCAATCACAAAATTTTAATTCATAAGTTGACTGACTGCTCTTGGTTTTCCTACTGGCTTTGTCAATTGGCTTCGTTCTTATTTATCTGATCGTATGCAGCGAGTTACATCATTCTGGCGCAGATATTTCTGACGGAATAGATAATACTTCTGGCGTTCCTCAAGGCAGCCATCTTGGACCACTCCTTTTTAGAATTTACATTAATTATGTATCTATGATTTTGGCTAATTCAAGAACACTTTGCTATGGTGACGATGCCAAAATCTTCCGCATTTTTTCTAATGAAAACGAGTATGGAATTTTAAACTCGGACTTAGACACCTTTCATAATGCGTGTTCTATTAACTGTCTTCCTCTTAATATTAGAAAATGTACTGCTATGTCCTTTTCTTGTAAAAGGTGGCCTGTGGACTTCAGTTATATTTCAGATTGATGGTTATTAACTTGACTTGACAAAACCAAAAATTTGGTTCTCTTCCTTAATTCTTGACTTTCTTTCCAGGGCTAATGTTACTCTAGTATTTGTAAAGAGATGATCAAAATAGTTTAATGATGCATTCATAACAAAAGTCCTTTACTGCACATTCGTTAGACCCATTTTGGAGTATGCCAGTCCGGTCTGGTCTGGTCTGGTCCCCTTCTATGCTGTATACATAAATCGCATCGAGGCTGTACAGCAGAGATTCGTTCGTTTGCCCTGCGTAGACCTCATTGGGACAACCCTGTTATTGTTCCTCCATATGTTGACAGGCTTAAACTCTTTCCATTGGATTCACTTGAGAATAGACGAAAAACTTCCATAGTTGTTTTTGCATTTGAGGAGTGATAAATTCCCTTGAGCTTTTACATATGAAGGCGGTATCCTTCTACATATGGATGAGAAACTTAAAAGGTTGTCGGCTCCACTACTACTAAATATTTTCAAACATTTCCAAACAAGTGTTCTCGAACTTAAGAGTGGAAATGAAACTGAATCTCTCTGATACAAATTTCACCTTGAAAAAACGCTCGATTGGAATCCTAAAGAAACGACGGAGAACAGAAAAACATTGTCCAGTTGAAAACTTTAGCATTCACCCTATATCTTTCTACGTTACGAATTAAAGGAGGCCAGTGTAAACCTAATACATACCTACGACATAATAGCTTCTCTCTGTTAAATCGGTAAAAATCATTAGCCAAAATAAACAGAGCGTATAAATAGCAAATATACTTATTGCCATCACAAAACATCTCAACAACTCAACGGTAGGCGAGTGGCGGGGGACGAAGCAATTAGCAAACCAAAGAAAATAAATTACAATTTTTTTTTTCTTTCCTAAAGGATAAACTGTGGAGAAATTTATTCCCATTGTAATGTAACCCACATCTAGGCACCATAAATACTTTTATCAATGCACAGAAAAACCTTTTCATTTTTAGCCGAAACGAAATGGAATTTTTTCTCCTTATTGTATCCTTCTGTAACATAACAGAAACAACAACAACAACAGCAGCATATCCAACAACAATTTCACGTATAGATCAAGGCGGGGTTGGAAGGAAACGTGCAACTCATAGACCTTAAAGTCAAATACGAAACCTTTTTCTCTGATTTTGGCAGTCCAAAGGTCAGGAGTAGGATTTTCGCAATATTTCAAGAATGATTTTCCTTCTTCTTCGAAGAACTCCTTGGGATGTACGTGTTCAAAGGCCTCTCATTATGCGACTTGAATACTAAGTTGGTTGCTTGGTTGGTTGGTTGGATGGTTGGTTGGTTGGTTGGTTGGTTGGTTGGTTGGTTGGTTAGTACCTTATATAGTAGAGAGGTATAACGGATCATAGTTGTGGGTAAGCGCTCTATAGAGAAACGATGGTGAACTTTTCATTCGGAAGTTGAAAGGAATCTTGCTTTCAGATTCGGAAATGAAAGCTACTTATGGAAAGCATTTATTACGGAATCACCTCCCATAGACGTTGGTAAGATAGATTTTACTTAATGAAACTCAATGTAGTAGGTACATCCAACATATATATAAGAGAAAGAGGAGCAGAGATAGGTATTATGCCCAGAGATTTAAATTGTGGGTCTGGTAGAGGAGATCCAGAAGCTTCAATTTATTTTGTGGTGAAATGATATTCGTTGAGATTTGCAGAAAATCTGCTTTTAGTGGTTTGTCCATACTCCGTAGCTCCTACATAGGATATAGGTTGTCTGTGCAAATTTTGGAGAGAAGAAGGTTATAAATTTTGTTATTAAATTGTTTGGTTGAGCATTATCTGTTCGTTATTATACTGTTGGGTGCATGCGGTCATCTTTATGGAATATTTACATTTTACTTTGTTATATATATGTACTACATATGTAGTTCTTTCAGGATTATATATAGATACAGAAAACTTATGAATTTTCACTATGTGAAACATCTATGAATATCGAAGTTGAAAATGAGTTCAAAGACATTCATTCATTTATTCATTTACATAGAAACGGTTGACTAAACTAATTCTATCTATGGTGGCTTTAAATGAATTGACTTTAGAAATGAACTGATAATAAGAAAATATTAATGGTAATTTCATTTCGTTTAGTGTAGGTACTCAAAGTATTATTAAATAAGTTAGGTACCTACTGAAATAGCTTCATGTATTTCATTTAGCGTTCAATAGGTCCTCAGCATGGATATTTGATAAATAAATGCTAGAAAGTATTTCTGTTTCATCTTTTCTACCAACTGAGCCTTCTCGAATTAAATTAATTTTTGATAGAGCAATCTCAATTCCATAATTCAGTCACCTTCAAATTAATGTTTTTCTTTATTTATTTTTTCTTCTTCTAGTAAATATCCTTTTGTCTATTTGGAAATGACCCAGGAGCTATTAAAAGCTGACAAAACCCAGAGTCGGTTACTTATTATTTATCACTACAGTCATGTTTGAACAAAAACAATTTGGTGTTATGCCTAATTGCTGCTTATTAGGTATCATAAAAAAAAAAACGTTTTTATCTCATTGCCCTTACCCAGATTATTTATTTTTTTATTTTTGAGCTATTTTTTTTTTAGCTTATCTGTATTAGGACCGACCTCTGTGCTTATTTTTACATATTTTAACTGCCGGTGTAAGATCAATGTCGCGTAAAGTCTTCTAATCCCACTTGTGCCACTATTTATAAGAACGGAAACAGGTGAGATTTAATAGTCCATGTTTAGCATTTGTTCTGTACATTAACAAGTAATGTCTTCTTTTCAAATAGTTCTACACCAGTGAAGAGGAGTTCTATGGGCTTTTGTTGTTGCATTACAAAAACACGTAAAACTCCACTACATCCGTATGGATTTCGATGAAAAGAATTCAACATAAGTCACCAGCGTGTTATTTGGTTTTGAGCTTAGATTCATATCTGATGTAAAAGCTTTGATCACATTTTTACATCTTTAATTCTGGTAGCTTCTAGATTCTGTGTTGTTTGAGTACTTTTTCATAACGATCAAACCATATGGTGAGATTTGAACCTCTAAGCTTTGTTTTCATTCTTTCGGTGCTCTATTAACTGTGATTCTTCCCTTAAGTTAACTTTAGATGAAGAAAACTTCATCCTACATTTATAAAAGAATATAAAATTGCAATATCTCGAAAGTCTAGATCAAAATGTATTTTCCAACAGAGTAAATAGGCAAAGCATAAAACTTAATCCATATTAGTTGAAATTTCGTAAATAACATGCCTAGATATGGCGCAGCTTTTATATTAAATTTTTCGGGTTCCGAAATCCATTTGACATAAACTGAATTTGTGCAATTGCTCTACTCGAATTTTCTGAAATATTTGATATGATCAACTATGGATAATGGATATTTAGTATTTTACTTTCATCATATAGCCATAACCATTATATTTGGTAGGTTTTGTTTAACAAACAAATCAGCCTATCAGCTTTATCTGTTACATTTCTTCTTATTTATGAAGAACCTTAGAGATCGTTCCTAGGACATACATGATGATCATTTAATGATATCGCCGAAATACTTAATTGAAGGTTCAAATTTCTGCCAGAAGCCTATTGTCATCTCAAAATCGTCTTTATAGCCATATAATACAATATCGTTAAGGCTAAATGTTTTACATGTTTTGTAATACATACATACCATTAAAATGCTCGATAAGCGGAGGTCTGGTTGATCGTTACAAGATCTCTGAATTGATTTGTCTGGGTATGCTTGTGGATACAGGATTTCCAAAAGACAAGAGGACTCCATTATTAATCTTCCAGTTAAAAGTGTGCTGAACTACTGATTCGAAACGAGGCAAATAATAATTCGGCCTTAACCCTAGTACTGAGCTCGGCGCTAAACTAAATTTTCACGAGTCTTCATTATCGGGCCGTCCTTTTTACAGCTAAAATATGACAGCGGAGACTCAAAGGAGAGATATAATAAAAAGAAGAAGAAGAAGCTGAAGGATTTTTATTATTAGACTCACTCTTTTCCAATATGTTAATGTTTTTAACTTTGTTTTTTTTTTTTCGTTGTTGACATTTGTCAGAACTCTATCAAGAAATATTTTAGCGTGCTAGAGAACGGCCCGGATCGATAAATTCAAGCTAAGTCGGTGGTGCCACCACTAATCAAGAACTGCTAGCCAAATTTAGCGTTTTGACCTTAGTACTGGTCTCGTTATAATTCACGATGAATTTTCATAGCACGCTTATTTTTGAGGCCAGCCATTCCCTTTAACTCGTACACGAATTTGTCTATATATTTCTTTACTATTTTCAATGACAATTGAATCTGTCAAAATTTGAACCGAAAATTTCAATGGAAAACCCGGAAAATCGGAAAAAATTATTTGGAAATTTGGTACAAATTTGATTAGTGATAAATCCGTTTCTGGAAAAATGCAAATTTTTCCGATTTTTCCGAAAAATTTTCCGGAGTTTTCCCACTTTTCCGGAAAATTTTCCGACTTTTCCGGTAAAAAAGTTTTCTAAATTATGCAGGATCAAGTTTGCTATCAACTGGCATTATTACTTTCTCTCCGACAATGGTGAAAACTTGCAGAAAAAATCGAGGAAAATTCATGTAAAACGCTTTTCCGGAGTTTTTCCGACCAAGGAAGCGTTTGAGCGTTTTGCAACCTAAGACAAAGTTGTAGAGCGAAATGAGTTGCATAAAGTTGCTTTTGTGGAAAACTCCATGGAAAACCCAGAAAAGCGGGAAAATCATCGGAAAAATTTTCATCGATATGATTAGTGATAAATCTGTTTCAGGAAAAATGCAGAATTTTCAAATTTAGTTAACGTGAAAAAGGCAGAAAATGAAATAAGTAAAAAACGAGTTTTCAAACAAAACTGAGGTCAAGTCGCATGAAAAAGTAGAAAATAAACTTTTCTTCACACACAGAGACTCAGATTTTATTCGCTGACAATCACCGATATATTTCAGTAAGATCAATCAGAGGTAATAAGTGATTTGATTCATGAAGACAAAGAATATTCAAGAGAAATGTCCCAATCAAAAAATCTGAGTCCACCTCTGACATTTCTCTTGAATATTCTTTCTATTCATGAATCAAATCACTTATTACCTCTGATTGATCTTACTGAAATATATCGGTGATTGTCAGCGAATAAAATCTGAGTCCACCTCTATGTGTGAAAAAAAGTTTATTTTCTACTTTTTCATGCGACTTGGCCTCAGTTTTGTTTGAAAACTCGTTTTTTACTTATTTTATTTTCTGCCTTTTTCACGTTAACTAAATTGGAAAATTCTACATTTTTCCTGAAACAGATTTAACACTAATCATATAGATGAAAATTTTTCCGATGATTTTCCCGCTTTTCCGGGTTTTCCATGGAGTTTTCCACAAAAGCAACTTTATGCAACTCCTTTCGCTCTACAACTTTGTCTTAGGTTGCAAAACGCTCAAATGCTTCCTTGGTCGGAAAAACTCGGGAAAAGCGTTTTACATGAATTATCCTCGATTTTTTCTGCAAGTTTTCGCCATTGTGGGAGAGAAAGTAATGATGCCAGTTGATAGCAAACTTGATCCTGCATAATTTAGAAAACTTTTTTACCGGAAAATTTTCCGGAAAAGTCGGAAAATTCCGGAAATTTTTCCGGAAAAATCGGAAAACTATGAATTTTTCTGAAACGGATTTATCACTAATCAAATTTGTACCAAATTTTCAAATGATTTTTCCCGATTTTCTGGTTTTTCCATGGAAATTTCCGGTTCAAATTTTGATAGATTCAATTGTCACGCGACATGAGCCTGTGTGCCAAATTTCAGCTCGCTGTGATGACGAAAAGTGGGTCTACGAGAGTGTCGAAAATGGTAAAGAAATATATAGACAAATTCGTGTACGAGTTAAAGGGAATGGCTGGCCTCAAAGATAAGCGTGCTGTGAAAATTAATCGTGAATTATAACGAGACCAGTACTAAGGTCAAAACGCTAAATTTGGCTGGCTGTTTTTGATTAGTGGTGGCACCACCGACTTAGCTTGAATTTATTGATCCGGGTTTTGTTTGAAAACTCGTTTGTTACTTATTTTATTTTAATATGAAAATTTAACTTAGCGCGGACCTAAGTACTAGGCTATATGACAGGAGCATAAAGTTGAAAATTGCAACAAATTTTTTTTTTAATACCTTTTGACAAATATTTACAGAAATTGGTGCCTATACGTACTAACGTCTAACGTTAAATTCTTAATGTTTTTACAGATTTACCAAAAAACTCAAATCATAATTGTTAGTCTAATAAAAAACGGTTCTAGATAAATTTAAGGTTTTCAAAAATTACATTTAAGTTGCTCAAAAATGTATTAAAATGAGCTATGATGGCTAAAATTCAGTCAAGTCAAGTGCGTTTGCGTGATTTTACTCTTACAGTTGTCGTAGTTTCCCTCGATGTTCACATTATTGTCCTCTTTGTTCCTTGGGGCTCATCTTTAGACCTCAATTCGGTTCTACGTCTTCTGTTGTTCTCTTGTTGATAGTTGTCCTTTGTCTTCCTTGAAACTTTCCGTTGTCCTATTGGATGTCGTCATTCTCTCATTTGAGTTACGGCTAAAATTGAGTTTTACTGAGATATTTATATTTTCTATTGAAATTCTATGTGCGAATCATACCAAAGGAAATTTTTCCACATAAATATACTTAAGGTCGTAAACACCAACTAGAATAATCCATTTTCACGTGCAATGTAAAAACACCAACCAAGACTATTCGACTTGTTTCCCAACAATAATTTTTCTTCTTACTGGTAATGGTGTCAGTTTTTTTTATTTTTCACAACACAACACCAGTTCTATTAATAGGGCTTTGCTCTGTGTTGATATATATATATGAGTCAATTTTTTACAATCCAAATTATTTTATACTCCGTTCCTTTTCTCATCCTCAATGAATTTGTGTGAATCGACAAAACAATGTCATAATTTTGTTCTGTGCATATAGAAACAGAGCGAAACATAATCATTTCAAGTATTTGACATTTCTTTCATTGGACAAATGCAAGTATAAATTGTTCTTTATAAAAAACAAGAAAAAAAGCTAGAATTGGTCTAAGACCAATTCTTATGATACCCTAGATGAATGCCCGTATTAAATTTCGTATGGTCACCGATCTATTCAAGTATTGATTTTGAAGTTGTTTTTCGCATATATTTCTAGAACGGCTTGTAGCACAGAAAAAATGATTATAACCAATTTTATAGGATTTTGTATTCTGCAGAAGTTCTTAGTACAAAAAAAATGTCTTGGACTGATCGTTTTCAAAGTATACGTAAAAAACCGAAATTCTTATATGGCAACACCAAGAAGGAGTAGCCCAATTTAGTCCATTTTTGACATTTTATTTGCTAATGTAGTAAAAACATCATGTACGAAATTTCAGCTCTCTACGTCGATGCGTTCTCAGGCAGTGTCCAAATATATAGCGGAAAACGAAATTTTTATATGGCAACCCCACGAAGGAGTTGCCCGATTTGTCTCATTTTCGAACTTAATTTTACTTTTTTTTTTTTTAAAGTCCGTGTACAAAATTTCAGCTCTTTAAGTATACACGTTCTCGAGTTATCGTGCGCACAGACGGACAGACGGACGGACGGACATGCAAAAATCGAAATAACTTTTAATATTATGAATGGGTGTCCAATCCATTTTGCTCTACCATCTTTATGTCGAGGTGTTACAAACGGAATGACAAACTTAGTATACCCCTATGATTTCATCTAGGGTATAAAAATGGCATTGAGGCGTAAAGTCATGCGTATATTGGAAAATTATAGCAATAAAGAAAGTAGCAGCATGATAAAAACCCAAGAAAAAGTTAAGAGGAAAGTGTTGGTAAATGATGTAACGCAAATAATCTCAGAAAATCTCATTTTTCCAGAATAAAGTTATCAAATTCTCTCAAGCATTTCTTCTCCGCCATCTTGAAAACTGCATAATGTCAAATTACTATTACCTCAACTGCCATGGTTTTTCATCATGCAAGTTCGCTGAAAGCTGTACTGCCAGCATGGCAGTAGAGGTTACACGTGCAAGAAGTATGGCAGTGCAGCTTCCATTCAAGCTGTACTTGCAGGTGTAACCCCCGGGTTAGCTGCATTGAACCGAAAAAAAAAAAACGACGACAGATTGAAACTAAATCGTTAGGCCAGAGAAAAAGAACGACATGGATTGAAACAGATTCATTCTGAACGAGAAAAGGAAGTATGTAAGTAAAAAAGGGAAATGCCCAGTTTAGGCCCGACATGAACAGACATGAGAGATGTCCTAAACGATGCATTATGAAATTCTGAACATATTTTATTAGCAATGTTTACTTCAATTAAGCGGGGGATGGCTGGGACGGGGGGGGCGTCCTAGTACATATTGAAAAATCTAGTACAGAACCAAGATCCTTGGTCCTGAGAAGAAGTTTGAGTACCCACTATACTCGGAGGCTTAAATAGCCATCTCCATCCTAAAGTTTTTTTTGTATTTCCCTCTTTTTATTCGAACTGAAGTACTAGATTTTTCGTACCTTACAGTTAGACCGGCTCTAATTCGGTAGGGTTAATAAATCCCATCGGAAAATGGGTTTCACTGTTCGCTTCAAATCATTACCAGCTACAATTCATAGAAAAACATTTTTCTCTACATACTTTTAAGGGGGGGGGGGGGGGTACGGACCCCAGTGGGGGGGGGGGGTGGTTCCAATACGGAATGTTGCATATCAAATTAAAGGCCTCACCGAGTACTATCGGATGGTTTACTTTTCCTCGGTTTAGAATACTTTCTCGGGAAGTTTTTGCTGGTCGGAAAACATATTTTCATGTATTTGGGTGGTCACATACACCCCAGTTACTGCATTTGGGATTTATTTTTGCAATTCTTTCTGCCATGATCATTAGTGCTCTGTTGTGAACATTTTTCTCATAGGGAGTTATTTTCTACGAGGCACCAACTCTGTACAATTACGAGAAGTAGAAAAATCCACTTTTTCACCCAAGAAAGTCGCTCAAGCTACATTCGATCGCCAAAGCTTTCCCCGCTTAATTTAAATAAACACTTTTGATAAAATATGTGCAGATTATCATAATGCGTCGTTTAAGATATCTCTCATGTCTGCTGATGTTGGGCTTAAATTTGTATGAAAAGTAGGCATTCCCCTTTCACGAGATTAAAACAAAAATACCGTAAATGCCCGAAAGTAATACCATATTAACAAAAAACACTTGGTTTTACACAAGTTAGTGTTTACGTCAAAAGCAAGCGCAGTTATTTTCGAATAGGAATAATCTTTACGTAGAAAATAGGATTATCCTCGTTGTTGTTTACGGGCGTTAATCTAAATTTTTTCGTTCTATCTTAAGAGACTTGGTGCAACCATCGGCAAATTGTTCGAAAAGATTAGAAAGATCGAGACAAATTACAAGGCAAATTTAATTTGGGCATTTTTATAAAAGTTTACTACTATTCCCACGGAGAGATATTCTTTATGTAGCCTACCTCTGACCTGATATAGATTTTTCTCCCATTCAATTACAAGGACTAGAACAGGATGAAAGCTTATAAAAACGGTGGAAAAAAATCTCCATTGGATTCAATTGTTTCATTGAATTGCATTCAATTTTTGTGATCATCTTCTATATTTTTTCCTCTGTGTTTTTTTAATGTCATTCCTTTTTTTCCATTTTTTATTTATTTTTTTTTTCGTATGGAAATTCAAACTGAAATGTTTTAGCAACTGAAAAGGGGTCAATCAGAGCATGAGGCGTACAAGGAGAATCCATGAATTTTTGTTCCGCTGCGACAATTCTTTTTTACGCCGGGAATATGGTAGCAAAAGTGGCCTAAAATGTATGCAATTTTCCATGTTACCACAAAATTCGGTTCTGTACAGTTTTTAAATTCCATTGTATTGTGTTGGGTAGTGATGTAGCTCTGCTTTTCTTTTGTTATATGCCTTTATACTGGTTCTTGTTGTAGTTGTACTGGTTGTTGTATTCATACTGCTATGCCGATAGCGACGCTATTATTATTTCAATAGGTATCCCCTGCAGTAATACCGAGGTTGGTCCGATATTCTCGTATTGCCATTTCGTGTCATAGAACTACAGCTTCCGGTCCCAATGAAAATTTATTGGGAACAATTTTTGTTTACTTTTTCGTCGATAATTTACGATGCAGTTTTTTTTTTTGCTCACGTACTATGAACGCTTTCTCACTTTAGCACTAATTTTATTTTGGTTGTTGTGAATTCTGTTGCTACTGGATCTGCTGCTGCGAGATTGCTAAAAACAGCGAACAGGGAATCTCCACCATACCGCTGCGCTGACTTTACTGCCACCTATATATAGGTGGTTTTATAGATTGCTGGGATCTGGTATGGCGATGGCCGACCTGGTTGGTCGCCATGTATACCGCCGCCAATCCATGCACGTACTGTTTTATGTGCATTTCAATTTGTTAGATTTATCGCGACTAAAATTATCCAATTCGCAACGGAAAGTTGTAATTACTTTTTTCTGTTTTTTTGTTTTTTTGTTCTCCCTTTCCATCGATGTTAATTTAATAAGTAGGCATACAAATGCGAGGTGAAATTGCGTAATGAGTTTTCGATACCTAGTAATTCAGCATAAAGCATAACGCGAAGAATAAGTTATTGGCATCGTTGTAAATTTAAAGTTATTAAATTAATGGGAGTCAATACTTCCCGCGTGAAATGATCCTTTACAAGATTTTGAAATGGTTTATTAATGTTGTAATCGTATTTATTGTCTATGAAGTTTTAATTAAAGATTTACCGATTATCAGAATAATGAAGGGAGAACTGTTCTTTTCATTTTTTTTTTGTTAAATTGCACGAAAACGTAAAGCACGATCAGGATCAATATACTTTGGCGGTGGAAATTCTATTACATAGAGTGTAACGAGGATATATAATCTATCTATCAATATTTTGTAATTCCTGGTGGATATAAGAATTTTGCAGATTATATTTATGTTTATCGAATTATGTTGTTCGTCTACATTAAGAAAGCACTGTCTTATTCCGAGTGTTGTCTAAACAACCTAACAATTTTTTCACTATTGATGCATTCGGTATTATTCTTCAGGAATATCTGTAAGTTCAACAGGGATCCAGTTGATAAAGATCTCTATGTCATGTAGTGCTGCATAGAGCTTCCATGTTTCGTCATATAATTATCAACATCGGCTGGTCGTAGTCTTGTTGAATCTCAGATATAGTGATCATGTTACTAAAGTAACACAACTTGTTTACTATGTATTCTGATTTTCTTCTAACAAAGTAACGCATTTTCTTAGTGGCTTCGGTAGTTCCATTAGAAAAAGTCCTTTCGACCTTTATCGCTTCATAGCTTCTCCTACTTAGGGTAGAACAATTGGCCGCCTTGGCCTTTGTGTTTGAGGTCTTCCAGCCCCATATAGTCGTCAGAATTTAAATTTCGAAATACGATCCTACATGCTGTCTTCTCCGTCCTGAGTGTTTCACAGTTCCTTAATTGGGATCTAATACTATATTTAAAATCGATTTAAAAATAGCGATCCGAAAACATACACATCCCTGTTCAATTAATACTGAAATGTACATATATGGTATATTTAGATGGGTCACCTGTATTGGAAATATGATTATTACTATGTTTCCAACCGAAATTCAACTCGAGTTGAATCCGAATTTGCGCTTATGAAAACGAGAGTTGAGTTGAGCTACGTTAAATCATTCTATTTTCTCTACGGTTAAATACATGTTAACTCCACGAAACTAGTCGAGTTGAGTTGGGTTTTGTATTTATAAGTATTTGTTCAAATTATCAGAAGCCGTCCGTATAAAAAAAGAAATCAGGTTAACCTTTTCCGTTTATGTACATAAGAGATATGTACAAAGTACAAGAAGCAAATGAATACAGAATGTTTCAGTAATTTTAAAAATTAACCTTAAAAAAAATCCATGAACCTGTGATCCAAAGACTTTAAGATCTTGGCTTCTATTATAATTGGAGATAGTCAACCTATTGAATTATAAAGGGTTTTCCAATAAGAGGTGTTATTTTGATATTCAAAGAAAAATTCCATTTTTTGAGATAAGTGATCGGATCTTTATTTCATTATAAAGAGGAAGGTATGCCGTTAATAATGGAAGATAACATCAGCCAAATGACCACCACGACCACGCCTACAGGACCATATCCTTTTCATGAAATTTTCCATAACCAAATCGCAAAGTGGCTGTCCTATGTCCTCGATAGCCTCACGAATTCCATCTTTGAGGTCTTGAATCGAGGCCCCAAAGGAAGAAGTCGCAATGTGTTAAGTCACAAGATCTCGGTGGCCAATTGTGATCACCTCTTCGAGAGATAACACGGTCCGGAAACTTTTCCCGTAAAAGATCAATACCATCCAATTCCGGCCATAAAAAATCATTATTCATCTGTCGATAGCGCAATCCATTCACCGTAACTGTTGCTCCAGCCTCATTTTCGAAAAAGTAAGGTCCAATGACCCCGCGGGACCATAAACCGCACCAAACAGTTACACGTTGAGGATAGAGAGGCTTTTCAACAATAACTCTTGGGTTTTCCGATCCCCAGATGCGACAATTTTGCTTGTTGACGAAGCCATCGAGGTGGAAATGGGCCTCATCACTCAAGATGAGTTTTCGATGGAATTCCGGATCATTTTCATGCATTTCAAGGACCCAATCAGCAAAGACTCGACGTTGTTGATGATCGGCCGGCTTGAATTCTTGTGTTAACTGAACTTTATAAGCCTTAAGACCCAAATCTTTATGCAAAATTCGGTGTAATGACGTTTGTGGAATGCCTAATTCCAAAGAACGACGAGGAATGGACAAACCTGGGTTTTCTTCAACACTTTCGGCTACAGCAGCAATATTCTCGGCTGTTCTTTAGCGACGTGCACGGGTTTTATTTTTCACATCACTAACTTGTCCCGACAACTCGAATTTTTCTACCAATTTCTGTACTGCGGTCCGACAAGGTGCTTCACGACGACCCAAAAATGTTCAAGTTTTACGAACCGTCTCTGCCACATTTTCACCATTTTTATAGTGAATTTTAATAATTTCAATGCGTTGTTGAATCGTGTATCGTTCCATTTTTATTAATGGCTTGTCAAATGTCAAAAAATTTCAGCTCCAAAAGTGACATCTACCAAAATAGCGGGCTAATTAAAATAACACCTCTTATTGGAAAACCCTTTTGAATCATAATTTTTCGAAACCTGTCAAATTGTCTTGTTGACATAAGCTGTTACTTTGTCTCTTTGCAGTTTGCAGCGTTGCCAGATAATTGCCAAGGTTATATGCCAGGTTGGGTTATAGATTATGTCAGAATATGAAAATTTAAATTTCGGTTTCCTCCCTGCAACCTCAGCATTCAGCGTATGCAGTCAGTCTGATCCTTTGTAGGTGTATCCGGAGAGAGAAGAGAATCCGATGATAGTGGATATGATAGGTTTCGAGGAGGACTGTTTAGTATCAATAGTTTTCTGGTTGAGTTTGGCTTATACTTCCCTCACAGCTATTTGGTTATTCGTTGATTGCATTCAAATTAAACAAAGCACAATAGGAATTATCGGCGTTACGCTTATTCTATGAGAAACGCTTGGAAAGAAAGGTGCTAAGGTTTGACTAAGATCTGCGAAATTTGGACTAAGGTAGAGTGTAATATTAATCAAGGTCATACTAGAAAATGTGCAACAAATTTTTAGAATTATCTTATTGCTAAATAACAGTTAAACATGTCACATTTAACACATTTTGTGCAAAACTGGCAACACTGGTAGTTTGTTATACAAAAACTTAAGGCATTGAAATATTTTTTGAATGTTTTATTCAAGATAAATTGTTTTAATCGCTCCTAGTTGGAATCTATATTATGTGCGTTCCTGCCAAAAAAAAATAAAATAAAATATTCAAACACGACACGAACGTTAAATGTCAACGATACACATCCGACAATGTCTTCGCTGAAATGTCAGATATTTTGTGCCAAAACAAACATTTCTCGGAAGAGTTTCGTGATGGCAAAAAGTTTGGTAGCGCGGTGTTAAAGAAATTAAGTGAAATAAAATAAAAACTGGAGACAATTTCAGATGAAATTCACAAGAAATAAGTCAATACACGGATCAAAAGAACGAAGAGTACAAAACAAAGGATAAATCTTTTAATACTAGATTTACCAAGGGGTCATTTTGACTTTTGGAGCACACTTTTCAGCATAAAATGTCTTGTAGAAAATTAATGAAAAGTGTGCTCCCAGGGGTTAAAATGGCCCCTTGGTAAACCTAGTGTTAACCCCTAGTAACCAAGCCCTCGGACTTTCATCAGATATTCAGAAATTTTTCTGTCCGAAGAATGAGTCCAATGGAATATTCCCAGGAATATCAAAAGAATTTTATGGGAAACTCACGGGGCAAAAGTTACACTGTCAGAGGAAGGTATGCCATTATTGTTCCACAGAATTTCTTCAGAAATCATAAGAACAATGTTTTTGGAAATTTTGCGGATATCTTCCCCGGATACTCTACTACGGAAGTTTGTTCGGACATTCTGCAGAATATTTCTACAGAATTTCTTCAGAAATAATCTAATAAAAACAATGTCTCTAGAAATGTAGAATTTATGCATTTTATGAAATTTCTCTATATTACAATAAATAAAAAACAAAAAAAAATCTTGAAATTATTCAGAACTGAGTATTTTTCCTCGCTTCTTTGTGAACAACAACGTAAAGTAAATAGAAAATCTTACATTACTAGAGCTATTTATTGAGAAAAATAATATTGTTACATTCAACACATTGCATTTACTAAAAAAGGAAAGAGATTTCTTTGGGCCTAAGTGATTTTTATTTTTTTACTTTTCTGCAGCATGTCCAAACTTTCTTCATATGTTTTCACATACGGAATTCTAGAGAAAAATAATAGATAAATCAAAGAAAAATTTTAAATATTGTCCGAAATTATCCACAGTTTTTCCAAATCTTATCTAATAAAATATTTCTATGTAGATTCGCTAGATTGTCTTAGGAACGACCCTGTCGGGTAAAACTTCGAATATAGTAAAGACAAGGTTCTGTATTGGCTCACTTTGGATAATTATTGGAATTCCGTCCAAAAATTTTGTAGTAGGTATAGTTTGAAAATGTGGGGACTTAGGGGTCTAACAGTGCACCGGGGAATATTAAGCCGCATTGCTTGGAAAACATGCCAGAGACGCAACTGTGTGGCGATGCTAGAGGACAGAATTAATCACTGGTCATATACGGTATTTCATCTGTTTTTGTGAAAAAGGAAGAAAAGACAGTTTTTGAAAAACAAAAAAGATTTATTTTATTCTAGCTGTACCTACCCGTCGGCTTACTTGCCCAGGGAGATCCCGAATTTTAGGCAACAAAGAAAAATGAAATGTTAACTTGTGACAAGGTAAAGACCGACGGTGTACTGTAAACACCCCCCCCCCCCCCAATGGGCATATAACAACAGCACAGACTCTTTCTGTAACGCGTTCGTATCCCAGCATGGTTTTTTTTTATAAATATATTATAAAAAAAACATAAAAAAAAATAAAGAAAAGATATTATAAACATAAAAATTTCGTTAGAGGGGACATTGGGGCATCCCCAGTAACCAAGTCCTAGGACGTTAAAAGATATTCATAGGAAATTTTCCTGTCCGAAGAATCAGTTCCATGGAATATTCCCAAGAATGTCAAAAGAATTTTATGGGATTGTCACGGGGCAAAAGTTACGCTGTCCGAGGAAAGTATGTCGTCATTATTCCAAGGAATTTCTTCAGAAATAATAAGGAGAATGTCTTTGGAAACTTAGCGGATATTTTCCGCGGATACTCTATGGAGAGTTTGTTTGGATATTCTGCAGAATTATTCTACAGAAATTCTTCAGAAATCATAAGAATAATATCTTTGGAAATTTAGCGGATATATTCCACGGATGCTCTATGGAATTCTTTAGAATTTCTCCCTGCTACAATAAATAAAAAGCATTTTAAAGTTATTAGTGGTAACAAAATAATACTTATATTTTAGAAATTCATTAAAACAAAACAAAACAATTCAGTTGTAAAAAGAAACTTAATTTATATCTTACTTTATTCTTTTCCTGTTTATTTCTTTCCTTATGGATTTTTTTAGCCTACACAACACTAAATGCAGATGATTTCACGTCTCATGACACCATTCAGTTCCATACCAAAATCATAAATAATTTTTCTTAGAAACAATAAAACATTGGAATTTCATTGGATAACGCCTGGATATAGTGCAGATTCATTCTGAAGAATATCCATGGCATGTCTAAATTTTTCTGTTCCCTGTTACATTGGAATTTGAATGGATAAAGCCTGAATACAGTGCAGACTCATTCTGGAGAATATCCATAGCATTTCCATAGCATGTCCAGAATTTTCAATTCTACTGTTAATCCGCACTTTTCCATCAAATAAAAAAAAAAATTGATAAAGTTTATAAAATAAAAAGAACGGCAAATTTATCAAAAATTTTGTCCAGTAGTTGTCAGCTGTTTTTTCAATGGAGGAAAAAGTACGGAGATTTCTTTGGACAAAGTGAATATTTCAATTTCTACTTTTTCTGCAGTATGTCAACACTTTCTCCATATATTTTCATATACGGAATTTTTCAGAAAAATAATGGACAAATCAAAGAATAGTTTAAAATATTGTCCACAATTGTCCACTGTTTTTCCAGTTCTTAACTCATACAAAATAGAGCATGGTATAACATCAGAACACGTAAAGACATCGTGTTGGAATTTTTTGAATAAATATTGGAATTCTGTCCAATATTTTTGTACCATAGTTTGGAGAATGTGAGGACATCGGAATTGTGGTTACTAGGGATTGTCCAGGATGGGAGACCATCAACACTGGGTTTTCCCAGCAGCGCTGATAGTAGCAAGTCAATGTTGACTACCTGTTCCTCCGTATTCTATTCTCATCCCAATCATTTTCCTCATGCTTACCTTTCCCGCACGGCTTGCTTTTTTTTTTTGACAATGTGCTATGACAGTAAACAGGTTAGCTTCAAATCATCCCTCATTGTTTGCATTGGGCGTGCTAAGGAGTATGCCAGCTTGTCGATAGCTGTTACTGGCTGCTCACTTTGGTCAGCTAACAGTCGCAAATAACATAATATTGGAAAAAAAAACGAATATTGTAGTGCACTTTTTTCCGGAAATCTTGCAATACATTTTTCTGTAAAACACCTCATTTATCTCAAGCTCCCCCCTAGATTGATGTCTAAACCTAGGAAATAATATTGTTAAAAATACCATTAAAGAAATCCCAAAAAGACTCATAATATTATAGTAGATACCGAAAATTGTTACTCCTTTGTCATAATTTGTTATCTAACAGAAGCTATTCCAAAATTACTAGGATAAAATCAACTATAGGATAGAGAACAGCAAGATTTTTAGTCCCCCGATACTGTAAACTCTAGAAAGTCATGAAACTTCTGATAACTTTACTTTAGGTATTAGGAATATTCTGTTTGTCGAGTAGCATTAAGACCCAAGTATAAAGGTCTAAATTGCATGTTACAACGAAAGGATCTATCTAATAAATACTCGTCCTTGCCACCACCGCACACACAAGCGAAATATTAAAGCTCCCTAATTCCAAAGATGTGCGCCCATACATTTCGAGGAGCTTTAGTAACAAGACTAGCAGTGTTTAGTTAACACACAAATTATGTAGTCAAGTAATAGACGAGGATGTTTTAAGCCTTTAGAATATATTACATACAAACATACTTACATAGAGTTCTGAAAGTAACCTGCATTCGCGTCAGTTTAGATATTATAGGCCGACAGATATACAAACATCCCTCCTATATTGTATGTATAATCGCACTGTGGGGCTCGTGGGGGAATTAATGTTTCGAGTTTAATTCCTGACATAATTCCTGGTACACCAATGTTGTACATTATACATATACTTTACAGTGATTCAGTTTTGGGTCCTTTTGTTACTCAAGCTGAGAGCTTTTGGGTATTAAGTTTTTGGTGGGTACGACGCGTAGCGATTTTCAGGTCGCAGTGGTATTTTGCGGATGGAAGACTACACTTTTTAGGAAGTTGATATATATATATAGGTGTATGTACGCATATGTCCTGTTATATCCGGAAAATTTAGGACCTCGTTAATAGAGTGTCTTGTACATATATATCCATACATATATATATATATATATATATTATAGGGACGGTGTTGTTGCGGAAATAATATCTTAAGAGTGTATGTACGGATTATTTATTGTTTACGCGTATTAAAATGAAAATTAGTCTATCAACAGATACTTTTGTACGTATGTATGTACATATGTATGTATATGCGTTGATTTACTAAATTGGGTTTTCATCAGAGATTTCAACAAATCTATTATGTATGTATATGTATCTGTCTATATTCGTACATCTGTATTAGGGCCGTGTATAAACTCTTCCAATTATGTAGTTAAGTAAAAATCAATTTTATTGAAATTCAGGGTTTTCTCCTATGGTATTAATACCGTTCATCTCTTTTAGAATTCTGTAGTAGTAGCGTTGTACGCTTATGATAGAATTTATATTTTGAAAAGTATGAGTCTGGTAGCAAAAATCGAAAACAAATTCCACAAACTCCAGGAAAATTAATAATCCCCAAAAAATTTCAATAGTATATACATCCAGTCATGTGGTCTCTCCCAGCAAACATTTTCTCGGGTTTTCGCATTTACGGGAAGTTTTCGAAGAGCAACAATCTTGACATTAGCCTTCTGGAAAGTGTTGCCAGATTGTGGGAATTATCCCATTTTAAGGGAATTCCGGAATCAAATTTTACGGAAAGGGAAATTTTAATATTTGATTTAGTACATTTGCTAGAAAATTTCTGAGAACATTTGATAAGTTGACGCTCTAATATTTATGTTACTTACATATTTTCATTTTCAAATTTGTGTTTGCTACTCGACAGCTCTAATGAGGCAAGTAAACACATTCACAAAATATGTAGAGGACCTTTCATTGCTATATAGTAAATTACACCTGCTTGTCCTAAAAGTCTTGCTATTAGCAGAATGTTAGTAAGAAAAGAATACTCTTGGGTTCAGTAAAAACAAGATGGATTGTGTTGCAAGGCATATTTTTCTAAAATTCTTCTGAAACAAACTGACCCAAAGCTAAATATTTATGTGAAACTGAACAATAATCAGTGTCAATCTGTATTTTCATTTCTTAAAATCTATTTTATGTATTAAATTCTATGCTTTACTTTAACCACGACTAGTTCTCATATATTCTGTAGTGAATGTGTGTAGTAATCTTCCCTTGTTAAAATATCGTGCAGTATAAATTTATAGATCCTTTGTCTTCACAATATTTATCAAGAAATTTATATCATTAACTTTCTAAATTTCTTGATAACAATTTTAGTAATTTATACATTTTTGAGTATGTTTCCGAATAAAGCAGGATTTAATATGACGGCATGCAAGTTTTACAGAAATTGTGTAGGAGATAGTATATCGTATACGGAAATGTATTTATGAGTGACGAGAGAAGCAAACGTGTTCTGCATTTTTTCCAGACCTCGATTTGTCAATGTGTTCATGTCCGGAACCATAAAAAGAGCTCAAGCATAGTAAGTTTTTATAGTTACTGAAACAAAAACATTGTTATTGGCAACCCTAATTTGTCAATTTCGGCTACTCGTGCTGCCATATTGATGTTACTATAATTTTATTGCATACACATATCTGTCAAGTGAAATTATTTGTTGAAATAAATAAAAGTAAGTTTTGAGTTTGTAATTAAATATTGCGAAATTGAAAGTTTTTAAATATTTCTTTTTAGAAAATATTGAAGTTATTTCTTAGGTAGTTTTCCGTCCACAAGCAGGGAGCAGTGCGTCCACAAATTCACTGCAGTGGTCCTTTTCCTTTATAATTTGCTAGAAAAATTCCGCCTTTGAGACAATCCGCCATGTGAAGATGAACAGGACTGGAATTATCTTCACCGGCGTTAGTTCGGTAGTGGAATGGAATTATTTTCATGTGATCACTTGAGTGGATCGAAGTGGATTGACGTTTATATATTAGCAGACTAGTTACTGAATTTTTTGTTTACTACGAAATAAATAATAAATAAAAATTTCGTTATCGTACAAAATGTTGACTGTAGAACTGAATTACAGCACTATCTGATATTTTGCAAGATATTTTTTCTCTGTACATACTTCTTATCCTTTACTTCGAACTCCTTCGTGCTTTCATTCAATATTTTAGAAATTGTAAAATTATACGTCTTTCAATATCTACGAAAAAACGGATTAAAAAGTTGACAATTTATAATTTGGCGGTTTGCGACTTTTACCATAAAAACTAGAGGGGAGCGTACGTGTTAAGTATTGCAATGATTGCTTCAGCACCATTTAAATTTTAATTAGCTATCTCCCTCAAAATTTCTGTAAAAAATGCATGTCATCATAATGTAAATCCTGCTTAATGAACAAATTTTCTTTCTTTCTATTGGAGATTTACTAACATTCCTTTTGGAATCAATATCTCCATAATTTTGCCGAATCTGAGATCATCGCATTAGATATCTCGAAGGTCTTCAATAGAGTCTAGTATCCTCTCTTTTAGCAAAACTTCAGGTATTAGTTCTAGACCCTCTATTCTTAAAATGGATTGAAAGCTTTCTTTCTCGCCGTTCAATTCAAAATATATTAGACGGAGTTACTTCTGACCGTTTTATAATCCATGCCGGTGTACCGCAAAGTTCTGTGCTCTCTCCTACTCTCTTCCTCATTTTTACAAATGATCTGCTAGCTCTCACTTTCAATCATATTCATAGTTTTGCTGACGACAGCACCCTTGATTTCGTGTATTCGTTCGACTCTTTAGCTGATTCCCGTGCGAATGTTATAGCTGACAAACGAAGCCACATGTTCAGTTTACTACCTCACAAAAATACTCTCTTGGGGCAGAGCGAATCGGGTCTTGTTTAATGCTTTCAAAACGCATTGTTGTCTGTTATCACTTAAACGTACTCCAACACACGCTCAACCCATTTCCGTCGATGGAGAAGATATCTCGAACTCACCATCGCTTAACATCTTAGGCATTGAAATATCCAACAATTTTAGTTGCTCTGATTGCATATTTGATACTGCGAAAAACGCGATGAAATGCCTGGGCTTCTTGCAAAGATGCAAGAAATATTTTACTCCATTAGACTTGAAGTAAATCTACAAGTCGCATATCAGGCCTAGATTAGAATATAATTCTCATATTTGGGCAGGGGCTAGACGCACTGCATTGTCCGCGTTAGACAAAGTCCAAAAGAAAAAGGCCTTCCGGCTTATTAGCGATGACATATCAATAGTAACTATTGATTCCCTAGAGTACCGACGTAATGTCGGATGTCTGTCTATCTTGTATCGCTACTTCTATGGTCATTGCTCTGACGAAATTTCTAGCCTGATCCTTTGTAGATTTACAGAAATCTATTTTCTCACTCTGATAGCATTTCTCGTTTACTACATCCTCGAGTCCAATCTCATTTTTCGGTTTTTGTCTACTGGTAAGGTAACCATCGCGTAATCACTGCCTTCCATCATCTGTTTTTCTTTTGTGTTCGAGTTGACTTGAAAACTACTTTGCATTGGAAGTGAGGTATATTTTCGAAAAAATTAGTTAAACCACTAATTAACTCTGTACATAGCCTTAAAATTTCTATCTCACAACTTTATCGCATATGATTACATTTCTTTCAGCTCCGGTGCTCTAAGTGGAAGCTCGTCTCACAATATATAATCGCTATTCCTGTGTACATCGTACATCCTCAACAATTTTATAAGGTGATATAAAACCTAAGTAAGCAAAAAAAAAAAAAAACAAAAAATACAAAAAACAAAAACAAAGTAACCAAAAAAATAAAACGTAAGCTGTTCTTAAAAACTCTTCCAAGTTCTCTTACATCACCCCAAGAATAAGTTCAGAATTTTTTTTTTATTATTTTTCCATTCTTTATCATGCAAGCGATTTTGGTCCTTCTTCGTTGACTACATGGGCAAGCAGAAAAAAAATATCCTAAATGGAAATTTCTTCAGGGAAACAATGTTGTTAAGGGTTGAAAATAACTCGAAAGCTCTATCTGCCATCTCGAAAAACCCCAGCACAACTTCAAAGAGGTGTACTTCTTGTGTTTGCTGAAATTTTAGCATGAATTGGATGTACATAGTTAGAAAAGGCCCAGGAAAAAATAATGTAGAAGGGATGATGGAGTAGGGGGGGGGGGTGAGCTAACAAGGTATGAAAAGAGTCCCTCTTTATTGGTATGATCAAACATGCACCCTATATTCAAGAGGATACTTAAAGTGTGGGTCTTTGTTAAGTCTTAAGCTTCTCGAAATAGCTTCAACGCGAGCTTAACAAAGGGAGGCAACTCTCAAAGGTGGTTTCTGGTGATGATGGGCTGCCTGGGATCTTGATGAAACGTAAAATGGGTGGCAGTGGTGGTTTCATTATCTGACGATGTACACACGGAAAATGTTCAACCATAGAGGTATGACTCCTCTAAAGGAGAAATGCATGAGCACCCAATTTTTTTATATCCACCGGAGGCAGAAGCCAGCAAAAGCAGCAGTAGCAGCCGTAGAAGCATCATCGTTACAGCATGATGAAGTCAATGAGTTTTTCCACCCTTTTTTTTGCGATGATATGGCGATAAGAAGTTATTTTGTTGTTGTTCCTGGAAACTGTGAAAGTGATAAGTTCGTTATGTGAAGATTTAAAGTCGCTGTGATATTTCTTCGTATATGATACCTGGTTCGGTACACCTACTTTAAAAGTGTAAAGCTATTATGAAGGAAGAAAGATTGCTTTGGAAAACATTTATTATATAATCTATTTACATACATGACAATCGATAGTCTATTTTAAACATAAACATAACAAATTATGGAATTTTCTGTTCCTTTTAGTCCTAAGGGGTAGATAATAGAGAAATGCTTAGTTATTCAGACATACTAAACATATATAAATAAAAAACTCATTATACAGATGTAAATAGAGTGACTGCAGTCGTAGTTTGCTATACATATAAAAAAATCTATGGATTTCTTATGCACATTAAAATAATTCTAATAGCGAGAGAATGGAATTTCTCACCATTTATTCTAATTCGAGTCTATTATAGCCATTGGCCACACAGAGGCAGGTACGTATGGGGATCTGCAGCCTGGGAGGGGTCACAACTAAAATGTCGGGACAAGTAAACATTTTTTTAAATTTTATATAAGTTATATCGCAAGATTGAAGATCGGTTTGATTTGGAAAACCTATTGATAATATTATCCACATTAATGTCGATCTCAGAGTGGACATTAAGAAGAGCAAGTCCCGATAACCATTCTTCATCCGTGCAACTTCTGAGCTACGTTTTTAGGCGGCGAAGGGTTGAAAAGCTTATTTCTGACGTGGCCACGCTTACTGGTAGCGCGGCCAAGACTTGAAGAAGAGCACGTATAGTAGGGTATATGTCCTAGCTGTAAAATTCCAGCACTTCTACTATTTTTATTTAGATAATATGATATCCCTTTTCATTTCAAGTTTCTACTTAGTGATCCATAGAGAGTATTTGTTCTTAACTCTCATCACAGCTGCTCATATCTGGATGCGATAGAGGTTACAATGTTCCCTTCTTTGATGTCTTCTGTATATGTTTTTTTTTTTTTTGTAAAAGTGCTCTTAGATTAAATGGTTTAAGGACATCTTCAGCAAATCGCCGTAAAAATTCTGAAGAAAAATTTTAGAATCAATCTTAGCGACATTCAAATCAATCCAATAGTGTATAAAAATTCGAAAGAAAAATTTTCAAGTAAATTTTTAAGAACAATATGTATGCTTGGTCAACGCTCATAAATATCTTTATCGATACAGACTAGTCAAGGTACCTGAATCAATATAACACTTTGGAACCATGGTCGATCACCAATAGTGCATGATAAATCTGAAGAAAAATTGTCAAATCTTTCTAAGATAACTGAATGCTTTTGCCTTTGTGGGTGAAAGAGTGAACCACCAGAATTAGTCCCCATAAATTCGTTTGGACCATTGTCGGTGTATAAGTAATTCAAAAATTCTTAAGAATAATTTGCAAGTAAATTTCTAAGAAATATTTAATTTTTCCCTACGATCGTAAAAATTTTGAACAAGTCATGTTTGAATCAGTGCCGCTATAAAAAATCCACGTTGAATGCATGGACCTAGTGTTCTACTGTAAGAACGCCAAAACAAAATTTGTTAAGTCAGTTTGTTTGGCCTGCTCCTGTTGCGAGCTCCACAACAAGTTGTCCTGTCATCAATTTTATGTAGGAAAATCAGATAGATAAAAAAAAATGTATAATCGTTGACCAATCTCTTAGAAACAATAACACTTTTAAAATACGAAATTGTGTTTTTCATCTATACCAGTAATCGGTGCAATAAAAATATAAAGGCTGCTAAGCGTTTCATGCTTTCTTTCTAAGCAATCAAATACTAAAAACAATAAGTATTTCAAAATTACTAACCATCCTGTGATTGGTATGATAGATGACAATATATAAAAATATAAGAAAATTCTAAAAAAATTGTACACGTTTCAAAGACGAAGATCTATGAGCAAATGACTATTATTACTCACCCACTATTACTACTCATAGTCATAGAAGGACAAACAAACGCTCAGCCCGGCGCTAACGGTCGCCACAGATTGGCCCTGTTGACGCAGGAGCGCTAAAATTAAAAATTGGGAAAAGTGCGCTACAGCAATAGCATTAAACGTCAGCGTCAGCTACACGTTGTGTCCGTACCATATGAAAATCGTCTTGTTTAAGTTTTACAACTCGCTCTACAGTCCAGTGTGTTTCCCACATCAATTCACCGCGAAGGTGAAGTAGCACTTTGGAAGAGGCGTCATGACCCCCCTCCCCATACCCACCCTCGGACCGATCCTCCACCTGTATACGCGCTTGCACAGAGGTAGTTGTTGTCTACCTCTGATTTTAAAAGTTGACCAATCGCGTAGTTGTAGTTTGTACTGTCAGAAAAATACTTGATGAATATTCGTGGATATTTCGCTTACCATTCTACCGGAGGACGAAGAGAATTAGAACGGCAAATTCCATACAAATTTAATTTATTTTGCACTATTGACCTACAGATGGCTCTAATAAAACTATCTATTTTTTTGTTTCTGCTTATGAATGATTCAAAAGACATTTCTTTTGTACGAAAAACTGACATTTACTGTAACTACGTCCAGAATGCGAAAGATCTGTTAGATACTTTTATTATGAAGCTTCAATAAAAAGGAAAACTGGTCACGTAGCAAGAGGTGAACGGAAATAAGTAAATAGGTCTCCAATTAAATGCTGGTAGGCTACGAGGCTCCTTTCTACCAATTTCAGATTTTACCTCAAGACATCCTGGAAGATGTACAAATGGAATGCGAGCTGTAATAGTCTTCAAAAACTTATCTTTCTATCTTTCATTAAATGAAGAAAAATTTAAAATTCGAATTCAATTTATTGAGCCCTTAAAATGATATGTAAAAATAAAAAGTAATAGGGTTACTAGCATTCTTTTTTCAGACACATATAATTGAAATTTTTGGTGATTTTGAACTTTCGTCGAATTAACCAGCAACCTACGAAAAGAGATATGTTATATACCGCTCGAAATATACCCTAGTGGAATAAAGTGGTTATCAAAATTAGTGTCAATGTAAAAAAGCTCTTCAATTCAATTAGACCAACTCAAAACTGTGATTAGTATTGAGAAGGAATGAAAGAAATTCCAAAAGAAAGTTTGGCGAAAATTTTAATGCTTCACAATGCTCACTATACGGAAAGATCTAACGTAACTGTGGAATTATTTCCCAAACCACATTTTTCAACAGGCTCATTAGCTGTGAACAATCAACCATAGCTGAAAAATGAACAGGTGCCTTCTGAGTAACAAACCTCTCATGGAAAATAGGTACCGATATAATCTATTCTAAATATGTATATTTTCTATGACTCCAAGTCAGGGAAGACACTAGTAGCAGACAATTCGAAATATCGCAAAGACGAAGTGAATTAAAACTCACCTAAGAAACCAACTAATCACATTCAGCCTATTAGAATAAATCAAAAAATATAATGCCCATTAAAGGCTATCCTCAGCGCTCCTATAGTTAAAAGTAAAATGAGATGAAAAGAAGCACTTGAAATTTAAGTAATAAATGCAAAAATAACAAAGACTCCACCAAAGTGCTCAAATATCTAGTAATATTCCAAAAACAAAAACTCATAAATAACAGACAAATAGAAAATATTCAAGAAGCAGTAAAAGAATTCTGGATATACTAAATATAATCTACTGGATATATACAATAATAATCAGACCCATGGCTACCAAATATGTTTTATGTAAATGAACTCTGTAAATGTAAATGAAAATCCAAAAGTACAACAGTTAGGTATAACATGTACACTACGAAGCTGACCAAATTCACATTAAGCAAAACTCCAACAACAACAATCAGAACCATAAAGCTTAAGCTGAGAACAAAATCTAAATATCAGAAGACCTGATTCGTTACCTTAAAAATTCTTAATAAGCTACTGGATGAAAGGATGCCAGCATTATTCTGAAAAAATAATACAAATTTGAGTGTCCATTCGAAGTAATTATTATTATTAATAAATGGTGCAACATGCGATACGTTTACATGAATACTTGAGTACTTGACTTGAAATTCACTTGAAGCTCAGGTAGGGTGGTTGATTGAATTAATTCCAATTACTTGACTTGAATTTTCTTGAATTTAATTTTCCAATTACTTAAGTTGAAATCTAGGTGTTGAATGAGCGTTTTCATGATATTTTGATTACTTCAAGCATACTTCAAGTATACTACAAGTCAGTATTGGGCGTAATCAACTACATTTGTAATCAGATTAATAATCATGATTAAATCAATCATAATTACACATCAATCATGATTACATCAATCAATCAATCATTAATCATGATTATGTCGAGTAATCTTAGGAAAATGTAACCGTAATCATGATTACATGATTACATTTTTTTTTCGATTACAACTGAAACTTTTCAAGAGATTTTAAAATTTAGTTCTAAGAAAACAAACAATCTGTGATCGTAAGAATTTTTATTGTAGAAAACTCCAAGACACTGTTGAATTATGTATTAATTGAAGTCAGTGTAAAGAATGTAAGTGCTTCTATTGATAGAGACTCACACATATCTGATCATCAGCTTGATCTTGATCTTGATTATATGCGAAAAAAGATAGCAAAAAAGATTATATTTGTGGAACGTATAAGAAAGTCGTTGAGCATGGAAAATGCAATAATGCCTTTTAACGCTTTGATTTTGCTACATTTTTCATATTGCTCCACATTGTTATATGCTAGTTCGAATGAATTCAAGTGCAGAATGCAGCTGTTGTAGAATAAGGTAATGCGAGTTATTCTGAAATGCAGCATATATACACCAGTTAGAAGTATGCTCGAAGCGCTGCAATGGTTAAATATTACTGACATGACAGTAATAGTGAGGATGAAAGATTAGATTTACTAACTACTACTTCACAAAACGGTCCAGTATTGTTTTTCATATCATAAAGAAGTATCTAACTCTAATAAAGAAACTGTAAATGAAATTTTCTCTTTCTTAATTGCTAATAATACCGTTTAACAACAATCCACAGATATCAGATATTCAATTACCATCCCAAACATTAGTTTATATGCCACTACCGACTTCGGGGTAGAAATACAACAATGTTTGTTTTCTTTTAAATATAATTTTAAACCTTTTGCAAATTTGTAATCAAAAAATGTAATCATGTAATCATGATTACGGTTACGATTGATCAATTTTTAATCGCCATAAATGATTACTTTTCTGATTAATATTATCAATCTGTAATCATGATTACAGATTACATATTGTAATCGTAATCATTAATCATCAATTAGATTGAATTTTGTCCAACACTGCTTCAAGTATTCATTTAAATGTACTGATGGACTCGGTAGCTCAGTTGATAAGCGCTCTGATTACCGTTGAGGTGGTATTTCAACCTACGTACGACCCCTGTGGTTCATATTCCACTTCGACACAGTCCTGCCTCATTTCTCCTACCTACTTAATTTCCTTACAACTATTATAGATTGTCCTTTCCCATATTACTTTTCTGAGATTTATGTATAGCTTTCACCTTCAGCAGAGACTTCAGCCCAAGCTAATATAAATACTATCAATGACAACAGCCACAAGTTTTCTCGAGCACATCGCGCTATTCTAAATAATCGACAGATGGCAACATCATCATTTGGATAGCTATTGCACATCTCACCTTGATTCAGTCCGGCGTCTTTTCTCCTACCTAGTTAGTTTACTTACAACACTATTATAGGGTATATTTTCGAAGCGCACAACCCAAAATTAATCTAGTCAAAAATACTTTGCGAAGCGCACACCTATTGTTAAGGGATTACGCATTGTTCTAGCACATATCTTTACCTGCCCTAAGTAATATACCCCCATAGGGTATATTTGCCAAGCGCAAAGAAATACACACCCAGGCAGGCACACACTACCAGGCAGACAGGCACACACACACACACACAGAGGCAGGCTGGCAGGGGCACACACACGCGCGGAGCGCGCGTGTGCCCGCCCCTGCCAGCCTGCCTCTGTGTGTGTGTGTGTCTTTGCGCTTGGCGCAGAGCGTACTCCTCCTAATATTAGTGGTTTAAAAACTTAACTTAACTTACATAGATCAGGCAGAATTCATAGATCAGGTAAAGATACGTGCTATAACAATGCGTTGACCTTAACCATAGCCGCGCACTTCCAAAACAATGCGTAATCCCTTAACAATAGGTGTGCGCTTCGCAAACTCCTGCTTGTGCGCTAGGAGAAGTGTTTTTTCATGGCTTGTGCGCTTCGCAAATACACCCCTATTATAGCTCCTCTTCTCCCATATTACTTTACGAGGTTTCACCATCAGCAGAGGTTTCAACCTAAAGCAATATCAATGGCAATAACCAAAAAAAGGTTTCTTGAACATTGTGCGCTTTTATTAATAATCGACAGATGGTAATCTCTTCATTTGGATAGCTACTACGCAGACAATATCCTAGTATAGTGAACAAAAATTGCTTCAGTAAATTTAAGCAGAGTCTCTGATAAAAGAGTGAGGTGGAAACGTTAACTATATGGACGCGGGCAAAAAAGAAGAGGAGGAAAAAGTGTAACGGTACGCCTTAGTTTTGTCTGTTACATAGTTAGATTACATATAACGCCTTAGCATCTTCTCAACAGAAATATATGGCATTAAACTATGTGCTAAGGAATGCATTGAAAGGTTCTTCCATAGTTCGCATGTTTATAATGTTACACAGCTATGATAAAAAGCCCTAAATTCTTGAGTATACCTTTAAATTCCAGCTATATTTAATCTCTTGCTTGGTATTTTACAGAGATGGAGTTTGTATTTTCATTAGAACTAATGTCTTACGTTTCAAATGATGTATTCGGGTTTTTCTTCTTTCTCTTCTTTCCATCGCATACCTGTCTATTTTGCCTACCTTTAAAAGTAAACCCAGCAAGGGGTCATGGCGGCGTAATAGGCTTCGACTTGTTACAGCCGAAGCCTTTACGCGCTATTCCCTGGGTCAGGGAAGGGGGTACTTCTGCTAAAGTTTCTGTGCAATGTCCTGCCTTGGAGTTGGGCTAGGCCAATGCACAGAATGTTCTTACCGGCGTTGACGTTCCGGTTCCTCGTGATACCACAAAACTGGAACCGGTGTGGAGATCGAGACGGCTTCGCCGGCTCAAAACATATGCTGCACAGCTTCGTTGTCCTGAACTCATCCACTTCGAGGACAGAACAATGTGCTTTAAGTGCCCGCAACAATTTCTGGTTTGGCGTCCGCACGTAGCTACGTATTGGCGAATTTGCGGGAATTTTCCTGGAACCAATACACACTAGAGTTTCACGAGTATTGTCGGTGATCTTTTTTGCCAACTGATGCACTGCACGCTCTGTGCAAATGTAGTGCTTGAAGCGCAAACGTGCAACTTTGCCCTTCCCATACACCGCTTGGCGTCTCGAAAACCATTGCTGGCGTTCTTTGGTGTACGCCAAATATTCGTCTTGCATCGGGAATTGCGTGCACATTACTGCAGTTGTAGGAAGCGATCTTGTATACTTCGCCAACGAAACTTTGCGTGCATACATTGATGTGCTGTAATGGAATGTCGAACTCTTGATTTTTATTAGATCAACAGGTTCGTCTACATTCGGTGCTCGTACACCGCCAGCGATCAGCCGACAACCAGGATCTAATCCAACAAAAGATTTGAAATACCCGGAGTCTAATTTAGCCCGGATAACGCGCCTCGTCTTGTACTGCAGCCATTTTTGTTATTTAATTTTTTTTTAAATAATAATAAAATAATAATAATTTAACATGTTGTTTCCGGTCGAAATGCAAGTTGTCAGAGATACTTTTTGTTCTTGATCTCGAAGTAAAACTGTCGGCAATGTATTATCTCCACCAGCATATCCATGGATGATGACTATGTTTTCCCATTTACAATTCCTACAAGCCAATCAGCCTACTAATAAACTTTATACGAACATACAGCTCACCTTTAAATTTTTTAAGATATTTTTCACTACACACGTTTTATACTCAGAAAAAGGTTGAAATTGTTTTCTATATTCCAACAAGAAATATGCTACAAAACAAAACTGAAATCATAAAGTGTCCGAAGAAAACCCCAATTTTCAACCTTAAAGCTACAAAATCTTACATCCATCATATATAACCTTCTACTGATTTTTGCAAGAATTTACACATGCATGTATACTATACCTATCTTTACCGTTTATATATTGTCTGTTAAAATTTGATGAATGTGTGTGTGTGTATGTATACTCAACAGACTTTTATATCTTATACAATTTTCCTGAAATTCCCATAAGTACCACAGCATAAAATAGAGAATTCAATTACCTGCAATAAAATTTTGATAAGCTTTATCTCAGGATAGAATTGAATTTTACCTCAAAGAAAGTAGTAGGTACATATATACATACCTTTCCTACCTACGCAGCACAATCATTCCATTATTATTACACACAAGTTTTTCAGAGAAAATCTTCTCTTTCTCGTATATTACCTACCTCTACTACTCAATTATTCTCGAATGTTATGTAATCCAATTTTTAATTAATTTTTCATTTAAGGTAAAAGTAATTTTACACGAGCATAAAAAATCGATTCGAAATGAAACAATGAGCCCAGTGCGAATTAAGGATCAACAACAAAATGTAATTACAACGAAAATAACAGCCCACACCTAGTCTACCAGACTACCAACCTTTCTACCAGCCTACCTACCTAACTACCTACCTAACTACCTACCTACAAAATAACGAAAAAGATAAAATATCTCCTTAGCTAAGGAAAAAATCCTTGTTTTTATCAAGAAAAGAAGGTCATACCTTTTCGTTAAATCTGTGAGGCCTCCAAGATTCTCTAAGACTTCCAAGAGCTACATTTCTTGAACCTACTAAAAACCTTCACACCGCGACCTACCCAAATATGTATGTATATACAACAACCAACGTTTGTACGGTCTTGGGTAGTGGAAGAGGGTGGGGGTAGGAGGAAGGAGGGGAGGGATGCTTGATACATTTTTCATTTTGTGATTAAAAATTATCGCAGTGGTTTGAACAGCAGCTCTCATTGTCAGAAGTGTTCTGCTATGTTACTTTGGTAGAGCTCTGGTGCTACAAGCATTGCTCCCTGTTACAACAACAACCAAACTCTATGTATATATTGTTCTCCATACCATTAATATTCCTGGTGCTGGCTGTTACCGACTACCATGAGTTTAATTTTTCACAATTTTCCTTGAAAGAAAAGAGGCTGAAAAGAATTATTGTTACGACCCCCTCGGAAGGTGAACAAATTGGAAGATTTTATTTATTTTTTATTTTTTTTTTCTACACTCCCCAGGAAGAACGAGACAGTTCTCGGTAATTTCACATTAAATTTAGTCTTTAGTTTGTTTTTTGTTGTTATTGTATTTTTTCTTTAGACTTTTTCAATTATTTTCATAATAAATTGGAAACGAGAAACGAGAAAATTTGAAATAAATTAAATTTTATATTTTACGTGGGTGTGTTTTGTTATTTTGATTTCAATAAATTGTAAAAAAGTTTTTTTTTCTCTGTTATACGTTGAAATTTGAACTTTTCAATATTCTAATTTGAAGAACTTTTATTGTTGTTGTTCTTGTTGTTGATGGGGAAGGAAAAGGGAATACTAAATCATCATCACTGACATTCAAATAAAAATACCTACAGTTCATTGAAATTGTACCTATAAAAATGTCAAGATTCAATGTAATTGTATATTGCGCTAAATTTGGCATTGATATGTATGTTTTTGATTTGACTCAATATTGGGGAGTTTAAATGAATTTCGAAAATAATGAGACTGATGAAAAAAGTTTTAACATACTTCTCAAAAGTTTTGCAAATTTTGAGGTTAATCAAAAATTATGTCAAACTCTGCATGGGTGTTCCACTTTGACTATGCATACTGAAAACTCAAAAAAATGAGGTGATTTGCTATCGAAAATTTTATATTAAATTTTTTCGCATTTGTGTTATTTTCGAAATAACACAGGATTTTAAATTTTTTCGAAAATGTGGACCTTTCAACGCTTATTTGGCTATAACTTAGCTCGTTTTGCTTACTGAACCGGCATTTTGGTCTTGTTTTATTTGTTTATTACCTACTGGCTTTCATTCATAATAACTAGCTTTATACATAGATGAATAAAAAATTAACGGTATAATTTCAAAAATATTTTTCTCTTGGAAAAATTATCTTCTTTGAGGGTCAGAAATCTCTTAAAGCAATCATATTAGCAAACTGTTCTGTACCCTGAGGAACATTCCTAATCTAATACCTTTCAGATAAGTTCAACAATATTAGCCTAGCTCAAGTATTCCACGAGATATAGGAAAACATGTCTTGCAACATATCTCACCTATACTTGAACGTAATTATTTTGAAATTCAAAATTTTTTATAATGATGGGAAAACTAAGTACTGAAGCAATAAAATAGAGTGAAACCTACTTCATAATTTTAACATTTATATTAAGAACTGTTAATAACATGTTTTTACTATTTGTTATTTTAGGAGATTTTTGACCCTCAAAGTAAATAATTTTTCGAAAAGAAAAATATTTTTGAAGTTATATCGTTAATTTTTTACTTATCTATAAAGTTTTTTGATAGTTTGCTATTATAAATGAAAAGCAGTAATAAACAAATAAAACAAGACCAAAATGGCGATTCAGTAAGCAAAACGAGCTGAGTTGCAGCCAAAAAAGCGTTTCAAGGATTACATTTTCGAAAAAATTTAAAATCCCTTGAAATTTTGAAAATAACACGAATTCCAAAAAAATTAATATAACATATTCGATTGCAAATCAGCTCATCGTTAAGAAGTTTCAGTATAGTACAGTCAAACTGGAACACCCTGTACATATTTGCAGAATTACACAGGGTGGGCCATAAAGCTTTGCATATTTGAAAAGTGTATTAAAAAAAACTATACTAAGGCGGGGAATTTTTGTTTGTTAAAAATTATATCGTCCATTTTATCCTGGATATTGTTTCTTAATTACTTTATTGTGGTCGGTTATTAATTATTGTAAAACTACTTGAAATGGTTTAACTACGCAAAGCAGAAATAAGACGCACCCTCGTCGGAACGGAACGGATCAACTACAATCAAGCCACAATGACTGAATTATCTCCAAGAAGAGGTATACCTACATTGACGAGTATATACTGACAAGAGAAATGTCTTGAACAGCTGTTTAATAGGAAAAAAAATCACCAATCGGGCGTAAGCGTCGTTTAAAAAAACAATAAAATAAAAAAAGAATGGAAATTTTGAAAGAAAGAATTGCATGTAGCATTTAAGCAACTTGAGCATATGTGCGGTAAAGGGAAATATACTTTTTTTTTCCTGGAGGGGAAATGTTTACATTTTTCAATAAACTATGTATTTGGACTCTCTCTGAGAACGCGTTCACAATGTAAAAAAAGTACGACAATTCCCTAAATTTAAGACACGTTTTTTCCTAAAAATAAATGTCATTTTCTTTAATATAATTCACACATTGTTTTGAAATCAGGTCATATATTGTTTTTCACTATTTTGTTTGAGAGTGCATCATTAACTACAGCTGATGTGGCGCAGCAGCTGTAAGAAAAGAACAAACAACAACACGAGAGGTGATAAAAACCAAACCAAATATCAACAAGAAGGAAAAGCAAAACATCTAATCGAACTGAGGGCCAAAGATAAGCCCCAACGCCCTAAAGAAGACAAAGCTGAATTATGCAAAAGAAAAAATCATCAAACAAAATCCAAAGAAGGAAGACAAAGAAGAAATTTGACAGCGCAAAAGCACTTGACTTGACTTGACTTGACTTTGAGAGTGCCTAACGCCCCAGCACCAGCATTAACTTCCATATTAAATATATGCTTTAATTTAAAAAACATATATGGTAGTATGGCCAGCGTTGCCAGACGACTATGATCTAAAATCTTAATTTTGACGCTTTAAAAAACTTCATTTAAAGCTTTTCAATATTATGAAGGTAAAATGATAGTTATTGATCTATGTACCAATTTATGTAGTTATATCGCTTCGAACAAATAAAACACCATAGTTTATAAGAAACAGAGATACATTTTTTAATAAATCAAATAATTAATTTATATGAAAAACTATATATCATGAATCCTTATGTATAAATGTAAAACTGCCTTTCACTTAATTTGTTATGAAATGCCGGTGCGAATGACGAACCACCAACTAAAACTAAAGGGTTGCGTTCACAAAATGTTTGCTAATAAGGGCTATTCAGGGATTCTACTTTCTGAAAATGTTATGTATGTAGCATATTCCAACAAAAAATTGTAGTAAAAGTAGTGCAAGTGTAGTAGATTTTAACAAGTTCTTAATAGGAATGATATACCACAATTTTATTAAATTTTATTGAAGACATGTACACGATGTCCTAAAATTCAAATACAAAAGTTATTTACTGTTTAAATATGAAACAAAAGTGTTTCTTTCTTATAGTTATAAAAAAAAGTAAGTCCCGTTATCAGTTTACATCCTATAAGAAAAAATACAATTTGTATCAGTCTTATTTACACAATGGAAAAATTTGTTAATGGAATGAAATTTTGTGAAATTTTTCGGGACCTACGAAAGGAAGATGGATTTCATACATATATAAAACAATCAAACGTTATAAGGAAACATCCTCTGGTATGGATCGCAAGAGAAGTGGAGGTCCACGCAGTGCGCGTCCTAGGCAACGTATAAGATCGTAAGAGAACAGATTCGTAGAAAAAATTTCGTTCGATGAGAAAAATAGCTGCGAGTTTGGGAATCTCAAAATCTTCAGCGCAATTATTACTCACCAAAGATCTAGGAGCAAATCCTTACAAAAAACGGAAAACTCATGGAGTTGCAGCTTCATTCAAGGACAAAAGTTCAGCTAGCGCTGAAACATGTGCCTAGGTATCAAAATTCATCCTCATTTATGATTTGGGACGACTTTTGTAGAAGAGGCAAACTTCCTTTTGTTTTTATTAAATAATATTACCAGAAGCAAGTTCTTGAAGCAGTTGTCCTTACAAGCTGCAAAAAGTTATTTAGATATTTAGAGATGATTATTACTGTTTGTAATAGGACACACCGCGAATGTAGTTCAAAAGTGGTGTGCTGATAACTTAACCGACTTTTAACCGAAGGATGAATAGCCTGCAAGCCCATATTTAAATCGTTTGGATGTCTTTGCTTGGGTCTATATGGTAGTGAAACTCAAGGACCGAAAAATCTATCGTTTAGAGCAGTTCAAGCAAGGTATGTTCGAAATTTTCGGAGGAAATGCTCGTGGAAAACGTTCGTGTAACTCTTTCGAAAAGAGGTTAATATTGGTAAAAGAAGCAAAAGGAGGTATTATCAAAATACATTTAATGTAATGTAGGTTTTTAACTATGCATGTACCATTAAATTTCAATGTTTGGGTTAGTTTCCTAAGGAAAACTCCGATCTTTATTTTATCGTTATTTTATTATTTATTCGACGTTTCGGGCCTTGATTAGTACCCCTCTTCAGGAGTTAACTACATTGAAATATAAAAAGACATAGTATGTATCAAGTATATAATTAATAGATATTATTAATACTTATTTCACATAAATACACATTAAAAATATAGTAGAAATGTTAACTGAACAAATAAATAAGTACAGGTTATAAAAAAAAATAGAATTTCGACTATTGTTTACTTTAAACGACCACAGATAAATGGTGTTTGAAGTTCTTTGTCATGTTGTGATGTAAAGTTTCAGCTTTCTTAGTTTGTGTTGTCTTAAATAGGTTAGATTCCTTTTTTCCATGTAGATGTGGCTTGCTTCTTTGAATTTGTTCTGTTTTTCTCTAGGTTTATAATTGTCGCATTATCAAGTGCGAATGCGTGTCCGGTTTGTATTGTATGGGAGGCTAATGCTGATCTTGGTGTTTTCTGGGCTATGTATGTTTTATGTTGTGATAGCTGGTTTTAAGTTTTTTTTTATGTTTGTCCTATATATGCTGTTGTGCAGTTTTCGCATGGTACTTTGTAGATAAAATTATTGGCTTCTTGTGTGGGTATAGGGTCCTTTAATTTTGTGTAGCATCTACTGAGTTACGTTATGGGCTCGAATGTCATTTTTGTTTTATTATTGTTATTTTGAATTATCCTGGCGATTTTTAGAGATGGATGGATTTGTATATTCGGGTAGTATTGTCTAATGTTATTATGTTGTTAATCGTTCTATTATGTTGGGTGTTATAATAATGCGTATTCCTTGTTGCTTTCTTGATTAATTTATCTATTTTGTGGGGTGGATAGTTGTTTTTCGTCAGAATGTCTGTTGCAATCTTAATGTTTTTCTGTGTAAATTGTCGATTACTTATTTTAAATATTTTATTGGTGAAGGATTGAGCTGTGTTAATTTGTGTTTGTTGTGGGTGGTTGGAGAAATAATTCAGTATCCGGTTTGAGCTACAGGGTTTACAGTACCAGTCAGTTATTATCTTGTTGTTGTTTGTTCTGATTAAGCGGATGTCCAAGAATGAGATTGGTTTATTATTCTCTGTTTCGATGGTAAATTTATTTTAATCTATTGTGGATGCAATTGAATGTATGTGCGAATTTTATTTTGGAGCCTTTTGATATTGCGCAGATAATGTACGTACTTTTTTTTTTTATAAATGTCGGTTTTATGTCGGATTTCTTTAATGCTTCTTCCATCACATGATCATGTGCCATTTCAGCTAGAATACCAGATAGAGGGTTTCCCATAGCAAGTCCATATTTTTGTTTGTACATTTTATTATTGTACTTAAAGTAGTGTTGCAGTCTATAACACATAATTTAATTATTTATTTGAAAAGAACTATGTCTATTGGTGTAAATTCCTCTATTATGTGCCACTGATTGTCAATTATCTTTAATATTAGTTCGGTGTCAACATTTGTATAAAGAGATTCCACGTTTTTAGTGTTATACCATCTAGAAAAGTTTATAGCTGGGTACACCGTCTTTGTGAATTTTTGGGAGACCGTATCGACGGGGGCATGTGGCTGTATCAATGGAGAGATACCTTTTTTTGGATTATATTGATGTAGTGTTTGTTAGCCATGGTAAGAACTAGTTTATTGTTTCTATTTTGGTATGCTGCGGTTGGGTCACTTTCTAGGTGTGTATAAGTGCATTCGCCACATATCATGGAATCCATTTTTTGCAAACATTCTAGTTTTTTCATTATTGTAGTCATATTGCTTTTGTCTGTTTTTACCTTGTATAGGAGTGGGTTTTTATTGAAAAATTTCTTCGTGGTTTTTTCGCAATGTTGTAGGAATATTTCTATTTTATTGTCTTTGTGGTTTTTAATGTGGCGTTATATTTCGTGTATTAACATTTTACATGTTTCTGATCTATCCTCTAGAGCAGGAATATCATTGACTGCATTCTCTGTAGATGTTATGAGTTCGAGGGCAGCTTTAGGTGTATTTATATTGGTTGGCATATTGAATTTAGGTCCAAGACTTAGTACTATAGTGGCTTCTATAGGAATATTTTCATCGGATAAATTTTGAGCATAATTTCGATCAAACATAAAATTGTGTGTTGCGGATTGCCTGTTTCTTGATAGTGTTATTTTATGTTTAAGTTTTTCGTTTGTTGTATAATTAGGAAATTCTGAACGTAATTATTAGGTATTATTTCAGACAAGTTCTTAATTAATTAGTTATGAGAGGTGGATGTTGATATGCTTAATTTGCCAGTGACATTCTTTAATTTCGAGATTGAGCAATGTTTTTTCGGTTTTCGTTTTTATTTTATTAAATCTGTGTCAAAATGGGAATTTAGTTGTGCATTACATCATAGACCCGCTCAAAAACGAAACGATCTGTAAACCTCCAATCAGCTGAAAACCATCATTAAATTTCAATAAAAATCTTGCAAAATATTAAATACTTGTTCTTATATCTTAATATCTTTTATCCATTTTAATAGACAAATTTTCGACACAAAACATAAAATAACTCTGGAATACATTACCGAGTTTAATTTAAAAACTAAAAATGTATGTATGATTACACTTCGATTCAACATAGCCATAACTAATAGCCTCTCAAATACACTTTTTCTATTTTTAGTTTCATTTTTGAATTTATATTAACCATTTAATACAAATTTGAGCTTCATAGTATTTTATTAATTCCTTAGTCGGTTTCAATATTTCATCATCTCGAAGTTCACTGATTAGTTTTTTGCTTAGCATAAGAAATCTTAACAGCTTCTTACCAATGAGTAAAATTAGGTACAACTATTTTGTGAGATTTTATATGAAAATATTCTTGGATTTTCTAAAATTCTTTTACCTTTTACTGCTATTGGAAAGTTTACAAAGTTTTTCTATTGTTTGGAGTAGTTTTTTGTAATTGTTATTAAAATTCCTAAACTATAGTAGAAATTAGTTAATACGGAGTAGGGTAGCAAAACGTTAAAGTATGTAGTAGATCTACTACAATTGCAGTAAAGTGGGATTTCTGGGGCTATTAGATATTAATTTTTTTTAAAGCTTTTGCTGTACGTATTCACTAGCAATATGATCTTTAGTATTTTTCAGCAAAATACAAGTATACAAAGAAAAAATTCCAAATTTAAGGCTGAAAACTTCACAACTTTATCTAGGTAAAATATCTGGCAAAATGAAGTTTTGACTTCACATATCGCAACGCAGAGTATGGCACATAAGTAATAAGTTGTTCAGCTCATTCTTATGTTTTTTAAAGTAACTACAGTTTATAAAAACAATCATCTATTCCCTACATTTCACGAAAAAAAAACAGCAAAATAAAACAAAAGATTGAAAATACCCTACATTTTAAGGAAAAACCAACCTGCGTTTTAGGGATAAAAAACCGTTTTCCAGGGTGGAGTTCTTCCTAATCTTATCGATAAATACCTAAGCTTTGAGGCACACATTGTTACCATTCACTTTAGGGAATATTTTTGTGTTGCGCACGTAGAGAGATGAAATTTCGTAATCGTTTATTTATTTTGTCTTAAATAGCAAATGAAATTTCAAAAATGGTTTGTGCTGCCCAGTACCGGGACTTGTACTTGTACTTAAAATATTTCATGTCCAGGTACTGGTACTGTACTGGTACTTGTACTTGGAGTTTTACAGGTCTGGTATTGCCCTACAAGAATTTAAGTTTTCAACCTATACCTACTGTGAAAATGATCAGTCCTAGATAGTTTTTTGTACTGAAAAAGTTCTTCGGAATATAAAATTCTATGAAATTCGTTATAATTAGTTTTACTGTTTTTACTTCACTTGAACAATTAAACTTTCACAGAGGGATGACCATAAGAAATTAAATACGAGGCAATCATCTACGGTATCGTAAAAATATTGGACTTAGACCAATTCTAACGTTTTTCCTTGTTATGGAATAATTTTGAAGTTAGGTTATAGCATAGATGGCACAAGAACTAGATGTCGCATACAGTACCAAAAAAGTATACAAAATTTATATGGCGGAGTGGTCCATTCCGGAATGGACCACAAGATTTAAAATGATGTATGCGTCGAGTGATTCATATTTTTTCGTATCTGAAGTATGGAAGAAGTCGGTTAAATGTATACAAAACTGCTATTATAAAAATATTTGCTTTTGGCATGCTCTACAATATGTTATGGTCCATTCCAGAATACACTACCCATTTCACAATCTGTATACTCTGTTTTAGTATGCCATGCGACATCTAGTTCTTGTTCCATCTATGGTTATAGTTAACACACCTTCAGGTATAACCAATTTATCGAAACTTTTATCCTAAACTTTTGTGCTGGCAGCAAAATACATATCGCTGCATAATTTTATCTTGAAAAGAAATTGAATCTCAACTCAAGCTTGAAGGCACGCCCCCCCCCCCCTTTCTTTCCACTAGAAAGCCCATAGTGCTGTCTATCTTTAATTTTCTCAGTCAATCAAATATTAGCTAGCACTAGATATGGTGTATATTCGAAACGTTAAATATTAGGTAACATCTCGTCCAAGATAAATATCATAGTTTTACTAGAAGTACCCTAGACAATAGTTCTCGAACGAAAAACCAACAACGAACGAACTGGATAGCAAATAAATTCCAACCTATTCACGTTGGATTCATCCCCGTTAGATAGTATATATTATGTGTGTACGTAGAGTGAGTATATTGAGTGAGTGAGTGAGTGAGTGAATGAGTGGGTTCTGAAACCCAAAGAATAGCAAATAAGAGTGGTTGGTGCATGGTCTGGAATAAATTTTGTATACGTACCTATGTGAATAGTACTATCAAAACCCCTCAATCTGAAAGTTTCTGATGCGATGATGGCAATAGAATCTATGTAGTTGCATAGGATAAAGTCGGTACAGTAAAATGACGCCAGAAGTGTAGATGAGCTTCTGGTTTATTTTAGAACTTCAAGTTCATTTGTTTTTCTTTCTATTTTTTTTTTGATTTTTGTTTTTGGTACGGGTAAGGTAAATCAAAAAATTTTTGAAGAAGATATGTTTTTTAATTATTCATAAGATTGAATGGGGGTGGTTTTTCTTCTCTATAATATATGTTTAAACATACGCGACATATATTATGATTATGAAAGAAAAACTATATACATATATGAAAAAATTCATATTAGAACTTTTAGCAAGAAATCTAATGCCAATGTTGTATTTATTACGCTATCGACGTTTTTAAAATTAATTCAATTTTTATACCCTAGATGAAATCTAAAGGGTATACTACTAAGTTTGTCATTCTATTTGTAACATTTACAAATAATGATAGTAGAGAAAAATGGATTGGACACCCACGCATAATATTAAAAGTTATTTTGATTCTTGCATGTCAGCTGTAAGCCTGTTCATCTTTATGTCCGTCCGCGGGTCTGTGCGTCCGTCTGCCCATCCTCACGATAACTCGAGAATGCGTTCAATTAGTAAGTTGAAATTTTGCACACAGAGGTTTTTTTAAAAAAAAAAAAAAAGTAAAATTAAGTTCGAAAATGCGACAAATCGGGGAACTCCTTTGTAGGGTTGCCATACAAAAATTTCGTTCTAGAAATATATGCGAAAAACGACTTCAAAAATTAAACTTGCACAGATGGATGACCATACGAAATTACATACGGGCATTCATCTCGGGTATCATACGAATTGGTGTTAGTCCAATTCTAGCTTTTTCACTTGTTATATTTTGAATTTACTTATAAAGTGTTTTTTTACACTTTTTTTACTTCTTTTTTTATTTTCCTTACATTTCCCACATTATCCTAATTTTTTTAAGTTTTCTTTTTGTTTTTACCCATCCTCTCTTGTTCGTTATTTAACCTGATTAATTTATTGCTTTTAGTCAGCCTTCTCTGTTTAAACCAAAATTATGAATTTGTAACACTATCTCCACAAAAATTGACTAAAAAAAAACTATTATTTATTTTTTCAAGTATTACACCTTCACGTGAAAATGCAGGCAATTTCTAGTCCGTGGTCGTTAACATACGAAAAGGCACTGCTAATTATCAAAGTAATTGATTCCAATTACAAGTTTCACGAAGCTAAGTTTTCCTGAAAATTTATTGCTAAATCAGAAATAATCACAATAGCTATAAGGAACCAGGTTGAAATTTCTCAACTATTAAATTCCATTCCCCACCCCATTTTCATCATACCATAAAATCTTCTCCTTTTTACGTAAAATTCAAAAAGGACATACATACACCAAACTGATTTATTCAATCAAATCTAATGAACTGAAAACTTGTAGAAAATTAAATTCGGTTAAGTACTACAAACACTCCCTCCACCCTTCTTTCTAAACCATGATAAGGAGATTGGATACGCTTTGATTAAAATTGCGAAGAAACTTTAACGAATGAAAATTTTCTGGTAATCAAGAAGGATATACCTTTTTATAATGAGATCCTCATCCGAAACGCTTTTCTCAACCGGTTGTTTATAAAATTTTATTCGACTGCCAAATACTCTTTTCAGCTTTATATACATATAGATCTCGTTTACATTAATATAAATTATAAGCGGAAGTATATAATATTATATGCTCCATGTATAATTACTTTCCCCTAATTTAACTTAATGCGAGAACGGTGTTGTTGTTGTTGGTGGTGTTGGTGTTGTTTTTCACTGTTATTATAAGTTAGCTGGTTGGCAATGTGTAATGAACCCGGAAGGATAAAGTGTTGAAAGTTTTTCAAGTGATTTGTTAGAACTTTTTTCATTAAGATTTTAACCTTACTCAATAAATAAACCATAAAATTAATTATTTTCCTTAATTTATTTTGTATCGAGCGTAAGGTTTCGGGAGGATTAGCTTTGAAGTTCGGAGTATTTTAATAAAATACAAATTTTCAGATAATGGAATTAGCCAGTGGGCTGTGGAGTGAAAACTGATAAAAATTGACGTTGTAATTTGGGTCAGGGGATAAAATATTAAAAAACGGGATGCTTTGAGATTGGTTATTTTCGATGGAAAAATATAATTTGTAGTATTTTAGAATATATAATCGTTATATTGTATATGTGAATGGGGAGTTAGTAATATATATATATCGTAGACACTTTATGTAAGTCAGCACTTCACGAAAAGTCTAGGAACAGTTTGCGCTTAATGAGTTTTTACACGAAGTGTCTGAAAGTTTTAGTCACTTCATGAAGGACTACAAGCCCTTATACGTTGATGGTGTAATACCAACCGATATAACCGAATGCTAGAAGTGGGAGATTAGCGGTGACAGAGGAGGTCGCACCAAGGCGTGACACATACACACACACTTACATATATACACGAACACGTGCATACACACACATTAGACAGTGCAGTGAGCACAAATGAATACGGATAAATAGAAAAATGTATTGGATTGCGATAATTGGATAAATAGAAAAATGTATTGGATTGCGATAATTGGAAGTACATTACAAATGATAATGAAAGTAGAGTTGATTGATAATTGCTTGAGAGTTAGTAAAAATAAACAGTATAGTACAAGAAATAAAAGGACTTGCGAATTATATTTCAAATATTTTGTTTTGAATAACGAATTAAGGCCACACTCGTGACAATATTATCATTACCTGGAAAATAAACGTAGGAAAAGCCCAGCTCTGTCTGTAACGCGTTCGAATCCCAGCATGCTTTGTTTTTTAATAAAAAAATAAATAAATAAAAAAAATAACACAAAAGTAATAAACATAAAAATTAAAAATTAATAAAAATAAACGTAAGAAAATCCTAGAATGTCTGTAACGCGTTCGTATCCTAGTAAGGATTTTTTATCTTTACATTAAAAAAAAATAATAAATATACAGGGTTTCCCATACGTACCGCATTTCCTTTATACCCTGAATTCCTCACTCAATTTCGAGAAATAAATTGCATGTTAGGAGAGCCGGAAAATGCACGGTGTGGACGGTAGGGGGGTTTTTTGATTTTGGGTTCTTTTTATCCTAATACCATGTAATTTTCTTGTTATACACCCTATGAAGGTGATAGTAAACCCTCTGCGGTTTCCAACAAATGCCCAACCACCTCTCTACCCCCTTTCTGTCAGCAGTTATAGGGCGTCAAAGTCAAAAAATTGGATTTTGCAATTTCTTTTTCAATTTTAACGATTTTCCCGCTAAAAAGCAAGATAAGGATAGCACTTTCTTGCACGATTTCGAGACCTCCGAGTGTTACCTTTCATTTGATCCTGCATATGTACCTACCTAAATGCTACCGTTTTTGAGATATTCCCGTTTTTATGATGCATAATTTCATTAATTTTGCTAATAACAATAGAAATCGCGTCCAATTTATTCCACTCAAATTAGCAAAAAATTCATAAATTTATGAATCATAGAAACGGGAATATCTCAAAAACGATTGCATTTAGGTAGGTACATGTGCATAGTCAAATTAAAGATAATGTTCCGGGGTCTCTAAATCTTGTAAATAAATTGTATATTTATCATGTATTTTGGCGGGAAAATCGTTAAAATTTGAAAAAAAATAGGATGTTTTTTCCAATTTTTGGACTTTGACGTACTACAACTTAAGATTGAAGGTGACAGTAGGGCTGGTTGGACATTCATTGCAAAGCATAGATGGTTTGGAAACAGTACTAAAAATCGTAAACACCCCTACCGCCCACACCGTGCATTTTCCGGCTCTCCTCCCATGCAATTTATTTCTCGAAATTGAGTGAGTAATCCGGGGTATAAAGGAAATGCGGTACGTATGGGACACCCTGTATAGGTATATAAAAAAATAACAAAATTAAATGTTTTTTTTATAAACTTAAGAGAGAATTTTGGTCTAAGAACGGGAAAATTAAGCTATGGATTACCACTAAGAAGCTTTGGATGAATCTTAAAGATATTAGCGTGGGGAAATCTAAGCTTATTAATGTGAATGTTGATCTTAATGAACTGAATCAAAGCTTCAACGTCTAATTCGGGCAGTGAAGATACATTTAATATTAGATATGTTGAATTCATCCGTAATATTCCTGCTGAGGGGTTTTCTTTTGTGCATATGACTGAACAGGAGATATATGCGGAAGTTACTGGTATAAGATCGAACGCAATGGATCTCGATCGAATTCGTCCTAGTTTCGTTAAAGTTATTCTACCTATTTTACTACCGCATCTTATCAAAAGTTGGAAATTAGCAAAGATAATACCAATTCCTAAGAAATTTTCATCAGGATACCGTCGTATATCTATTCTTTTATTTTTATTTAAGAGGGTTCCTCAAGGATCAATTTTAGGCCCACTACTATTTACCACGTTCATTAAAGGCTTATTCTTGGTAGTAAAACTTTATAAACTTCATGTGTATGTTAATGGCTTTCAACTTTATATCACCAAGTCACTGGAATCAATTGATGATGCACAGTAGACTGCGTCAATACCGATCTTATGCACATACATTCTTGGGCACTACAGAATAAGCTAAATCTTAACGCTTCATGGTCCGCCTCAATAGTCATATTTAAAGCTGAGCTTGATACGTCTTTCTTTCTTGTTTTGAAGATTAATGATGAGATTATCCCATATAGCAAATCAGTTAATAGCCTGGGTATAATACAATATTCAATCAAACTTTAAGCTGGAATGCTCATATTAACTGTGCTATTTGCAGAGTATTTGCTACCTTCCGCAAGCTCTCAGGATCTGCAGTATATACTTCTCAAAATACCCGCAGGTTTTTAGTAAAACTTATAACTTATGTATGTAAGATTTTTTATGCACTCGATTCTACCACTTAGAGAAAGCTGAATGTCGCTTTTAACTCTGCCATTCGTGATATATTTGGTATGAAGCACTATGACCATGTTTCTCCATATGTAAAATGTTTGGATGTACAGATAAGTCTTATCTGGAAATAAAAATACTACTTCTTCTGCGGAATATAATTTATAACCAGAAGTCCATTTACTTCTTTAATCAAATTAATTTTGTATGATTATCAAGAGAACTTAATTTAATTCAGCTGCGTTTTAAATATCAAACTACTGAATATCAATTTCTAGTACAATCTGTGAGATTGTGGAGCACTCTTCTAAAAAACATAAAGAGAAGTAATAGCGGACGTAATTTCCGATCGTTGTTATATAACTTATTTCAACAGCAAAACATGCAATATTCTTTAGTCAATAATATAATTTCTTTATTTATAGATTAGCATACATATTAATTCTAAATATAGCTAAAATAAATATATATAAATATTAGTGTATTATTAAGTATGAAGTTTTGTTTTTCGAATTTTCGTAGGTCCTGCACATAATTATAAATTGAAGAATTTAATTGTGTAGTTCTTTCATAAAACTACTCGCGTCTACTTTTTTTTCAGTTATAATCATAAAAATTTCCTAAAGAGGGCTAAAAAGTATATCATAAAGTGGAATGCCCATTTTGGGACCGAAACCTCCAGACATGAGATTTTTTATTAAACGGTTCACTATGCTACTCCGAACAAATTTTATTAACAATGTTTATTTCAATTCAGCAGGGCAAGGCGAGGGAGGGGTGTAAGAGTTTGATCTAGTACATTTTTGGAAAATCTAGTACATAATTAAATTCCTTAGGTCAGAGAAGAAGTTTCATTACACACACTCCTATACTCGGAAGCTTTAATAGCCATCCTTAAACTCACTTTTTTAGTATTTCAATTTTTTTTATTTGTACTGAGGTACTAGATTTTTTGCATGTTATATCGGTCTAATTCAGTAGGGTTATGTCCGATTAGAAAATGGGTTTCATTATTTGCCTCAGCTCATTATCAGCTACAATTCGTGGAAGAAAATTTTTCTCTGCATACTTTTAGGGTGGAGGGTAATAGCCTCCGGCGGGTGGGGGGGGGGGGTGAGGATGCCTGGTTCCAATACGACATGCTGCATATCAACTTAAAGGTCTTGCCGAGTACTGTTGGGTGGTGTAGTTTTTTCCGGATTCAGAAAACTTTCTCGGGACTTTTTGCCGTCGGAAAATGCATTTTCATGCACTTGGGTTTTATACACCCTAGTTACTACATTTCGCCTATATTTTTGCAGTTCTTTCCTCCATGACCATTAAGTGCTCCGTTGGGAACATTTTCACCTCGCTGAATTGAAATAAACATTGTTAATGAAATATCTTCAGAGTATCATAGTGTACCGCTTAAGACATCTCTGTCTGGAGGTGTCGGGCTTAAGGTTATATGAAAAGTGGGCTTTACCCTTTATTGACGGCTGTATACGCAGGCATACGCTCACTTAAGTCTCCATAACTTTTGTAATTCGTTGAATTTCAATTTAATATTTTATTAGCGTAATCTGACATGTCCTACAACGAAAAATGAAAAAAAAAAACACTTTTCTGAACGTCATCCTGTTGCTTCCTCTTAAATGAAATCTACCTACAGATGTTCTTACACAAGTCGAAATGTGAAACTTTATACTCTTATTTGTATTACTGTGTTCTATCTTTGTAGACATCAGCAGCGTCTTTACCGATTCATCCTTCATCTTTTATACTTATTCAACCACACACATACAATATCTAATTACTCTCGGTACGTATTTTTGCTTTGACTTTGTCTAAATCACCGCATTTCCTTATCCTGAATTTTCACAGAGACTAAAATCTATACCAAGAAATACATACATACATGTACATTATATATATATATATATATATATGTATATACTTTCCTACAAAAAAGAGTCATGAAACTAATGAATTCGATGAAATCCTTTTGAATCGAACCATCAAAAGGAGCAAACATTGCAAGTTCCATCTATAAAGTATGCATATAAAAACGAGCACCTATAATCTTCAGAAGCAACATTGAATAGCCAGCAACAAATACAGTGAAGTCTTAAACTTTTATGGCCATTGGAAATGGAAGGAAGTCTCAATGGAGAAATATCAGAAGTTCAGACCGACTAAGGATGTAAAAGTCCTATATTTTGCCATTTTTATCAAATTTATAATTCCAATTTACTTGCAAATGGGATTTCCGGTGCTACTCCTCCTTTCAATACAACAAGATCCTGTTGGCCTTTCTCAATGTCTAAAGCAAGGATACAAAAACACCCAGCAGAACAGTGACTGGGTTGGAGAAAATAAGGCCATGACCAAAAACTATGTGCATATAGTAGAAGGAAAATATACAAAATAAAATCATTCACAAACCGAGAGAAGCTTAAGTAAGAAAGTAAAAGGACAGAAAAAAAAAAACAAACATATAACAACAATTTTTAGTTGTGTAAAGATACAGTGCGGCAATGGAGTGGAATCCGATAGCCTAGGGAAGAAATCTGTTGAAAATTGGGAGGCGAAACTCAACATAATTTAACTATTTTGCAAATATCTATATTATGTTTAGTATATATGCAGGGAATAAGCTAAGACACAGCGCATTCACTTTAAAGTTTGTGTGTTAGTTGTATGTGAAAAATTTTAAAGTTAAGATCGAAAAAGTTTTTAAGTGACATTATAAGCAGTGTGAGAATTTTTGGGGCGCACAAAAATCATCGTATCGCCTATATAATAATATCCTTTTGAGATTCGTGAGTCTACGTATATATTCTTCCTTCTATGCTTCTTGCCGACAGGACCACCTTATGGATTCTGGTGGTTGTGTGCACAAACAGTAAATGTTGGATACATGCCAAGTGAATACGGAAATCCTGAGTATGCAGAAATGAAGCCAAAAGCTATTTAAGAGTGATATTACTTTTGTGTGGCGATATATGCACTGAAGTATATCCTCCAAACCGCCTTGGTGGTTCTATTCCGATCTCCCCCCACCCCATCACCACACCACATTCCCAATAGAAATTGTCGTCATCGTTGTTGCTATTACCACCGTTGCCGGTTTTGTCGTCGTAGCCCAGCCCAACCCAGCGTAGCTCAGCTATAATAGCGTTTGCTTTTGGACTATCAAGTCCTTTCTCTGCGACAAGGCCATTACTGCCAACAGCCACTGATCCTGATGCTTAATATGTCGGTTTGAATTCTCTACGTTGTAGGCTTTGGTAAGGCTTAGTGTGGTTTAAAGTGGAGCTTAAAATTACTGCACATAAATTTCCTGAGGAATAATATAAATATCACACTAGTACAATATTCTATACCGGTATCTATAACTACCATATATAGTAGCGGCATAGCGAGAGTCCTTATTTTGGATATTATCAAACGATGGATGGCATATACACCTATTTACATAGTTATCTACATATATGTATACTATAGGTAAAGGTCTCCGGGATAAGGATTATATCTCCAACCGCCAGCCAACCCTCAAACCACTAGGATGGAGTTAAATGTACATAAATTGTTGTGAAAAATCGATTATTGTTATGCCCTGTCGCCTCTGGGTGCTAGCCTCCAATCTAAAATGTGTGTATGTGTGTGTGTGTCTCTCCTTCTCGGGTATCTCTTTCCAATATGTAAATTTTTGTAAAGTTTGCATTTTGGCATTCTCTTCATGGCTTGCGCTTGCATGACAGCCTTTATACTTCTCTGCTCCTGTTCAACCCTGTTTTGCCCTGCTATTAAGACACTTTAAATGCTTTCGCCATAAAATGTTTCGGAATTGCTCACTTAAAAGTATAATTTGCGTGATTGTAGGGATATGTCAGCTCGCTCTAAAGTCGTACTTTATAAAGTTGCAAACTGTTTATGAAACTTGCTTCTTTTAAGCCAAAAATTTTCAGAAATGGAATATATGGAAAGTTTTAATGTGGTGGAGTTGTTGCAATGTTGTTCAATGTTATATGAAGGCCTGTATTCCTACTGATTCCCCCCCGGAAGATACTTTTCAAGCTACAATATCTGAAATAGAAATGCAAACGTGTTCATGTCAGTTCCAATTTTTTGTTTATTAGATGAAAAAGTTAGAACGTATTAAACTATAAATCATTAGATGGTTTTAGAGCGGTTTTTTCTTTCCACTTCTTCTTGAAATATTTGATGTCTTATATGTTCATGTTCATGTTTGTAGATGTTCTTATAAGAAAAATGAATAGTCAGACTAGAGAGATAAAGAGAGTTTTTTTTTAGCAATGGGAAGTAGTCCAAAGCTGCAGTTATCTCTCCACGTTAAGCACCTCGGTAAACCTAAACTCAAAACTAAAGTGGGGTTGGATGGATTGAAGAGCGGTTAAGGCTCCGATTTGGAAACCGATGGAACGCAGGCCACAATAAGACCCATTGTTCACCATTCACACTTTAATTGCTCATAGGTCCCAACCGGACGGTATTATACAAAGTTCAGTAATTGGACACCAACCGCCTCATGCAGTTCGTGCAGGAGTAGTGACCTAAGGAATCTATAATGCTTTCCTGAGAGAGCCGGACAGTGACAAAGAAAGTGAGTCACCGTTTCGGATTAATCTACATATTCTCTGGAAAAAGGATCAAGTCCCAACCTGTGTAGATGACCAGTGAGAAATGGCACTATAGAGTTCTTAGGGTTGGCCTGTTTAATCGTAGTAGCTTTTTCGTTAGATATGGGTTAGGTTTACCTCACAGTTCCTTTGTAGTTCTACCAGATGGATCATCTAACCAAAGTCAACTGTGTTGGCAATCTAATCCAAGCAGAAATATTAGAGGCAAGGTTATGGAAGTAGGTGCACTCTTGAGGTGTCTAAGCACCAGGTTATTTATGTTACTTACAATATCCTTGAGATGGAGCCAGATTCTCAGCTATCAGGTGAGGAAAACTTTACGATTTGTGTGTCTTTCTAAGCATTCGCGTTTCTTTGTTTCCCTTAAGACGGGTCCAGAGTCTCAGCTATCAGGTGAGGAGAACCCTATGCTTGCCTGATCCTGCCAAGAGCTGAGCTGCCTACCACTTTAGGGCGACTTCCGTAGTAATAGACATTTCACCAAAGTGGGGTTCTGTGATACTTGAAAAATACTGGGGTGGGACAATGAAAGCCACAATTGTAGGAGGGTAATTTATATGTTCGTTATTGGTATTTCTTTTACTTACTTTAACATAACAATGACGATATATTTGTCTAGATGCTCAACTGAGAGTAGCTCAACACAGCAAGAATATAAGCTTAACATACGCAATTTAAATTGATATACAAAATTTATAAGATGGATAATGTCACGTAACGATATTATCCCCGGTACTTAAACTTGAACAGAGTAAACGTATGACTCAAAAATTAATATTAATTAATTCGAAAAATATTAAAGTGAAACTATCTTAAAACGCAACCCCCGACAACTTGACAAGATCAAATAAAAACAAAAAAACAACACAACCTATTTGTTTATAAGTTTTCTCATTTCTCGAGGTGCCTTTTGCACTTATTGCAAAACCCTACGAATGCTTCGGTGTGGTGGCTAACCCGAGGTTGGTGCATGTCGATGGTGCTGAATACAGTTACAAGGTGTTTTGTTACAATCGTGATTATGGAGAGGATGCCTCAGAGACTCTAAAATTTTTTAAAAAATTTTGAAAAAAGACTGGCAAGCTCTCCGCCTTTTAGTTCCCGCTCAAATCAATGTGGCAAGGCATCCAGAGAACGAGTACCAGATTACTTCGAAAGAGGGAATTCAGAGTGGTCTTTCACTGCAATCCTAGTTTGATGGTTGTGAAGGGGATGTGGGGATGCATGTGAAAGAAAAGGTAACCGCAGCGCTATGAGGGTCTATGGTCTATGCGAGAGCCTTTGGCTGCACATGGGGTATGAAACCGAGAGTTGTGCACTGGATATATACCTTAGTAGTAAGATCCATGCTCATGTATGCCTTTTGGGCATAGTGACCGAGAACGAAAATGGTGACTGTTAACCGAAAGCTGGCAGGCCTTCAAAGGGTCCATGTGGTTCACGGCAACTGCCGCTTTTGAGGTCTTACTAAGCCTGCCATTCAGGTAGATATCGAAAGAGCTGTGTGTGGGAGGATGGGTCAATGGCGTGTGGGCTGGAATGGGAAAACTCTCTGGCACGTATGCCATTTGATCTCGTTAGTACCGGACCTTCGATTAGGTCGCTGATTCTCCGTAAGTTTTCCTGAGACAAAGTCATTGACTGAGGGAAGAGCCTGTGCCATTGTCTACTTTCTTGAGGTTTACATGAGATTGGAGTAGTCACTTGATAGGTTCCCGGGGGGGGGGGGGGATAAAATAAGCATGGTCGGAAAAAAGTCTCATATAAATTTTACCTATAGTAATAACAATGCCAAAGAATTAGGATCCTTTGATATAAGATGTTGTTTGTCTCTTGGTTCCATTTGTTTTTTAATAATTAATTATTCATCTCTGCATCTACGATTCTTTCTCTTCACAAAAACAGAAATAAATTACAGAATACAGATTTATTGCAGACTTACTTATTTCTTCAAGGTTTTTGAAACCTTGAAGCTATTGAAGGTAAAATTCATGTTGATTGTGTTTTCACTGACTTCATTATGCTCTTTTATAGAATTATTCATAGAATTCTTGTTTAAAAGTGATCTCTTCCCGCTTTCTTTGCAAATTTACTATATTCCTATTTCTCCAATCATAGAAAAAATATTCTCCTTCAATGAGTCGTTTCAGCTGCTCAATTAAAACGCTTGTGTATCTCAAGGCAGCCATATTAGACCACTACTTTTCAGCTATTATTTCAATTATAAAAATAGGGATACAATTACTGTTCAAGAAATCATAATTTTTCGTTATGTTTCTAATGAAAATGTCTGTGCTCGTTGCCTTTCAAAATAGCGAACGAAATATGTACTACCTAATCATAGAATTGACTTTTTGTTAACTACCAACAAAAGTGCTATGTAAGAATGGACCACGATTAATATTTTTAATTTTCCAACACCATCTTCCATAAACATTAAGAGTAAAAATTTTATGATTTCATACAAAAATAATTACAAGGAGTTTTAATAAAGTAAATAACAAATAAACCATAGTCACAGTTACGGCATATAGTACCTATATACGTAGCTATATAATTTATATACATATATTTATATTTTTCAATTCCAAATTACCATATAATCAAAAATGCTATGCAGTACTTACAAATTTGCCCCAGTTTAGCGGAAATTTCTTAAAGATATGTACACTGTTCCAACACATCAATTTACTACTAGTGTTCCGTTCAAGACTTCAGCTATGGCAGCTATTAATTGCTATTAGAAGCTATTTTGCATTCAACATTTTTCAAATAATCTATTTTCTGCAAAGGCACAACTGTTTTTTGATAGTTCTCGAGAGCATAATTTCAGCTATTGACGTTATAGTCAGGTACTGGAGCATGCCAAGTCTTTTTGAGAAAACTATGTCTACATTTCTAAGTCTTCAGTTAAAAAAAACTGTGCCGTCTTGAACGCCTGCTTGAAGTAGGAAACCGATGTCTGGAATGACAGCTGCGGCATCTTGGGTGCCCATGTACGAAGCTAATGGCTTGAAGACTAGCTACGACGTCTTTAGAGCCTGCTTAGTAGTCCCGTCTTGAAAACCTGCTGAACGCAGGGAGTTGATGTCTTTAATATTCACTGCGACGTAGACAGCGGTGCGTCCCGATTGCCTGGCTACTGGTTGATCGAATAACAGCCAGATTAAAGGTGATCTTCTGGATCTGAAAAGAGAGTGGCGGCCCCGAGTCTGCATGATGGATACTGGAAGCTAACATAAGGTCAATCTGTTGGACAAATGACCTCTCTGGCCCAGACTGTCCCTATGATAGCCGGAACGTGTGTTGGAATCAAGCCGACACTATGTCGCCTTGATGGTTGCTGCAAAAGGAATAATAACGCTGGTGTTGTTTTCAAGGTTTGCTTTTGGTAGTTTGGACCAAGTCGACCTTATGTCGATGTAGTGGTTTTATGAACAGCAGCACTGATGTTGGAACTGCGGGAGGAATCCACTGTTTTCGCAACAGATCGTTTGTGAGAGTCCTAACAAATGTGAACTCTGAAAAGAAGCGTCAGTTATGAGGTCCTCTCGTAGATTTTTCTTTATTTAATGTTGCTATTATTCTTCAACATGATTATTTTTCTCTTCTTTACAAAATTTTTCTGCAGTGTGACTGAATTGCCAGTTTACATCAGAATTTTTTGTTTGTTTTCTATTTACAATAAAGTCAAAGCCTACATAGCTAAAGTGCTACTAGCTAAAGTTTAAATTTTGAACGTACCTTCCTAACTTATATTGCATTTATTGACAAATTTACACCTCACACAACTTTAAGTGTAATTTTACAATTTTTGAAATCATTCAAATAAATTTTTCCCTAAATGTGATCACTGCTATTAAAAGGCTTACGACCTAAACGGAATTAATTGGGGTTTACTAAACTACTATTATAAGTTTATGGCGTTGTGTGAAATCACTTCTCTTCATACTATGTTGAATTGAAACGAATACATAGAAAGTTTCAACATACAGGAGAGGGTGTCCCATTCGTCAAGGATCAAACTGTAGGGATAGAAACTCGAACAAATTTTATCTAGTACAAATATAAAAAGTTGGGGTCTACCATTATTCATTTGTTACAACGTTCTGCATTTTTGCGTCACTGATTTCTTTGCACACACACAAGATTTGTAAGCACTTTGTAACTATTATGCGTGAAAAAAATAATAATAATACCACTATAAAGCTGAAGCTATAAGAGAGTTTTGCCTATGAAATAAATTCATAGAGAATGTAGTCAATATGAAATTGGCCGAGTTTTCTGCATTATCCGCAGCTCCAGAATTGAGTGGAAAAAAATCTTTTACAAACGAAAAACTTTAAAAAAAATTTCTATGCAAAAGCAAGCGTTTCGTATTACCATGAACCGTACACTCATCAGTACGGTTTGGTTCCTGCTTGGTATATACGCTAAAATGAACAGATATTAGCTAGTATTAAAAAAATATTACAAGGGAAAATGAAATCTTAATAAAAGCCAGGATTTCTCCACTTGTCGGAAAATAAGTTGTTGTGGGATGATATATTCTTTTCATTTTCTGAAACCTAATTACTTTTCCTAAAAATAATTGTAACAATGTAAACCCCGAGTTCATTGTCTAGAAGTAATAAAAATTTCCCAAAAATACCTCTTGCCGATAGCAGCAGACCTTATCAGTTTTCCTGGAAGAAAGGCAGACTGCGACTTTATATGTTTTTTCCCGATAAATCTGCACGAATGGAACACCCTGTATAGTATGGCAAGTCATTCATAAAGGTGTAACAAAATCGTAACTTTTCATATCTACATTGTTAAAATAAAGTTGTATAATAGGCTATTTCTGTTTGGGTTATTGATTGGTACATAAATAAATAAAAATAATTGTGTTTTTCATAATGTGGAAATCGTTCATAAATTATATTGTCAGGGTAATTTTGTGTATGTACGCTATCATAGAATGCAATAGCATTATATATACAGTAATTCTGATTAAGTGATTTATATACATTACAAAACTATAGGTACAGAAAAGAGTACCTACATTCTACATCATAATCATTAATCAATAACGACCAGATATACTAAATTTCATATACAGAATACAATAATAACAACAAAAACAACAGCAACAACTATAATCTACAAACAATTGAAAATTACTGAACCATGAGAGTGAACAATGAGACTCTAAACTCAACCCAAATATGATATTGCAACCACCTGAGCAGAATTTTCATCATCGACTAATTACAATCCATAAATAATGTTCCAAATGTAAAGCTTAAAAGCACTTTGTCATGGATGTTGTAACATTTGATTAACCGCGCACTCTTGAACACCAGGCGGGCGAATGGTAGCATTTACATTTGCTTTGTGTCTCTACAGAGTTTATCGTACCTACCTACCAACCTACCTACCTACCTACCTACCTATCCATATATATATATAATACAATCTATAGCAACAAAAGCACTGCATCAGCAGCTAAACCTAACCTAAGTAAGTATGTCCATGTATCCAATCCATCCATGAATATCTATCTATCTATACTGCACCAAGTGTTTCATGCTCCATAGAAAGCAAGTTTGGTTCAAGTAATTCAACGTTAGGTAATCAACTGGTAAAGCCATCCAAGTATGTATAGAAGTCGTCCTAACTTGAATTAAGTTTTGTTAAAAGTTCATTGTCCCAGCGTGCGCGCGATGTTATAAAATATCGCAACAAGTTTGACCAGGGTCACTATGTTTCTTCGATTAAGGGGAGACCCCGAAACTGGGCACCATCGTCGTAACTATAGTGAAAGAAGACTCATTTTAAACTATATAAATTACCACTAAAGTTTCCATTGTGCAATGGTGTGCAAAAAAGTGTATTGCAGAAAACTCTCTATATGAATAAAACTGGAGTTCTATGTGTGTGTGTGTAGTGCTATACGTTTCCCAACTAAAACTTTACAAAGTCAACTTTTTGTTTAAGTTTCCATATTTGTTAGACAATTTTTAATCATTTGCCGATAGCAATAATTGAAAAACGACATTTAATTTATTTTCTATTTTGAGTATACGCTAGTTTTCGAAGCTATGTACTACATTCATGCATACATATACCTCGGTTGAAGAAGTCAACGTCCCAGACTCATTGCTACTTTGAGAAATTCTATTTATCCACAATGATCGTGATGATTGTAACTGTTGAGTGGTGGACATAGCGGATACAAACAGAAAATTGATGGCGAAAAAGCATGACTTTAATAATTAAAAATAAAAAAAAATAAAAAAAATTTTGCAACAAAATTTTGTAGTTTGCTATGGTGGTGTTAATAAATGACTCCCACTCTAAGTAGAATTAATTTTCTACATAGAATTGATACGTGCTGCCACAATCTTATGACCCCCCGATGTGTCTGAAGAGCCGTTGACAGAGTATACCAAGGGGCTTTTGAGGACAATTAATTAAAATTTGTCCGAGACTTTTATCTTTTATCTATGTTCACACACGTATACATTCATACATGGTAACCAGACCATAAGGGGGGTTCAGTTCAAGCTACTTGCTCCCCAAACATATTTACAGTTTTATATGTACGTATGTACATATGAGGTTAGGATGCTCATGCGAGTTGACTATTATATTGTTAAGATGAACACATTAAAGAAGACTTATTAAATGATAACGACCGAGCAAATTATTATCATTTTAGTTAGAACTGTAATGATAAAAAAAAAGTTTTTTGGTAACATATTGTCTCTTGATTATTATGGTTTTTTGTTAGGTCACCTACTACATACTTGGAAGAGATTATGTGATAAGTTAGAAGAGAGTTTTCAATTTTATTAGTATTACGTGGTATTACCGTAATTAGTAGGTATAAATCTGTGAGTTATTAATCAATGTTTTTTTTTGTTTTTTTTTTTTTTTTTATATAATTGGAACGATAAGTATTTCGTGATTTTTTGCAAGTTCCTCAAAGGGCCTTAACCCAAGCCGGACTCTATTTTCTCGTATAACAAATTCCCGTTTATTAAATTCTGTTCTACAAAGCCTCAGTTTCACAAACTCGATTTTTATCAAAAATCGAATTACAAAATCTTGTGTTTGTTGACCAAAATTTGTAATTAATTTTTCTCTCACTTTTTACTTTTATACTTATGAAAGGATACCATAAATAAACTTTGATTGTAGTAGCTGCAGGGTTGTAGTGCCCAAGTAGCAATTCGGGAACTACATACAGTTGTGTCGAACTAAACCACTGCTGTAAGATCCTTTTCATATTAACAAGTTTGGTTTTAGATAGTTGTCAGTTTTCTAGTTTAGTTTCAAAACACCAATTTCAGTTTTTAGAAATTTTTGCGAATCATTTCTCCGACCTATTTAATTGTGACAACCATCTGATTCTAAGAGCTATAAGCGAACCTATTTTCATAATCAGTTGGGAATTATCAGTTTTGAGGTTATGACAACTATGTATGAACTTATCTACTTATTCATATACGAACATTGAACCATTTTACTCGCTTAATGAGTTGTAAGGACTACATGTAAATTTTGCTTGGTAACCAAATGCGAACTACAAGCCATAGTTGTTAAATCTGGTTGACACATACATAGTCCTTACAACCATTCTTGTATTCTGCACAGAACTAACATTTTTGGTCTTGTCAAAAAATTCAATGTCGCTGATATCTCTTAGTCTCGACGATGTTATAACTATGCATTTTGTTCAGTACTAATATATTTCTGAATGAAATTAGATAACAATTAGTGGTGAAAACGTGGCTACAACTATATACTCAACAGAACTGCAATATATAACTTCAAATTACAACTCCATGGTTCTCAGAACATCTACGTGGTTGTGAATTACAACTCTATAGCTTCTAAAAAAAAAACTAGTTAGTTGTGAATTACAGTTCTATAGCTCTGAAAACAGCTACATAGCTATGAGCTACAAGTTACTAGCTCTCAAGACTAGTACTAAGCTGTAATCCTCAACTCTGAAGTTCTCAATAGAAACACACTATTTGATATGACAACTGTCACGAAAAAACTAAAATCTTCCAGCTAATGTCAATTCCTATAATTGAAATATGTTGAACTGCGTTCATAAATTGCAACTTACTAGACTTATGTCAATTCCTATAATTGACATTCAATGAGATGCGTTTACAAATCACAAGTTTGCTGCGTGCTGAAACAAAATGGTGAAAGTTAGTGTAGCGATTTAAAAAAAATTATAATTTCAGACAAATTTAATTTTATGTTAACTAATTAATATCTAAATGATTATCTTACTCAAATATTGTACCAACATTTAACTTATTAACAGAGTTACTTGGGTTTTTTAATATTCAATATCTAATTTCACATTTTCAATTCATTCTGGTTTCCTAAAACTATTTATTATATATTGAAACTTAATTATTCTAATTAAATGGTTTACTCTAATTTTTAATGTTTGAACATTATATGTAAAATATGACCATACATATAGGCATGATTTTCACATTATGTCAAAAACAATAAAATTACACCATTTAATACAAGAAAAAAAAAGAAAAAAAAAGAAGAGAAAAATAAAACTACAGAAAAGAAAGAAATTTTTATTAGCGATAAGTATACAATTTGCTTAGGTTAATTTGCATGACATATAATTATAACCCTTGTGGCATGCAATTACATATGCCCATAACCTCAAATTGGTTAAAAAAATATATATATATTATACCTTATTGACTTCCTTAATGAATTAACTCTGATCTTCCAAATTGCTGTGAATTCATAGACTGAAGTTTTAACTAAAAAAAAAGAAAAACTTATTAAAATTCGTTGAAAAAATGTTAACCCAAAAATCGCAAGTGCAGAATGAAAATCCTTTGAACCTTGTAAAAACGTTGAGAAGTATTGCATGGAATAGTAAACTTTCTTGGCATGTATTTGCTATATGACAACTCAATGAAAATGAGAGCTCGAATTAAGGAATGACTCGTTTTTTATAGAAAAATTGGCTTCGATTTCACTATCTGTAATGTGAAATTTTCAAAATATTACCCTTTTATAATTTTATTAGAATTTTTAATTATTATTCGCTGCGGTCAAAAAATAGCAGTGAAACTCCTGGAAATGTTGGTGATTGAAAAAATGTAATTCATAATATAATAATTCACATAACCACTTCAGATTTTTAAAGTTAAAGTACTCTCCTACGAAAATATGCAAATCAAATTTTTTTTTAGTTCAATCCTTTAAAAATTAAAATATATGTTTTAAAGAAACATCAGGATTTGGCCGTTCAAAATAATAGCACCATAAACACACATCAATATAAAAACTTAAAAATTCACAACCTCTTTGGAATTACTGTGTTAAATGCTAGATATTATAATTATAGAACTAAATTTAATTAAAATTAATATTTGGTTGCATGTCCTTTGTTAGTAATAACTGCTGCACATCGCCCTTGCATGAAATCAACAATCGCTGGCACCTCTCAACAGATATTGCATTCCAGGAATCTTCAATTGCACTCCAAAGATCATTTTTATTTGTTGGTTTGCGAATTGAAATACTTTTCTTAATATCCGCCCAAAGATTTTCAATTGGGTTGAGGTCAGGTGACTGTGCAGGCCACTCCAATAAAGCTATGCAGTTGTCCTCAAACCATTTTTTCGCGTTTCTGCTGGTATGCTTCGGATCATTGTCCTGTTGGAAGATCCATCTGAGCGGCATTCCTTCCGAAGAATACGGCAGCATGACATTCTGGAGTATATCAACATAAACGGTTTGATCAATGATGGTTTTGATCCAATGTATTGGGCCAACACCGTAATAAGAGAAGCATCCCCATACCATGATGCTAGTACCACCATGTTTTATGGTTTTTGTAGTGAACCTGGGGTCGTATTCTGCATGAGGGGGTCTTCTAGCATAACTACGAGACCCTTTACCACCGTATAGCACAATTTTACTTTCGTCAGACCAAAGTATATTTCTCCACTTCTCCACTTCCCTGTCCAAATGCGTTTTAGCAAAACGTATGCGCCGTGCAACGTTCTTAGCAGTTAAGAGAGGAACTTTTCTTGGACTACGGGCTTTAAGATTATTTTGTCTTAATCGTCGACGAACTGTTTCTACACTAGCTGTCACATTGAGGTCGTTTTTAAGCTGCGTGGCTGCCATGAATGGTTCCTTTTTGCTTACCCGTATAAGTCGGTGGACCAACAGAGGCAACATTGCCCTCTTTCGACCACGCGTTTCGGTTTTTTGCTCAAATAATTTTGCATTTCTAATAATTTTATTTGAACAATTCAGGGTTTTTGTGATCTCGGTGTACGTTTTGCCTTCTGATGACGGACACTATAAGTGTCCATGCAAAAACAAAATCGTCAAAAGCAATCAGAGGACTTTTACAGTGCTATTTTTTTGACCGCAACGTATATGCCAAAATGAAATGAAATTTTTTGGCCAAAAGTTATTCGAAAATTGGGCATTGCGCTTTTTGAATATTACATCCTTAAGGACGGTATGCTAGAGCCAAGAAATTCGGTCAAGGAATTTTTCCACTTATTTCCTAAAGAAAAGTTTTGACATTATGCCAAGAAATTTTTGTCAGTAAATAAAAATATAATAAAGAAGTGGATAATTTCCAATTGTATTGTAATTTGAGCATTGAGGAATGAATTATATCTGAAGCGCTATTATATTTGTTATTTTTGGAGAACAATGTACATGAAAACTGTGGAATTGATTATAAGTTCATCAAGTCTAGTGCAAAATCACCATTCCTTCCTTCAATTTCTCAAATTATCAGCAAACGTAATGTTTTTGTAAATAACTGAAAAATGAAGATACATGTAAAACAATTTTAATTAATACATTTGTCAGTTTAAAATTGATTTACCTGTTGCAAAATCGCCTTGTCTTCCTTCAAATTATTCCACAAACGTCATAATTCCTAACAGAAATAAGTGCATTGGTAACTGCCATTATGGCTGATTTACATTACTCGAACATTGCTAGATAACAGAGTAAGTAGTTTCCCTTTATCTGAAAATACTTTAGAACGATAAGGACAAAAGGTAATCCAGCAAAATGTTACTGAGTTAAATGTCAAACTTCTCGACGAAGGGGAAATTTTTACTGCCATAATTAGCCATAAAAAGTTCTAGTCAGAAGTATATTTTATGGCAGTAAATTTTGCTATTATGGCAGCAAACTCATACATATAACTACAAGCGGGTACGAATATAATTGTTTACACGCACACAAACTAAAAATATTTGAAGAAAGTCACAGCACAGCATATCAGCTGAAATGTTCAAAGTTTATTAAAAAATTTAAAATTTTTTTTTACAATTTTTTAAAAAAATTGTTAAAATTATTTTTATAAAGTTATTATAAATTTTTTTAAAATTTTTTTAAATATGGGATGTGTCAAAATTTTAAAGGGAATATTTTGTATTCTCTATTGTATTCTGTATCTGTATTGATCTTGAAAATAGTGCCTTTTTTATCCGATTTTGAACTTCAGCATAAACGTCCAACTAATTTATGCAATTGACAAATTGATGAAATGCCACAAGTGACACTTCGCTATAAAAGGGTGGGAAATAATTCTTTGATAGTCGATCACCTCTTCCTTTTTTTCTAACAGTGTAAAGTATAAGACCCTCTCACTCACTTTTCCAGTAAAATCGCATGTTCGAGTAATGTAAATCAGCCATAAGTAACTAAAGCAGAGGAAAATCGTGCAAATTCCAAAGCTGTATAGGCTTATACACACACTGTAAAAAATGTTCATTGCTGACGGATAGACAAAACGTTTATGTAGGGGGGGGGGACTATGGCGCGATTTTTTAAAATATGAGGAAAATTTTTATACCAGCAGCATGATAGTGAGTGCTAGTAACATAAAACAACCTTTTGAGTTAATACATTTACTTTTATCACAATTAAAAGCATTTACCATGATTTCACTTTACAGTTTATAGTATTATTAATACAGACACAAATACAATATAACTAAAATTCAATAAAAAAGATTATAAATATTTTTCTTTTCAACCCCCTTTCAATTTTAATTTCATCTACGGATATTGTGCTAGGGTACATTTCATTACCAAAAATAAACAAAAATGACACCTAGGGCCGTAAAGACCAATCAGAATAATCCATATTCACGTGTAATACACAAACACCAACGAAGATTACTCGCGATTTAATCCATCGTATTACACCCCGCTGTTTTATTTTATCCGAGATTTTCCGGGGGTAAAATTTCTATTCGAGGATTATTCCGAATAGGTCACGGATGAACAAAATTTAAATTTAAGTAACAATGACAGCAGACAGCAAAGAATAGCATGTTTCCGTGGAAACAATATTTCGGTTAAATGCACTGATTTGAAATTCTTTCTCTACTTAAATTTTTTTTTTAATATTTTGTAAAATGGAAACCTAAAAATTAAATTAATTTTGTTCATTATATTGCTTATTCACCATTTCTTATTTTAAAACATAATACTCTTTTATTTCGACATACCGAAAATATCCGAAAGTAATGCCACATAAGCAAAAAACTCATTGTTTTACACGAGTTGGTGTTTACGACCAAAGCATGCAGGATTATTCTCGGATAAGAATAAACTTTACACAGGAAATAGGATTATTCTCGTTGATGTTTACGGGCCCTACTGTACATGTAGACAGAGATGTAACCATATGTTAAAAAGTAAGAAAAATCACCACATTGGGCACGCAAAAATATATGGGATATGCACGCAATAGCCTCTCCTTTAGTTTACTACACGTAGATCGTTACTTATTTCTTAAAGAAATATTGACATAAACGGGTTTCTCGAAAATTAATGCCATCTATTTGTCAATCGAGAGTTGGAGTTTTCCTCTTCGAATTTCTTTTTTCTACTACTACTACTACTTCTACTTATTGAAGAAATCGGCACAGAAAAAAAAATTCTTGAGCATTCATTGTCTTTTTTTTACCTAATTTGTGTATAGGAGCAGGAATTCCTTGATTCTAGGAAACCGTTTTAAAAATTTTTCAAACACATTTTCTGATTTGAAATTTTTGACAGATGTCAGATATGTTTTATCATACAAAAGGGAAAAATCATCATCATCAACATCATCGATAAAAACTTAAAATTGATATTTCGAAATACGTAATAACTTACTGCCCCCCCGCATCACCCACATAATAAATTGAAAAAGTCTATAGCTATCAGCTCAAAGCAATAAGAATTTTTTTATATTTTTTTTATTTTTCCTAAGATAATCTCAATTCTGACTTCGTCCTTTGAGTGAAAATCAAATTTTCTTCTTCCTATACAAACATAAAAGTCGTTCATAATATAATGTTGTTCATAACTTACATCGATATTCCTCTTTAGACCTTCACTCTAAGCCTTATAATCTCATAACACAAAATATCAAAGTGCAACAGCCCTTCTTATATCAAATGCTATCTACCAGAAAAGATGGCTTGGGTGGAGGGTTGTGAGCGGGGCGCTAAAGTATAAGCAGGAAAGGAGGCATTTTGATTTAAATCCAGATAATTTTCATTCACTTAAAATTGTACCCAAGTGAAAAATTCCAATAAACTTTTCAATGTTATACCTATATTCACCACCAGGCTCTAGGCTTTTTCTCTAACAGTAACACACTGAGAAATCGCATAGAGGAGTCGTTCAGTTCAAATTCACACACAATTTCCCCCTCAATTTCCCTGCCCCTCGGTTATTGTTCAAGAAGGGTATAAAAATATCCAATTCACAACGAGCTGAGAGAAAATGATTTCTCATATGATTAATGACAGTTCTGGCAGTAATTTTCCTCTGGGTGACTGTTCCTGGTTCTTAGTTCCGGTTAGGGATGCTTTACCCGCACCTAACCATCAACAAACACCTACGCATTATGCAAAGTGCGTACAAAAGGGAAGATTATTTGTGCACTCGCATGTGCTTGTTTCCTGTTATGTCTTTGCGTATATTTTATATTCTATGGTGTATATGCTGCCATCCTTTAAGGTAGTGCGAGATGTTGGAATGGGAATGAGACTTCTAGCAACGTGGTTTTAGCTTGAATATTAAGCACTTCAATTCTTTATAAGTTTCACAGCGTACCGCATGCCAAGGAAGATGTGAAGTGCTACCTACCTACCTATATTTATAGGAAGTGCTGTAAGTGGAAATGACACAAACTTTGGTTGTTCCGCAACATTTCTACAGAGTAAGAGTCTTGATTTCACTTTCGTTTGACAGAAACAAATGCTCCAGTAGGAAGAGGGGAAGAGGAAAAGAAATATAGGTGGGGGTGAACGGGAGGCAAAATAGAAGGAACAACGTGATTTTCATTGGGAAGGAAAGAAACTTTCAGCACCCTCTGTACAATTTGTTTTGAAGGATTCAAGGGACTGAGGAGAATAATTTGGGTAATTCGTCATTAAAACAAAATTGAGAAAGAGCTTGCGATTATTGCTGAGCTATGTTTTCTTCCCTCTAAACTTTTACACTTTCTCCCCTTAGGGCTAAGGTTTATCGCTTGGTGAGTTTTGAAAAGTTTTGACCTACAATTATATTTTCTTTGTAATAAAGTTTTTAATACGAAGTTTGAAGAGGATCTTAATGAAATTTCTGAAATTTTAAAAGGTCGTAAGGGGAGAAACTTATTTTAAAGGATATTTTTATTGCAAAAACAAGAAGTCAAACAAAAATCTTTACTTTACCTTAGCAGAATTATTGAGCATTTTAAAGGCTCTACTACGTTTATATATAATGCGACTATACAGGCTGTTTCCGCCATGGTGGTCCATAGGGAAGGAGGTGATATTCCTCACCTAGGCAAACAAAAATTTGTATGGCAAAGAAAATATGCTAGGTTTATACAAAATACCCTGTATCTTAAAAAGTACAGGGTATGCGGTCACCATCAAGAGCTCATTGTATTCATGGCCTTTCCACCGACTGTTCAACCAACATAGATGTAATATGCCGGTCAAATTAAATAGGAAAGTCTACAGTTTACAGTTTTTATAAAAAAATTAGGTCAAAGTAAAAAAAAATAATAATAAGAAAATACGAGATTTTTAGTTTAGACCACCAAACCTCCTGAAAGGATAGCAGTATTAGAATTAGAATTATCATTTATTTACTATACACAAGATATTATATATATATATATATATATTGAGGCGTAAAAAAAGAGCATCTACATCCTAAATCAACTACGATATCATGTGCTTCAAATTAGACAATTAATAAACAAAAACAAAGAAAAGAGAAACTAGCACAGAATAAAAAATAAAGTTAAAAAATCAACATTACTGGTTTACATGCTAAAAGAATTAAAAATAAATAAATAAAAATACTCTAGAGAAAACTAACTTAAATAAAATAAACTTAAACGAGCTAAGAACGTAGAGGAAGAAAGTAAAAAAGTATAAAATATAAACAATAAATAATAAGAACACAAAAAATAAAGCATAATAAGAAAATTTACGCAACAAGAAGGCAAAACTAGAAAAAATTGACAAAGTTACAATATAAGTAAAACAATAAAATGCCCAGTATATTGCAGAATCGAAGATGCCGTGACGAACGTAATTACTTAGTACCTAGTAAAGCTGAAGTCGAATCACAATACGAAATTAATTAAGCACCAGAGAAAAGTGATTTTATAATTGATTTAAACTTATCGAGGGAACCGTCACCTCGGATGGCTACGGGTAGCTCATTCCATGAGCGTGCAGTTTGAACGAAATAAGAGCGCTCCAGAATGGATCGATGAAAATCAGGGATGAGAAGATTGTGGTTTTGAGAGGTATGTAAGAACAGCTAATTATGATACAGATAACGTGGAGTTCTAGAGTGGATCAGAATATACAAATAGACCAGCATCCTCATCGCACGATGGTTAACTAGAGAGCATCCCAGCAGATGGGATCTTAAGTGGTGGACGTGATCAAAGTGTCTAAGTCCGAAAATAAAGCGGGTGCAGTCGCTAAAAGCGACGTTGAGGTCTTGAGCGCATGAGCTATCGAGCTTGGGAAGCATTACGCTACAAAAATTAAAATGGGTAAGAAGAAGAAGTGTTTTAACTGGTCTCGAACGTATATCTGTCGATAAAATATCAGCTGATAACCAGAAGTGCCGTAGGCCTCCATATATTTTCCTCACGATTAATGTGATGTAGTCACAACAGCTCAAAATAGAGTTGATTACTAATCCTAGATTCTTGATGCGGTGCACTCGCGAGTGGATAGAACCATTTAGCATTACTCCAGGAAAGTCATTGATGTTGGAATTAGCATTGTTTTGAAGGACCAAGTATTGAGACTTGGCAGGATTCTGTATGAGTTGATTTCTCATTGACGAATAGTATATTCTATTAAGATCATCATTTATGCTTGCTAGGCAATCCTCCATCAGCCCAAGTGGTCTTCTAAAATAAAACTGCACATTGTCAGCATACAAGTTGAATTTTCACGTCTTCAACAATATTAAGAAAGGCCATTTATAAAAGAACTGAATAATTGATGTCCCAATATAGAACCTTGTGGAACTCAAACATAATATCGGACTGGTTGAATAGTTGTTGTGATCGTACACTCTGTACTTTTTAAGATACAGCGTGTTTTGTTAAAACCTAACACTTTTTCTTAATCATGCGGTAACTCTGAGACGGTTGATTGCTCACACCCCCTTGCCATACAAATCGAATCCGTCCAACACGCGCTTTGCGAATGCCCTGCTTTGATGAATAAAAGAGGTAGGCTATTGGGTAGCTACTTCTTTTAAAGTCTGGGGGAGCTGCACAGTGTAGAATTTAGATGTATCCTGAGTTTTCTAAGAGAAGTAGGATGGATCTAGGGTAAAAGTCTCAGGTAAATCCTGAGTTTCCTAAGGAAAGCAGGATGGATCTGGGGCTTGTAAAGTTACCCCATGAGGTCTAGGGGCACAATGGACCCATTATAGGTCTAGGTGATGAAGGCTAGTCGTCTGGCGGCACCCCTCTTACCTAACCTAGCCTAACCTAATGCATATTTACTAATAAATTATTATTTTGATTTCTTTAAATTCTGGTTTTTCTTTTTTCCATAGTGCCCTTTATAGTAACAAGTACTTTAGATGAATTATAACAACATGGAATAACAGAAAAGTTTTGTGGAATAGTATCATAAAATATTGGAAGGTGGCCGAATCTCGGTGCACCTATAAAAAATGTTTTAATTTTTAATTATTATTTTTGTTTTAAATTAATTTTATTTAATTTCTTATTTTTTCTTTTCAAATATTTTAATGTTTTTTTTTTTATTAATTTTTTAAATTTTTATAAATTTTTTTTTTTTTTTTTTTAATTTATTTTAAATTTTATTTTTTTTTTATTTAAAACAATTCGCATTCGTTCTCATTACAGAGTTTGGTGTTATCTTATATTTATAGTTGTACGAGGAGAGAGGGTATCACCAATATTAATTTGTTTTTAAATGTAATTATTCTTTAAGTTTAGTTGGAATTCATCTCTCTCTCCTCCTCTCTATCTTCTTTAAATCTAATCTGAACAGATATTGATCTCTGCACTATTTCTAAGTTCATCTATATATCAAAATTGTTATCAATTCATAAACAGATTTTCATTTCCCGGAAATGGAGTTCGACGTGTACAAGTCTTTTGTATGTATAGTATAGCCCTCTACTATACCTTATAATAAATAGTACAGGACCAAATCTGTAAATCTATTTTCTGACCTTTTTTACCGTCTTCCTTTACTTTTGTGCAAACATTAGGATCCCTTTTCTTTTCTTATCGGAAGCCTAAAGACGACAAATATTGTGTACCCAAATTAGTTACAAGAAATTTGAACAAATCTTATAGATATAATCGTATTGAAGTTAGTTAAATATGAATTTACTTATCATCACGTGCTTAGTACCACTATTAAAAGTACCCAAATCTAGTGATTTATAAAAGTCATCCGAAATTCGATAAAATTTTATATTCATTGTATTCAAAGTAATATTTTATACACATATCCTGATGGTAAAGGAAGTATGTATATACTCATGTATATAATAATATATACAGAAATATATTACACATAAAGTGGAATGGTAAAAACATGTCATGATGATATTTTGGATTTTTGGAAGGAAATAAAATTTGTTTTATTGTTCAACTGTTTACTCTGTCTCTTTCTAACTCTATGTATAGCTGTTGTAAATTTTTATTTTTATTTTATTTATATTTTTTCTTTTATTTTTAAAACTTTCGCCCACCCCCAAGAGAAATATGACACTGTCAGACTGCTTGCTTCTTGTGAAACTGTTTGAATACACGCAAACACTTTAAATTCGGTTTCCAATCTTTTTGCCTGAGGCAAGATATTTCCGATTTATGACACTTGAACAGGGAATTGCAGGAGGAGTCAAGCAATAATACTTGATGTATATCAATATCATATAATACACAGAGTATCATGATTTGAAAATTTATATTTTAAGGAAAATCCAATTTCTTGGCTCCCTGAATAATGTACAAACATATATTTACCTGGATGTTTCCACAAGTTTACTACATACATATATGTGTACCTGCTGCAGGCAAATATACATACATAGTAATGTAGCTGTAGGTTTGGTACCTACATCAAATGTAAAATTCGAGCCAAAAGTATAATATCACCAGAGGTTTGTGCACAGAAAACTAACCTATGTGCAGATGATTATATGTAGGTGCATATGAACATATAAAAATATTATAGTTAAGTATAACTAATTATATACATACACCATAGATTTTAAAGGTATGCAAGAATTGAGTCAGGGTTTAAAAAAAAAATTGTTTCAAAGCAGATTTTTAAGTTGTCAAGAGAACAAAAAACAAACCCGCACAAATATATAAATTTCTTCCTTATAAACTTTACATAATCTTAAAGGACATGAAGCAATTCAACTTTTTAAATTTCATTTACAACATTTTCAAAAAAAAAAAACGAGACCGCCCCATTAAAAAAACAAAATTTAAAAGTTTCAAGCTTTCTTGTACATACATTTTATACGTAAGGTACCTACCTAGGTACTTAAGAAATATTGATCCTAGGTATTTAGGTAGATACACAGAGGAGAGAAAGTTGCGTGCGGGTATTTCAATTTCTCTTCCTTACTTAAATGGAAACCTGATTATAGTATGGTTATGGTAGTCCTGGTTTCAAAGATCCTCCTGATGTGGTTGCTGGTGTGCACGTACTACTATACTTACAATGAGGTTGTCTAACGATGAAATTAGTTTTGTCGTCGTCAGCTGGCATATTTAATTATTTTGTTACTAAAGTTAATTTAACTTTACAAAATACTTTGATGCATTGTGGGAGGGAAGGTAAAAGATTATAAATTAGAAAAAGGAGGAGACTTTTGACATGTTTTTGTGTTGTAAAATGTTGTAGATATGGATGTGCATTGAATGTGGTTTTTAATACTTAATTAATGTAAATAAGTAGATTAGTTTGAGTGTTGAACACATTTAAGACCAGTAAAAAAGCTAGAATTGGTATAAAACCAATTCTTATGATACCCTAGATCAATTCTAGTATATAATTTAATATGGTTACCCATCTGTGCAAGTTTGTTTTTTGAAGTCGTTTTTCGCATATATTTCTAGAACGGTTTGTCGGACAGTAAAACTGATTACAACCAATTTCATAGAATTTCATATTCTGAAGAACTTTACTGTACAATCAAAATGTCTAAGACTGATTGTTTTTACAGTATACGTAAAGAACCTAAATTTTTATATGACAACGCCAAGCAGGGGTTGCCTGATATAGTCCATTTGTGAAGCTTTACTTACTATTACTATGAAAATACAGTGTACATTAATGCGTTTTTCGGCAATGTTCAAATATATAGTGAAAACCGAAATTTTAGTGTGGCAACCCTACGAAGGAGTTGCCCGATTCGGGACATTTTTGAATTTAAATTTACTTCCTTTTTAAAAAAAGCTTATGTGCAAAATTTCAGCTCTCTAAGTGAACGCGTTCTCGAGTTATCGTGAGGACGGACAGACGGATAGAAATACATATAAAATTCAACCAACTTTCAATATTATGCGTACGTGTACAACTCATTTTGGTCTACTAGCATTATTTCTGTACTTTACAAATGGAATGACGTAACTTAGTATACCCTCTAGGTTTCATCTACTAGGGTATAAAAATCTAAATTAATTTGAGATTTTCTATATCTTTAAGCCTCATCGGTTTGTCGCGTTCATTAGTTAGTGCCAAAAAATTTGTTATATTTTAGATAATTTACTTCAGCTCAGTTAATAGCGCAACTAAATTTGGAATTATTTTTGATTATAATATCACCGAAAAACTGTAAAAAAAAATTTCTTGTAATTTTCTGTTTGTTTCAAAAATAGTTCAAGAAGATTAGAGAGTATAAATGATCGCATGTGATTTGATATTCTTGATCTATTGCTAGGGAATTGCTAAAGTTTAGCTATATAGACAAATTTCCTGTTACTTTAAAAAAATATTGGTTATTTGTGCATAAAAAGGAAATCGCTTAACATACAGGGTGTCCTGTATGTTGTCTGCCACCGAAGGCTATGATATTCCGACAATGTTCTTCCCTCTCTTTATATTAATGACACATATCGAAGATATCGAATCTATAACATGATCATTATTGGCCCATTTTGTACTCATTGGAAATGAACCCTTCTTTGTCCAAGATAATGGATTATGAATCCAATATTCGTAACATATAACTTTAAATTAATAAATGGTCCCAAAACATTTGGTAATCCTGATGGTTATGGCTTTTGATGTAGTGAGTTGAACTTTAAAACAATAGATGGCGTTACATAATTTCTGATAATAATTATAATGAATGTCCGTCCTTCGATTGTTTCAATAAGGAAGAAAGCATCTCATATGAAAACAGCAGTTATGATGATCTCGAAAAATCGATAAGCTCGGGGGAACAGACAAATTCGTTTGGTATTGAAGTAGTAGGCATCTTGGAATTCAAAAATCCTTAACTAGATTTCTGATTTCCATCCCGCCATAATATAAAACAATTGAGCGAAAAAGGATTCTCGTATACAATATGAAACGCGCTTTTCTCTTTCATTTATTTATACAACTAATATAGACTGACATGGGAAAAACTGCTTAATAGCAGCGATAAATTCACATTTTTTATATATCTTCAATTCACAATAGGCATATTGGAGGTCCACCTATCGCACAGATATCGCACGTAATTTGTATTCCAATTCCTTCTTGCAATCCATCAGCAACATTGTGATAACGATAGGCTTAGCCTAAAAGACAGTAGTGAGTAAGTACACAATTCAAAATCCAAACTTAAAAACAAAATATTAGCACTGGACCTTTGATCTATGTTTGAATGAGTGTGAAACATATAATTTCCTTCAACTATGTATCAACATAGCCTAATGTATGGCGACCGTTTATGCATTCATGAATCGGCCATGCTTAGACAAGCAAAAAATTGTACGGAACGGGTAGGGGAAATCCTAATAATTTCCGAGATAATGGGATTTAAAGATATTTGGATATGTTTTTATAGATCACCTTGTAACTTGTTGTTTTGAATTTTAACTCGTTTTTGTTTTTTATTTAACTACTATTTTTATCAAAAAACACGTCATCAACAAAAATTTTTCCCATTGGATTTAAGAAGCCCAATAGTTTCGTTTTAATATGACCTATCACAATCTGTACCAGTGCTGTCACTCGAAATCTTTTTAGGGTAGATTTTTAGCGTAGTCTAAAAGTGTAAAAATTTTAAAATCTTACATAAATATCCCAATAGAGAATTTAACTGAAAATTTGTCTTAAAAAAAATTTTTTTTTTCATAATTTATTTGCATAAAAATTATTTACAAATATTTCAGTCGGCTCCAAATTTGTAAACTTAGTTTTTTTCTTTGATATACTGTTTAAGTAGAATAGAATTATTATTCACATCATAACTTAATCGCCCAGAAATGTAAGAAACTTTCATATCGCTATCGCTGGACTCAGTCATCATAAATAATGATACTACGCTCACACTGCTACAGTGCTGAAAATTAAAATAAATAAAAATTATTGGAAATATTTGGCCATGTATTCAAAAATTCTGTAGCGTAGCCAAATTGTAGTCAAACCTTGCCCAAAGTAGCAATTTGTTATGATTGTAGCCAAAGTGGCAACACTGCTCTATATCCAAAATGTAATCCTTTCTGTGTTTTTTGCAATTTTTCTTAAGCATATCCAGCGAGGTATACTTTGTAATAGAAATACCAAAAGACAATTTATAATAATAATAAAATATTCAAAAAGGCTTACCATGCCACACAGAAAGAGAATAGTAGCGTTATCGCCAGGACATAAGGAGATAAAAATTATTAAAAATGAAATGAAAAGCAAATTCATAAATCGTTATCAAAATAAACTTTATAACATAATTATATTGAACACACACACACACACTCACACACACACACACACACACATACACACACACACACACACACACACACACACACACACACACTTATTAAAAACGGAAAAATAAGAAAAAACTCACATTCACAGGAAAGACCCCACGGCTGTGCATATAATGCCGACTTAAAATAGACCGCACACCTTTGAAGATTTAGGGTGATTAGTGTAAAAAGAGCATGTTTTACTAATCACCCTGTAACTCGGTAGGTTGACATTTTGCCCTCCCCCGCGCCATGCAATTTACTTACTAACTACTTTTTAGCCTACAATTTATTAATGAAGTTGTCCAATCGTTAAATTGCACAACATCATGCTTCTGAATACCTTGAATAATGTGAAATCCCTTACAAAAACAAATTATCTTCTCACTTACTTTATAACGAATATTATGATTAGAGAATTATTTGTTTCATACTCGATATTACCTACTATTTATAAATATTCTCTACAACAAAGCTCTTTCTACGATGCATATGGGTATACTGAAGCTCTTATGAATACTTCTCTTACAATAAAAATATTTCTATTCTAAGTATATAAAATTTCTCCATAACATTACTTATTTTAAAGTGGACGAACATAAATAGGTCTCACAAAAAAAAATATATATAAAATGCTGCAAAATCATACTTTTGAATTTGAAAAAAAAAAAGTCCTTTTCCGTTTATATATGTAGAACATTATCTAAAGGACCTTTCCACAAGAAAAAACACTCAAAGTGCACCTAAAAATCCTAAACATATTTCTTTTCTATATCTGTATGTAACGTGTGTATAGGTCCACTGCACAAACTATACCTACCTCCCACACACAAAATATATTTCATTCCCATTTCAAAAGTAATATGTAGAAGACTTACGAGGACGAACGTATTCAGATTCCTTTCAAAATGTATATTTCTCGAGTTGAGTATAAAATATTTTCATGTTCAAAGTAAAGAGCTAAGAATGCATGAAAGTAGACATTTTAATGGGTTGCCGTGGAGAAAAGCTTCGGAGATATTTATGAAATTTTATAAAACCCATAATTTCTATGTAGAGGTATGCATATACATGCATATATATGCACGTACCGACTTTGAATTTCTATATGAATGAGGTTGAGATTATTACTAGACATTGTACAAATGGAACCCACTATATTCGCTAGAATAGATGTATACACCATAACGAATGATATTAACTGCTATTCATCATGGAAAAATTGAAAGAAAAAAGCACTTAAGTTTAAGATAAGATTTGTGTCTAAGTGTTTTTTTAACTTATTCATTTATTATTTAATTTATACATTTAAAGATACTCTCGTATATAATTAGAAGTATAGTGAAGCTTGCTTTTTATACCCTTAGATGAAATCTATAGGGTATACTAAGTTTGTCATTCCTTTTGTAACACCTCGAAATAATGATCGTAGAGCAAAATGGATTGGACACCCACGCATAATATTAAAAGTTATTTTTGCATGTCCGTTCGTCCGTCCGTCTGTGCGCACGATAATTCGAGAATGCGTATACTTAGACACTTACACAGACTTAAAAAAAAAAACTGAAATTAAGTTCGAAAATGAGACAAATCAGGCAACTCCTTCGTGGGGTTGCCATTCAAAAATTTCGTTTTCCACTATATATTTGGACACTGCCTGAGAACGCATCGATATAGAGAGCTGAAATTTGGTACGTGGTGTTCTCATTATACTAGGAAATAAAATTTCAAAAATGGACTAAATCGGGCAACTCCTTCTTTGTGTTGCCATATGAAAATTTAGGTTTTTTACGTATACTGTGAAAGCGATCAGTCCAAGACATTTTTATTGTACTAAAAACTTCTTCAGAATACGAAATCCTATAAAATCGGTTATAACAATTTTTTCTGTGCGACAAACCGTTTTAGAAATAATTTCGAAAAACCACTTCAAAAATTCAACTTGCATAGATCGGTGAGCTTACGAAATTTTATACAGGCATTCATCTAGGGCAAGGATTTCCAAACTATAATGGGCAAGAGAGCTCTTTTCCAAAATGAACTGATACCTCAGACCCCCATAGCCAAATTACTTTAAAATTCCTACCACTAGTTTTTTTTCCTATTGATACAAAATACTTTCCAATTTAAAAACTTTTCGGTTGGTTATACGACTAAACTTGACATCATTTTCTCATCAAAATAAATAGACAAAAAATTCAGTAAATATCAACTGTAATTAATAATTATTAATACAAATTTTGTAAAAATACTTAAGTAGGTAATTATTTTTTGAAAAAAAAAAAAAAAAAACATTAAAACCGCAAAGTAAAGATAAAAAAATAAAACAATCTGTGTGATGGATGAACCTAGTGACTTTTTACCAATCTAAGCTAAATCCGGTTCAATATTGGTGAGATGCAGCCTTAAACCTCCGCGTTCGATGATTTTCAAGCGGTTTCTTTGTTTTGCCAAAATGTTTGTAGCCACACTGAAGCTTTTTTCGACTAGGTATGATGATGGAAAACCGATTAGGTATTTTTCAGCAATGTTCCGCAATGCAGGATACTGTGCTTCAATGTTGCGTTATAACCAGAACTTCTGATAGCCTTGGTTGAACTTTTGCTTAAGCTCCTCGTCTGTGCTGATGGTAATCCACTCATCTTCCATTATCACATTGGCTTCTTCCATGGCTGTGATATTGTACGGATTTATTATCCAATGAGGAAATTGTAAATTTTGAGAGATCCTCAAACCTCTTATTAAAATCCTTGTGTAATGCATCTAAGTGAGTGACATATGATAAAATAACATCGCCTTGAAGAATTTCTGGTAATTTTGACAAATGCGGAAAATATCTGTTTTACAATTGTTCAGATTTGCTTTCAAACTCGGATCTTTTTCTTGTAAAAACTCCAACACAGATTCAAAAAAAGCTGAAAATCTTGCTAAGCAAGACCCTCTTGATAGCATGTGAACTTCAGTGTGCAGAAGTAACCGAGTAAAAACTTCGTCGTTTTCCTCACATAGCTGAGCAAATAACCGAAAGAAGAATTGCTTTCGAATCTTGTTGACAGCATTTGTAACATATTGTAAAGACTGATGTAATCTAGGACTCAGATTTTTTGCTACTAAATGCTGTCTGTGAATCACGCATTAGTAGATGAGTGTATTATCATTCACACTTCAATGAATTTCAAAAGTAAGTGCAAGCTTGTTATTTAGTAAAATATCAGGAGCATATTTGGACTTGAACTTAATTATGATTTCGTTCGTGTTAAATCTGGTATAAGCGTCAAATACAGAGAAAGTCAAAACATGCCTGAAAGACTTGTACGCTCGAACTCGAACACATTATGTTGCACGAAATTGTTCACGCATATTGAATTGCCCAGTTTTTCATCTTGTACGAACTTGTGCACGCTTATTGACTTGTTGAGTTTCTTAAAAGTACAACAATGATATTTCCTACTAAAATATTAGTTATTCTTATATAACAAGTTGGTAAACATAACACAATTTATACAGTATCTTGAAAGTTTCAAATAAGAGCTTGCCTTAATTAATAGGGGTCGATTTTTAGACCTCATCGACCCCAAAAATCAGTTTTCGTTTATGCTGACCCCCTGGGAAACCAATATCGACCCCAAGGAGTCGATATGGACCACTTTGGGAAACCCTGATCTAGGGTATCATAAGAATTGGTCCTAGACCAATTCTAGCTTTTTTTACTTGTTTTTAGAAAATTATGCATTTACTCTACATAGAAAGAAAAGTGTGGTAAATTTAAACAAATTTATGGTGTAGAAAAGTATTAGAAATAATAGTAATAATAAACAATAATAAAAAATTACGATAGTAGTAAGTATACTTTAAAATATATCGTTCATTAAGGCTCTGTCTATGGCATAAATTGGACAGCTCGGAGCATAATTTGCAAGATGGGGCGGGATGTCAAGATTTTTAAATAAATCGCAAATTGACTAATGGAATACTTATTTAAGCACCTAAGTCAATGAAATAACAAACTAAATAATTAATGGTTAAAAAGGAATTCATCTACAAGAACAAAAATATAATGTAATATAATATTATTGCATTTAAAAAAGTCGATTCGATATGGTCAGAATAACATGAGTAAAACGGGTTTCACATTTGACATGAATATTCTAAGATACTTTCCGATTAATCCAAGCGCCTTGGATGTTATGACTGCAATATAGGAGGCTAAAGAAAACTTACAATCAAATATAACCTTCAAGTCATTACTATCTTCACACGAGAAATGGTAATATTATTAATTTCGTAATAGAAATTGATGGAATCGCTTTTCCTAGAGAAAGAAATAACTTTACATTCATTGATGTTAGAGTTTTCAAAGAATTTTCGTTATACCAAACTTCAATTTTCTTGATGTCTTTTGAAGGCAAAGTCAATCATTGATATTTAGAGCTCCTCTGAATATCTTGCCGTCGTCATCATAAAGTTGGCAATTATGCCTAATCTACAATGCATCGTAAAATCATGTCGCCAAAACAACATGGATTTTTGTGTTTGCTTCCCACTCTTGCATTTGAAAATTCATGCTTGCAAAAATATCTCTTCGCTTTTATTCATTTGACGACATGAGCGCGAGCTTATGTGTAATAGTTAATCAGCATAAACGATTTTGTAATAATTCAGGAGTGTTCAGCATAATTTAGAACCATGTAGGAGAATTTAGAACAAAACAGCTGTAAACTGGAACTTATACTTTCAGTCTTGCAAGCAATATTTTATATTATTCGACTTGTTCTGAACAATTCTTTAGTTTACTATACTATAGTATAAATCATTGCGATCAACTACTTCCGTTGATGTAACTCTACAATGAAATTGAGAAATCAATTACATATACTATATAATATTCGACAGATGAACAGCTGGTTAATTTGGCAGCTTACCACTACTTACATAATGCGTGTATTTATATGCATTCTTCAGCAAACGATATCGTTGACGACGTCGCTTTACCATGCATTGTAGATTACATATCACTGCCAATAAAAGTGGGTAGATCGTATATGTATGTAATGAAGAAAATAAGAGGAGCAAGGATTGTGTCTTGGGGAACACCAAGAAATGACAGATCGGAAACCGTTAAGGAGAACGATGCTATTTCTATTAATTAAGAAGGAAAAAAAATAAAAAAAAGCCATTACTTAGAATGACCTAAAAATGTCACTTTGCATTACAAATTCAGAAATATTATTTCGAATTTAAAATCTTGAAATGATCTCACTAAATAGCTGTAGGATATCCATTTACTAGTTGACTAATTTGTGGTACTTTTAAGCGTTCTCACGTTTATTCACTACAAATTCACTTAAGTCATTTTCTGGATGATGAAAAGGATAAATCGAAATGAATCATGGTGAAAATAAAAATAGGTAGTCGGTAGTAAGTTATGGTCGCAGCCCCACACGATGTAGTATGCTATATCGTGTATGTGACTGTCATCTAGCGGCAAATCATGTCGAGCCCACACGGAGAATGTGCTTCCACTTTTCGTATCTGCTGTATGATTGACAGCTGACAGCGGGCGTTCAATAGCAAAAAGAGCAAGAAGAAGAGCGAAACATTTTTAATGTGACTGAGTAGCAGATGATACAGTGAAATTATAGCAAGTTAAAAATTTATATCCAAGTGAGTAATCTAAATCGGTGCGTACAAGATTTGGACAGAAGGAAGTAATCCTCGAGCTACAGGTATTATGTCGACTGAAATTATCTGGTCAGTTCGACCCAAGTATACCAAATTTTAAACTTATAATTTAACGAGAGAACTGAAAGTTGTAAATAGAGGAGTTAGAATCGAGAAGAGGTGCATTGGGTATAAGCATAGTGAGAACAAATTGAAATCATTAATGCACAAGTAAGAAAAAACTCAAAAGTGAACGCCACATAAAGAAATAGCTGCACTTAAGGTGCGTACTGTAACAACGAATTGCGGAAAATAATGGAAGGGTGGAAGTTATCAAGCAGCGAGAAAGAAGTGGGCAGAGAAAGATTTCTTCGGCTTTCGAGAACATGCTCAGCACCTGAGCGAGTGAGTCAATCAGAGCCCGCGCAGAGTCCGGAATAGGGTCTCAACAAATTGCTCGCAAAAGACTCTCCACCTTAAAGAGACTCGACTGCTGTACCTGGTTAATCGTAGCTGCTATAAAGGCACGCAATTCAATAGAACATCTCAGAACGTATTGGTATTCAAGATAAGTTTGGCTTTGATTATCGCAATTAAGCGTCATAAACTCATACTAAGACTTTCATTTTGTCTAGTTTAAACATAACTACGCCTTCTGGCAGCATTGCAAAAGGGCGAGCTAACCCAAATCTTCTAATTCAACTTTTGAAAACTAAAAAACAAAAATTTCAAGATCTAATGGTACTCCACAAAGTTGTATACTTACCATAGGGAAGAGGAGTTAGTGACCGATACGATTCTTTTTCAAAATGGCAAGCGGAATATCAAAGAAACCTCTTCGATGGAGCACCTCTGTAGCATATTAAGCAGTAAGGACCAATATTTTCTCAAAATTTAGTAGCGTAAAAATAATCAAATAAAACAAATATAAACTTATCGGTCGTATTAAGGTTAGGAAAAGAACACCTTCGTCAGCTGCCGCTTCCGAACGATTTTATTTAATTGAATTTGTCAATACACATACACTGTAAAAAATGTGCACAATTGTTGCCACAAAGCTTAGGTATTTTTCCCTGAAATGTAGGGAATATTCCCTAAAATGTAGTGAATATTCCGTACATTATTATTATATACTCCCTAAAATGTAGTTAATATTACCTAAATTTTTAGGAATATTCCCTACATTTTAGAGAAAAATACCTAAGTTTTATGGCAACAATTGTGCACATTTTTTACAGTGTAGTAAGTAACGCATGCCTTGCATTTTTTTGTTACCAATTTTAACTGCTTGTCGATACATATTCGACGACTTGTATACTCCCAGAATTCCCCGGGAGTTCTCGAAGAGGGAGAAGCTCTAATATTCCACATTTTTGCACTTATTACAAGTAATCGCAATATTATATTGTATATGTAGTCTTTGAGATACGTTTCGCTGCATATAAAACATGACTTAACTGAGAGGAGTAAGGCGGTCGTATACATTACCCGCGTAAATAATGATTTTGAAATTGCTTTAGCTCTTCGAATGAATGTGTTTGACAAACATCAATCACTCGCAGTTTAAATGACATTTATAATCACATAATTATTCAGATGGACATAAATCATACTGAAGTTATGCATACATTTTTTCAAGCAGCCAAAGACAGCTTTTGGAAGTACCTCCGCGTAGAATTAAAGTGAAACAATGAAATGAAACTGATCGCGAGCGAAGTTGTTATTCTACAGAATATATATATACACCCACACAGTCTCCTAAGAAGAGAAAGTGAGGATTTAATTAAAAGCTATAAATTTGGAAAGGTAAAATTTAACTCGATCTCCATCCAGATACTTCGACTTATCTAAGGTAGTTAAATAAAAAAAACAAACAAAAAACTAAGTATTACAGATACACACACGTTGAACTTGGGTTTTGGGCATAGTTTCCGCTCCGCTATTTTAGTTATAGTTTAATAATTTCCTTGTCAATTAGCCTAAATTATTGTAATTATTGTCTATTACTGCGTTCTTATATCTTTGGCTGATTTAATGAATCCGATGCTTCTATGGACGAACACAAATCCTTAGTTTTTAAAATTTCTTTTATTATTAAAACATTACGTATTCGAACCATTATTATTAAATTGTATTTATAATGTGATTTCGTTCAATAGCCAGAATATAGTTGTATTATGCCCTAGACACACAGCGCTCTTAATGACGAAATAACTAAACACTCAGTAGTCTATAATGATTCATTATAAACTGCAGACACCCAGCCATTTCTTTATTTAAATTGTACTGTCAAACTGGTTTTGATTTATTTACGTCATTAAGAAGCGATATGGATGGAATCAACGCGATCAGCTTTGGTTTTATTAATTTTAATTTTTATTTATTTTTATTTTATTTCATTTAACGATTGAGAAATGAAAAAAAAACATTTTATTAAAAAATATTTTGACATAATTACTTTGTGCTTCCCATTTCTTCTTCTTATTTTTCAAATCAGCAGATGCACAGCGGAGCTCCATACTTAAATTATATGCTAAATCTAGCACATTTTTCCTCATTATAGCTATAATGAAGGAAGAAAACACTGCTTTTCGAGCCATAATGACGTATACTATGTGACACATGGCATTTTAATGAATAGTTAGTACTAATAATTCATTAGATTGTCCTGTGTGTCTAGGGTATTAGGTGATTAATTTTGTATTCTCATATGCGAATTTTTTTGGAAAACCAATAATAATGACTTTGCTCGTCTAGAATCTAACAGGTCCATCAGGCGTTAGTCATATTACTATAATCAATAGGCGTTACGTAACCAAATTACGTGCAATTAAAACTATTGGAAAGTAATGAATCGCTAAAAGCAAATTTTTGTTCTCCTTCATTCTCCCGGAGCACTTTATCAACGCCGATGGGTGACTATGGTTCGCTACTTCACTTTTCAGGTCAATAAAAGGGACAGTGTCGTAGGGAGGATAAGGCGATGGCACGAGCCTATAACATCGGAGCTCACGGTATGTTAAGATAAGTGGCGGAAAAGTCCCTTCAAAACTGGATGTGGTGTTTTGTTATATTTTTGAAGGCACTATATCTTTTTGCGTATATGATGCGGAACATCAGCAGGATTTGAGTTATCCACCCTACTACTCTCCCGCAATAGCCGAGGTGCTAGCATGTCGTCCTACACTTGCAACGCTGTTCATGGAATTAGCTGTCAAAGCATGCTGACATGCTGGACTTCACGTCCAGTGATACTCACTCATATGCTACCATAACAAAATTTGTGGTGAAATGCCAAAATATGTGAGAAAAATATACGGCTAAAAGTACGAAAAAAATTAGAATCAGCATTCTGATCTTTTTTCGTACCTTTATGTCAGAATATACGATAAAATGAAATGAACTTTTCCACTGCTTATTTTGTGTATTTATTGAGACATTTTATTTTGACATTTCACCACAAATTTGGCGTACTTTTATATTCACCATGTTCATTTTGATTTATTTGAATTTGCAATTAATAATCATCAGAATATATGCATAAAAGTACGACAAATTAGTCAACTGATTTCGATGTTTGTGACAAAAATTATAAACTATGGTAAATGGATATTTTACACCAACTTAGAACAATACTTATACAATATTTTTGATTGTTGTAATGTGAAGTGTCATATTCAGTTCATTCGACGTAATGCAAGACTTGCTGAACTGAATAAATACACAACAAATTGCAGTAGAAATATTCATTTAACTTTGTCGTATATTCTGACATTAAAGTACGACAAAAGATCAGAATCATCCCCAGCAAGCCTTGCATTACGTAGAATGAACTCAAATTGACACTTCATATTACAAATTCAAAAATATATTATTTCGGATTGAATCACTTGAATTGCTCTAAGTTGGTGTAAAATATTCGTTTATCATAATTTGAAATTTTTGTCACAACTTCGGAAGTAGTTGACTAGTTTGTTGTACTTTTAGGCATATATTCTGACATTAATTAATTCGAAATTCATTTTAATTTATTTTGTGGTTGATGAAAAGGATAAATCAAAATGAATTTGGTGAATATAAAAGTAGGTATGACAAATTTGTGGTGATGTCTCAAAATATGTGACAAAAATATACGTCTAAGCTGCGACAAAAGATCAGAACTACCCTCAGCTCCTTTGATGATTCTTTTTCATTGCTGCTAACTAAAAGTTAAATAATTTTTAAATTTATTGTTGACGTTTTCATAATATTTGTTTTTTTTTCGAATTTGTAATTTTTAGAAATCTTCGTAGGCTGTCGTTTTGTCTTTTAAAATAAAAATCTCAGATGGAAGTATCCACGTTGTCTCTTTCTCGATTAGTCCTTTCAGGTAAAACAACGTAAAAAAAACTGTACCATATAGAAAAAGAAAGTAAGGAGTTCATGTATACGTCAATGGTATACTTAGGCTCCGTGCTGATGTTTAAGCATTGTTTTTTTTTTTCATTATGAGTCATAGTACAGTATGATGACGTAATTTCCTAACATTACAGTGCGACAACATTGAAAAAAAAAACAGCATGTACCTAAAATTTTCCTTCTCATAAAACCTATTCTTAAAGATCCTCGTGAAGGAACCATGTCGATGTTAGTAGATAAGGAGAAAATCTATTTAATTTGTGAAAAACTTTTGTATTCTATTATGTAATTCCAAGCCTTTATAACAATGTTGTATATCTGTACACGTGTTTTATATCTAAAACAAAAAGTTCTCCTCCCCCCCCCCCCTTCCCCTCTATATAACTTATCTTACCCACATAAATTTAACTTTTATTTATCTTTTCCTTTGTAAGCAATTCTAAAATTATACTTTACGTCTATCTACAACTAGAGTTATGTAAGTTAGTCGAAATCCGCCAAACTTTTCCGAAAACTCCATTTGGATTTTCTGATAAATTTTTCCCTTTGTTCCACCTACATTGAGAATCCATGCGTGCAGATATCGATTGTATCTGCACCAACTGCGTATTAATTTTCATTTTCCATTTGAATAGGAAAACTCTATGTGGGTTTATGGTACGTGAATGCGCTACATATGTATGCATGTAGGAAAAGTTAGGAAGTTGGTAAGAGAAAATTGCTAAGCCTTCCAACATACGTATGTAGATATGTACGTACATATGTATATATACATATGTAAGTACGTTATACACGGATGATTCCTGAGGATGAACCAGGAATATTTACATTAAATGCTTATTTCAAGTGCATAGTAAACGCGTTCGGTAAGGTGAACAAAACCGCTTCGGGGACAACTTTACCCCCTCTTTCTGCTTACTGTAAAACGAGGTGGTTGGGATGAGGGAAGGGTTTCCCTTACCTAATTAGCTTTTATTACAAATGAACTTTTGAGTATAAGAGTTAAAGTATAGAAGTTGAAGGAGTGATGGAGTTAGGAGGGGGGACTGGGGAATGTGTTATATATGATGCCATGGATGGAATGTTCAATTTGAGAACACGAGGTTTTAGAGAGTACAACTTATTGGTGTTTACCGGATAAAAGTGTACATTCTAACATTACAGATGATGATGACGATGATGACGATGACGATGATACCCTGGTTGTTCTTCCATCTCTTCACTGTCGAAAGTCAAGTGTGCGGCGGCGATGGGCTTAGATGAGCTCATTTTAATGAATGTAGAGCACCTTTTATCTCTGTTGTAAACAGAATGGAAACGCTTTTATGAGCGTTAAAGGCATTAATTAAATTTACTGTTTTCATGGACAATATTTGACCAGTTTTAGTCATTAAATTACTTTTTATGTTTTCCCTGGCAATTTGTCAGGCTTATAAGGACACAGGATAATGAGATTTTTGAAACAGAATCTCATTTATGAAGGGCTTTCGAGAGAGTACGTAGATATAGTATATATTGTACTTTAGTAGTGTGCTAGATTTAATCTTTTGTTGTTGTATACCTATATTGTACATATATATGAATGAATGTATGTATGAATGCAGATATATGTCTCACATGAGAGTATATCGTTTGTCGTTTTTTTTCCCTTTTTTTTCCTGGTAATTCCCAGTTTAAAAGGGGTATATACATTTTATGAGGTTGACTGGTAATAAAATCTCCTTAGGATATACTATAGGGTTTTAAGTTACCTTTTTCCTTTCTCTATCGAGAAAAAAAGGACAAACCGGTCAAATGTCATATAGTCCAAACATATTTTAGGGATTCTCTTATATATGTATGTATGTATGTACGACATACTTACTATGAAAAATTCTAAGATAAAAGTCTGCTTTAAACTTAAACATAATCTTTAATAAGTTTTCCAGTAAAATTCATTTCTGACCTCTTCAAGCTATTGAATTTCTTTTCGGAATTTATTCCAGCATACATATACCGACGACAAAAACTCTTGTTTTTCTTCTTCTTATTTTACTTTAAAATCATTTTTTCTTACGTCACAAGATGAAAATCGTTTGGATTTATAACAAACAGTAAAACTCGAAAAAAAGATTTCATTCCAACACAAAAAAAAAGAAAAAAAAACAAACGAAAAAAAAAACAAGAAAAAAAAAACAAAACCTGAGATTTCAACACAGGATTAGGCTCAGATGAAAGAAGAAATATTGGTCCATTATTAAAAATTAATGGATTTACTGGGGCATTTTATTCATCTCCCATTAATCTTTTTTTCTTATTCTTCTTTTTCTTTCTTAACGTTTTCTCCACTCTCATTTAGCGGGTGAGTGTTGGGTGGGGGAGGGGTAAAACTTTACTTATGCTTGAACAAAACGCTAAATAAAACACGAGCGTAACTTCTTGACAAATTTCATTCGTATAAGAAAGGAGACGTCAATTTGGAAAATTGTTTTGGTTTTTCTTTTAATATGGAAGAATTAGCTTTTCCGTCCCAAGAAAAAGTAATCTACTTTCGTCCGTCCTTTATTGCTTTTCCCCCCTTCTCTGAGAAAAAAAAAAAAAAAAAAAAAAATTGTACAGTAAATTGATGAAGAATCAGACCATATCTGAGCATACTAAGTAGTTTCAAGTTGTTCAGGAAAGGGAAGAGGGGTTAGGCAGGGGTCGGCGGGTGGGGAGGAGGCATTACTGAATGATATAATAAGGAACAAAACAGTGTTTTCGGAAATAATAAAGGCCTCGCTAAAGTAGATTTTCGTGTTCAACTTCCGGCGCCAATAATTGCCCAGAATATACCTACCTACTACAGGGGTTGTGGACTAAATTCTGAACAACGCACTAATCAAAGTCGACGGGTGGGCCTAATGAAATAAACCAACTTGACACTTATAATATATATGTACTTATATTATGATGATGATGATGATGGGTGTTTTTCCACTAATAAACAAAATACAACCGAGAAAATTTAATTTAGTTTACCCTATCAAAATTTTTATGTGTATGACATTTATACGCCAGGAAACTTGATTTAAAAATTTCAGTTTTATCAAATCCAAGATATTTTTCCCATTTTGTAACTATTCCAAATAATTTAGTCCTTAATAATAGGAAGAAAAAAAAATATATATATAAAAATATATTTCAGACGAAGGTTCGTTGTGTTGCTATATGCTTACTAGGGTAATCCTCAGGGGGTGAAATAAATGCCTTATTAGCATTACAATTGAATCGAGGCGCCTATCAATTCCTCTCTCTTTAGTCCTCTGTTGCTATATTTATGCTTTCAACCGCCGCCCCCGTCAGACAATTCGTAAAAGCTCAACAAGAAAACGAACAACAACAACAGCAACAGAAGTAGCACCACCAACAACAACAAAAATAACAACAACATCAAAAGCAGCAACAACAATAACAAGAACAACAACAACAACTAGAAGGAAACTTATTAACAAACAACGAATCATTGTTTGGCAATCAATTACGGGAATTTCTTGAATTAACCTAATTGGAAGCGCTTTGTGGCATTACATCACCATCGCGGGCGGACAAATAAATGACGCTCACTGGTAGATGTAGACTAGTATATCTTTTTTCTCTGTGAAATATGGATCGTCCTCTGGTCTGGATGGATGGATGGATAGATAGTAGTTGGGGTAATGTTTACCCAGGCATAAGGCATACTCTAATCTAGCATGTCAGTCCAATTTATCGAAGAATCACAATAGACGAAATGGAAAAATAAAAACGAAAAAAAAAAAAAACATAAGCACACATACCCACCCACATAAATGAAATACCAAAAACATATATATATATTTGTGGGAAGGCAGCTATATAGGAAGCAATAGGCTTAAGGCTTCCAATCATACTTTAGCAAAAGTAGAAATGATAAAAAAAAAAGAAACTTTCATTAAGAAAAACTTCGACGTCTCTTCCTTAAAGACTACTAACTATAGTAGATATAATAGTATATACTAGAGTGAGACGTGAAGGAATCACACAATGAGATCCATCGATCGCCTCATGTCATCTTCTTTTCCTTATGCCTATATCAGAAATTCCGATTCCTTTCCAACCAGCTGACACTTTCTACATACAAAAATATTTATATTTATTTATTTTTTCCTTATTTTCCTTTTTTTTTTTTTGAGGGATGAAAAGGGGGACAATGTTGAGGAGAATAAAAATACCATTGCGTGGGATGATGACCCATGGCTAAGTGTTCCCCTTATATATACATATACAGTGGTTGTTTATCCACCGACATTAACTGTGAAAGGAAGTTTCCATTAACGTTGAAGGATAAAAAATTAGTATAGTCCTTTTTCTTGTACAGATAGAGATAAATAACGCTTCTAGCTCTTCAGTTTCGTGCAAAAGAGCCCACTCAAGAATCGACCGAACGCGCGCGTCAAACTCAAGTAGGTAGGTACTCCAGGATTTATTGATTAAGGAAGCATGATAGATTCGTTGACATCGCAGTTTTTATGTTATTTGTAGGTTAGGTAGGTACCTACATGTGTACCTAAAAGTAAGGCAAAAAATGCTTCTATTCAAAATTAATTTGTTTAATGATGAAAAACTTGCAGATGAACGGTAGGGAATTATTGAGATCGTATTCGATAATTATTATTTTTTGCATTGTATTTAATATTGTTGTTGCTAATTCGTTATTTATTGTTTGATGGAAGAACGGGGAGGGGGATATTTAGGTAATTGAAAGATAATTAATTTTTGATTTGTTACTATCATAGAAGTAATTTTAAAGAAAGATGCAGGATGTTTGGAGGAGAAAATTATCTTGAAATAAAGTAATAGAATGAGGGAAACATCTAGTTTTCAAATTGTTACAGCTTGATTTATTGCACTAAAATAGAGCTAGCATCACGAAATAAGGAAATTTGGCTAAACTTTAGACTTTTGCTGCTTGTTTGCTTTCGTTTATCCCAAAATATCATATTCAATATAAAGGGAAATGCTGTTTTTCAAACAATTTTAGACCCGACTTGAACAGACATGAGAAAAGATCCAATATGATATGATATGATATATTTTATTAACAATGTTTATTTCAATTAAGCGGGAAAAAGCTTTGGCGTTCGAATATAGCTTAAGCGACTTTCTTGGGTGAAAAAGTGGGCTTTTCTACTTCCCGTGATTGTGCGGAAGTGGTGTGTTGGGGAAAATTACTTCCTATAACAGATTACAATAGAGTACTTATGGACATGGAAGAAAGAACTGCAACAATATATGCAAAATGTAGTAACTGGGGTGTATGCGGCCCAAGTGCATGAAAATGGGTTTTCGTGCGAAAAAACGTTTCAAGAAAGCCTTTTGAATCGGTAAAAAATACACCACCCGATAGTACTCGGCGAGACCTTTAATTTGATATGCAACATGCCGTATTGCAACCACCCTCTCTTGCCGCGGATTCCTACACGCACCCTAAAAGTATGCAGAGCATAATTTTCTTCTATGAGCTGGTTATGAGCTGAGGTGAACAGTTCCGCTGTTTTCCGATCGGATATAATCCTACCGAGTTATAGCCGATCTAAGATGCGATAAATCTAGTACCTCAGTTCGAATAAAAATGAGGGAAATATTAAAATAGTGAGTATGGGGATGGCAATTTATGCCTTCGAGTATAGGAGTGTGGGTACTCAAACTTCTTCTGAGGACCTAAGGAATTCCATTCTGTACTAGATCTTCCAAAATATACTACATCAAACATTTACCCTCCACAAGCCTTCCCCAGCTTAATTGAAATAAACATGGCTAATGAAATATGTTCAAGGTATCATAATACATCGCTTAAGATATCTCTCATGATTTATTTAAACGCTATAAATTTATTATTAAATCTTATCAGTAGTATAGATAGGGGAAAAGTAATTTATAAGGTATACGAGCTCTCACCCAGAGGTTGTAAGCTTAGCTAATTTCTGAGAAGAGCTGCGTAACCACTCAATTTTTCTATCTATTTTTCATTGACACATTCTATATTTACATAAATTTCCATCTACATATGATTTATCCCTCCATTTATGTGAGATCGAGTACCCCGTACGGTCAAAGATATTTATAAATAAATTGCAAAAGTTCACAAATTTTTCTATACGATTTCATTGTTACTAGCAAAATCAAGAAATACGTTAGCTCAGTGGGTAGTATCAGTCGCCCGGAAAGCGGAAGGTCGCGGCTTTAAAAAACCCGGGGACGAGGTGGTTTGCTTTTTTCTCTTGTATTTAATAATTTAATTAAAAATCGTAATAATAAAAATAAATTTAAGAAAATTCCAACCTCTGTCTGTAACGACTTCGAATCCCAGCATGCTTTTTAGAAAAAAATATATATGTATAAAAAAAAAATTACATAAAAAAAAGTAAAAAAAATATATATAAAAAAATGAATAAATAAAATAAAAAACACGAGAAAAAAAATATAAAAAAAGAAGTAAATTAAAAAAGTAATTTAAAAAATAAGACAAAATAAATAACTAAAAAAAAGTAATGCATTCGAATCGCAGCATGATTTTTTTTAATGAAGAAATAATTATAAAAAAAAAATGATAAATAAATTTAAATAAAATAAAAAAAAAGATATGTACAAACCCAAGAGAGAATCCCGCTCTAAGAAAGGGCAACTTTAGCTAGTCCTCAAATATTCTTTTATTCCATGTAAAATCAGGAAACTTTCATAGTGTTGCCATAACAGAATTTTTAGTTTTTACTATATATATATTTTGACATTGGTTGAGAAGTCTTTAAGCTGGAGATTAAATTATAATTAAATTATACAATATAAAATATACATAGCATTCGGGTATTAATTTAAGTTCGAAAAATTACGTAATCGAGCAACCCCATCGTAGTGTTGTCACACACAAAGGCTCTCAAATTAAAAAAAAAGCAGGTAGCTACGACAAAAATAGTTGTGTCTACAATCTTTGAAAAGTATCAAGATGTAGTGAGTTGATGTAAAATTTTATGTACTTATTCCTGTATGAACTTCAGTACAAACGAACACAACTCTTTTGTAAGAAGAAACCTGAAAATTTGAGATGGCATCTATGTATCTGCACATTGAAGGATAAACAGGTTAGCTGACTTCATAAAACATGGTTACGGTAACGAAGCAATTCTAAGATAGGAAAATTATGAAACAAAATACTTTAAGAAATACAAAACCTTAACCAGATTCATATGGATATACAGAAAATTGCACACCAGCTCGTCATATTTGATAATGAGGACAATTTCATCCATGAAGTGAAAGTTGTTGGAAGGCAAACAATTTTTAAAGATTGTTAGGAAAGTGGAAGAATTTAATAGATAGAAAATAAAGCTTTTAAGAAAAACCCTAGCAGCTAATGACTTGTAAGAAAAACTAGACCGAATATTTACAAATGAATAATAATCATCGAAAAAGTTGCGACTATTAAAGGCAGTAAGTAAAATAAAAATAATAAAGAATAAATTTTGTCTTTTATTCCTTGCATTAGTGCAGAAGGATAGATTTCTACCTCATATTCTTATCACAAAAGCACTAAAGAAAACTCCAAAGTTCATCGAAGCTCTGGCGGTATGGTCTGATATATTTACATGAATAAAACACCTTCATAAATAGGCTCGGAGCTTTTCTTAAAGTAGCTGAATAAACACTTTATTCCGCGAAAGTGTAAAACAATAAGATATTGTTATTAATCGATGGACAATAACATTGACTCACTCATTGAAGAGAGGAGCTAAGAATCCTGTAATTCTTCTGAAAGTTCTGCCATTCTATTCAACCTTCAGACTTTAAAAACTTATTTGGAAAACAAATTTTGAAATTAGGTGCTACTTCAGGTCATGCTGTTCTACTTCGAATACTATAAATAATTTCAAAGGCTTGTGGTATTTATCCTACATTTTTTTTTATGTTTCCGACATGGCCCACATATAGCTGGAGACTGTAAGCAATATCACTGAAATAAATTCTTCTAGTGCCACATTTACGGTCTTGTGTAAAGAGATAGGCCAAAGAAATTCTTCATTTTGTAGCCAGAAAATTTTTAATTTTGTGTTTGGCATATAAGTTCGAAACAACTATCATTTGAAAAAAAAAAAAAAAATCATTTTCCAGTCATTAACAGCCCAATTTGTTTGAGCCTTGTATCATTGTTGCTTTGTCTCTGCATGGCTCTTCACAAAGAAGCAGTTTTTTCTGTTGCATATATTTTTTTTTCATGTCCTCTTCGGACAAAAAAACTCTGCGAAGATGGTCTGAACGTTTCTCAGAAAATGACATTGGATAATGTTTTTATTGCGGATTTTTGATAATTTGAAGTCAAGTTTCTTGGTCCCAACGTGTCAAACGTAGAAATATACAATTCAAGAATATCCAATTTTCATAAGTATAATGATTATTTTTAACTCCATATTTTAAGAAAATTTGATTTAAAAATCTTTAAAACCGGATTTATTACATATTTATCTATAGGCCTAAATTTTTACACGAGACTGTAAATTTACATCTACCAAAATAGAAGGCACAAATTTCTTAAGAACAATCCTCACAGATCCCAAAAAGTTTATTCTGTCGATATACCAGTGAAATAATAGCGTCACGAAATCTTAAGGCATCGTAAATCTTACCATTTTATCGACAAAATATAACAGTATAGGATTCGTACATTTTAAATCTCTCGACCTTTGTTTATTCATAACTCTTCTGATACACAAAGGGGCTAGAAAGCGAGAAGAAGTGTTTTTGTATTATACCAAAATATTTCAGACCAAAATCTTTGCTAGGCGACAATTTAAAGGTAGCTTATGAAGTAATTAAAGCTCCTGGATCTTCTATTTTAACGTCTGAACTGAACAAAGTCATATATTGCTTAAAATACGAGATAAGAATGGTAATAGGTAGTCAATTAATTATTACTAGAGTTTTAAATGTTGTCGATTAATCATGCGTACTACACAATTTTACATTATCTTGTTTCAACATTTTCTTTGAAGCATAATAATCTTCGTAAGATCTTTCCTCCTGATGAACATTAATAATTTTGAAGAAACCCTGTCTTTCCACAAAAATATTATTTTCCACTTCGGTAGTAAATACGTAATCAAAAAAAAAAAAAAAAAAAAAACTACAGATAACAGCCTTATCAAAACATTGAATAACTCTATCCCTCTATCTCTCTATCTTTTCTTAAAAATGAAATTTGTGTTTAAATCAGACAACAAAACTGCTTCACATCAAAAATAATTTTTCGTCATTATTATTTATATGTCAACACAATGCATTCGGCCGTGTCATAAATTCAAAATAAAATTCTTGCATCCGCAATAATCTAGCCGCAATTACATACTCGTGTGAATTTTAGACTCTCTATCTATGTAGCTGCTCTACTACGGTCAATTTTTGGTAATTATGTTGTCTTTAAAGACTTATTTTTTCGGCAGCGAAACATTTTCCAAATTGGTGTTAATATCTCAGTAAATTGTTCATGAAATTTTTTTAATGACATGAGATTTTTGTAGAGCTCATTCTATTGTTATTACATCATACATATACACATATATATATATATATAGTATATATCTATATATATCCACTTTAAGGTCTATTGTGTGTTAATTTGTGAAAATCATCCGACATAATGTGGACTAGCCTAGTCAAACGGAGTTATATGTATTTAAAGAGAAATGTTAAGTCATTTAGTTGCTCTGTTTTAGGATGATTTACATAATTGTACTGTAATTGTTTAAAGGAAATGATAAATTTTGTTGACATTAAAAGTTATGAAAATTATGATTAAATTTTATTACAATTTGATTGTGTACAAATTAGTACAATAAAAAGTGATATAAGTGGTGAGATGGCGCCGTTTGCACATCACAATTATCCTAATTCTCTGGATTCGTGAATAAAAGAAGAGAGATTTGAAGACTACAAATAAATAAATAATAAATAATAATAAATTTTATTTATCCATCGCCAAATTTTGTACATCTGAGTTCACTGTAGTATAGACAGATGCTCTCAAGTAATACGGGTCTCGAAATATTCATCCCCCCCCCCCCTTCTAAATAAATTTCTTAAAATTTTCTTTATTCCCTCATTCCACATTTGTAAGGTTTAATTAATTTATTTAACTTATCTGTTTAGTTAATTTCTATATTTTTGTTTATTTATTTCATTAAGTACAAGGAAGGCTTGTAATCTTTTAAAACTAATTAAATTAAAGTAATTTTGTTTAGATTTTCGGTTCCAAGATTTAACTCTTCCGGGATTATTTTCAAAATATTCTACCATTCCGGGATTTTGAGGTTCAATTTTTCATAATCAGCGACTACATCAGTTACCATGATTGAGGTTTCATCGTAACGGGAATTCTCTGAAGTATGAATAAAAAATATTTTTCTGACGCCAAGTAGAACGATTGTTTTTTTTAATAATAGTGCTTTTTAGCCCAGTAGAGAGCTCCAGCCGATTTTTCTTTATAATTTTATTTTGAAGTCCTAGTCCTCAGCTAACGATGTGCAAAAAAGTACGGATGTGTTCGGCTTAGATTTTGAGTTGGTTTTGAAATTCATAGGAGTTGAAGATTTCGCTATAAAAACGAATAGTATACGTATCTACTTCAAAAGTCAGCCGACACTCAGTGAATTTCTTTCAATACGATATTAATCATATTTTTTTGGGTGCCTAGGTCACTAATAGCCAGTTTCACAGTGCGAATTTATGTTTGAGATAAGTTTTTACCATAAGTAAAGTAAAGCCAAATGAGATTCACAGTGCTCCTAGCTTAATTTGTGGTTAACTTGTTTTTTTTTCTTCAAATATAATAGCACTATGAAATTGTAAATTAATTATCTGTCAAAATTTTGTCGAAAAATTAATAACTGCACATAAGTGCCATTAACTGGAGAGACATACTTACATTTACTCAGGTTTCGTGGATTCCGAATGATTATTCTTGGTCGTTTTGGTGGTTTAGTCAACATTAATGAAATTTGTTCATAATCAAATTCGTTATTATATTTAACGTAAAAATTGTTTTCCGATACTACTTAACAGCTTGTTATGGTCACATGTGAACCCGATCTCAAAAATTCCCGCCCAGCTGGAATATCTTTCTGACTACCCTTGTGACATCTGTTGAATATAGCACCAGTATAAAATGTGCCAAGTTGGTAGAATGCGCGAAAGTGGACAAGAAAGATGCCGCAAACGATGAGGAAGAAGGAGAGGGTAAAAGGTGAGACTTGTTGAGATTTGTCAGATGACAGAGGTTCTTGTTCTTTTATGTAAAAGATTTTCTTAAATATTAAAATAGAGCTTGGATATGTACCTACCATACATATCCAAGCTCTATTTCATGTATTTCTGGACTTGAGCTCAAACGAGACTAGATTCCCAAGGAAAATTAGAGAATATTTTTTTTTCGGATCCTTACCATTATTTCAAAAGGTAAGTGATGTACGGCCTCTTCAGGACCCGATGTGTGTCTGTGTTCGATCGACAACTTCTTTTAGACATGACAGTTTTTTGATTATGGTGCAGGTGCGTGCTAGTGCAAGGGTTTTCTTTTTTGGACTCATCCTATACTTCAGTGACGTTAAATAACCATGCGTGCAAATGTTATTGCAGCCGTTCTAATAAATTATCTATACACCTTTCGATAGATGCTTTTTAAGCACCGCAGGAGTTATTTTTTGAAGAAAATAGGGAACTGCAACAGTGAACTGCGTCGAATGTACGAAGAGGAAGAAGAAGCCACGAAGCATATCATATGTGAGTGCCCCCCGCGCTTGCAACTTAACGGTTTAAAATCAATGGGAAACATTTCTCCAAATAAGGTTTTCAAGCTAACTCCAAAAGTGGTAGCTTAAGGGGAGAACACAACATATCAACTCTAGTCGCAGTGTCCGTGGGGTCTCAAGAATTTACAATCTTTTCCTGTCCACGCGGCTCGAACATATTCGCCTGCGGGCAAACGAAATGCCTTCTACCTACCGACATGAAATTGATGGAAGCACAAATAAAACCACCTCCAGTTGAAACAAATACAGTGTTGATCTATCATAAGAAAAATATTATCATATGAATGAAAATTACTCTAATCCATGTCACCGGCATAGCAGCGTATGTAGGTCCTATAGAAGCATTTTCTCAATTGCATAATTTAGGCTTAGAACCATTTCTTATTGAGTGTAGCTACACTAGAAGTAGCGAACGACCAACAGAGATATGTGTCATCACAGGTAGGTAGATCCCCGACGTGTTCGAATGCCATGCATTTTATTGGATGTTCGAGTGCTGATTGAAGCAAAAATAAAACCACCTCTTCCAGAGAGAGGTGTCGTTTGTGATATCATAGATAGAGCCCAGACCTGTTCGATTGATTTGTTTTTGATAGTTTTGTTCACATGGAGGTGATCTTATAATTTCTTCTCTTTGATAATTTATAGCGAAGAAGAAATAAAAAGGCTTTAGGGAAAATATTTTTTAATCACGTCCACGATATTCCTCACTCGCAAATAAGCATCCATAATAAGCTGTCAAATCTAAATATTTTTGACACATGACATTTGAAGATAAATTGAACTTGACATCCATATTGATGGCTTTAGCTGAGTTTAGTCTACTTTTTAAAAAATGCTAAAACAGTTAAATTAAGCTTAAGTTATATCTGGGGCTTAAGCTTGAACTGTTAATGAAATGTTCAGTTTCGTATGGAATAGCTAAATAATAATGACGAATGAAAATCTGTATATAATAAATAAACGTAATCTATCCGTAAAGGAACAAATATAAAAAGAAAAAAAAAAAGGATCTGAGAGCAATTTTGACAGAATCTTCAAAAGCTTGGAGATAATGGACTGCATTAAAATTGTCGCCCCTACTCTAAATAGGGTACCTACACTCCTAAGTCCCATGATGAAATGTGAAAAAAATGAAATTGCTATACCCATAATATCGTCTCACCAGAATGACTAGCTTTATTTATTATATAGTGTGGGATATGGATAATTAACATACGCCAATTCATGATCATATATACTATTTCCCCCTCAATTCAACCGGAAAAATCCTATACAATTATAGTAATATGTGTGTATGTATGTATGTATGTATGTATGTATGAATGTACATACATATATTGTTTTCTATGCCTTTAAATGATATTTTCTAAAGGGAGTACTGCTGAAATTTATAGTTAAGAGCATAAGGGTAACAATATAATAGGCCTGTTGCTAAGAGTATGTACCTACATAGAGATACAAATTCATAGTGAAAAATGAAAGCTCAAGGATGAAAAATTAAGATGATAAAACATAAAACCATAAGAAACTGCTAACCATAACGAAATCGATTTCACTATAGAAACTCCTCTGTGATAAGACAACATAAAAATAAGTTTTTCTACAGTCTCTTAATCGAGGGAATAGAGAAAAGAATTGGGCACAGATCATTGATTCCGAACGCAATTTAGATTCCATAATGCTAATAACAATAAAAATGCTAAAGAAAAGGATAAATTTTCTCCAAAAACCATAGTATGGTATTGTCACATAAAAAAAAAACAAAATAGGGACGACAAGGATATACAATAATCGAAATTATTGTTATATATGAGTGTGGTAAGATGAAACACAGAATCTCTCCAAGTGAATTCACCCAATTCCATTGATTTCTGCCTTTACTCTTCCTGTTTTGTCATTGACATATAACTTTCGTACAGATCTACGCATTGTTGATGTAAGTTGATTCCTGGTTTGGATCCTGTAATCCTCTCCACACATCCTTCCCACCACCTCTCCACCACCACTTTTTAGTCAGGAAGATATAGAACTAACCATATGAGAGCAATAAAAAATAATGATCCGAAATTATTAAGGTCCTTCCCCACGCTCTCAGTATAACTAGTGAAAATTAATTTTCTCTTGTAATTGTTTTTTTGCCTTGGTCTTTGCTTTTCCTTTCTTTCTTGTTAGCCAATCCTAACCCACCGGCCAGAGGAGTCACACATATTCTCTAAAATATATATTCCACAAAGCCTCCTTCCCGGATACCATGCTGGGTATATGAATTGTCGTGTTAGAAGCCAAGACATAACCACGTCCGACTTTTGCGAAATGCACTATTATTATGCCAAAAAGTTTTGCCATTCTGAAGGAGCAGCTTTTTTTATGTCCTATTCCCTTACTTTACTTTTCCACTTTCTCAAGTTTTCCGAGACGTTAGTGAGCGCTTTAAAGTTGTCCGGTTTGTCATTACAAGTCCTTTTTGCGGGAAAGTATATCGTAAATTTTTGGTTTAAGGATTTTTTTCTGCTTTTTGTTTTGTAATTTTTTTGTGTTTTTTTGTGTTGTTTTGTTTTTTTTTTTTGTAGGCCTTGCGAGCTAAAGAGCCTTTGAGAGAAGAAATGCGAGGACCAACATTGGTATATAGTTTGCTTATTTATGGACGGTCTATAGCACACTGAGCTTAATTTCATTATTTTGATTAAGCATTAAGAGGGTTCACTGAGAATGAGAAAATAGGGAGAAGTAATTAAATAGAGTTTCTTTCTTGTTTTTTTGTTCCTGTTTTTAACTCTTAATTGTAACAATTATTTTAATTAAGGAGAGAAGTTTTATTTTCTCGGAGTGTTTTTTTTTTAATTAAAAATGCATCAGAAACTGATTTTTGTTTTGTTTTATTGTTTGTACGTTGAAAATTAAAATTTTGATAAAGAAATAAATTTTCTTCTTTCAGATTGTGGTTTCGGAAAAGGTGAGTGTTTTTTTTTTTTATATGTATGTTTACAAAGTGTGAATTATTTTGTGAATTTGATTATAGTTATGTTTCTTGTGTGATTAATTATGAGCCATAAAAAGCAAAAATTCTGATTTCGATAAATAAACTATTGTCATCATAGTTCTTAATATTACTGTATCTGGTGATAAATGCAACTTTGGTTTCTATATTTTTGTTTTACTATTCCCTAAAATGTGGGGAATACTCCCTAAAATTTAGGGAAAAAACAACTGCATTTGAGGGTATATTCCCTAAAATGTGGGGAATATTCCCTACATTTAAAATCAGTCCCTAGATTTGAGGGAATAGTCCTTAAATTTTAGGGAATATTCCGTAATCTTATCGAAAAATACCTTAACTTTGTAGCAACAATTTGTGCCAATTTTTTACTGTGTATGTAGAATTTATAAATTCAGTTGCGAGTTACATAACTCTCATTTCACTTTTAGCTCTCTCATTTCCTCACGTCATTCTGGACAGCTGCGTTTAAATCGCATTGCATGCTTCTCAAATAGTGATCAGCCTTATTTCAATTTCAGATTTGTCTATGTCAGGGATATTGATGCAGTGGAGCCAGATGGTATTCCACCTAGGTTTATCAGGCTTCTTTTGCCCTGGATATTAGAGCCCATTCTGCATATTTTTAATGCTTGTTTTATCATGATGATATTTTCATCTGCTTGAAAATCGCTATACAGTTGTGTCTAAAACCAATGCAACTGAAGTTCCCGGTGATTTTCGACCAATTGAGCTTAACCTGTTAGGATTTCTTGCTAAGGCCCTGGAAAAATTGATGGAATAGCAAATATGTGGTAACTTGGAAAACATTAACTTATTAAGTCTTTTCCAGTCCGGTTTCTGTAAATCTCGTAGTTGTGAGACAGCTTTTCTGAATGTCACAAATTATATTTGCAGCTGCTCGACAGAGGACATCTGTGGGCTATTCTCTTACTTGATTTCTCCTAAAGCATTCGATATGGTCAATCATTCCAAAACTGCTTGAAAAGTTACCCTCAGACTTCCAATATCATCCTTCTGCTGTGTCCTTCTTCCTCAGCTTTCACTCTAATAGATTGGGGCGGGTAAAAGTGAAAGATTTTGTTTCCTGTGCTTTGGTTCTAAATTGTGGCGTCCCTCAAGGCTATATTCTTGTTCCTCTGCTCTTTAGTCTGTATATAAATGACGTTCCTAAAGTTGCTGAGGACTGCTGAATTCATTTGTTTGCAGGTGTACCGTATTTGATAAATATGACTGGTGGAGGATTGTCTTGATAGGCTAAACTCTGTTTTGTGTAATATTGCACATTGGGCAGATAATAATCTGTTATTGCTTAATGCCGGAAAGTTGCAGTGCATTGCTTTCTATAGCAGAGCAGTTGAGGTATCCCACCTATAATTTTAAATAATACGGGGCTACCATTCTTAAATCGCGTAAAAAATCTTGTGTGTGTTCCTAAATTCTAGAATGCCATACTGTGACCATGTTAACCAGATGACAGGTAGGATTTATGGTGGGATTTTTCGGCTGTGGTTGTTTTCGGGAACCCAGTCTACGAAAATACGTTCGATGCTAGTTAAATCTTTGATTCTGCCATACTTTTCATATGGCAGGCTCCTTTTCCCTAATTTGTGTTCCTCCTGGTATACAAAACTAAATGTGGCTTTCAACGACTTCACATGATTCGCCTTCTCCATACGGCGATTTGATCATGTTTCGCAATATCGTAATCATTTAGTTGGTTGCTCCTTATAGCTATACGTTTTACGTCGCTTCTCATATATTCTAAAAAACCAGGCTATTAATTTAATCACTTAACATTTGTAGGCTCCACAAGGCGTTTCAATTTGCTAATACCAAACTTTCAATATTCAGTAATAGAAAATTCTTACTTTGTTCGTGTTGTTCGAGCTTGGAATAATTTACTATCCGATATTCACCCTTACGAGCTCAACTCGTGGGAATAGACTTTTGGGTGTTTTTTAGGTGGTCCTGGCTTTCTGTTTTCTAGATCGTAGTTGCTTATAGATATAATCTTCTGATTTAGTAGTTTGTCGAAAAATTATATCGAATTTAATTTTTAATTTTAATTCAATTTTTATTTTTAATTCATAAAGTAAAATGCATAAAATGCATAAAGTAAAATGCGAAGTTTATATTATTATTTGTTTGTATTAGTTTATTCTATTTGCTGTTTTTTCGTACAAAAAAACGAAATACAAATAAATACAAATATAAATAAATGATTCTTATTTGTATTATTATTGAATTTTTTTAAAATCAGCTGATTTGTATTGGCAACAGATCTTTTTGATTCAGAAATGAGTCTGGATATCTGGACTTAATTATTATCTGTATTCACTGCTAGGAACTTAATAAGTCCGAACTTTAGTTACAAGTTGGTTTCCAACGTGTAGCTACTGTGAAGCTTAAAAACACTAAATTCTCAGTCTATTTATCACTGAACGTAACGTTACTAGATTGCGTGGAGTCAGTGAAAGAAGTAATGAAGTTGATTCTATTCAAGAGGTTCCTAAATAAGACTCCTGAGCTTAGTGGGCCGTTCTTAAAATGCATCCATTTATGGTATCCCCTAAAAGAGATTGTCATAACTGAAGATTTTATATTTCCATCTATAGTAAAACTTTAGTTCCATAGTTATTTATTCTTTGTCAGAAAGAAAAATTACATTGCCTCTGGAATATTGATTGACACTTCGCAATCTACTACACTGTAATTTACAATTACATAATTTGTTTATTTAATTATGGCATTGCACATTTAAGATACATGAGTAATCATTTTGTTTTGAGAATCAAGTTTATTGAAAATTTCAATATGTCAAACAACGTGCCATTAGTAAATGAGTTGCAAAAAGAGTATATGTACATGAGCCAGATGCATACAAACCTCGGAGCTAACTATATATATTTTTAGATTATGGAGTCAATATGATCCGTTGTGTTTAGTAGAGAAATGCATAGTCCAAATGTAATTTTGCTTAACTATTTATTTAAGCTATATGTAATTCAATGTGACTGATTATGTATGCTTTATGACATCTTGAACTGGACTGCTTGCTTGAGCCCGAATATGAACAACTGTAGAAATTGCTCATCGATGCAATGTCTTTGCGTAGTACTTCATTAGTCCAGTTGATAGAATGGTGATGATGGTACGCTATTTGTGTATGGATATAACATGATCTGACCAATGCAAAGTTCTGTTGAACGTTACACCCAAAATTACAAAATTTATGTTACGGTTATTGATTTTAATCAAGTGGGAAATAGGTAATTGATATCGAGCAATGTTTTATACACAATTAAGCACTTGGACTTATCAGGTTTTATTGGGAGATTATTTTCTAGTCGCCATTTATTAATGAACTTCAAATCTTGATTTAAGCAAGATACCCCATTCTTCAAGAAACCTAACAGTCGACAGATCATCCTAAGAGTCGAGCATCATCATCATAAATATGCATCCGGCATCTTCAAAGACATCGTTGATGAACATTATGAACAGAAGTGGTCCCAAAATTGATCTCTGCGGAACACCATATTTGACTGGTTTAATGGAAGAGAGCCGACCATTGGAAAAAAACAGCCTAAATCGTCCAATGAGGTAATTTGAAATTAAGCGTACCGGGTATACCGTTGAATTTGGTTAACAGTTTATAACAAACAATTCTCCGTGATTAACAGAATCGAATGCTAGTATAGAAAAATCAGCAAATACAGCAGCTGTTAACATATAATTATGAAGTGCCTCCCTAGTATTATTAGTTAACCTAAATAAGGTAGTAACGCAATTATGATGAGTCTAAAGTAATTTGCTTTGACATTATTTTCTCTATAATCTTTGATAGATAGGCAAGAATGGCATTTATAGGAATATGAATCACTTTAGAATGTTCAAAGCATGGCATTTATAGGAATATGAATCACTTTAGAATGTTCAAAGCAGCTCGGGAATGAGGAGGGCATAAAATATGTGGTGTTACAATTAAGTGTAAGAGGTCTTGAAGGACAGGGTAACAATAAACGTATTAATTTGGGGTTAATCGAGTCTAATCTAATAGCTTCCGATTTAATACATTTCACAGCGCCGCCAATATTAACTTTATTAGTTCTTTTAAAAGAAAATTCTACATGGGTTTTGGTTGATGACGTGAATAAGGAATGTACAATAGTGGATCTAAGAGATATGTGAGAATGATGTGAGAGGAAAAGGTCATTTAAATCACCAGGATCATTCACGAAACAGTCGATTTTATTTGGCTTCACGCCAAGAGATTTCAGATTTTTCAGATTGGTATCTAATTTCCAGAAAGATTTATGTTTTTGAACTATAAAGTCAGCGCCAAGTGCATGCCTGGCGCCCTGACTGATGGGAGCGCGACCTATCTAACATCTCTGTCGGATTATGGGTCACGGAACCCGGTTGATTAAGCGCAATTCCACGCCAAGCTCATACCCTAGTTCAGTGAGAAGACGACAGCGATCATTCACTTATATGGAACATCACTGAATCGTCCCACACTCACCAGGGAATTCACTCTGCCCGCAATATGGGCGAACACAACTGCTACGTTACTCCCCGAAGGGCCTCATCAATGTCGGCATGGCAGAGAGTGCCATGGGCAACCGACCCCGTGGTATCGGATAACCTCCGGTCAGGTTTTCGTAGCCAAGGCTATTTGATAGCTGTTGGGCTTCATGGCCCTCTCCTTTCTGTACAGCGTCAGTTCGTCTATTCCACGGCAATGCCAGGCAGTTCCTGCTTGTTATACCGCCTCCTTCTTCGCTTGAAAGCTTCTTTTGCGTATTCAGTAATGCACTGAAGCTGCTCTCTGTTGCTCAGTACATTACTGAAAACATACCTCCTCTCCATCCTTTCTATTCCCATAGTAACTAGATCCCTAAAACTCTCATATATGGGTCATTCACAGAGCACATGCACCCAGTCCTCACAATCACTACCACACATACATTCTTGGTTTTCCCTTAGCCCCGTCTTGTGCAGGAAGGCATTCAATGACCCATGGCCTATTAGAAGAAAACATCAGCAAATATTGAATGCAAAGGCCGGATGCTCTTCTACGAAGTACACCCGCCCTATGAATTCAAAGTTGCTCTTCCCTTTACACTCTCACTCCATCTGGCCTGCCATCTTTCCATAATACACTCCAGCTGTTTTTTACTTGGGCCTTGCATAGTTGCGTTCGACACCAATTCATGTTCATCCAGGGCAATCCCTCTCGTGATCCTGTAAGACAAGCTCCTGCCTACCGCCACAAGATCAAGTGGGGGTGCGCCCATTAAGACCTGAAGGGCATTCGTCGAAACAGTGCGGAACACCGCTAGCCCCGCCAGTAGCATACTTCTCTGACAAGAGAGAATGTTTGCTCTTCCTGTAACGGTATTTACACTTTCGTACCACACAGGTGCCCCATATGTTGGACAAGCAACAAATAGGCCCTGATAAGCTGCTCTACTACGCTTAGCATCCGCTTCCTAACTTCAACTAGGTGGCAGTCAAACTTCATTCTCTCAGTCATACTTATCTCTAAGTATTTGACTTGAGGCGATTATTTGAGGCTGCCACTATTAACTCTCACCAACGGAGGACGGTTCAGCGACAGTTTGCCCTTAAGGAGCATCATAACTGTCTTTTCCGCCGATATACTCACACCAACATTAATGCCCCACTCAAACACTATACCCATAACTAGTTGACTCTTATTTTCTAAGTCTGCCCGAGAATTTGCCTCTGCTGGCAGAAGCAGATTATCTGCATACGCGTAGCATTTTCCCTCTGTCTCTAGTTGCACCAGCAGAGTGTCCATCATAAGGTTCCATATATATGGACCACAGATGCACTTCGCGTCATATTTCGCCACGCAGTTTCCCTCTTCCCAACTACACACGCTTTCCTACCGTGAAGTAGTTACTCCAAAGGTCTGCTTCCTGGCAGCCAATTTCCAATAGTCTGTCTTTTACCTTGTCCCATCACCGGCTACAGTTTGCATCACGCTCATCTAACAAGGATGGAAGTTGTTGATAGGGCCGTGAATATGTGCCCTTCCTGAAAAGAGAGCCTGAGACAGCCGAACACTTTCTGTGTGCTTATCCGCCCTTTTCCTGGAGTAGGCTTGGGTCTGCCCTATTATCTACGGATGAGCTGAAAAACTTACCTCACCTAGACCTGATGCGCTTTCTTAAGAGGACATGAAGATTTTGGTGAGAACGGTTTTAGCAGGTTAGGCCCAATCTACATCGAGAGCTACCCGCAACTGCTGCAAGAGTACCGTAGAAACTGCTACATCTAGATCTTCAGGATACATGGACTGATTACCTTCATAGGAATACGCTGAAACGGAGCTTTGTATAGCATGTAGCTTGAAGCGTGTAGCTCTTGATGTAGATTGGGTCTGAACCACCTTGGGCTCCGCGCCTGGGATACCCGTCCCTATGCCGTTCGACAAAAAAAAAAAAATGGTAATTTTACCAAAAAAGGATGCTGATAAAGTGCAGTTAAACTTTTCTATGAGAATGACAGCTGTCAACATGTACCGCACAACTACTAGAGTTCGGTAAGTTATCAGCTATATCGAATATTTAATGAAGTTAGTAGCAGTTGTGGTAGTTGTTATGGATACCTCTATATTGAAATGTATCGGGTCAATGTTTACCTTGTTATCCCCTATCGTGAACCGCATACATACAAAATAATAAATTTTCCATCAATTATTGTAGAAGCAAATTAAATACTCATAAGTAAATAATGTACACATACGCTACATACAGTCAGTCTATTGACAAAACTTCATTTCGGTGCTCTCCAATTAATTACGTGAAATTTTTGGAAAATTTTTTATATATGTTTTTTATTTCACATTCAATAGCCTGCTACCGGATATGAAAACAGAGAAAATATTTAAGTTTCACTTACAAAAGCTCCACAGTAAATTAATTTCCTGTTTCCCCCAATACTAACTATTCCCTTTTGCTTCCAGCAATGAAATTTTTGCACCAGAGATATGTGGAAGCTATGTACATACTTCGTATATATGTAGGATGTATGTACATCTAGCAAAAGTACGTGAGGTTTCATATCGAGCCCGGGTAATTGAGTTTAAATCAATATTCAATCCCGGCAAGTTGTAAGAGCTCTGCACTGATATCACTGCAAATAATATACTTACAGACAACCAATGCTCACTCCCATAAAATTAATGAATTCGCCATGTTTTTTCAATTATTATTATTGCGATGGGAATGTTGTTTTTATTCATTCAACTTTGGAAGTTTTCACTTCGTTGAATTTTCATTAAACTCGATAGTGCGAATGTTTATAAGAGGAAGAGATAGAGAGCTTCTGATTCCTGTGGGTTTTCTGATTTAGTATTCGTTTGCATTTTTAAGCTCTATTGAATGAACTTTATAGAAGTAAGGAATTTTCCTATTCTTGATTATAATATTAATTATACTTTGGTATACATGTTTGTGAGACATAAGAATGTTAATTGTATTTTTATCCACCAAACTCTTCAATTGTTTTATAAAATGTTTTCTTGTAGGTGCTCATAACCTGAATTTGTAAAATACATATGTCAAGTTAGGTTAACTTAGGTTAGGTTAGGTTAGGTTAAGTTAAGTTAAGTTAAGTTAGGTTAGGCTAGGTTAGGTTAAGTTAGATTAGTTTAAGTTACGCTAGATTAGGTTAAGTTAAGTTAGGTTAGGTTGGCTTAGGTTAAATTAGGTTAGGTTTGGGTTTCCTACGACTATAAGCCACTTGAGCTCTGTTGACCAAAGTTGATCTAGTCTGTCCTCCACTAGAGTGATTAGACTAAATCTAGCCATTTTTATGAGTTCGATTATTGTCTTTGGGGTTAACTTGCAAACCTTATTTGGACTGATGAATGCTTCTTTAGTGATTTGCAACGTTAAACCTGCGAGCATGGTACATTCTCATGTAATATTCTTAGTAATTTCATTATTCTCTTCGCATAGTCGATATATCAAACTAGTTCTCTGTTGGATTTGCTTATATTTTTCAGAAAATACAAGAACGGGTCATGTACAGTGTCTGAATTAATAAACAGCCTGAGCGATTATCTGCTATAAGATCATTTAATTTGCGCGTATCTGAAAAGGAAAGGGTGTGAATAATGCGTTCACATGCGTCTACTGGGCATGTTATGCCAGAGGAGTTCCAGTTGCCTATCTCCGGATTTTTGTAGTTCCCCCTAAAGTGGTTTTTTGGTTGACAAAATATTGGGTAGGGATCAGTACACGGGCTGTCGATTTAGTCAGTTTTAGCAAGATTATCCGTCATTTCATTTCTACCAACCTCTTCGTTTTCAGGAACCCAAAGTAAGTTTATTTTGTAGTTGTTCCTAAACAGCAGATGGGTTTCGTGTGGCAGGCAGTTGTAGACTAGTTTCGAAGTACTATGGAAGTAAATAGGTAACCTTCATATAACGCGGGAGCTTCCACGTTAAGAATATTATTAAGTAGATTCAACAATTATAAAAAAACGAGAGGATACGTTTCAAATTTTGTTTTCCTCAAATAAAAAACTAGGACAAGACATTTAAAACTTTATTAAATATTAACAAAAAGTAAGTTTTATATAATGTGCATTGCAGGGGATATTTAGATCAAAACGGCTTCTAGTAACCACACGATTCCTTGGGATGAGTTGATCGTTTCACATATCTACACCCTAGGAAGCCCAACTTCGGAGTTATATCTATTTAAATATTTGACCAATATTCATGAACCCTGGTGGTGATAAATGAGTATAACTTTTGAGTCACCCTATGGATTTTAGCAGTTTTATTTTTGTTAATAGGTTACAAGAAATACATTTTAATTGAGGTATAACTTATTATATTTTATTCAGCCATATCTTAGTTAAGCACAAATATTTTCAAAAATTTTTTTTTGTGTGTTTGGTTTTTTGAACATTATATAGGATGTCTTTCGTTTTTTAATTTATATTTTCGGAATCGCAATTTTATGTTTCCATCACCTTACCAAACGCAATATCCTTTTCTTTCAAAAAAAAAAAAAAAAAAAAACACATTTATAGATTAACGGGTTTTTTGGTAATTTAATTACTAATTGCGATTTTTAATTAGAATTACATTTATTGGATTATTAGGAATGATACTTTCAATATTATGTCAATAATATGAATGAAGCGATTATCAATTATGTCATGACTACTTTTAACTAGTTTCAATTACTTAAAATATTTTAGTAGTTTAGTTTATTATTTTAGTAGTTTTTTGTTTCAATTACAATTAAAAGGACTTTTTTAAACATTTCTCATAGCCCTTATCCTTGTCATCAGTTTTCTCTTCATTTTAGTAATTTTCGAATACCTACATATAAGAAGTCTTTATCTTCCCGGCGTGTTTAATATTCTAGTAAATAAAAATGACCATTCTACTACTTAACTATATGAAGTAAAGGAATTTTGAAATTATTGGAAATTAATTTGAAACAAATTCTCAGTTATCTCCCGAAGTAGTTAACTATTACCTACTGAACATTTCGAAAGAAATTCCCAATACTCTACCGAAGTAGTTAACGAATTCTAATTATTTTGAAAGAAATTCTCAATTTTCTCTCGAAGTAGTTAACGATTTTTTTAAATTATGTTGAAAGAAATTAATTTCCTCATGATGTAAGTAACGATTACTAATTATTTTGAAAGAAATTCTCAATTTTCTCTCGAAGTAATTAACGATTGTTTTTAATTATGTTGAAAGAAATTCTCAGTTCTCTCCCGAAATAGTTAACGATTACCAATTATTTTTGAAAGAAGTTCTCAATCCTCTCCCGAAGTAGTTAGCGATTACTACTTATTTTGAAAGAAATTCTTAATTCTCTTCTGAAGTACTTAATAATAACTAATTATTTTGAAAGAGACTCTCAATTCTCTCCCACAGTAGTTAACGATTTTTAATTATTTTGAAAGAAATTCTCAATTATCTCCCGAAGTAGTAGACGATTGTTTTAATTATGTTAAAAGAAATTCTCAGTTCTCTCCCGAAGTAGTGAATGATTACTGATTATTTTGAAAGATGTTCACAATTCTCTCCTGAAGTAGTTAGTGATTGTTCTTTTAATTACTTTGCATAATTAAAAGTAGGTAACCAATAGCTACATTTCATCATTTTTGATAATCATAAAAGTAACTATAAATTTATGTACAATATATAGTAATCATATTTAAATCTTTAAAGTACGATTATCGAATAATTGTAATTAAAAAGTTTTAATTCCTATAGAAAATCTACAGCTGGTTTTATGTGACTTTCCATCATATGCATAGACTACTTTAATAAAAATTTCAGTATTTCGGAACGTTCTGAAAAATATCTTAGGTGCTCAAACTAGGATAGTATTGATGATCCGAACCATTCTTGCGAACCTATAAGCACATTTTGAAAACACTCTCCGGTCTGTAGTTTAGAAATTTTTTCCATTTTATTTTTTGTTTCAATATAAAATTTTGCTAATATTGAAATTTATCAATATAAAATTTCAAGATTAAAACCATTAAATTATCTTGACCCGGTTCTTTAAAGTTAATTTTTTCAAAACTTCTAAACTACTTTGATATCAGATTAGTTCACATTGAAGCCACTACACTACATCCATATTTAATTAATGCTGTGACCCGAAATATAGCTAGCAACTTTAAAAAGATTACGGCATCCGGTCGTTGTGGATATGAAATTCAGATTAATTTTCCCCACTGGGAGTTAAATGGGCTGTCAAATTTTAAGTGAATGCAAATCGTTCAAACAGCGGCCTGGTAGCCCTTAACACCCCATTAACCTTCTGCTGATCGTTTTTCAATCTTAACTCTTGCCATTAGTTCTACACTGATGTATGTATGTGTGTATGTATGTTTGGTGCTGAGAAAGGATTTTTCCATTCTGAACTTTTCACAGCCGCACTTATACAAAATTAAGCCCATGGGGTTGATACCGAGCAGAACACTGTCACACACATGACAAATGGCCAAAGTTTCTTAACTAAATTCAACTCTAATGCATAATACTTAGATTAATAGTAATTTGCATACAGATGATGTCATCACAAAGCACTTATAGAGAGAGAGAGAGACGACTCGGTATCAGTAGTACCCCCCTTTTGGTTTTTGGGGCCACCACGACCAGAGCCAGAGAGGGGTGGTAGTTGGTTGGTTGGTTCTGAATGGGACTGGGTATAGTAGAAGTCAAAGGAATTGCGGAGCCAGCACAGTTTTGTGTCAAAGGGTGGTTACAGAAGTCTTCTGATGGAACAGCATCCTTTCTCTCTTTCACTTTGTAAAGCTACTAACCGGCTGCATCTCTAATTTATTATACAAGATATGACAGAAATTAATTTGTGCTCATTTTGATTTATTTCTTGTGAGTATTTACTTGTGCACAGTCTGTCAGACGGCATGATTTAGACTAGCGAATGTTGGATGCTGTGATGAATGTTCTTTGAAATTCTGTGAAAAAAAGAAAGAACAAAAAATAAAGGAGAAAAGGTGAATTTAGAGTGATTCTTCTTTTCTTCATATTTTAAAATTAAATTTAAAATTTAATAAATTCTGATGAAAGTTCTTGATTCATATTTATTATAGAGTAATCCGACATGTATATATTATAAAAAGAATTGCTCTCATCTAATATCATAATTGAATTAGTAATTAAGGACATTTTAATTAACATTAATTTGTCCATTAAATTTAGTAAGTACATAATTAATATAAATGGTGCGATTAAGCAATTTAGTCCACAGAGGAAGTCAACAGTTTTTTGATTGATAAGATAGAAGAAAAGAAAAGAAAGCTTTACCTAATTTCCCTCCCCCTATCCTAAGAAAATAAAGAACGAAAAGGAATGGCAACAACAGGTAAAATGCTTGAGTGATGAGAATTCAATAACGAGTCAGCTGTCAATAATGTCAAACTCAATATAAGCTAAAAAGAAAAAGAAAAAAAAGAACAACTCAAGGAGTGGCATAAAAGTCTCTACTTGTTACCATTCCTTTTCATTTAATATTCGTAACTACTACTCCTATTACCCCCCACGTATCTTACAACATTACTACCCACCTCTGGGTTTATGTGTTCAAGTGAAGGAAATATTCCACCTCGTCTAACTTGTAATTATGAAAGTGGTTAAATAAATTTTTATTCAATTTATTGGTGAAACGCTGAGATTTCGCAGAATAAATTTCTGAAAACAGAAGTTTTGGAATGAAATAGTTGCATTTCGAATTGGGGGTTGAACCAGGGAAATATTCAAAAGAGACGAATATTTGTAAAATATATAAAAGGTTAATGCCTAGTTTTTATACAACTTTAAGCCCGACATCAACAAACATGAGAGATGTCTTAAACGATGCATTATGATACTCTGAACATATTTTATCAAAAATGTTTATTTCAATTAAGCGGGGAAAACTTTGGCGATCGAATGTAGCTTGAGCGACTTTCTTGGGTGAAAAAGTGGTCTTCTCTACTTCTCGTGATTGCGCGGAAAAGTTTGCATAGTGGAAAATTCACGTAAGTTAGAATAAAATAGAGGAAAATACTAAGAAAATGATTATAGGGATGGCTATTTAAGGTTCCGAGTATAGTATATATAATGTCATCAATGAGATTTCTAATCAACTCAATCCTGATTTTAGCATGAGTAGCCCTCAAATGGATGGATTCTCGTTTAAGTGTGTTACTGGAGTTGATGTTATTAATGTAATATATCCTATCCAGTCAAATGCCTCCGGGCCGGATACACTCTCTCCGAATTTCATGAGTTTAATTGCTCCATTTATAATAAGCCCGTTAACGCACATTTATAATCAGTGTCTAATGGTCTTAGCGATTTTCGGCCAATTAGTTTATTAAATTTTCTTGCTAAGGGGTTAGAGAAAATAATGTATAATCAAGCGACTGAGTATATTGAATGTAATAATCTACTGTCAAAGTGGCAATCTGGCAATCTGGCTCTTGATAATGATCTTCTAACAATACTTGTTCTTCTTGATTTCAGTAAAGCATTTGATAGTGTCAATCAATCTATTTTACTTTTTAAACTTAGGAATAAGTTTTCTTTCTTCTCATCAGCTTTAAGATTAATTAGTAATTTCCTGTCGATGCGAAATCAAGTCGTTAAAGTGAATAATGCATTTTCTAATGTAAAGCTCCTTTATTAAGGGGTTCCTCAAGGTTCTATCCTTGGTCCTTTACTATTCGGCATGTATATCAATGACTTAACAAGCGTTGTGAAGAATACATCCATACATCTATATGCTGATGATGTACAGATTTATTTAAGTCGACCAATTGGTCTACTTGAAGACTGTGTGCAATGCGTATCAATGAGGATCTACACTACATATATGAATGGTCACTAACTAATATCCTCTCAATCAACCCTTCAAAGTCTAAGTGCCTAGCTGTGTACAGAAATATTACTGAAAATATTGACTTACCATCTGGAACAATGAACAATACGCCATTGGTGTATGTAGGTGTCACACTGAATTCCAAATTCACCTGTTGTGACTATATGTCTGCATTACTCAGTAAAGTGTACGGAAGTCTTCGACAACTCTGGATTACCACGAGCTCTTTGTCGATAGGCTTAAGATCCAGATTAGCAAAAGCACTTGTTCTCCCCTACTTCATATATGGCAGCCTTGTATTTGCCAAACTTGACTCACAGTGTCAAAGAAAATTAACTGTGGCATTTAACGACGTAATTCGCTATGTTTATAAATTGCGTAGGCATTCTCATGTGTCGGCGTATGCAAGTTTGTTCCTTGGTATTTCCTTCGAAACTTTCGAATTAACATTCTTGCATGCGTTGATTTATGAGAAAACACCTGAGTATCTTTATGAAAAACTGCAATTTCTAAATTCAACACGACATCTTAAACTTCTTGCTCCTAGATGTTTTTCACGATTTGGCGACCGCTCTTACCTTGTTCAATCAATTCGAAGGTAGAACTCTCTTCCTGGCGGTGCTCAGCGTGCGAGTTCTAGCAGAGCCTTTTTTAAAATAATTAAGGACTTACCTAGCCTTTAGTTATGAATGATGCAAACTATATAGCAATTAATCAATTTATTGCTTTTAATTAAAACTTTATGTATATACATACCTAACTCTGATATTTTACTTTTTATTTTTTTTTATTTTTATTTTATTTTTATATTTTTATTTATTTATTAATTTATTTTTTGTTTTTATTCGTCCTTACATATTTATTTATTTATACCCCCATTTATATTTATTGTAACATTAGTATTTTTTCCCTCTCTTTTTATCTTACAATGATCTATTTCTTCATTATTATTTTATTCATGTTTCCTTAATTATTTGGTTAATCTTTTTTAATTTATCTAAGTATCCAGGCCTAATTTTAAGTTTCCCTAATATAATGTTCCAAATTAGAAGTACATAATAAGATTGCAATCTTTGTACTTGGGCAGTAAATAAATTATTATTTATTTAAAATTATTTACTCAAACTTCTTTTGAGTACCTAAGGAATTCGATTCTGTACTAGATATTCCAAAACGTACTACATAAAACTTTGATCCCCAAGCCTTCACCCGCTTAATCTCTCATGTCTGTTGATGTCTGGTCTAAACTGTGCATTTCCTTTTAGTAATCGTTCTGTAAAAAAATGGGAGTTGTTCTAAAAGTAGAAATCAAAACTCTGAAGTGGTGTAATGCGAGCAATTAGTTTTATTGAGATGGTATAAGATTCGTAATGAATTTGGCTGGATTGCCAGGAATGTTAATTTTGTTTTTTATGTGAGATAATAGTTCTAAGTATGCTCCGAAGACTTATAGATAATATCTTTCGAAAATTTGTTTGACCGGCCAATCATCTTACTTCAAAATTTACAGAATACCACCTCCTTATGGGTGGTATTAAGAAAAATACATATGTATAAATACACAGAAGTTTCATATATTATTTTTCCTCAAGAGTAGATCCTAAAACGGCAGTAATGAGTATTTTCATACTATCCTTATGCTAGGATTTTGAGTTTGACCGAAATATTTGTTTCTTACGTATTTACTCGACAACTTTTCTGTAGATCTTTTTATATGCGATTAATAGCTGAGAAGAATTCAAACGAGTTTGGGATTCATCCGGTAACGACCTGGGCCATTTAAAATTTGAATGTTGTAGATATGCGTAGCATTTTTGTTGTGAATTTATTCGAAATTTGTTTTCCCCAAATTTGTGGGTGTTACTGGTGACAAAAAACGGCATTGCGTTTTGTAACTTTTTATGTAACATAAGTACAGGATGAGTTAATGAATGTGCAGTGTGAAGCTAAGTGGGATTTGATATTTGCGATCATCAATCGCCTTATAGCCAAATACATCATTTTCATCATTACAACCGCATGAAATGGATGAATTTCATTACATTGTAGAAATTTAACAAAAAGAGATAAGTATAAGAAAAGTTAATGGTTGAAAAACACTGTTTAAAAAAGTTGAAAATTTTGAGACCAATGTCACCAATTATCCATGCATAGGATGGAAAGCATAGAAAGTAAGTCAAAATGAGAAATTCGAAGTTGGCCGTTAGAAATTCACAGGGTTTTTGGAAAATAAGTAGATGGAGTATGCAAATAGATTCCTTGGGTTATAATGAACTCATTTTCTGACAATCCTTCCCTCGCCCCAAAATATATCGTTTTGGGTGGTATTAAGGAGTTTGAGGGCGTAAGGGTAAGGGAGCCTGGGGCATAATAATGAACGGAGCATGGTGACGAATCAGCTTTGCTCGTGTGTTTAGCATTTCGCAATTGTGAATTTTTCGGTTGCACAAAAACTGAGAAATCGACATTTTGTAAAAACAATATTTTTTCGAGTTCTAAGAATACAAAAGAATTTTTGTAGTTTGTAATGGCAACCTATTTATCCTAAAACTCCCGAAATCCAGGAATTGTTTTAAGGGTATATTATCATATGTTTTCAGTTTGGATCTTTCGAATTCTAAACTCGACGTGTTCTTATTTTAGAATGCATAATTTTATTCTAAAAACCATATCTCTTTATTATGGTTGAGAAAAGAACATGTTATTTCATGTATTAAACATAATTCCTTATAATGCCCCGAGCCGTTCGTCATTATGCCCCGTATGTGACGAACTGATCGTCCGTCCACTTAGGTCAACAGCACACTTCATAAGGATTATCTACATATATTCCATTTTGTCCCTGATTGATCCTATTTGGTGTTGGTATATTTAAAGCTTCAAGAAATCGATTCGGGGATTTAAGAAAATCTAGAGAAAAGTCGTCCGTCAATATGCCCCGGGCTTCCCTATAGAAAATTTTCTATCTTTTGAGAAGATTTTTTCAAGCCATTTTTAAAAATTACAGAAAATTCGGAAAGGGTTATAATTTTAAATAGATACCAGAAGTTGAAGCGAAGGCGAAGGTTTCTTAAGTCCAATGTATAAAACTGATGTTGATGATGTGTGGCTTTGTGTTTTTAAGTAATGCCTACTGAAATTTTGGCTGATGAGTCATAATTTTAAACCGAAGGGGAGGGGGGAAATTCCAAAAATATTTAAATCAATATCATAGAGTGTATCGTGTACCACTAAGTAGTTATATAATGATTCATGAAATATAAAGGAAACATTTTAAATCCTTCTATACTTTCCAAACAACGCATTTTAGGGGTAGGGGGGAAATAAAATATCTCTACATGAATCTCTTATTTATAAATGGTTGAAAATAGCTTTAACCCGTTTCGCTTTTCTTGTGTTTTATATTTTTAGTGAAATATATTTAAATAACCAATTTTACCAATATTGAGCAGATGGTTTAGCAGATTTGATACGATTCGAAAACGCAAACGGTACAAAAAGAAGCAACTCCAAAGTAGGTTTTTATTAATTACAAAAAAAAGGAGGATAATGACAAGCACCAAAGCTTATATGCAAAGGGAATGGGTTTCCCTTTTATGAACGTTTTGACGCTTTGTCTACCATGATAAGGTTTCATAGATTCATCTATTGATAAGACGTGCGAAAATATTCCAAACTTAAAACAATTATGGGAAATTAGACCCTGGTATTCCCTCACTTTATAAAATTTATCATTATGGTCTATGTGATCATTATTGGTGTGAGGCATATTTGAATTGATGTTGTGTAATACATATTCCTGGTCATCGCATTTCTAATTACTTTGAAATTAAAGATGGGAAAATTAAACCAGTACAGTTTTTCCTGGGACGTGATATGATGACCACAAATCATCAAAATTCCAAGAAATCTTTTCAAATATGGGAGGGTAAGGACATTAGTAGCTTTTCTGAGCGAGCAGCATATATATTTGTTTGATTATAGTATATCCTCTCGGTGAAAAACACTTCGAAAAAATCAAGTGATGCGTGATAAATAAGGAACGGTCGAGCTTCCTCTTTCCTGAAACTCGTTTTTAACTGGAATAGCCTTAAATTCATTATCTCCAATTTGCTTCTCGTTGAACTTTACGTGACATCTAGCTTTTCAGATGGGAAAAGGAGTATTTCGTCATCTGTATTCCAATCGAAATACTGTGCAGTTATTTAGAGACTCTCAGCTACATTCTGAGGGAACTTATACTCATCAACAACTCTTTCACCATCATTCTCTTTCGATATTTCTTTTTCATTGATCCCATCATATTCAACTAGAGGTAAAATAATAATGTAAGCATAAGAAAAATCTTGATATTCATCTATTCGGGCTTCGATTTCCATGACGGCTTTTTGAAGAGGACGATACCGTTTTGACATATATATACATAGAGAGAAAAGTTAGCGTTTAGTACCATTTAAATTTTAAAACTGCAACTACAACTGATGAAAGTGCAAAAGGCGTTTCGTAAGAACAAATATTTAATACTCTTCAGTACGGCTGGTTCTTGCATGCCGTATACGTCATACTCACATATTTTAATTTTGTTTTGCCGATAACTAATACTTTTGTTAAAAGTTTTTCGCCTAAAACTAGAAAACATCTTGCATATTCAAAAACGTGGGAAAATTCTTTAAGTATCTACACAGGGAGTTACAAACTTTATGTTGCGAAAATTTAACCGTGGGGCGAAACGGGCTAATGAAGAAACAATAAGAAATACAGCTATCCGCAAAATTTCAAATTCTCATAATTCTACCATTTTTCCAAAACAAAGTGTAGCTGAACGGTGTCAAATTTACAGAAACCAAAAGTGTTGCCATTTCTAAAAAGTTTTTTATCCATTATTAAATAAAAAAATTAATTTTTTTACCTAGGTCAAGAGGTGAAATTGTTTTAAGATTTACTTCAATAAGTTTGTGTAAGAAAATTTCTTCTGTTTTAGGTAGAAATTATTTGTCCATAATTTTCACCTTTTAAATTCTTCTAACTAAACGACCTTGAATGTTCCGATTAATGGGAAGAAAAAACCTTGTCACCCTTCCAGATGTAAAAAGAGGCCCGAAAAACGTTTACTTAAAATATTCCGAATAGATAAACACAATTTGTTTTTTTCATTAAATGTAGAAAAGCATTTCAAGAATCTACTTTTTTTGTTGATAGGTATTTTATTTTATAGCAATCAATGATATTTATTAAATTCAAAAAACTATTAAAAAATTTTAACAAACTCAATAGGTCAACTACTATCCACAACCGAAGGTAATCTGAACTTGCTCCTCAAAGGTTCTTCCCTTGGGATGCACAAATCTCATCTTCTCCCAATATACTTATTCTAGCCCTAAATTTCCAGCCATAAGCCTATTGGAAATCATTTACCCTGCACTCACAATTAGTTCCAGGAATATTTTACTAAACAATTTGTGATGCTGGTACTGTTACCCTTGAATAGTGGAATCCAAGTTGCCCATCTTTTAATACCTCTGTCGTCAGGAGGGAGTTTTACTGATTACCTGCAACAGTTTTTAATTTTCATAGACTATAAGATTAAAGTACAGAGGAGATGTACAAAGTTATCTAAATTATAAACTATGTATATACCTATTACCATTACTAACATCAACGAGATTATGTAAATATCATCAAAACCTCTTATTTCATATATTTACATTGCATAAACAGAGAGAGAAAGAGAGAAAACAAAAATGAATCCTTTTTGCTTGTCCTTAAATTAAATCTTATATTCTTTGCCAAGCACTCAAGCGCTCTAAACTTTTACATGATGATTCGCTTATAATTCAGTTGGAAAATGTCACCATATCTTTCTTCTAGTGGAAACTGCCTATCAAATGCATGAAATTGTAAGCTTGTCCTTACCTTGGAAAAAAAAACACACACAAAAAAAACAAAAAAGAAAACACAGAAACTGTGTGTAGGAAGATTGTTCTCGACCCAGATTTGAATACCAAATGTCCTATTCCGGTAAAACTTGCGTCTTAAAATGACAATGTCACGCATTTTCGTCTGTTGTGAAATTTGCATAAGCCCCCTTGATTTAAACTCTCCTCCAGTTTTGTTCTATGTTTTCCTTTTTTCCTTTTCTAAGTATTTCTGGGCTCGACAAGTTCTTTTTATCCCGGGACCTCTTCTTGTTTACATATTCTTGTGGGGATTGTCAACACTGCGAATTTTAAATTGAGCCCACAAAAAATAACAACCCATCGAAAGTAAGGAGATATGACAAAGGCAAAAGTACAAAAAAAAAACAAAAATAAATAAATAACAAAACAAGTACAGCACTAATTTTAGCCTATACAACAACGGTTCTTCATACCTTTTCATCTTGAAGGCCTTATTTTCGCGCGAGATATTCACAATCTTTACTGATGGCAAAAAGGACAGAGGACAGGAAAAAAACAACAACAACCGGGGAATGATAGTAGTTTATTAATATCTTCCAGAACAGAAATACCAGCAGCATCAACTAGGGAACTGTATACTAGGATGAGATCTAGTTAGTTTGTGAAAATTAGCTGAGTTTACAACGTCGTCGTCGTCATCCAGTCATCATGACTATACTTACGTTTAATAAACGTAATATTCATTAATGTAATCACTTATCCGCCTATCTACTCTTTAGGGGCCAGTTTCTCTGCCGGTATTATCTGTACTCTGAAGTCCATTAGTGCTCCTCTACAGATATACAAAGACTTCCTTTCCTTAATATCCTTTGATGACTTGCAGGAAATGAAAATTCCTTGTCCGATAGTACAGGATATTGTTGTTTCAGGAAAAGTGTATGATTAAACAAGATTAACCCTTCTTTTAGTCTCCCTCTCTCTTTCCTGCGGACGATGATTTTCTTCTCTTTGATGGGATTTTTCTTGTATATTTTTCGTTTCCTTGGGATTAGGTTTATACGACGACAAGCTAAATTTCTTTAAAAACATTTCCTAAAGCTTTCTTGTGAAATGAAGCAATTTTTAAAAAATGTTTAAAAGACTATTTGTGCGGATTTTCTTTAATATTATGCAAGGTAGATACATAGATAGGTAAATGGCTGATCAAGGTTGAAAATAGAGTTTATTTTATTTTAACTTCAAATTTATCCGATAGATTACAGATTCTTCACAAATCCAATTATATTCTATGGGTCAGTTGTGGATACATTCATCTACAGCTACATACTCGCAACTAGAGAAATATAATACAATATAACCAGTATGCAAAAATACAAAGAATAGGAAAACATTACTGCAATTAAAATTAATTCAAGCTACAGCTAATTACCAATTATGAATTCAATAGTATACTAAAACTAGGAGAAAATATTGGGTATACGAACAATCGAAGTAAATACAGAAGGAAGGAGTAAAATCACTACTGAATGCTATAGATAATTAAATCAATGTTCTACATTTTTTTTTTTTTTGATTATACTATGAATTTAAAAATCCAGAACATAGGAGAAAAGGGCATTGAGAGTCTCAATAAATCGATATAAAAGAGAAAGAGCGAAATGAAAGGGTTTTTATGGTGATTTGATTTTGCTTTATATTGATTGGCAATGGAATTTAGAGGAATCTATATGAATACCAAGGAATGTCACATCTGTGGCCGGATTCTGTAACTCGGAAAGCTTTGGAGTTTGAGGATCAAAATTTTCGTTTTCCCCGATTAAAATTCCCTAGCTCTCCATTCACAATTCTCTAACATATTTGGGGAGTTAGGGAAAACGTGAGAAGTATCGCAATATTGAAGGACGGGTAACTCTGCGTGGTAGGGTCGTAGAGCAGTTTTTCCTTCGGATTTAGGGTCTCTAGAGTACAAAAATATAGATGAAAAATTTTTGGGATATGGGCTTTTGGGGATGGGGGGTCTTACAATCCCTCATTGGGGGCTGTCCAAAATACTTTATGTTTGGTATCAAATTTATAAGGTAGAAGCGGGTAATATAATGGTATAGTTTTTTTTTATCATTTTAACGTCATAACTGACTTTTTATCGCCGAAAGACGGATTTTTTGTACTTGGGTCATATACACCCCAATTTGTTCAGTCCACCGACGTAGTTAGCTTCCCGCGACGAAATATTTCCTCCTAAAAAAAGGCAAAAGAGACACAAAGAATTCAAACCTAAAAGAAAATAAATAAAGAAAAAGCACTTATCTAAACCAGGAACTTCTTTTCTTTAGTCCAGCGATGTCCAAACACTCCACCAAATAGATTTAACACCTAAAAACATACAAAACTATTATTATTCATAACGAAATTTTGCAAAATATCATTAACTTACCTAAAGTATATATCCATCTTGTATATTTACATTTCGTAATGTCATATAATGACATTACGTCAAATCAGATGTTCTCGCCGCAATCAGTTCAAGCAAATGCAACAACCGTCGCTAGGGCAACACCGAGAGGTGAGAACTCATAACTAGATATGGCAGCTATATAAAGCCGACGAGCCGCAGGAGAAAATCATTCTTGGTCCGGAACTCATCTGGTTTAGAGACTAATCTAAAATCAACCAACCTTCAACATAGAAGATTAGTTTTATATTTCAGAGACTAATCTAAAAAATCCTATCATTTCGTACACCTAAACAGAAGATTAATCTGCAACACTTTTATCGTCTACATCCTTTTGCTACTCCTGTGTTCTTACGAACTAGCAAAAAATAATTTTGCTACCCTTGTTCTCTCATGCACTGGCAAAAGGCATTTTACTACCGTTGTGCTCTCACGCACTATCAAGGAGTAGTTTTGCTACCCTGCTGCTTACACACAATAGCAGCATCAACATTTCTACCTTTATTCCGTTTACAGACGATTTATTCTGGTCTTCTTCTTCTTTTTCCAGAAGTGAAGGAATGAATGAAGCGACAATACGCAAACGCCACTGAAGTTAAAATTGAATTTAAATTTAAAATTTTTAATTTGTTTTTATTTTTATTTTATCTGTTTGAAGTTTTTTTTTTTAATTTACTGTGATATTTAGTTTTAAGGAAATGAAATTTAGTTTAAATAAAATTTGAAGTGAAAATATTGAGTTGTCCATTTTACCGGCATCCTCCCTCTTACGTTCTAAACTAGATCCTACACCTTCTTATATTTTGCATATCTTTCTTCCGTTCTTTGTTTCACATCCATTAGTACTCAGTTATGAACATTTTTCTCATGGAAAGTGAATTTCCACGACTTACCAGTTCTTCACAATGATGAGTTGAAAATATTTTCATTTTTGTACCAAAAAGGGGCCATTATTTCATCTAAAGTAGGACTGATTCACTCTTTTGCAGTTATCTCCAAAACTACAGGGTTTTCCAATAAGAGGTGTTATTTTGATATTCAAAGAAAAATGCCATTTTTTGAGATAAATGATCGAATCTTTATTTCATTATAAAGAGGAAGGTATGCCGCTAATAATGGAAAATAACATCAGCCAAATGATTACCACAACCACGCCTACAGGACCATATCCTTTTCATGAAATTTTCCATAACCAAATCGCAAAGTGGCTGCCTTATGTCCTCGATAGCCTCACGAATTCCATCTTTGAGGTCTTGAATCGACGCTGGGCTGTTGGCGTAGACCTTCTCTTTCACGTGGCCCCAAAGGAAGAAGTCGCAAGGTGTTAAGTCACAAGATCTCGGTGGCCAATTGTGGTCACCTCTTCGAGAGATAACACGGTCCGGAAACTTTTCCCGTAAAAGATCAATGGTTTCATTGATTGTATGGCACGTAGCGTCGTCTTGTTGAAAGTAAACGTTGTCCGGATCAATACCATCCAATTCCGGCCATAAAAAATCATTAATCATCTGTCGATAGCGCAATCCATTCACCGTAACTGTTACTCCAGCCTCATTTTCGAAAAAGTAAGGTCCAATAACTCTGCGGGACCATAAACCGCACCAAAGAGTCACACGTTGAGGATAGAGAGGCTTTTCAACAATAACTCTTGGGGTTTCCGACCCCAGATGCGACAATTTTGCTTGTTGACGAAGCCATCGAGGTGGAAATGGGCCTCATCACTCAAGATGAGTTTTCGATGGAATTCCGGATCATTTTCATGCATTTCAAGGACCCAATCAGCAAAGATTTTCTCCATTCAAACTTTATACTTACTTGTAATTTTTTATTTCCAATTTGTGTTTATATGTGACCTCTGCATTAAGTCCTATTTGGAAATTTTCAGCCCATCTCCATGTCCCTATCTCAATTGAGGATTGTTTTTGGGAAATTAGTTATAATATTGTAAAATTGTTTGTCCTTCCAAAATTTCTATTTAAAATAAAATTTTGCTTGGATTTTACAAGAGCAGAAATCGCTTCAACAATTTTCATCGCTAACAAGTGTTATTATAGCTTATTAGTTTCTGACTAGTTGTTGTTCTGGAGCACAATTTATATATATATTGGGATGCAAATAGTCCATTTCGGTAATTGAAATCAAACCGTTCGTGGAATTTAGTCCACAATCTCAGTGTTTTCTTTCAAGTCTATTTGTAGGTTAGGTGAACAACCTCTTTTAACTACCATTTATATACTTTTCCCCCCGATACAAAACGTAAAAAAACCAAAAATGTATAAAATTAAATTATTTTTATTATTACGCATTACTTAGAAAAATTAAATCTTAAAACAGAAAAAAGTCTTGAATTCAGTCGATTCTATTCCTAAAATGTTACACAAAATACACACATACATATGTATTTACTTGCATTCCTCCAAATCTTCTTTGTATAATTCTTTGAAAATTAATTTTTGTATTTTTGTTCTTAATCGAAGCTTTTGCGATGGATTCAATTGCTTCATATATGGATGTAAACTTAATAAATAATGGTAATCATCGTCTGGATCAACAATCTGTTCCATACCAAACTTAAAATCTTCTCCATCTTCTGAAGATCGTTTCCTTTTAATTGTAATCGCTGGTACATATCCATTTGAACTAGTTCTACTACTCATGGCACCATTTGTTAGATTTGAAAACATTGCTGAATCATTTGAACTACATTCGGCTGGTGGTTGTATAGATGTTGAACATAGAGCCATTCCATTTATACCTATTATTGGAGAATGATGATGATTATCAGCATCATCATCATCATCATCATCGGGTAATTGTATAAGACCATTTGTTAAATCCGGTTCAACTAAGGTTTGTTCATATTCTTCTCCATTTTCATTTGATTGATTATTAAATAAATAATTTTCTGCATCTGTTTTTGGTTGTCTATGTCGCATATGTTCAACTATAAAGAAAAGCAAAAGAAAAAAAAAAATATTAGGAAAATTAGGAACTATGATATTAAAGTTTACTTAGAGCTAGAAATATTTTTTTAAAGATATTTTAAACTGTAATTTCAAAATCTTAATTTTAATTAAATTATTCGCTGGATTTTCCTAGAAAAATTTCTTCTTTTCCTCTTACTACGTTTTTTTTGTGGTGTACCTCAAGGTTCGATACTAAATCCATTATTATTTTTTTATTATTTATTCTTCAGTAAATTATTCTAAATTTACATGTGAATGCCAGTTGTATTAAATTAGAGCATATATAAGGAAAAAAACTTTAATCCCGTAGAGATCTGTAAAGACAGTCAGATAATTTCATTGTTAATTTCAGGTCTTTGCTAATGCTAGCACCCACTCTTTTTTTTACATATTCATAGGGATTAGCAGATTTTTCCGGCTTTAAATTTATCTTCGACAATGCATTAGATTTGGACACCTGAGTTTAATTATCTATCTGTGTTCCAAATTTACCAGATCGACATGACACAACACCTTTTGAATACGTTGTTACAATTTGGACGGCATTACAGTAAACAGTATGAACAAAAAATTTTAAATGTCAATAGTTTAAATATTCCTTTATGTAAAAGCATGGAATTTTGTGGAGTATTCAATCTTAGTGCCACCTATCGGATATTAATAAACATGGTAAATGAAGCTTATGATTTCTTCAATTATTTTGTAATAGAAATTGAGGGTAGTATCGCGACTCGTTTTTTGTCAACAAACATATTAAAACAAAAGAACAAGTATCATCAACTCCGTTTGAAGCCATACAGTGATTAGAAATTTTTCCAAAATTTTCCGAATTAGGCAAAGTACAAAAGATTTTGGAAATCTTAATACTGTACAATAAAACGTAGGAAAAATTCTAAATATTAACAGTGTGCGTGTAAAATATAAATCCGGAAAGAATCATAAGAATGATTAACGTATACAAATTCTTAGAAAAATTAGTAAACGAAATATAAAGATTTAATATAATATTAGAGTAAAAGAACAAAAATTAAAATAGATTTAAGGAAAAAAAAAGGAAAAAAAAACAACAAATATTAAAAATAATAGTAAACAAAACTACAATCGGAAATCGAAACAGTGCAGCTACAATACAGTGCACAGCATCAAACAGTGCGTATTATGGTATGCCGAATGTCTCAGTGGAGCCAGCCCGCTGATGGCTAATAGGTAAGCCATTCTATTTACAAATTACCTGTACAAAGTAAGATTGCTCACCAATTTGAGTAAGAAAACTAGGGAATAGAAGATGACAATATTGAGTGGAGTTCAGAAATTGAGCACGGTCTCTTAGATGAGCTGGCTCTTTCGCATAGATCAGGTTGTACAAAAATTTCAGCCTTCTATTCTGGGCGAACCAAATATATATCGAATCCTGTTATTGAATGCTACCGTTAATTTCTGGTTACAGCAAGAATCCAGTTTAGGAAATATTAGACTCCTGAAGATAAAGTGGGGTAGACCGGTAGCCTTAGCATGCTTCATGTACATCCGCTGTGATAATATATTCGCAGATATTTCTAATATTCGCAGGGAAGAATACACCTTCCCAACTGTAATATAATCCCAACAAATAAACTTGGTATTTAGCTCAACGCCCAGACTATTAACCAATCTTGGTAGATCATTTAGATCATAATAATTCCTATTCATAAATAGACAATCCGATTTGCTTGGATTTAGAATTAGGTAAACGCGATTAGGCCATCGTTAAGCCGAATGACGCCAACCTCGATTAAGCCAACTGACTGATCTATATAAATTTCTACATCATCAACGTAAAGGTGGGTAGATAAATTATTTATAGAAAGAAGAGAAGAGGACCAAGAATAGAGCCCTGAGGTATACCGTAATAAAGAGTTGAGGGAGATAATACTAATTGAGTCTTAACCGATTCCCTCTATGCCATAATCTGAAATCTGATTTCCAGAGAGATAACAAAGATTCTTGATTCAGAGAGGAAGTAATTTGGTTGTGCATTAATTTTTCAAGAACTTTGCTGAAAGTAGGCTAATCGACTAAAATCGCCTTATGCAGAACATTTGCGAGACTTAGGAACAGGCAACGCATACACAATAGGTTTTTATTCACATGCACTAAAATATGAAAAATGAATGGAATAATAATTTTTATAAATCTGTCTTAATTTTATTAATAGCATTTAATATTTTATGTAGCTCTCTACACATCGAAATCAGAATTTATTAATCTGAACTACTACCATGATTGTTGAGCGGGTAATCTAAATATTACGGCTGGATGTAGTTAGTCTAGGGAAAATAATTAGTTAATTATACTTTAAGATTGTTAATTGTAATTGTAATAGTATCAACAATTTAGGTAGTCGTTAAAGTGTCACCTAATATTTATGACCTGGTGTCTACTTTCTACGAGTTGTTGCCATACCGGTAATAAACAGCATTATAACCTGCCTTTTTTATTATTTATTTATTATCGGCCGGGTTTTCTGACTTAGTTTTACAATTTATATATTTTTTTCATTGTCTTCATCTTTTTGGAACAGTAAAAACAGGTAGTCGTTAAAGTGTCACCTAATATTTATGACCTGGTGTCTACTTTCTACGAGTTGTTGCCATACCGGTAATAAACAGCATTATAACCATTTATTATCGGCCGGGTTTTCTGACTTAGTTTTACAATTTATATATTTTTTTCATTGTCTTCATCTTTTTGGAACAGTAAAAACAGGGGAAAAAAGGCCTATACGCACGTTGTTATTAAACAGATAATAGGGTTTTTGTACGCCATCTATTGTTATCTAGCAAAACTAAAATCTCAATAAAGGCAAGAGATTATTAAAATTTTATTTAATGTAAAAAAAATTGTAAGATATGTGGTATATCATTTAGTAAGTAATTGTAAAACAATTAAAACGTATTCAAAACTAAAGAAATTTTAGTAGTTAAAAATGAAGATTTTTTCAGACAATGAGTTCGAAGTGGGCGTGCTTTTGGAAAAACTAAGCTGAATATTAAAAAATACATAAATTGAGTTAATCTGATAAACATATTTTGACTTGCTTATAAATTTTTCAAAATTCTTCACGTTCAAAATAAATTTCTTACAATACTTTTGTAAAGATACTATTAAGTTTTATTATTTCTAAAATAGACGCCTACAGTAAGCTATAGCCTTTTTTTTCAGTTGTCAGTTTTAATTCTATAGGTTTATTTTCTTAACAATTGCATTAATCCCACATAGAAAATCGCGACTAGAATTTAATGTAAAGTAAGAAAAAAAAAACACACAAAAACCAAGATCTTCTATCATTCAAGCTCATAATGTCAATCTCTTTTATGATGAAGATGAAAGAGATATGCAGGAATGCAAAAAAAAAAAAAAAAATCTCCACCATATGGAGGCAATAAAAAAATATACCGCCATAGGTACATTAAGTGGGAGTAAAATATCGTTGATATGCATAGCAACGACAAAATTATTACACCTGGACGTTATCTACATACATTAGTAAGTTCATGCGCCGAGATCATTAATGATCTTTAGAATAAAAAAATCTACTTCATGTAGGTAGATAGGCAGCAAACAAGAGAAAAAAAATCATCAAAGAACAACATCAAAATTTCTTGACATATGTGAAGACATACATAATGTCAAGAATGATCAAACTTGACATATGTCTTCTGAGATTATTTTGGCAAGGTTAAGCAAAAAAATTAAAACAAATAATAAGGGAAAATAATTTGTCATGCATGCTGGGCTGTCTCTAATTAAAATTCAAGATGCTAATGATCATTACAAAAAAATTATTAATATCTTTTGAGTCTTCTGAAGGAAAGAAAAAGATCATCTACACTTAGGTAAATTTATGTATACCTATATATATATATCTATAGTCAGTAAGGTACTCACTTAGAAACAGCAAAGCTTGATAATGCGTCCATTTCGAATCATGTGTTTCTGGTGGTATCGAAAAATCTCCATTCTCATTTCTTGGTATTCGCTTGTATTCTACACGAAAATTATCGCGTAAACCTTTCCATTTCGTCTTAAGTGTTTGCTCTGAAAGTATAAAAAGAGTTGAGAAAAAAAAAATACAACAGCAATGCTTTTTAAGCTTACTATACATACATATGTATGTATATGCAACAAATAAAGCATATTAACGAATAATCTTCCATCCATACTTACTTGGCAGTTTATGCAGCAGAGACAATTCATCCCAAGTTTGTTCCATAAAAAGTTTGTTACAATGATAATTACGATTCCATATTGCCGGACGATTTTCAACATCCCTGATAAATTGCTCCACATTCAGAACAATGGATGAGGAGTTCTTGTTGTTTTGTGTATCCATGTTCTGAGATGTTGCAATTATGGCAGTATTACCACTATCGGCTTCCTTGATATCAGTAAGACTCATACAAGTTATATGCCGTGTTATCGTACTTCGGATGAACGTCAGAAGATCGTCAACCATAGAAATAAAACAATTTACACCCGCCGCGCCTCTATAGCCCGGAGGATATTAGCAAATATATGAAAAAAAAAAACAAAAAAAAAAAAGGACGACGACGATTAAAGACTATATTGATGTTTTGCGCGCCTGACGACAACACACGCGCGAATATATTGTAGTGTGACCAGAAACTAGACTGAATTTGAATGATCACAGACAACTTTTATGATGACTAAACAGGATAATGATGATGATAATGATAATTAATGATAATGAATAATTTGTAATTAAAAATTCAAGGTTAAAATTTATTATTATCCCGATTCCGAAATTAAAAGCTGAAGACTTCCCGTACAAACATTCCCCGCTCAACTAAATTTGTGCACGATGACGCTCATCTCTATTGCCCGCTTCCCAGCTTGGCTACGCTTGGCTGTGCTCTCACCGATATGGAATACACCTTTAACAGCTTAACATATATATATAAGTATATATACCTAGCATGTATACAAATACCATCAAAAGTGGATGGAATAAAATATGCCTGGCGGCTGTTCGCCTTCATACCGCAAGCAAGCAAGTAAGCAGAAATCAGCAACGAAAAGCCACAACAGCTGCTGCCTACTATCTATACTGCTGCTGCTGCTGCTGATGCTATATAGCCATCATCAGCCCAGCTAGCTAGCCTAGCCAGCCAGCCAGCCAGCCAGCCTTGTCATTGCCGCTTGCTGCTCTCGCTTTTGCTAATAGCTTCGCCTGCCGACCCCGAGCCCAACATCCAAACCAGGCTAGCCATCAACAATGAATCGACATCGTTCCTCAATCCTCCTTCCTCAGTCTCATGGGTATCACGTACACCGCTTTTAAAAAAGGGAGCGCAAAGTATAAAATTGGGAATTCGCCGAATGAGATATGGACGCGACGGCATAACTATAAACACTCGCTTCGCTATGCTAGCTGCTAGCAGAGAACTCTACTTACACAAAGCAGGGACGATAGCAAGCAACATGTATATATACATAGCTTCCAGCTTATGGATGCACACACACTCACACGCGCACACACCACACGCACACGAATCCATAAAAATCTCTGGAATAAGCTAAAAAAGCATTCTTAGCAGCAGGTAGCGTAGCCTAGCGTGCTTGCCAGTTTGCCAGTTTTTGCAAGCGTGCTGCGTGCGTAACTATATACGAGCCCGTCTCACCCTTATGTATCCGCTTTAATAGCCCTTGTCATTTCGCTTCCTATCAGCTGTAGCTTCACTATGGTGGTAATCTGGCAATGGCATTTGGCTATAGGATAGTCGTCATGGTCATGCACGCACACCAATTGTATCCTGAACTGGGACTATGAGTGCTGTGCTGCTGCTGAGCTGATTCCCAGATACTTATTCCCGATATCCCAGTCTTATGCATCCAGAAATATATGTATGTAGGTTTGTGAGTGCATATCTCGCTAAAATAAATAGCGCAGCTAGCGGATGCTAAATTCTTAAGAGGTTTGGCCACAAAAATCTAAACGAAAACGACATAACAATGGAATTTTTCTTTAATCCATTTTCTAGTGAATGATGCTGAGTTTGTGTGTCGAATTTTATCTGTTAATTCAAGAAACTTCAGAGATTAAAAGATTTCATTTAAGCAGCAAGCAAGATCTATCTAGATACATAGGGGTGGCGGGAGGTAGTGTAAACAACATCTGTGCATGCAAAGAACATCATAAATTATGCTTGCGTGAACTTATCACAAAAAAAAAAAAAAAATCAAATCCAAGCAAAAATTAAGGTTTCTCTAATATTTGTGGTTGGTTGCTATCTTTTCCGCATATGTATTGAAAAAGGAGTAAAATATCCTACCATATATGTATGTATGTACACAAATGAATGCATGCTGTATGCTGTCAATGTATTCTATTGAGATAGCCAAAGTAATTTGACCGCAGCAGGTCAGCAAGGTAGGCAACAATATACGACTTACATATAGCTGGTAGGAGGTCTAATGAAAGGAAGATATTACCTGGCATCTCAATTAAATGTAGAAGATGAAGATTGAGAAGCTAAAAGCTCTTTTATAAAGGAAATTCCTGAAATAGTTTTGATTTCCATAAGAACCAGATCCTAGAGGTGAACACAACAACAAGTCAACAACGAGCATGGAGGAATATTTTGAAGTGCAATTATTCCAGTTACATTTTATGCGTATTGTGAACACATACAAAAAGGAGCTATGATGTGGGATAAAGTATTTATGTATGTATATATGTACTTCAGGAATTAAGTCCTGTAAAACTGAAAACAAAATTGGGAATTTAATAATGGATAAACCGGAAATGAGAATTAAATTCTATGTGTGCATATGATTGTAGTCAGAGGAAGTAATCATAGGATAGAGGTTAAGTAAACTTTTCTACTTGTATAGAATATGTAATTGATTAAAATCATAACGGGATATTTAATTATAATAATTTTTTTAAATTAGTTTCAAATTTATTTTAGAGTGGATCGCAGTGTATAGAGCGTTCAAAACGGACTTATGTTTTTAGCGTGTAAATTTTCCCCTACAATTTTCCCCAAATTTACCCGGGGTTTTGTGCACTCATCGAACAAGTTTTTAAAACACCGGGTAAATCTAATCATAGATGGCACAAGAACTAGATGTCGCACGCAATACCAAAAAAGTATACAAAATTTATATGGCTGGGTGGTCTATTCCGGAATGTACCACAATATTTGAAATGATGTACATATACATCGAGTGATTCATATTTTTTCGTATCTGAAGTGTTGAGGAAGTCGATTAAATGTATACAAAACTGCTATAATAAAAGCATTTGCTTTCGAAATGCTCTAAAACATGTTATGGTCCATTCCAGAATGCACTATCCATTTCGCAATTTGTATACTGTGCTCTAGTATGGCATGCGACATCTAGTTCTTGTGCCATCTATGATCTAATGTAATGACATTTCTCTGACAGTTCTCCTGAGCATAATTTAACTAATAATTTCCAGTGATTTGTGAAAATATATTTATAAAATAGGTGAAATAATTAAAAATTTAAGAATAAATAAATATTAAAATGCACAAAAAATATTTCTCAGTTTTTTCGTAGTTACATATTCTTTTATTAGCTTTTTTACATCGATATTATCGCCTTTTCTGTAACTTTACTTTGAAAAAATGACAATTGGTTCATCTGTGACCAGATATAGCTCCATCATTTCTGCAAGAAACAGTTGTGCTGCACTATTTTCACTTTTATCATCAGATGTTTTGTCTCCAGGTATAAAATTAATAGTTTGGATGATCAAAATCGACAGAAATGATTTTCTCTATCTCGTTGGTTTCTTCTCGAGCCACTATTAAACCCTTTCCTGACATCTCATTTAAGAATTTAGAGAATTTCTTATATGTTGATTGCTTTAGATCTATTTGCTTGGTAGCTGCAGGGATAACGTGAAGTCTATAAAAATTACTTGTTAATAATGGCAAAGAAACATTTTTACGATCAAATTTCTTACTAGAAAAACAGATCTTAAGATTTCATCCATGTTCTACGACCTTAATCGCCTCCTCAAATATTTCCTGATAATTTTCATTCGAATTTCCTATGTGCATATTATCGATGGGTATTTTGTCATCTAATTTCTTATCCAACTTCCTTATATAATCTGAATTTGGTATGAGCTCCACGATTTTTTCACTTTATATACAGCACTCAACCGCAATCACCGAACAAATTCCATATGACAAATGTCGAACGTTTACCCCTAGGATTTTTAGTGCAAGTTCGGGGCACGAAATCAGAAACACCGGGCTTTCATCGAACAAGTTTCTGTAACCCCGTGTAAGCCCAGGGTTTTCAAAAAACAAGATAGTGAAGCCCGGTGTAGCGCGGGGCTTACTCGGTGTTTTCATCGAACAAACCTATTGTAGACAAGACTGGCATTTATAAAATGATAGTGTAGGTACATATAACAAGAGAAAAAAGTTAATTGGTCTAAGAACAATGATATTATACCGTTTTTATTTTTATTTATTTTTTAATGCTGTTGCCAAAGCGCAGGGGATACCCTATGATACCGTAGCACAGCCTTGGAAGGAAAGGAAGAAGCGGTAGGGAATTGAGGATTATTGTGTTAAGACAAGTAGGTGACGGTGCGAATTACCTTTAAGTGTTTGTGGCTGGAAAGGAAAACAGGATGGCAAACTGTTCCACATTCGTACTGTTCAAATTCAAATTAATTTATTTCAACAACTACATTAGTAAGAGTTCGATAATAATATACTTAATAATAAAAAGGAAATAAAAAGTAATTCATAATATGTACAAGCACTTATACTAAATTAGACTAACGAAAACCATAATCCCTCAATACAAACTTATTAACTGAGAATTGTAGGCATAACAGTTTAGTAGTAGTTGTTACTATAAATACTAGAAAATATAAAAGAAAAAAAGTACGTAAAACTATTGGATAGATTGTAAATATTTAAATAAATCATAGCGAAAACAGCGACTGCTGATGCCTCTCCTTAGATGAATTGGAATAGAGCTCCACACTCTGGTGGACTGGACAAAAAATTGGATCTCACTAGTGCGCGAGCAGAACCATGACATAGACAAAGATAATGTTCTCGAAAATTGAGGAAAGGTCAATTTACTGTAAAGGTAATCTGTCCGTTTGGTTACAATTAAATTGCGAAGAAACATTACAGTTCGAAATTTAAGGTAAGAGACTAATTTACAGCCCAAATACGCAGTAATATGACTGAAACGCCCTACACCAAAAGCATAACATGTGGCATAGTTGAATGCTACATTAATCTTACACAAGGAGTGGGAATCCAATTTGCAAAACACCTCAAAGCCGTAACTTAATAAGGGGACCAGTAATGATTTCAATAACATTACACGGGTTTCAACAGGTGTAAAGGCCGCAGATTTGGATAATTTGCGTAGAGCTCCATACACCTTGCCTATGATACTGTTAATGTAATCGGACCAGTTCAGAGTACTATTAATGATTATCCCAAGATTCTTGACATGTTTGCTGTATGAGGGATTCACGCAACTTCACGGTACGGCCGAATTTGACTTCAAGGGTGTGAGGATGAGCTTGGGTTACAGCTCGAGTGGTGCGCATAAGGGGAATTCTACAAGAAATCAGGCTAGAAATTTCGTCAGAGCAATGACCATAGAAGTAGCGATAAAAGAGAGACAGACATCTGAAATTACGTAAGTTCTCTAGGGAATCAATATTTGCTATTGATATGTCATCGATAATAAGCCGTAAGGATTTCTTTTGGATTTTGTTTAATGCGGACAATGCAGTGAGTCTAGCCCCTGACCAATTATGGGAATTATATTCGAATCTAGGCCTGATATGTGACTTGTAGATTCGCGCCAAGTTTAATGGAGTAAAATATTTCTTGCATCTTTTTAAGAAGCCCAGGCATTTTATCGCGTTTTTGGCAGTATCGAAGATGCTAAGAGATGGTGAGTTCGAGATATCTTCTCTATCGATGGAAATGGATTGAGTGGAAGTTGGAGTACGTTTGAGTGATAACAGACAACATTGCATTTTGGAAGCATTAAACAAGATCCGATTCGCTCTGCCCCAAGCGAGCATTGTTGTGAGGTCATAGTTTAGTGAACTGAACATGTGACTTCGTTTATCGTTTTCCACGGGAATCAGCTATAGAGTCGAATCAGTAAAAGAAATCAAGAGTCTGTAGTCTGAAAACTATGAGTAGGATTGAAAGTTAGAGCTAGCAGATCATAAATGAAGAAAAGAGTAGGAGAGAGAACAGAACTTTGCGGTACACCGGCATGTTATAATTTATCGTCAAAAGTAACACTGTCCAATATAACTTGAATTGAACGTCTGGAGAGTAAACTTTGGCGAGGCATGCCTACCTAAGCCGGGTGTTTAGGATCGAACAATAATGAGGAACTAATAATGTATAAGTTCGCTCCGATAACAACTAAAAGCAACACCAGACTCTGAAGCGTATCTAGGAGGGAGCAGAAATTTAGATTATACGAATTTAAGCACAAATATACTGAATCTGTGATTTTCGTGGAAAGCAGTTTATTTTTAATACTAATTAAGTATAATTCTGAAAACAACGCATATTTATTTCGTCATAATTAAATAGTATTCGCCGCAGAGATGCTGCAGGATTTTTGTATGTGTATGTAATATACCTATATACCTATAAAATAACGAAAAATATAAAGTAGCAAACAAAACAACTAAATTTTGACCGTTTTTAGTTTGCCTCTCCTAAACACGACGATTACACGAGTCTATAGAGCTGACGGACAGTCCTGAATTTGTCTGTCAATTTTACTGACAAAAAACGATTTCCTCTTCTTATATGCATATCTAACGATTTCTCCTTAACCCGGCATTTTTCTCTACAAAATAAAGATGAAAATGTATGTTAAACTATTTTGAGTCATTTCCCACTCAAAAGTGAAAAGAATAGAAATATAAACACAAATTTCCACTATTCCTGTTATTTTCAATTTCCACCATCTTAAGGTTTAATTACAATTTACGTATACGTAAGTAATGTTATTTACGTAAGGCAAACGCGCCCGTTAAATTTAGCAGCAGCCATCCATTACGATCACACAAATTTGGTCGTATACGACGTACACGATCCTTCAAACACCTGAGAACCTCAACGTAGTCGGCAGCATTCACTGTTAATTCTCCAGACAGAAATTTTTGATGGACAATACCGGGAATGTAAAATAAACAAGTAAAAAAGCTAGAATTGGTCTAAAACCAATTCTTATGATACCCTAGAAGATGAATGCCCGTATTAAATTTCGTATAGTCAACGATCTATTCAAGTTTGATTTTTGAAGTTGTTTTTCGCATATATTTCTAGAACGGTTCGTCGGACAGAAAAAATGATCATCAGGAATTTTATAGGATTTCGTATTCTGAAGAAGTTTTTAGTACAATAAAAATATCTTGGACTGATCGTTTTCACAGTATACGTAAAAAACCTAAATTTTTATATGGCAACAACAAGGAGTTGCCTGATTTAGTCCATTTTTCAAATTTTATTTGCTAGTACAATGAAAACACCATGTACCAAATTTCAGCTCTCTACGTCGACGCGTTCTCAGGCAGTGTCCACATATATAGTGGAAAACGATTTTTTTGTATGGCAACCCCATGAAGGAGTTGCCCGATTTGTTTCATTTTCGAACTTAATTTTACTTTTTAAAGTCCGTGTGCAAAATTTCAGCTTTTTAAGTATACGAGTTCTCGAGTTATCGTGCGCACAGATCGACGGATATGCAAAAATCAAAATAAATTTTAATATTATGCGTTAGATGCCCAATCCATTTTGATCTACCATCATTATTTCGAGGTGTTACAAACGGAAAGACAAACTTAGTATACCCTTTAGATTTCATCTAGGGTATAAAAAGAGCAGTATGGTCTTGATTTTTGATTGGTTTTCTTCTTAACATTTTTTTGTTCGTGGTTTATCTTTTGCTTTCCATTCTACACTCTGCGATTTTAGTTTTATGTCGTACTCTAAGAACATGATTCATTTTCAAAGTTGGAGCGGTGTTTTTTTAGTCGGTGCAACCCTTGTCTGTTTTTGGTCATGTCTCAGCAACATTGGGACGATTTTTGCACACAATTTTATTAACCCCAAATATTCTGTTAGAATGGCGATTTGACAAGTTCAGTTTTTCAGTAATTATTCGGACTTTGAATCAGCGATCGGATATCATAAGAGATTCGTTCGATGTTTCCATCGGTACTGTTGGTCGACGGTTGTCCTGCCCTCAAATCATCCTTGCAGTTTTAACGGCCCTCACTAAAACGCTTCTTGATTCATTTGAAAAGAGCTGTTTTCTTCAGTGCGTTCCCTCTATAAATAAATCTCAACATTTTATTAATTTTCTGTGAGTTTTTTCCAAGTTTCACCGTCGCTAAGAACAAAAAAAAAGGCACAACAAAATATTCATAAATTTACTTGTACGCTGTCTTCACAGGCAGCGTGGATATGGTGTCCTATTCATACACGGTGCTTCCGACATGGGTCATGGAGTTCCATAGGGCATGAGGTGATAGGACTTACGTAGGAAAAATTGCATCGGGAGGGGGTCATCTCAACTGTTCCGGAGTTACGGGTGATTAGGAAAATATGCTAGTATTTCACAAAACAGCTTGAATCTTAAAAAGTACTGGATGTACTGTCACCGTTAAAAACTCATTTTGTGAAATACTTCATAACTCTTCCAACGACTGCTCAATCAGCCCCGCTCGAATCTGAACGGAGTTGTGATGGTCTAAATAAAAAATTTCGTATTTTTTTCTTTCTTGTAGCTCATTAAGATAACTTTTTTTTTATAAAAACTGTAAACTGTGGGCTCTCCTCTTTGACTGGACTTATTACACCTAACTGTAGCTATTTGATAATTATTAGCTTTCAACTTATTCACCGAAATTAGACGATATTTTTTCATAATAACGTGTTTTTAGTTACTAAGGGAACAAAGTATTTGTGCCCTGAATAGGTTAGACGGTAATAATTCTTTTAAGGCTACAGTTATGACATGTACATTATTATTATTATTTTTTTTTTCCTGGGGATGCAGACAGGACTCCCGTCTCTCATCCTGCCACCGCGACCTAGGAGATCTTTTGTGACATTACCCCTAAACGCCCTAGGGCGCCCATTCGAACTTAAGGTCTTTTATGAAACCTATAATGTCCTTGGGGGCCATTTTAACAACATCCTCTGGCAGCGGAAATGCCTTTCCTAGATGTCTTAGCCTTATGCGGCATAGGGCTTCACAATCACATAGGATATGCTCAGCAGTTTCATCGTCTTCCATACAGAATCGACAGGTCTCATCATCGACCTTACCCATCTTCTTGAGATGGTATCTAAGTGGGCAATGCCCAGTAAGTAGCCCCGTTATGAGTCTTAGTTCCTTTCTGCTGAGTGTGAGGAGTTCTTTTGTCCTCTGTTGCGAATACTTTATAAATTTTTTCGCTTGTCTCAGCCCCGAGGTGTTTTTCCAGTATTCCTTTTTAGTTCTGTCCTCCCAAAGCCTGATCTGAGCCATGAGGTGACTCTTTGGGTGTCCAAAGACAGGCTCCGGGCCAATAAACGGAGATTTGGCTCCTTCCTTTGCAAGGCGGTCCGCAATCTCGTTCCCCTTAATGCCTTCATGTCCTGGTACCCATATTAGTGTCACCCTATTATGACATGTACATAGGTGAGTGAGTCCGCAGTCAGTTTTTTTGTGTGTCTAGGTCTATGGATCTCCATGACGGAAACATCCTGTCACATAATATTCTTTTTATTACCTTGTGCTGCTGTATTGCAATCTGATACACTTAACAGCAAAACAATTTTTGCAGTTGTTGCCATTGCCGCTGTTGCTGTAGCTGTCTTGCAATCTGATTCATGCTTAATATTTTTTATCCGTGGGCAAAATTTCAGGTTGTAAGTAAATTCTCTCTCGAGTTATCGAGATATACATATATGTATATTCTATGAGATGTCATCTAGGCTAGGGTATAAAAATAAATACAATCTAAAAGCAGCCTGACTATTTTATTTAGTAAATCCATGCACCATTCACTCTCAAAATGTTAAATTACTGATTTTTTCTTTAGAAGGCTTTGCTGGAACCTTCCCCTTGAATATTACCATAGATGGTGCAAGAACTAGATGTTGCATGGAAGAGTATGCTGCTTATGCCGCACAAAATCTAGTGGATACAATGATGATTGGAGGTAGGAATAAAACATCAAGCTCCCTGCAGATTTCGTGCACGGTAGAGGCAGTATATTGACCCGTCTAAACTGGGATACAACATATTTGAAATTATGGATACGTCAAGTGATTTATTCTACCTTAACTCCTCCTCCCATACAATTTTTGGTTTCTAACAATACACCTATCTCCTATTTCATTTAAGACCACCAGTATAAAATCACCAATCTATAGATTTCCTTGCTATACTACAATACTGCGGCATTTAATCCAACGAGTCTGCCGACAACTTCTCGAAAGAAACGTGAACTGATAATGGGATAATTTGAATTCTTCATTTGAAGGTGTACCTGATTGAAACTGAAAAGACCAAAGCTGACAAGGTAGGTTGGTCATAGAATATTCCTCAAAAGATATTAGAAGTTGGTATAATCACCTCAACATACATTGCGCGTACTTCCAGATGAAAAAAAAAACATATTTTCTCTAATTGAAACCGAAGTTGTTGGATGATGATAGATTAAATAAATAAATAAATGATGATTACTCTTTTTTACTTCACCTAATGTACGATCTAGGGGAATATCGTCAGGGTTGGCCAGTGCTATTTAGTTTGGCGAGTCGACGAAAAATGTGCTGAAATGATTGAAAATAGCATGCAAAAATTATATGAATGAAAGAAAAAGCCGAATTTGTTGCATTTTTCTGTTTTTTAGCAAAATTTGAATAACACATTTTCGGAATTGCATTTCCGCCAAATGTCGTTATATTTACGCACTTCAAATGCACTCCTCTCTTGCATTATCCGAAGCGGGCGTTTTCTGTGCTTTTTGGGCGAGCATCTTCCTTTAGCTGGTGTTTTATTGGCGAACTTCGTTGAGATTAGTGCTGGACGTTTTTTGGGTATCTTCCAAGCACATAGTCCCAGTGGGCCAACCCTGACTACACAAAGTGGCCAAACTGGCGTGACACCACAAGATTGAATTTTACTTTTGGTTTTTTTTTGTCAAGTATGACCCATACAGCACACTAACAATGCTTACATTGACGATTGCATATTTTCTCCTCACTTTCTGGCCGTAAAAAAACTAAAAAAAAACTATTTTTGGAATTTCGAACCACTGACACTGAGTGCACAACACGTGCTTTTCGTTCACACTCCAAATCTGTAATGTCACGAAAAGTTTGCTGTTACTAGGAGAAGTTTTTCCGTGTTCAAACATTGGTGGCGCTAGTGGTTACAACTAAAAAAACGGCAGATTGCCCACCTGTACGACAGGCTAACACTGATGACATTCTCCTACATATATATATACTATGTATGTATATACTTCAAATTATACTTATTTTAATACTATGTATTTTTTTTGTTAACCTTAAATTATACTTTTCGCCATTTTAATGCAATACTAGAAAATTTCAACCATAAATTGCATTTTCCTCTTAATTACAAACGAACACTTAATCGTACACTTAAAAATAAGAACAAAAACATAATTTTAAAAACAACGACACAACTTAACTAAAAGCATAAAAACATGCAGTAAAACTCAAATAACACCTCGCCCGCATATAAACATTTTTCCAGTAAAGAATCGCCATTAAACCGGATGTAGTTAAGTCGTTAAAATCTTTGGTTGAATATTTTGTTTTTAAGTGGAAAATTTAATTTCAACTGGTTGTACGGACGGTTCCCACCTACAAAAGAAGAAAAAGAAGAAGAAGATGGAAATGAAAATTATTATGATTTACGTTTTATTCTCTTTTTTGGTGTAGATTGTAATTGTAATGATGCCCTAAATCTTACCTCGGATATTACCTACCTACTAAAAAAATATAAAGTGTTTTGTTTGGATATGGAGCACATAAGAAAAGGGAATGGATGGGCTTGTCATAAACGTAAAACCTGAAAATTTTGGTTTCAACCGTAAACCGCGAACGAGAACGTTAATTTTCTTTATCTGTGGTACGTGGGTTTCCGAAATGTAAAGAAAATGCATAATCTTGGTAGTAGTATGAGGGGGATATGAGCTCAATGGAAAAGGATTTTTTTTTATTTTTGTTTTATTCAAAAATGACTTAAACCTGCTGAATTGTTTGGGATGGTTTATAGTTTTTATGAATAAGGTAGTGAAATGATCCTGATGCGTTATGCCTGATGATGTCTTTTCTAATAAAAACTGATATCAACAAATTCATGTCATGGTAAGAAAAAATTATATAAAATGGAAAAAAAGACGACAAGAATTGTCTGCTTCGTGAAGTGGTAATATTTTTATTGTTTTTGCCTTGCATGTATGCATAATATATTACACGACTAGAATAGCTAAATTGCTTGGACCTCAATTTTCCTAATTGACAATAATTTAATTAACACAATGAATTAATCTTAAATTTTTGTGTGATATAAAATTATACCCTTTAATTTAGTGTTTCAAGTTTTAGAACTACATAGTTGCTTTGAATGTTTTCCTTCATAATAGAGAAGCTGCGATCGGTCGAAGTTACTATACCCGTTATTCAATTATTGAATAATCAAAACTTAATTAATAAAATATAAATAAATAAACCCTTCGCTATAGTAAATGATAAATGACTCGATCTCATCAAAAGTAGCCTACAAGCTCCTTAACAAGTCCGTTCTTTCTTTTGTAGCTAATATTCATAAATATATACTATCAAAATGTCAGAGGACTACGTACTAAGCTAGAACAAGTTCGTTTGACTACGATTTCTACTAATTATGACATAATATACTTTACTGTAACATTTCTGCAAGCTGGTATACATATAGTGGTGAATTACTTGATGATAAGTACGTAATTTATAGAAGGGATAGGAACTTGGAACTCTCAGAGAAAAAGGATTTCGGTGAGTGCCGCATAACGGTTAGACGAGATTTTAATTCTCATTGGATTGAATGTTTTGAGACTGACCATGAAGTAATATGGGCTCTCAAAGAGAAGAACTGTAGTCTTTATATATACTGTGTTTACATCCCTCCTGAATCTACATATGAGACATTCAACGTTATCCGTTTCTCTCCAGAAACGATGTGCGAGGACATATTGAAGTATTTGAAGTCCAAGAATATTGCAACAGATGGTATTTTTTGTCGAAAAATTAGTAAATCCTCTAAACCTGTTGCATCTTTTGTTCTAGCTGTGTCCGCGGATGAGCAGGATAAGTTATTGGATCCCACATTTTGGCCCTCTGGCGCTTCTACTAAATTGTTCGTACCTTCTGGGCACCAACATAGAAGTACAGCTAAAATAAGCAGCGATATCTCAAAAGACTCAAGTCGCTCTCCCTTTATTATCAAAACTGCAGAAATCTTTAAATCCTTTGTTGCAAATTGTTTTGATATAGTTACTTTCACTGAAGCTTGGCTGCATCATGGTTTTCGCGATGCTGAAATCTTTGACAATTCTTATCAAATTTTTAGAAGAGATCGGTATACTGATTCTGAAGCTCGTGGCGGTGGCGTACTCCTCGCCCGTAAAAATCACTTAAATTGCAGCGAAGTTTAGCTCCCCAGTTTCTCCAACACTCGCGACAATGAACTTATAGTTCTTGTTGCTATATTCCTCCAGACTCCATAAATATCGTCGACGACAAAGGTCAGAATATTTATGACCTACTCATTTTAACATCTATTTTTATCCATGGTAAGATGGAACCTCTTGACGAATTACTACTTATTACTAATTACTTAATCAGTAATGTTAAGAATGACATGGGTAGGCAGTTAGACCTGGTATTTTCTACTGACGCGGGTAACTTATTAGTTGAACCTAGCCCAGTTATAATGTCTACTCTTGACAAATACCACCCCCCTCTTCTAATTACACATTGCTATATAACCGAAAACCTCACATATTGTGACTAAGCGCAATACTTTTTCAATTTTAGAAAGGCTGACTTTTCAGAACTTTCCAGTAGACTTACCTCTATTGATTTATACACATTTCTGTCTTGCAATAGTGTTGATGAAGATGTTTCTAAGTTTTATGCACTTCTTTTCGATTTATTTTCTTCTTGTATTCCCCGCGAGCGTCAGCGGTTGAATAAAACATCACCGCCCTGGTTCAATAAAGAACTGAAACGTCTTAAAAATAGGAAGAATAAACTGTAGAAAAGTTATATGACGGACAAGGACCCTATAGCTCACAACAATTTCCTCACATCATATAATGAGTTCAGAGAACTTTCTTCTACACTTTATGATGAGTATGTTCAAATGATGCGTACGAAATTATTTAGTGACCCACGCATCTTTTTTAAGTTTATTAATATGAAGAAAAAAACTGACAACTACCCCAATACCATGAGGTACAAGGATTCTGCTAGTGATGATTCGTCTGAAATTTGCGATATGTTTGCTTCATTTTTTGACAATGCCTTTGCCTCGTCAAATTTTCATCCTCAAAATAGCGACTTCAGTCATATGAACGATTTCCATAACGTTTCATTCACTATCCCTTCAATTTCAGAAGAGGATATACTCGATCATATTAATAGGCTTCCAAATGACTTCATAACTGCTCTAGATGGGATCCCTCCAGTCTTCTTTTAGTCATGCTGCCTCGCCCTGGTAGCTCCGCTGAGAATTATCTTCCAAAAATCGCTCGATAGTGGTTGTTTCCCGCAGCTATGGAAAAACTCCTTTATCATACTTATCCACAAAAAAGGTAGTAAAAATGAAATTTTTAACTATAGATCTATTGCAAAATTATCTTGCATGCCCAAATTATTCGAATCTATCATTTACTCTCATCTATCATCTTCCTGTAAGAATTTGCTCTCTTCAAACCAACATGGGTTTATTTCAAGCAGGTCTACAACCAAAAATTTGTTGGAATTTGTCTCGGATACAATTTGCGGGTTTGCAAAAGGCTATCAGACAGATTGTATTTATACAGACTTTAGTAAGGCGTTCGAAAAGTTATCTCACTCCGTGATATTGTTTAAAATGGAAAAATATAGGTTTCCCCCAATATTTCTAAAATGGACGGAGTCTTATTTAGATAACAGAACATACCAGATCTTATTCCGCCATTCCATCTCTAGAGTATTGAAGGCTTCGTCTGGCGTACCACAAGGCAGTCACTTAGGCCCGCTGTTCTTTATTCTGTCTATTGACGACATTGTCTCCGTTGTGAGGTACTGTAAGGTCTTGATTTATGCTGACGATGTTAAGCTTTTCGCTCAGATTAAATCTGTTAACGATTGTGAACAGGTACAGGGTGACCTTCAAAAATTTTACAATTGGTGCAAGAGCAATAATTTGGTACTCAGTATGAACAAATGTGAGGTTATGACTTTCCATAGGAATCAGACACCAATCACTTATGATTATGAGTTCTTAGATTACTCGATTCGCCATGTGGACTCTGTCTGTGACTTGGGTATCAAATGTGACCATAGATTGAATTTTCTCTCCCACATAAACACAGTATCAAAGAGTAGTTCCATGCTGGGCTTTATAAAACGTTGGTCTTGAGAGTTTTTAAATCCTACCATAACATGGCGTTTGAACACTTGCTTTGTGAGACCACTTCTTGAGTATGCTAGCCAGGTCTGGTCTCCATTTTACGGTACATACATCGACCGTATCGAGTCCGTTCAGCGGAACTTCCTACGATATGCTCTCAGACATCTACCCTGGAATAATTCTTTAATTCTTCCACCCTATGAGGATCGCTTGAAGCTTTTGAATATGCACTCGCTTGAGAAACGTGCATCAACTCTTAAACGCGAATATTGATTCTCTATTGTTACTTAACAAAATCTCTTTCCGTGATAGTAGCCACAATTTGAGAAGGCTACCTCTATTGCATGTTAACTCCTCAAGGTTTATCTTTAGCATGTATGAACCTATTAATCGCATGTGTATTACTGTCAATAATTTGGCTGAGAATTTTGTTTTTGACGTCCCTAAGCGTGTTTTAAAAAAAACGCCTATTTAATATTTAATTTTCTTTTATTTAACTTTTTTAAATTGTCTTGTTCTTGTGTTAAGCTGGTTATGATAGTCATTATCTTCACCAGTGTGAGTGAACAAATCTTGCAGTTGCCAAATGACTCTAAAGTTATTTTCTTAGGAGACTTTAATTTACCATACTTAAATTGGATCTCAGACACGATTAATGATTGTATGCGCCCCCTTGACTCATTTAGCAATACTTCTCAGTCTCTATTAAACATTATGGAATTGTGTAATATGAAACAATTTAACAAGATATTCAATTCTAATGGCAGACTTCTTGATATTATTTGGACAAATATGTATTTTTCTAATGTGGTTATCCATTCATCCCTTAGCCCAGGGGTCGGCAACCTTTGTGAAGTTATGAGCAATTTTTTTCCCGATGTGATAAATAATTTTTTTAAAGAGCCAAATATAAGTACATATATACATCGGTAATATGTATTACAATAATTAATATAACCGTTATCTGCTGTGAAACATGTATTTATTGTGAAATCCCAACATTCTATTTTGCATACTAATAGAACATATAAGTCAACGTATTTAAGAAAATTGAAAAACTTTTTTTATAACTTAATTTCAGTAGGTTATACAATATATAGCTTTGCTTAAAATACAAATCAAATGTAAAAAATTATGTAAACGCAAATATAATATAATATTAGTGAGATTTTGAGATTGTGTACAGACACAAAGTTTTTCCAAATTTTATGAATATTCAGATGTTTTTAATTTCATGCAACTTTCAAGGCTGTCGGCATTAAACGAAGTTCTTAATTTATTTCTAATAATCGTCATATTTGAAAATAATTGCTCCCAGTAGTATGTAGATCCGAAAATTGTCAAGATGCCAATTGCATATTTTCACTTGATCATAAAAATGAGGAAAGACAGTTCCATGTTCAAATATAATGTCTTCCTCCTTCCTACATTTTGAAAAATCCGTCCACTAGTGTCTGACAGCCAATTTTCATTTCTCTCTAATTAAATTTACTAGTTCGGACTGAAAATTTGTGAACTTTTCTGTCAATATATATTTGTTTTTCAAATCTAACAACTGTAATTCAAATTGAGCTCTATCAATAGATGAGAATGGTGTAAAATTCAACTCGCACACCTTGGCCACTAGTGTCTTAGAGTAGGGTTTCTTGCATTTTTACAATGGCGGTGACAAAAAATTCACTGTTAATATTACAATCTGAAGATGGAACTGGGCTCTATTATTGAATCTGTTCGAGTCGAAGCAAAAAGAGCTTAAAAAATTGCACTTGAATACAATTTTCTTTAGATTCTCGCGAATTCGTTTTAGTCTCCTTTGATTTCAGTTAATTTTTTCGCATAAAATGTTAAAATAATTCGATTGGATTCTTTTATCGGATCATTTGATATAGTTTGAACTAGAAAATTAATAGATGTTAAAGGTAACTGAAATTAATTTGTTTCAAATTAAGGAATTTTATTAAGAAATTTCAACTTAAAGGGGCGCTTTTTAAGGTCTTTTCGAATCGAACAAATTGGAAGTGGTAGTTAACAAATATTTCGCTGAAATTCCCCGCATTGCATGATGGGTTTTTTTCAGAAAATTTGTAAGGTTCACTACTAAAAGGCGCTTATTTCCAAAGCTCACGAATGTTTTTCAGTGTCCTGGTAACGCTTCTGTTTCTATTCACTTTGGTTTTGAGTGTGGAGAGTAAGGTTAGCTAAACTGGGTTTACAAGCATGCGATCTGCCGCTCATTTTGATGTGTGAGCAGGATTATTATATTTGTTTGGCAATTGCAATATTACAGTTCATTTTTCAATATTAACTATTAAAATACTGAAGAGCCACAAGTATGATTCTACTGAGCCGCAGGTTGCGACCCCTGCCTTAGCCCACTCTCTGTAATTGACACTCACCATCCTGCTCTAGATATAAGCCTACATCTCGCGAATCTTAAATGTGCTCGAGATATATCTGTCAAAACAATAAATTTCCAAAAAGGTAACTATGATAATTTTAATGAATTCCTCAGTAGCTTTGACTTTTCCCAAATCATTTTAGATTACCCTAATAAGTTTTTTGAGAAATTCCATGATATTATTAAACAAGGGATACACTTGCACATACCCTCATTTCCCAAACGTAATCATTTCCCAAATTGATACAGTCCTCAGCTTATTAAAACCCTGCAGGAAAAAAAGAAGTTTAGACGCCTACACAAATCTAATCCACACCCTGAATTTTACAAAACTTTTTCCTACTTTAGAAGAATATCTAAATCTCTTACATTGGAAAGTACTGAGTGTTCACTCAATGAAAACAAACCTTAAGACTTTCTGGTCTTTCAGTAAGAATTTTAAAAGATCTAATATATACCTTAAAGAATTAGCGCTTAATGATGAAATTCCGTCATGTCCTTTGTGTATATGTGATATGGTTTCCAATCATTTCACTTCCGTTTTTTCTACAACCCGAGACTTCTACTCCTTGTTGGAATTCTCACTATTCTAATATTAAATTAAGAGCTATCTCATCTGAATCTGTCTTAAGTATTTTAAACTCACTTGACTGCAATAAAAATTCTGGACCTGATGGTATACCTAATATTGTGTACAAAAAATGCGCATCTAGCCTTGCCGGTCCACTTAGCAAACTTTTTAACCTTGCTATTAATAGGAATACGTATCCAGAAATTTTGAAAAAAATTTATGTTTTGCCTACATTTAAATCTGGTGACCGTAAACTAGTTATTAACTATCGTCCTGTATCAATCTCCAACGCATTTGCGTTTATTATATTATATTTATTTGAAAAAGTGTTCTACAATCAGCTGCTACCACAGATTAAACCTGTCATATCAGAGCTGCAGCATGGTTTCTTACCTAGACGTGCTACAGTAACCAACCTGACTCTCTTTACTGATTTTATAGCCTCATCAATTGATGATAACAAACAGATTGATTCCATTCACACTGATTTTAGCAAGGCTTTTGATAAAATTAATCATAAACTATGTCTTTTGAAAATGGCTCAGATAGGTTTTCACTCGAACACTCTTTCGCTATTTTCATCGTACTTGCAAAACAGGGATAGTATCGTTGTCTTGAACGGTCAACAATCTTCTCCTTTCAAACAAATATCAGGCATCCCCCAGGGTACAATACTTGGACCCCTGGTATTTTTAATCTATATAAATGACATATCATCCTTAATTTCATCGAACTGCTTAATATTTCCCGACGATACGAAGATCTTCAGAATTATCAATAATGTTACTGACTGTGTCTTCCTACAAAAAGACTTACTACAAGTGGAGAAATGGTGTCGCGATAATTACATTTTCATCGTAAACATGATATTATTAGTTTTGACTATCAAATTCACAATATATCTAACTATAGGGTGAAGGAGATCAAAGATTTGGGAGTAATATTCGATCGCAAGCTCCTTTTTTCTACACACATAAATTACATCACCTCTTAGGTCCTTTCGTCTTATGGGTTTCATATTCCGTACGTGTCAATCATTCAAATCACCACCATCCTCCTATATTACTTTCTACAATTCTCTAGTCAGAAGCACCCTTAAATATGCTAGTCAAGTCTGGAATCTATTTTATCCTTCCCATAATTTGCAAATAGAAACTGTTCAGCGTAGATTTACCAGAATATTTAAATTAGAAAATTCCGTTCTTGAATATAATGACAGACTTAAGAAATTCAACTTGTTATCGCTGGAAAAACGCAGAATCTTTTTGGACATGACCTTCTTACATAAAATACTGAATTCTAGTATAAACTTTAACGTTCCTTCTCGCAATTCAAGATATAAACCACTCTTCAGATTTCCGATATTCAGAAGTAATTTGAAAGAAAATTCGCCCTTCATTAAAATTCAAAAGTCTTACAACACTAAATTCAAGAATGTTGATATTCTTGGTACTAATTTACTGGCATTTAGAAAGCTTGTCCGGCTTGAGACAGTGGCGGATCCAGCTAGGGAGCGCGGGGGGCGCGGGCCCCTCCCTGAAGACCAATAAAAAAAATTGCAACAGATCTTCTGAAGTTTTCTTAACAAAATCTATTCTACTGCACTTTTTGTTTAAAATATTAAAAATTTTTGGAAGCGTTTAATTTGATAAGATCGCAGCCCTTATGGTTAGCGGCTCAGCCCTCGCTCCACTTTAAGTTGTGGCTGTTGAATCCCATAGAGGAAACAGGAAGTACTGATACCTGTAAAATTCATGTATGTACATGAGCATGGCCTTTCTCGGGGTGTTTGAAGCAGGACATAGCTTATTCGGGAAAAAGCGATGGAAGGTTTGTTTCAATTGAAAACTGCTGCCAATGGATGAGTTTTCGATGTAAAACAACTATAATTCTCAATTGGAAAAATTCAGCGAAACTACACAACGGAAAGCAAACCATTGTATACACTACGAGTTATTACATTTAAAGCAAATGATTTATTTTGGAATATGTTTTTTTTTATATCGTAAATTGCAATAGTTTTACTAGAATACTTAGCTCACATGTTAAATAAAAAGCAAATATAAATGCTGGTTGGGAAATTTTCAATCAGTATCTTAGAGAAATTGATAAGTCGATCTGTTTTGTTTCGAGCGATGTTGATGAATGCACATTAGACCTTAGTGACATTTTAAGTCTTAGCATACATGAACACATTCCTTATTCCAACAGCATGTATCAACAACATCAAAGCCGCTATTGGTTTAACAATAAGTTCAACCAAGTAATGAACGTATCTGCTTTTCACGCGTATCAATTGCATTCATGAATAAAATTGAAACAAGTCGACAAAACTCCACAGAACACACCCAAGTCCATTATCCGGAGAGAAAAATTTCTTTTTAACAGAAATGTTGAACTAAGAATTTTGGAATCAAGGATAGCAAAGGACCTGGTCCCTGGTCAAAACCTTCAGGAAGAACTTCACCAATTCCTCTATAGCTTCACTACATAGCAATGGTCAAGTGGTTGTTGACTCCTGGATAAAGCTAATATTTTGATTGGTAGATTCACCTCAAACTCCCGTTTTCTATTAACTTCACGTATGCCTATGTTGTATCTCCCCGTAAGGGAGCTGTGCTCACGATCCTTAAGCGGATAAGCATCTCTAAAGCCGTAGGTCCTGATGGGGTCTCACCCGCTATTAATTAAAAGCTGTGCCTGTGTCTTGGAACTTTGACATGTTTCCAGGCTATACCGTTTTCAAACCACAGTTGCGCCCCCTCCTCAGGAGAATCCTGGATCCGCCCCTGGCTTGAGATCAGTCATTAATTGCTAAAATTTTCTATGATGTGGTTGAATTTTCGTCCTCCGCTATTTCCTTTGCTTTGCTCGTATTCCAATCTATTTGATGTATAATCCTGTTTGGCTCAGTTGGCTTTTTGCCCTTTTTCATTTTTATTTATTTTTTTCCTCCCTTTTTTCTTTTTTTTGCCTTTCTTTTCATGGTCTCCATTATATAATTTAATTTTTTTTTTATTTTTTAGTAGTTTTGATTATTATTGGTTAAGGTATTTCATTTTTGTTTCTCTTTCTTTGTATCTCATTACTTTTAATATCATAATTTTGTAATTTCTTTCCTCCACATACTTTTATTTGCTAATAATTTTCTTTGTAACTTTTAATTTTCTCCTACTCTATTAGTTTTTGTTTTGTTTTTTAGTTTTGTATATTTTTCCTCATGATGTCTTAGTTGTAGCTCTTTGATTATATAATTCTCTCTTCTCCAAACTTTCTTTTGTAGCCTAGTAGTTTAAATTTAAGGTAGTACATTGTTAGAGTTAGTCTCTGTTTACTACTCTTGTTAATTGCATATTAAATAAATAAATAAATACTTGCCTTAATACCTCTGACGTTTTACACAAGAGTGTCAAAGGTGTTAATTAGGCATATCTCCGTAATCAACAAAAATATGGGTTGACTTGCATGTAAAAGAATATTCATATTCTAGGTAAACTTGTGAAAACTGAGCAGAGTCAAAATCAGGGTTATGTATTACAATTGCTATAAAAATTTCGTAGGGCGTAACTTTTTATCACTGAAACGAGCTCACTCAAATAAGTGTGACAGATCCTTGTTCATGTATACAAGCAATTCTCCAAAAAGCCGATAGAGCTACTGACGTAAATCTGCACGACTTTCGCATTTACAGGAGTTTCACTGAACTGGATTTTGGGCGATATATCGTTCATTCTACGTAGAAAGAGAAGAGTAAAGGTTCAAGAATAGAACCTTATGGGACATCTTTACTAAGTGATATCAGGTTAGAAAAGTCGCCATCCACTTTTACTTGTTGGTTTCTGTTTGATAGTAAATATATCACAAGCTTATTAGTTAAGATAGAAATTTTTTGAATATGTACATGAGCTTTCTCATGGATTTATCTAAAAAGAATAAATATTTATATCTGTGGTGTAATGGCGGTAATTTTTTTTTTTGCGATTGAGATGGTAGTACCCACTTTCTATAAGAATGGAAAAATAATCTTGAATAGGAGCAAGCAATATTACAATCCTGATAAAAAAACAAAATTTAAAAATAAATGGAATTGACTTTATAGAAAAAAATTTCATAAAAAAACTAATCACAATCAATGCACTTGAATGATAAGGACTTTATGCGATAAAGTTTGATGATAATTCTATCGCATCTACAGCTTTTAGCAACTCTACGAACAATGATTGTGGCCTCGTATAATAATAATATAAGGGATCGCTAACTTCACCATTTTTAGAAAAACATGCATATGCAGGCTGAACGTTGACTAGTTACTAAGAAGTTGGAGAATTTCCTTAGAATAGTTTGTGTGCATTGTCATCAATAATCAAGAGTTTTTTTTTTTCTAAATTGACATCATTATTGATCTGATTACGGATCCCCTTTAATACCGGTAGTGTAGTCCTAATATTTTGTCAAATCCAAAGCCATTATAAATGGAGGGCACTTTTCACTGCATTCCAATTTTTATTATTATTATGATCTTATCTTAGCTAACTTAAAAAAACCTAAAGGGAACTAGCCTTAGAATATGGAGAAAACAGGGAGTGTGATAGGTGTGATAAACCAAATTTAGCGTAGTCAAATTCTGGTTGTGTTAGAATCTGTTGCCGCTTTAGTGAGAGCTCAGTTCAGGCGTGTAGTAGAATTAACATAGAGAGCGGGGCAATAACATGTATGGTTAAAAATACTGTAGTTGCTCCCATCTAAAATGCTTTTAATCGTGCTCTTAGTTGCTGTCACTGCGCCAAAGTACCTAGGGAGCTTATCAGCTGTTTCAAATGTAGGCAGCTGAACATGCATTTCTCCAATTTGCCCTACTTAAATAAAAAAAAAAGCCATGCTCATGTACACGTATTTTATAGCTACCTCTGTTCTCACTATATTCTAAGAAACTAGCCTATAAAATATTGGAGATCGTACACATAATGAATAATAGAACTGTATATGAAGATTTGGGTGGGGAAAGTAGAATAAAAAGTGTCCATAATGGCACTTCTCACGACTGTATTTTATCACCTTTACTATGGGTTCTCATTATGGATGATCTCCTGCTAACAGTTACCCGGATCGGTTACAAGGCCGTATGCTAGGCAGACGAATGGGTGATTTTAGTTACGAACTTTGCGGACTTATACAAAATGGGATTCGATTAATTATAGACTGGGCTATGGATTCCGAATTGTGCATTTGTGAAAACTGATTTCTGCCTTTTTGCTAAGACGAGAGAGGAATATTTTTACATTGAATTTGTAGTCTTATGACTCCACACGTTTGGATCTTAGGAACAGACTAACATACCTAGGAATTTTACTTGAAAAAAAACAAAAATAGCTGCAAATAATACTTCGAAGACAAAGCGTACAATGCTTTTAGAGCCTTCTTAATGTGTCGGAGTGCAATAGGGAAAAGGGGGGAGTAAATTCAGAGATGATGCTACACAAACAAATGTCCGACTAATTTTAACCTTTGACTCTATGGTGTGGTGGAAAGCAATGGTCTCGCCAATAATCGTAAAATATTGGAAAATGTACAGAAATCATGTCCCCTTAGTATAAACGGCGCAATCAAGTCAACTAGTACTCGATCCCTTATCCTTGACATACACCTTGTACAAATTTACTTAAAATAGAACACGTCAATGATTCAGTGCTGAGACTGCATCGCAAACAGAGCTAGATTCACCTTGGAAAAAGAGTTTCACCTGTAACCATCTTTAAATTTGTGCAGTCAGTCAGTTGTACTTGTAGAACTACAAAGGCGCTGTGGGGTAAATTTAACCTAGATTTAACAATAAAGCTTCTGAAACTTAATAAGCCCACTCTGAGAATTCTCGTGTTAATTATTACTGGACACTCATTGCTCAGGGATCATCTATGCAGACAGAATGGGACTTGTTGAGTACACTAATATATGCAGAGAATGCAGAGAGAGGAATCCAAAACGGTGACTCACTACTTTCTCTGTTGTCAACGTCTGGTTATTTATGATAGGCACGTAACAGATTAATTTTGTGTGAGAGCCTGAGTGAGATTGATGACAGAATAATGAGCCTTGGTGAAGTCTAAGCTCTAGAGAATCCTCCAATCTCTATTCAATCAATGGCGGCGACTAATGAGTTGGGATTGTCATACATTTCTTGTAGTCTAATAAGCCGTACTACTAAGTTCGGTATTAAAACATGAACATTGGTGAAAATGATTTCACATTCAAATATAAAGTTTTTAAGCTCTATAATATAGGCACATGATAAATTTTTCTCCTGCTCTACTCCTGATAAAACATGACATAACCTCATTTATGCAATAAATGCAGTAAATTGAAAAACATTTTCCAAAAATTTCATATTTTTCAAAATTTTCCCACTTCTTTAAAAAAAAAAAAATACTGCTGTCATTCTCATAAGGGAAATCTTTAAATAACTTTGACAACAGCTTCATAATAGTTCTTGATTGTTATAATGCACAAGAATAGCTCTTTAGCGTCAGAAGGAAGGAAGATTTCTACAAAGTACGTTTTTCCTTGCTAAACTACGCTTTCAAATAGAAAAAAAAAACCAACCAACAGCGAAGAAAAGAAAATTGCTCAACTTTTTTGCTTACAAAATCTCTTCGCCCGGTCGGGGCCCCTCCTATACATCCCATCGAAATTACTTCATTTCAACATCCATAAAAAGTGCTTACAAGAAGACTTTTAGTATCAGTTTAAAAGTTATTTTAACTTTCAATTTACTCTATAAATTTGCTTCCATCGTGTCTATGTCTGTTTCGACACGAGTAGGTATGTTCATGGTAAGGTAGAGTACTTTCTTTTTTTGATGGGAAACTGGAAAATGGAAAGCGCATGAAAAGCTTAGCCACATAGTCTTAAGTTTTTGAATTCTATCAAGGGCCACAAAGTTCTTATGACTATGACGGTTTTACCTTTATATTTTTCTTATGGAGTTTTTTTTTTCGTCCTTATTTTACTCCAGGAAAAATAAATTGCTTTTCCCGGTGGGAAGATGTAATAATGTCTAAGCTTCAGTATACCTTACAAAACAAAAAATATGTATATATATATACAGGATACATTTTGAACGGATCCTCAGTTTTCTTGATGTCATCACGCTATCCAACATAAGAGCCAGAAAAGCTTATCATAGAAGCTTAAAACTTCTTTAATAGGACGATGAGTTTTATGGTGTTCTGTAGTATATACTATATATACATATATTTGTCTGTACTAGACTAGCGCACATAGACAGGTAATTTAGATATAACTTTTCAACTTACCTGGTCCATATACCAGTTGAAGAGTTTTTCGATTTTTTTTTCTTGGAAAATTACTATGTCATGGAAACCAGCTCTGTAAAAGTTAGAAAAGTTTGGTAATTTTTATATGAAGGCGTGATAAGTAGCAACAAATGCGTAATCACTTTCACGAACCAGGAAAAAAGTTTATTTCACACATGTTTTTGATTGGTTAGAATACATATCTACGTATATCCACATATATCCATACAAACATATTGAAGAGAAAACATTGAATTTCTTTGAATTTCAAATGGTGGGGGCAATTTATTTATTTTGATGAAAATTGGACAATAAATTTTTTGGCAAATAAAAAAAAAAAATTACAGTAAAACCTTGTTTATCCGGCTTTCGATCAACCGAGTCTCCGTGTTATCCGAGGCAACGGAATTATCCGAGCACTTCGCATTAATTGAGATATATGCTCGAATAATACGGGAAAACTCGGAACGAATATGCATACATATGTATGCGCATAAATTTGTTACAATACGTTTTCTGATTCCATTTGAAACAATTCGTGATAATATCCGAAACCGCGATGACAAGTCGTAAAACGTCGCAACCAGCATAGTATGATAAAATTGATAAAGGTTTTTCCTATGGTTTACTCAAATGTGAGGGATTTTTAGTAAGTAAGTACGCCTCATAGTCTTCAAATCAACATTTATTATTCTGCAATATACCATACATTGCATATGGATTTTTTTTTTTCGAAATGGCCTATCTTTTCCTTTCTTCCCTTCAGGACCCATTTTACAGGCAAAGGTTATGATGCTTGCGAAACAGTTTCCTGATGAAAGCGAGACTTTTACAGCAAGTTGCGGATGGCCGGATAGATGGAAGAAAAGAAGCCGTATTCGTCAGTTAAGCATCTGTAGCGGAAAAATGTCAGCTGTCAGTTTAAAGAAGAATTCAAGAAGATTAATTATATCGAAAGAAGGAAACTCGGGAGATCAAATTAATAACTGCAATGAGACAGACCTAAATTATTTACACTAATTTCACATATAAAAGATGGAAGAGAATCGTTTATAGATTTGAGTAAACATAAATAACTTGGGTGAAGTCGAAATAAGTGAATTGAAAGCGTTCATAGCAGTTTTGTGTATTGCTGGATTTCCCCGTTCTAACGACAAAATTTGAATGACTTGTGGCAAGAAGATGATACAGGAGTAGAAATTTTTAGACTCACTATGTCAATTCAGCGATTTTACTTTCTACAAAGAAGCCTACGCTTCGATGACAAGTCAACCTATACGTACTGAAAGACATCAACTTCATCATTTCGTACGATCCAATAGTTGAAGTTCTCGAAGCATTTGTAGAACAGTGTCAAAATGTGGGAGAAAATTGATTTATTGACGAGAACTATGTGAACAATTTGAAGACATACGCGCCGGTAAGCAGCCTAATGGCCTGTACTCAGTTAATAACAAGCAAAATTATCCTTACCTTACCACATATGGAATGAACACTTATTAAATAAATACTTATTAAAATTAAGGTAACTTTTTTAATTTTGTGATAATTTGTTGATATAATCCGGGTCATAATGACCCGGTGTCATCGCCCGCGTAATTATTTTCACTTCATTTGCATCGGGGTAAATCATTTCGAAAGACATTTACGGTGATCATAGGTTTCAGTCCAAGAAAATATCTATGAAAAAAAACCAAAAAGCTTTTGGTGTGCTTTTCTTTATAGCCGACAGATGGCGACCCCATAAGTGCATTGCTACTGCAGACTAATGACATAGCATATTTAAAAAAAAAAAAAAAAAAACAACAAAATATTCAAGAAACTGAAGCAGTGCGCGGATAACAGATTCATATGGAGAAACTAAGTTGAAGCCCTATGACCCAGTTTAGACGGGTCAGCATGCTCTCTCTGCCGCACGAAAACTTGTCGATGAGACGGTGATTGGGGGCCACAAATGAAGCATCACCCTACCTACAGATTTTTTGCGGCAGAGGTAGTATACTGACTCTCTAAACTAGATCTATATTCCCACAAGGAGTGAAGGACGAAAAAAACTTGCCCCGAACTACCCTAAGCTTAGAAATTTCACCATAAGCTACCTCATTTGTACGAAAGGCTTTAAAAGAAGCAAATTCTATTGCTAATGTATTTATAATAATTGTATCGTAAATAAATTAATTGATGTTTTTATGTATATTTGCAATGCATAATACCCGTTATTCAGATCATCTGTAAATCGTTGCTTTTATTGAATCTTTATTCACCGAGGCGCTTACATATGAGCGCAAAAAAATAAAAAAAACAAGACTTCAGCCTCCTCGAGTTCGACTACTTCTTTTAGAATGCGTTCTCCGTTCATTTTGTTCCTGATATTCTCACGGATAAGCCAAGTGGTGCTTGGCTTAATTAAAGAAACATTTTAAGCAGAGTGCATTCATCTCTTTCAGTTCTTCGATATTTTACCATGTATCGGTTGTCTTATCTACGACTTATAAGACGAAGTAGAAGCCGCGCATGCATAATGCACCATTGCACCATGCGCATTACGATTTAAGTGATATTTGGTGGAAAATTGTTGCTTTCTGTTATTATATAGATAGAGGTGTGGCATGAAACACCTGCACGCATTGCAATCTTTATTTACCTTGTAGTCGATGTACATATGTTTTACGACTGGACAAATATTTAAGTAGATAAATGCAGACTTGTACGCAGATACACCTTAGCTAGCTCGTTAAAAGCACCATCATCATCAGATCGTTGTTGTGTCACTTTATGATTTTTTTTTCACATATACTAGGTATATATGAGTAGGTACCTACCTATCTTACCTGATAAAAGTAAAGGTCAATATCGATCAGGTATAAGATGAAAATGGAAACTGTAAACAAGGTAACACGCAGGCCGTACTCAACATAGCCGTGGTTGTCGTGAATTGTTTTTTTTTTATATATTTTTTTTTTAATGAAGGTGTGCCTGCACTTTGCAGTGATATTTTTTTTTCTTCTGGCTTTATACTTACAAATATTCATAGGTATAGGTTAGGTTATACAGGTAGACACACAGTTTGTGGTAAAATATGATATATATAGTGATACTTGATTTTTTTTCCAGGTAGCGATGCTGTTTAGGATACTGCGTTTTTATTGCCGGTGATAAATCTTTGGTATTGCGTAACGATACTTTGCGTGAACCTTTTTGCTTCTTCTCTCATTCTTGAGCGATCTTGCTGATCTCTCAAGAATAATATATTGGTTTTTTTTTTCATGATGACATTTGTCCTTGACTAAATCAATATCAATCAATTTGGTAACATGATCTCTTTGGAAAGAAAAATTTTGGTTTAACTGAAAATGGGGGTTTGCTTTTGTTATACACCGATCGAAGTTCAAGTTTGAGTTGATCAGAGGTTTCCTTGTTTTTTTTTTTTTTTTGTTTTTGCATTAATGTTAATCTGATGTCAAGGTTTACTTTAGCCAGCCTTTTACGTTTTGTGAGGTTTTTTTTTTATAGAATGTAGGTTATGCTTTAGTGACAAGAATAATATCATAATAAAAATGAACAAATCAATACCAATGTTTCGGCGGCGGGACATATATGCATTATATATATATACTAGGTATATTGATAAGATAAGACCGTTGTTCGCTATGTGCAACAAAATGCATTGAACTTTGCACAGAAATGCATGTTCATGTTATCCATAGTTACAAAATGAGGTTTTTGGAGAATTTACATACAGTTTTAGGAAATATTTTTGCTGTAAGAGGATAACCAACATGTTTTGTCAATTTTACAGTTTTATTTATTAGAATGAGTTCGCATCTGCAACCAGTTTTTCCTTAAATGTTCATAAAGCGATAATTGACTTAAGGCATCTTACGTAATGGCTGCTTTAGGACCATTTAAATTTCAACAAATTATCTCCCACAAAATGTTTTCACAGAATTTACACAATCTGAATTCTTTTTTCTGGTAAATTTTCATTATGAAATGAAATTGTATATTTTGCATAAATTATGATCAAGAAAAATTTTTAAATTTTCAATGCACTGAAAAAAGAATGGAAATTGTTCGGCTTAAGAGGGAAAAGGATTTTTTTGGCACAAATTTTTAACATATTCATTTTTTTAGGTTTGATTATTTTCAATCATTAAAAAGAAAGTTACCGCGGACTGAATTGTCAACCAAAAACTAGAAATTTTAGATGCTTTAGGTAAAGGAATCAAGAACGTTTCAAATGTATTATCAGCAGAAGTATGAATATTTCTAAACAGGAGAAAAAAAAACCGGAAATTTGCCTTAAAAAATGGAAATGTTAATCAAAAGCGCTTCAGAAAAGGACTCCATGAAAAAATTGATCGAACGATATCGTCTTGGTTTGTTTGTAATGAGTGGTTTGCCGGTCCTAGAACCAGACCTGTAAAATTCCACGTACAAATATCAGTATCAGTACTATGACCTGGATTTAAATTCTTTTAAGTACAAGTTCCAGTATTGGTACTTACATATTTTCAAGTACAAGTTATTGGTATTTAGAAGTCCACACATCAGCTTTTAAATATTTCATAAATACCGAAGTATGCGCGTAATTCCGCCATACCGCCAATTGCATACTTAAGTTCTTGTTAATTAATTAAGTATGCCTTCTAATAATAGAAGTTGAAGTGCTTTCGAAAACTCAAATCAGAAAGTTTGAAAATTGTATAGCGAGCTAAATGACTGGGGAGGTTTCCATTAACGAAATATCATAAAATATGTTGCAAAAAGATACGAAATGAAACAGAATTGTCTAAGCTTTTACTGTTTTAATTTATACATAATTTTGAAAGTATTCATACAGTACTTGAGTTTGCCTTTAATAGAACAAATATCACATCAGGTAATGATTGCCTTCGTAGACTTGTAAATGAAAATAAACGGTCCACAGGTCCGGAGGTGGAGAGCGGGGTGTTGCACTTTATTGCCAACCTTCTCAATAAAGGATATCGATTCAGAATGTCAATTTCTGTTCTAATGTCACTCATATATACTTATGTATTAAACAGATTAACTAATTCAATTTATTCAAGAACTTGAAAATAAAAATCACTCTACAACGACTATAATTTAATTTTTTTTGGTAAAAATTATGACCGTTACTGTCCTCTATTATTAGCAGGTTTATTTAAATAATTTACAACAGCTGAAGTACTTCACGCTATTGTGGTATTTTTAATAAGTACGTATACTTATAGGATACTTAAGCTTATATAAAGGTACCCAGTATCTGGGTAATGGAACTCATAAGCTCTATATATAAGGCTTATGAGTACCAATACCAGATCCTGGACTTGTACTTGAAAATTTTTAAGTACCAGTATCGGGACTTGTACTTGAAAACTTTTTGATTACCAGTACCGTGACGTGTACTTGTAATTAAAAATATTGTAAGTGCAGATACTGGTACTGTCACTAGTACTTAAATACCAATGTACTTAAGTACTTTACAAGTCTACCTAGAACAATCTAAAAAGTTTTCTCCGATGCAGCGTTGTAATGGCTGGTTACATCGGTGGAAGAAAAAGGAGAACCTATATTTTCTCAAAATCCGGTGCGAAAAAAAAATCTGCTTGCATGAATTGATGAGGAACGAGCTAGCCAATGTGTTTGATGGTGACGAGAATAGTCTCTTCTATACCGCATTATTAACTGCAACATTTGCTAAAAAAAAAAGGCAAAAAGTTCTAGGGGGCAAAACTCAGCAGAAACGTCTAAGTCTTTATTTTTGTATAAGACGGGTGGTAACGAAAAAGATGTATTTTCTATAGGAAAAGTCAAGAATCCTCAAGAATCTCAAGTATTAACAACGCCACTGCACACACCGCTCTCTATTTAGTACTTTATGTATAACAATTCTAAGAAATAAATGTCCAGTAAATTATAAGAAAAAATTAAGTCCTTCCCTACATCAGGTCGAGGCATCGTTTATTTTATATTGGAGCGAGACATTGTTGGCTTATAAATTGGTTACGACATCAAGTCCAGGCATCTACGATTTTACATTCGACCGAGGCTGTACTGATTCTTGTTACATGTCCAGTCTTTATATACGATTAGTTTGCTTATGAAATAGATCTACAGAGTGTTTCCTCCATGGTGGTCTATAGAGCGGGAGGTGATAGTACTCACCTAGATGAACAAAAAATTGTATTGCAAGGGGGTGGGGGGTCCACACCAATCGTTTGAGAAAAATAGGATGATTAAGAAATTATGCTAGGTTTTTACAAAAGACCATGTATCTTAAAATTTTAAAATGACATGTTTTCAGTCACTAAGGGAACAAATTATCTTTGAGAATAGGTTAAAAGCTAATAACTCGTTAACGACTGTAAATAGCACATTGGATGAAATAGGTCAAATTAAAGAGAAGAGTCTACAGCTTACAGTTTTCATAAAAAAAATTATGTTAACGAGCTTTTTGCAAAAAAATGGAGGTCAAAGCAAAAAAAAAAAAGGTAGGAAAATCCGAAATTTTTAGTTTATATCACAATAACTTCTGAGAGGAAAGGAGCACGGGATTGGTGGAGAAGTCGTTGATAGCGATCATACATTCCACACTTTTTAAAATACAGGGTGTTTTGTGAATGACTAGCATAATTTCTTAATTTTAAGATTTCTAAGCACTCGTGGCAACTTGCGAAACCAAGCATCATAAAAGACAACTGTTTTAGAAAAGCTGGTTTTTGTCAAGCTATTGAGGATGATGAAGAAGTTTGTGAGCCTACCAATTACAGAGGCAGAGTTTAAGGAATGCGTTGCGTGAGATGGTGTTATACAGTATTATGAGAAACTACAAATTTTACAAAATATTTTCATTAAGAACGATAGTGAGGAAGATAGTAGATACCGAAGATGAAACCCTCCAAATTACAAATGCCAATGCGCCATAACCAAGTTTTTCAGATGATTTTCTAGGTTTAAACATACTTCGAATTTACTCTTCGAAACTAAGGACTTGCCTTTTGACAACATTGAATTGTTAGAAGAACAACTCTCCGAACAAGCTGCACATAATTTTTGTCCAGAAGAAGAGATAAGATATTTAAAATAATTTTTTGTGCCATTCAAAAAGCTCGTTATTAGAGAATTGCCAATTTATTTTTCTTTACATTAAAATATTTTTTTTTGTATAAATAAAAATATTCATCCAATTGGAAGACATTTTTGTTCATCGTAAAGCATAAATTAAAACATCAGTTGTGTGAACTTTTATGTGCCCTTATGAGGTGCCCGAATATGTGCACTCTTTGGTGCACTTATGCGTGCACCACATAGTGTAAAAACCGCATAACAGAACATGTTTATGCCAGATAGTAATGCAATAGCAATACCACAGGTTCGACTGTACAGGGTGATTTTCTAGTGTTTGTTCAGTGAAATTTTCTCTGAAACCGTTGAAGATATAAAAGTGAGACCCATAATTAAGTTTATATAGCAGACTGGAGGGAGGAGAAATTTTTGATGCCCTTGCAAATTTAGCTGTAGAAAAATAGGTCTGCTATTGTTTTGTTTTTTAAATATATTGTAATTTCGTTCATATCATCTTTTTTGAAAATTGAATAGCCAGTCTTTTCCTATCTGACTGGTTTCCTCGTCAAATTTCTGCTCTGATTAATTTTTAATGTCAGCGATCGCACATTTTTGATTTTTAATTAAATAAACATAAAAAAATGGACCGAGCTTTTTGGACATTTTTACGACGTACAGTGGACTCAGCACAGAAGGTAGAAATGATTTTTGGAATTGTGGGGAAATATTAGAGCATCTTTTAGCGTATATTTTGGTGCTATTTACATTGGTGACGGATCAGCTCGATTTCGATTTCCTCTTACTCCCCTATTTCTAACCTATGTAACCTGGTATGTTCACTCCTATTAATTTAACTTAATTTCTTGACTGACTTGAACTTTGCGTTGCAACAGTTTTTTTTTTATTGCTTGATAAATTAGTTAAGTTTTTCTTGGTGAAACTCTGGGTATAATACCTTTAAATTGACCATATCCACAATGTGTGGGAATAATAATGTTTTCTTTTTCCCATCTAGAACCTTTTTTTATCTATCCGTAACCGAGGTTCTGCTTTAGTTCCTCGAATAATATATATTTTCGCTATGCCAGATGATTAGTCCGCAGTATCTATTCTATATATGGCGCTGTCATCTGTAGTTTATTAAGAAAATCTCACTATATTTGGGAGCCTGTTGGTTGATATCTCAGATATTTTTGGATTTCCTTGTGGTGATTTGGGTTTGTGTAACACCTTATAAATGTTCTCTGATGCCTATATACAGGGTGTCCCGTATGTTGTCTTGTATCTGAAAGCTGGATAGGTCATGTTTAGGCAAGCAAAACATTGTATGGTGTGAAGGGGGGAGGGGACTCCTAATGGTTGCCAATATAACGGGACTTATAGATTACCCTGTAACTTTTGAATATTACACCCTATGAAGATGATTTACATCTTACATTTTGGGTACAGAGTGTGATAGGTTATTTTAGAGCCAAGCTTTTGGGCTTCTTAAATCCAGTATAAAAAAATACGTCATATGGTTTTTTGATAAAAATAGTAGTTAAATAAAACAAACGAGTTGAAACTATTCCAAAATGTTAACTTCGTTGAGCCATAACTGGAGAAGAGAAGAGGACAAATTTATAGACCATTGGAAAGGTAATTATGTAACGTTCAGAAGTTACAGGGTGATCTATAGAAACATATCCAAATATTTTTAAGTCCCGTTATCTCTGAAACAGTTTGGACACCCCCCCCCCCCTTCGCTATAATGTTTTTTTCTTGTCTGAGAGTGAACTATCCATTGTTTTCGGATAAAAGACCACATATGGGACATTCTTTAGAGTCCATTCCAGTTATTGTTGCTGTTCGTAGAGGTGGAGAGGAGTTATGATTATAGAAGTTGAGATAGCCTCTAGGAGATGCAAATTTTAGGCTAGGTAGATAAAATACCAGAATTAAGTCTAGGTGGGGCTTGAAACCATGACTTTTGAAATACTCTCCAGGACACTAATGCTGCATTTAGTTGACGTTAATCGGATTCGAACCTACGATGTATAGAATAATGAAGGCGTTTTTCTCTTGTTGTCATCTATACAGAACTATGTAATCAAGCCTATCTTTTCCTTATGTAATAAATTCTATGTAATCAATTATTTTTAATCACCAAATTATTTAATATCTACCCTCTTGACGCCCCATACTTCAACAGATATAAAAAAATTCAATCATTTCATGAGTAAAAATATTTGGCATAGAACAAATTGAACAAATTTAGAAAATCCAATAAAAAATGTGAAGAAAATTTCTAAGCACATTGAAAAAAAAAAAAAATAGGAAAAAGAAGAAGGATATCAAATGTAAATTATTTTGTGTCCTCGAAGGACGTTAAAACTCAATTGCTTAGGAATCAAGGGCAACAAATTTCTTTCAAAGGCGAAATGTTGTCCCTCTTGCAATATATCACACCCAGAGAAAACCTCTTCTTACAATAGATAGGAAAATAGACGATGACTACGACGATGACTACGACGACGACGACGACGGCTACAACATGGCATGGACAACGCGGTCCAATAAAATTAAAACGCAAAAATGACACAAAAAAAAAACGAACTTAGCAAGGGATGTGTTCATGGGCTCAGGATATCAAGGATATACTTATCTAACTACATACTACATACATTCTTACTTCCATAGAAATAAATATAGATAGATAGAATAACGAAAAAAGGGACAAAATTTCAAAGACCACACATTCACACAAATCTAGCTACATAACTAGTAAAGATGGGTGTTATACTAGATATAAATATATATAAAGATCTAGGATTAACAGGATATTTCCATAGTATAAAAGTAGGAAGTGCGGGAAACTCTTGAATAGATCGCTCCACATGGACATGGAAATTTATAGTCGATTTCTCAACACCGCATAAAAATTACATAAATCGCCGAACAGTTTTAGTGTTCTTTCTGTAAGTTAGATATGGAATATGGGAGGGAGGGCGTGTTAGGCACACTGGCATACAGCACAATATGTACATATATATATATATACATATGCGGGGGAGGACAAAAGAATTCAAGCAATTTGCTTCTAGCGCGAAACTATATATGGAAATGATTTCCCCTTAACTATTTAAGGCTGACCATGCGGCTCCCATGCTGATGATAACCATTACTACATACAACTACGAGAAATTTTTGGAACTTTTCGCTGTTTTAGCAGATTTTTTTATTTTTAAATGGGAAATAAAAATTTTCTTGATAACATAAATTGGGAGATTTTATTGCAAGATTTTAATGTGATGTGAGTCTTTTGTCCTGATAGGGTTGATGATCATATACTATGCATATATAACAGTGAAATCATCAGAATTTTAGCTACTCGAAATATTATTTTCGGATATGATGACAATCTAAATGGTAATATTTTTTTTTAATATGCACATATTACATATTACTTAATCACGATATTATTTTCGTCAGAAATGATTTCTCTTTAGATCCTAATCCCAGTCCTAGAACTTACTCATATCGCAATTATAATAATGTCGACGAGATTGCCTTGGGTGAGGAATCCCTTCAGTCTTACATGGAATGCAGCATATTTAAATGTATCTCAGTAAATAGACAGACCCCTTGCAGCTTAACAGAGCCACCTACAGGTCGGAAACGGCCTTGGGCAGCCATGACGAATTTGTAGGGTTTTCGTTAGTTCAATTCGAAAGTCACTTGGAGAATTGGAAACGGTTATGAAATTAGGCCATGATTTGAATGTTCGGAACAAAAACAATAAAATTAATTATTATCATGTCAACTAGCAACCACAGTATGAAATTTTTATATTAGTAATTTCAAGTAAAAAATAAATATCAAGATCCAACCTCAAATATAGCAGAAAATATCAATTAAAGCCCAAAGCAAAACTAGCCTGCAGTCCATGTCTTGGTCGCAGTCTCTCAAGTCACTTGAGAGCAACAGAACATAGGGTCGTTTTGGTTTTGGAACTTGTTCGGACTGTCATAGGGACAGTCTGGTTATGAAAATTAACTTGATAATCGACGTGCCGAACATGTGCCCACCACCATAATCTCACATAACATTGACTAGGGGATTCTATCCTATCGTTTGATCGCCTAGTATTAGGGGATCAAAACATGGCGGGGCTGCGCTGCTGTTCTTTAAGCTTCAATTACCTTCGGATAACAGATTCGAAGTGATTCTTCAAGGCAACATATAGGTGGCCCCCAGGAGGATGGATGCCTACCTCAGATAGAAGTGTGATATTCTTTCTGTTGAGGACACTCGACATTCCATGTAGCTCGGCTAGCAAGAATTGCTTTTTTCCTGTTAGCGTAGCTCAGACAGAATTGTGACATCTCTTCTCTCAGACAGAATAGCTAAAGATGATCAAGTTGTGATCCTAAGCTTTTTAATTTCATATCCAATCTTATAATTTTTAACAAGCGTTCGATCTCTTATTGTAAAGTGGGTGTATTTATTTGACGCTGCAGACGACTCCAGAATGATGAACCGCAGTTATTGTATAAGGCTTCCCCTACAGCAATACCAGTACTTCCACCCCCCAAAATTCGACATTAATCTTCGGATAAATACTCTAAGTAAAAATTTGCGACAGGCAGCAATATATGGACAAGGATAAAATTGAATGTAACTTTAGCCCAGTCAACTAGAGATCCTCAAACTATGAGGAATGGTGATAGCTATCACCGTGGTGGCTCGGTGATTAGTATCTCTGGTAGTACTTTCTCTTTCCATGGAATTTTCCTTGAAGAGCTTATCTCTTGCATTTACTCAATGTCAAGTTCGATGCAACTAGTTTTAACAACCTATCACCACGATTTATCAAGCTGCTGTTTGGTAAATACTTCCTTTATATAATTTTCTCATGCTTGAAGACGTCTCTTATCCCTGATAACAGAAAGTCAGCTACAGTTTTGTCAATACCGAAAAAAAAAAAAATCTCAAAAATCTCTTCCTGACTTTAGGTGAATAAGTCTATTATGCGTACAGATAATTCCTTGATTTCGTTCCTTTTATAGTTATGAAATAATATCCTAAAAATTTCATCTAACCTTAGAGTTACAATTGATGTTGATTACTTTACTATCCTAGTACTCTTGGATTTTTCGGTGACGAGTTTTCTATGGCGCTTCATCTATTGTTTGGTATACCTCAAGGATCTGTACTAAGTCTATTGTTGTTTAGTATATAAAAATTAATGATTTGCCGGAGGTTGTTCATGATTCAAAAATTCATTTGTATGCAGATGATGTGCAATTGAATTTAAGTAGACCCATTGGGCTTCTTGAAGACTGTATCGAGTGCATAAATTATGATCTAGGCAGAATCAAAACTTGGCCTATATCTAACCACTTACTGCTTAACTCTAAGAAAATGCAGTGCATTACATTTAATAACAGAGCATAATTATGATGATGATAATGTTCCATAATTGTTTTTAAATGATTGTGCTCTACCTGTGATAACTAAGGTTACCTATCTTGGGATTGTTTTTAACTACAGAATAAAATGCTGTGATAATGTCCGCATGATTCTCGGTAAAATTTACGCTGCAATTTGTAGGCAATGGCTTTTTGAGAGTATACTGCCCATAAAAAATCGCTTAAAACTTGTTAAAACTCTGTTTTTTCTCCTTCTTACTTTAGTATTCACGATTTTTCCTAAGCTAGATAGGTTCTGGATATATATTAGGTCGCCTTCAATCATTGAATTTGATTTATCTTTATCTTCGAAGGTTCGATAATATTTCGCCACTTCGGGCTAATTTACTTGATTGCTCTCTATCGACTTAGCTAAATTTGAAAACGCTTTTGTTTATGTATAACTTATTACATTCTAGTAGTCCAAAATATCTTTGGGAGTATTTTGGGTTTACACCATCACAAAGTAATAAGAATCTAGTGATACCTCGTTAAAAAAAAAAAAAACAGTCACGGAAAAATCTTCCTTTGCAAAATGGCCCGGCTAGTCATCTTTTTAATATTCAAACTGCGGGTACTGTCGGCGTATTCAGGGCGTCTAAGGATTTATATAATATAAGTAATGATCAATCTGTCTCTTTCTTTATGTTCCATATGCTGTTTGATTTTTTCTTTGTTACTATTCTCTAGCACCATGAATTATATTAGATCATAACTTGACAAGAGAGCTTCGCCTTATTTTGTGTCAGTTCGATAAATGTGATTGTATGAAAACAAGTCCAGCGTTGTTTTATTGATTTTTTTTGTATAAAAGTAATTTATACTTTTATAATAGTGAAAAACTATAGTGAAATTTTGTTGTTTGGAAGAGATTTTATATACTCGAGGTTACAGAGTTTTGAATTATAGCGACGAAGTGCACTGTGCTGTTCTGCAGAATCAACCGAATTTGTTTTCATAGGAAATAATTTATCAGGCCAGTTTAATTGTTTTAATAATAAGTTATATTGTTTTAAATAAAATAAGAGTGAAAGTGTTATAAAAATAAACAGCCATGCAATTTATTTAATATTTTCTTATGCCGACTTGTTTGTTTACAATTAAGTCGCCATTGTTTGTTTACTTTGCCTTAAATTATGTTAGCCATATAAAGGGAGCACCAAGAAATATTATCAGAAAATAAATGGCGGCACTAGGAAAATTCTTAAAAATTGAAAATGTTACAAAACAAATTATAAAATTATAAATTTAAAAATTAATTTAATAAAAATTTTGCGCTTCTATTAAATTTCTTCAATATTTAATAAAGTTTCATACACTAAATTATGTGCTCGCTCTGAAAATGTCATAGTTTACTACTTATATGAAGAGAAATGCTTAAATTTTTCTCTCTATATATTTTAACCTTTATAATCTATGGATTATACTCATATAAGGAATTAAATATCATTGATACTACCAGCCATCTGTAGGGAGATCATTCCACAGACGGAGGCTTTGGTAAGAGGTAAGAGCTTTCTATTACAGTCTTATGAAAGCGAGGCAATATCAAATTTCTATTTCGTTGGGAGGTAATAAAGTGTAAAAATTCTGTAAGGTACTATGGCTTATTAACTTTTAACAAAATATACAAAGAAATCAAGTTTCTTCGTTTAAGGTAAGACTCAAAAGAACAATCGCACATACAAGACCAGAGATATGAGACATACTCAAATCTACGCAACCCATAAATGAGCCCCATACAGTCGTGTACTGTATTGCGGGTACAGATACTATCCAGTTTGGGAAAGGCCAAACATCCAAAAGTGAAATAAGGTAGGATTATATAATAATTCGCCGAACGCCACAGTATGCGTTAGCCCGCGAGATTTTTCCGATCGTATTATTAATGTTACCATAACACTTCATATTGGCATTTAATATGGACCTTATTTGATATAGGCAGTGGAACGTCGTTCAAAACTGTAGGGAATATATCGATTTTATTGGGTGTGCTATTTTAAAATTATGTAGTGGAAAGTGACTTCCAAGGACTATGTAGTTGGACCAGGCACAAATTCGGTCTAAAAAATAATTTATACGTGCAGCACAATTCTAGAGGAGACTTAGATAGAGTTGTACATCATCAAAATATAAGTGAGATTTCACATCACGCACAGCTTTCGGTAAATTGTTGATAAATAAGCAAAAGAGTAAGAAGCCCAGCATTGATGCTTGAGGAACCCTTCGTACTAGCAGTCGTACAGGAGAGAGAAAATCTGTCACCTTGACCTGTTGACGATGATGAGATAAAAAGCTATTAATGAGGCAAACTGTTAGGTCAGTAAAATTAAAGGAGGATGACAGTTTGTGGAGAAGAATGTAATGATCTACGTAATCACAGGCTTTTGAAAAATCCAAAAGAACCAGGATAGTGAGTTTGTCTCGGTACAAAGCCAATCTTATGTCTAAAAAATACTTTTAAGGTTGCAGTTTCTGAGTTTCTTGTTAACATGTTAATAAGTTGCTGGAATCCTTGTACATGAGCTTTCTACTACTTTCGATGAAAAGCACAGTAAACTTATTGAATCAGTGTGAGCTTGAGAAGGGGACTTCTTGGGCACAACATTTTGATGAACTGCAACGGCAACCTATCTCGACCGATTGTATAAGACTTAATACTACTAAGAGCCACGGTAAGTTCATTTAAGTCAGTCCAAAACCCTCGCGAATACTTCCCAAGCCATGAAACAAAAATCTATGTGTGCGTGTGAGTCCGTTCTCTAAAATGTTCTATACACGGTGTTTCCTCCATGGTGGTCCATAGAGCAGGAGGTGATAGTACTCACCTAAACAAACAAAAAATCGTATGGCAGGGGGGGGGGCATATCAACCGTTTCGGAGTTACAGGGTGATTAAGAAAAAAAGCTAGTTTTTCACAAAATACCCTGTATCTTAAAAAGTACAGGGCGTACCGTCACAGTTAAGAGCTCATTGTATGTAGAGCTTCATGGCCTTTCCAAGGACTGCTCAACCAGCCCCGTACCCCACTCTCCTCAAGAATTATGGTTGTCTAAACTCAAAATTTCGAATTTTTTTACCTTTTTTTTTTAATTTAATCTCTATTATTTTTGCAAAAAGATCATTAAGATAACTTTTTTTTTTAAAAACTGTAAACTGTAGACCCTCCTCTTTAATATGACCTATTACACCCAATGTGCTATCTGAAGCCCTTTAAGAGTTACTTGCTCTAAACCTATTCTAAAACCTATTTTCAAACCTTCTCTCAACGATAATTTGTTCCCTTAGCACGTCATTTTACAAAATATCCTCTAATTTCGGTGTGACCTGAATAGGTTATGAGTTAGTAACTGTTTAACGGCTAGAGTTAACACACAGGATGTAATAGGTCACATTAAAGAAAGGAGTCTACAGCCTACAGTTTTTATAAAAAAAAGTTATGTTAACGACCTTGTTGCAAAAATAATAGAGGTTAAATTAAAAAAAAAGGTAAGAAAATCTTAAATTTTTAGTTTAGACAACCATAGTTCTTGATGGGAGAGGTGTACGGAGCTGATTAAGCAGTCGTTGGAAAGTACATGAAGTTATGCATACAATGAGCTCTTAACTGTGACCGTACACCCTGTAGTTTCTAAGATACAGGGTGTTTTGTGAAAAACTAGTCTTTTTTATTAATCACCCTGTAACTCCGAAACGGTTGATATGCCCCCCCCCCCCCCTGCCATACGATTTTTTGGTTGTTTAGGTGAGTACTATCACCTCCTGCTCTATGGACCACCATGGAGGAAACACCCTGTATTGATACTTATGGAAAAATGACATTATTGATTTTATATAAGCTATAGAGCCCAAACTACTATCCATTTAGGAAAATATTCTTCTAGTAATTTAATTCCTGGCTCCTTACCTTTCCAAAGGCTACATTTACTATATGCCTTACTTAACAAAATTTTGATTGAAAAGTAATCTAACTATTTTACGCTCGCTAATTCTCAGCTGAGTAATAATTGCTTGTGTGTATGTCCAGCTGGAGGCCGAATCTGTAGGCAGACTGTTTTGATTTCATCAGACCACGGCACTGCGACATAGTCAAGAGAGAGATTTTTTGTTTGAGGAATCATAGTCATTTGGTTAAGATAGATTTTTTTTAAATAATTTTAGTAGGAAAGGTATAAAATTTTATTTCGGTTAGGAAGATAAGAAAGCAGGGTTAAGATTATCAGAACACAATTTTTTCGTATGAATAGTAGGTTAAGGCGGAAGAGCTATTCAAAACAAACTTTTGTCAGATTTACATAAGAACACTGCAAATATTTTAAAATGTTAGGACTCTGTTGTGACTCTCATGTGGTAGTGAGGGAGTCTGTTTTATGGCTTGGGAAGTATTCTCGAGGGTTTTGGTCAGTCCCAAGCAAAGAGAATGTATTAGAAGGATTACATTTAAGTCGTCAGGGTTTAGAACGCAGTCATCACTATACATGCATATATATGTATGTATGGTTCTTACATATGTTTACTACATAAAGTAAATATCTTTCCTATTTATTATATAATGATATCCATCTTACGTAAGAAATTTCAACAAAAAAAAAAAAAAAAAAAGGACACGCCTTTCGTTTCCCAAATCCCTTAACAATAAAGGATTTCCCTCTACTAAACGGTACAAATAAAAGAGCGTGCAATAAATCGTAATAATCCTTGATTTTCTGATGGTGTTTTATAAGCCTGGATACCTAGTACCTACTCCATTTTGGCTTGTTGAATTTTAAGTCCGATTACACATTTCCACCCCATCTTCGTTTATACCAAACAGTTACAACATATATATATATATACATATTACACAAAAGCACACAATGCGTATTATATAATAAATATGTGTAGTTGGTTAAGGACCCTTCAGTAAATCAAGACGATTTATCCCGTTCAACTTGAGGACAATGCGTCGCTAGTGTCTTCGGCTATATACATATACTACATATATTACTATAAGACGAAGCTAATCAAGTTTTCCTGTTCATCAAACACAATCAGCAATCACTTTGTCCTTAATCCATTTTAATCAATTATATCCAGTTAGTATCACCCTGGGTGATTCCATGGCACCAGATCCATCAACAGTGTTCGTGACACTACGGGATTGAATATACTTACTGTGTACATACATATATATGATGGAGGCTTGACGGGAGTATTATATTTGTTGACATATATATATTTATATCCTTCTCTCGTAGAGTTTAATGTGGTCGTCAACGCGCGGATATCTTTTACAGGCAGAAAGGCAGAGAAAGGGACTTTAACAACTGAAATGCCAAATTCTTATTTCTTTTCGGTCTCGCACAATTAAATAGAATGGCGATAAGAAGAAGAAGAAGAAAAAAATTTGGGTGTTTTTTTTTTTAGCTTTATCACTTAGTAGCAGCCATTGTGGCGTTTATGTGAAAAAGTATTATAGGTTCTCTCACCACTCCCCCCACCATCCCCTATTGCAGCATTCGCAATTCACGTTTTACGGCGGTCTGGTTTTGATGGGATCTTCCTCCCTTTACAATTTGTGTCCTTTCTAGAATATAAAACAGGGCCAGGAGCTCTTATCATTTTTCCTTACTGCATCGAACAATTTTTTTTTTTTATGTATACACCATCTATATAAAGGTATGGCGTAAAGTGAGCCTTTTTTTTTTGTTAGAGTATTCGAACACAAAGTTATATAAAATTGTCCGAAAGAAAAAAAAAATGCGGTAGCTCTTAAGTGGTGTAGTGTTTGATACAACAAGCGACAATTTTTGCAAGTGTCCTTTTTTTAAATGATTCAGGAAGTATTGGTACTGTGGGGGTGTTATTGAAATTTTTCAGATGTCATTACAGCACACTACAAAATGAAAATGTCAGTTCTAATGTTAAGTGGGGAATGTCGTACCAATTTTTTTTTAATTTCTATAAAAGTTTGTAACGCACGTAGTGTTTTTTTTTATGACAGGAAAATAAAAATAACAGAAGAAAAAAATCTGAGAATCCAATTTATGAGCCTTGTGACTTGACTAGGTATATTATTGGATTTAAATAATAATACAAAAAAAAAATGTTTCCTGAACGGGGTCACCCCGCCACCTCTTTAAAGCAGTTACTAAGATTTAAATTGAATAAAAATTTCATCAAGTTGAATTCTTTGGAATTGAAAAGTGTAGAAAGTTTTGAAATCTAGCTGAAAATATCAAAGGAAATAAGGTTAAATGTTTATCATTTTTATTTTTGTAATAAATATTAAATTGAAAAATCGTGAAGAAAAATCATTGGAATTTTAATGAAATATTTTTTTTTATCGACAAAATTCTGGATAATTTTTTGGAGGAAAATATGAATTTGTTTTGGTTATACATTGGATTAATTGCAATGAATTTTTCATGCTGGCTTGGGATAGAGGATGATGAACGATATTTTCGAATATTGAATGCCTGTAGTAGGCGCTTTATATGGTACTTCTGATGATATTTTGTGCATCTGCATATATACTATTCTTATGGGTGTTATGTATATTGATGTTGGTGATAAAGGACGTTAAGCCCTATTTGAGGATAGAAACTAGTAACTCAATTCGTGGCAGGTATCAGCGAGCAAATTGACTCGCTGGAAGTGGGCATGGTACTTAACAAAAAAAGTCTCATGCCGTTCAAAACGATATTAAAAGTATGAAGAAAGAAAGCTTAGAGAAGGGATCAAAATCAAAGCTTGGGGGAAGTCAAAATAAATTTATGTACACCTGGAGAGTCGATATCAGGATTGAGGTAAAATATTCCTCACGTCATCCCCATCCATCCCATTGGGTATCCTTCTTGGTATCTGTAGAGAAAGCCCTTGCATAATACTCCGGGAAAGAGAACGAGAGAGGGAAAAGTAAAATATACTATTACTTCATAAGTTTAATAAATTTATTATTAAAATTAAAAAATAACAAGAAAAAAATCTTAAATTAGCCCTTGAAGCTGATTTAAGACGTTTCTATAATTTATCAATTGCTATACTTTAAGTCTTAACTGATATCCTTGGATATGGGAGTCTTAAGCTCATAATAACCTGACCAAATTATTTTGTTGTTACGAAGAATAACTGATGGTACCTTTTCTTTTCCTCCCAATTGCGTGAATTCGCTCCAAGGGATCTTTGCATATCATTCATCCTTAGTGCACCTGCTTCATCTAATTCCTTATGGCGGCGTTTACTTCCTTGAGAAGTTGTGGGCTGTGAGAAGGGGACCTCGGCTTAGGGGAAGCATATTGATGAGCCTGGGTGTTGCCGATTTTACTGTTAAGATCTCTTTCAAATTTATTTCTTTCCTTGGCACTTCTATCGGGGACAATATTTCTTCCTGTTTGATGGTGTTTGCGACTCATTATTACTGCCTTTCCTTGAGTGGAGTGGGGGGTAATAACCTCCCTGGGTTATAAGTTTGAGGACAGGGTCCTTTATTACTAGCTTGGGTGATGTTGGCGACGAGAAGTTTGTCCAGCACGGCTTGTCTGGGGTATCGATATGGAAAACGTCTTCCATTCTATTCTTTTTGTTTGGTTGTTTGCTTAATTACTTCTGCAAGCAAGAACCTCAAAATTAGAAGACTTGCTTACACTTAATCCAGTTTCACCTTTAGCATGCAGGGACCGGATTCTATAACACGGAGAATTGTGGAATTTGGGAGATGAAAGTTGATTTGACAGTTAATTCTCCACTTGGAATTCTGTAACTTGGGGAATTTGTTTTGAGAATTAGCAAAATCTCCAATCCATTTATTAAAATTCTGTTATGGAAGTATGTTGCGAGAGTGATTGTTCAGGACGTTAAGTCCAAACTGTCAGCATGAGCTGACAGATCACTCGATGACAGCGATAGCACAGGGCGGCATGCTAGCACCTCGGCTAAGGTTGGCGGAGAGTGTGGGGGGAGTTCCCGAAAATACCTGCCACTGTCATCACCCATAATCAAAAAAAAATATCATGCCTACCTACAAAAAAAGCCGGCACACACTCGGTCCTGAAGGGACCCTTCCGTCACTTACCCACTTCCTGTCGAAGGCGCAGATGTTCTGCCTTCATGGCCTTGCCCCATCCTCCCTTTGACTTGGGGGCCACTATTTCCAAGTCCCTTAGCTGACCTGTGGACGAGAGAGAAAGACTAGGAGGACCTAGACGACCTTCACATGAGGGGGCGCCGGGAAAGTGAGAGGAGAATTGAAAAGCCTTACGGAGTCATTACGTTATAATCAACTTATTCGTTTCCTTTATTCACTTAACAGCGCCAATATTATCTTACTTGATAATGTTCACAAATGATGCTTTTCTAATATTTAGACTGGTCAATATTGGGATTTCAGAATAATTATTGACATTCTTACTACTCAATTGTTTTCAAAAATAAAACTAGATCTCTAATACTTAACCCAAAATAAAATTTCGTCTCTAAACCGACTTTCAGCGACATGTGACATGACCGTGGGTACTTTCCCTTACTAATTGTTTTTCTTTTTTTCTTTTTCTTTAGATAATTTTGAATACTTTCCTTTAGATGCGACCGAAATGATATTATATTACTTTCCAGGAAAAATCGTTCATCAACATCATCATTGACTCTTCAATGTAGAAAGAAAAACATGCAGCACTAGTCTCTCACCCACGATTGTGGTGGCGTTTGATATACGACAATATTATGAAAAAAATGATCATAGGCTAAGCATGAGAGCAATAAACAATACAATAACAACAACAAAAAATGCAGATTTGACTTACGTTTTTCATTCAATGATCCCTCGAAGGAGCTCCCTGGAGGCGAATAGGTTATTTGGACGATGCTGAAATTTGCTAAAATTATTTATTAACTTTCAAACCTGTTACTTATCGTTTCGATTCAAGTTTTTTTTTTTTTTTTTTTTTCTAAGACTCACGTTAGTCATGCGTAATTTCATGAAATTCACCCCTTGGGTTTGTTATCATTACTGTAATTCTTTAATGTTCAAGTGCTTCATTCAAAAGTTTCTACAGTGAAAATCAAATGTTTCTACTATAATGAAATTGTGTCCAAACTCTTTTGCCTTAGTGGACCCTATACGATATGCATTTTTATTAAAGTCTTTCTTTCTTTCTTTTCGTTTACGAGTTGAACTCCTCGGTTAGTTAATTCTAATCTAATGTCACGCATTTCTCTTCCCCAATTATAATATCCCGTATTTGATTTTGTTGGACGGACGAGGTCGAAAAGAAATTTTATTTTAGTTTATTTGTATATATATCAAAATTTCATCTTAGTGCTTTCTATATAATCTCTATTTAGATTCCTATTCTACCATTTCCTATCCTTAATCCTTTTATCCTAACCTCTTACTTCACACTGTACTATACATGTGCCTTATTCTAAAGATATTCTGACCAAATCAATTATGAATTTTATTGAATCTTGATCAAAAGTTTTCAAATGAATCTACTAGTAACGTATCTATTTAATTAATAATTAATAATTATTTAATTAATTATAAAAAAAGAAAATTCGTATAGACTGTAATTTTTGTCAATTTAACCTTACGCCTTCCGCCATCAGCTTCCGCCATTTCCAAATTTCATTTATAGTTGAATATCGAATCAGTCGCTATTTCCCTGCTCGTTCATATCTTCCTAGGGCTTCCCTACATGTACCATGAAGATTTGCTACCTTTAATCCGTGCTGTTAATAATACTTTTCCGTTTGTACATCTCATCTGGTGTATTGTCGGGATATCATCCCTGATTCTTAACGGCACAAGTGTGGTCCAGATTGTTCTTCTTCTGTCTCCCTGTATGTTCCTGGCCTTCTATTAATTTTTGTGGGCCTTTTCTACGCTTATCACCAAACAAAAACTTTTATTTTAAAATCACTTAAATCTTTTTCTTATCCTCTTGTCAGCACTCTTGACTTTCTTTTCCAAAAACTAACACTTTCTTGTACGTTGCTCGTTTTTCCCCAAAATCTAACCAAACCTCACTAAGAACAGACAGCCCAAAAATTATCTCGACCAAACTCTTCTTCTTATTTTTCTCGGAACTCGATTTCGGTGCACGGTCCAAGTCAGACTCGAAACGTGTGTCGAGTCTCGACAATCGCACGTTCGTCGTGTGGCTCACGCTTGGTGCTGCTGCTAGCCGTCGTGTAGCATATTGCTATAGGCAGTATGCTACGACCATAACAATTCTCCGATGTTTTGCAAGTGGAAAAGTAAGAAGAAGAACTCCCAACTGAGCATATTGTTTATTTTTGTTGTATTTTGAGAACGTAGGTAACCTAGGTAACCTACGAATTTTCAAATTAACCGGTGGGAATTGCAATCTCTCTTTTCGTATTTCTCTCACATTTTCCCTAATTCTCAAACCATGTTCGTTAATTGGGAATGGATAATGACGAATTACGGAGTTTAATCGGAGAAAACGAATATTCTCATCTACCAAATTCCCAAATTCTCCGTGGTTACAGAATCCCGCCCCAGGACCCTCACAACGTTTATATAAAACATATACAATTGCGACAAAATATGGTTATTGAGTGAGTGGGAAGGTAGACCAGGTGCTAGTCCTTGATGTCGTTGTATTGTCCTAGAAACTCTAGTTTTCTTATTAGCGTTAGCGCCTAGTATTCTGTTGGCCTTTTTATTTTTGTTTCTGGTAAGATGCAGCGGTAGGACAATAATTGAACGCTTGAGACGGATGATACCCGAGCCTCTGGGTTTGTGTTCGAACATTCCTTTGAGAGAATTTCAGAAAATGGTTCTCGAGGTACTAAAAACTCTATATATGTATATACATATAATGATTGTTTAAAAAATCATAACTTTAAACAGGAAAGCGCCATCGAAATTGGTAACTGAAGTTTTTTGTTATTAAAAAAATTCATTTTCCGAGTATTTTAATAAATATAAATGTAATATGAATTTGGTGGTGCTTTCAACACAACTAATTTAGAGATTTTCCCATATAATTTTATTTTCATTAATATAAAAAAACCCTATAAAATTTAAGAAAATGGAATAAAATTGATTGAATTTACTTTCGTTTCTGAATGTGCGACGACATGACGATACCTAGAGACAACACTTGTGTCTAAAGCAGTTGCCGTTCTGTCAACACGTACCTGCAATTTTGAGTCTAGAGTGCTGCATTTAAGATTTTGAAAAATGAATACCTACGTAAGTTTTTATATCTGAATGGCAGGTAACAGTAAATTTTGGGGAAAGCCGAAACAGTATTTCAGAGCTTCAAAATACTCTTATTTGCCCGTATAAGTACACTTAAGAAAATTTTTGCTCACTTTTTGTCTTCCTTGTATTTCCTAACACATTATGAAATTAGGTCCTTTCAATTATGCAGATTTCAACTGATTTCTCCAGCATTTGATAATTTGTGACCTGTCCTCGCGGAAATTACAGCTAGACTGAAAATTCTGCAACTTTCTCTAGCTAGACTAGTCTATGGTGCTGTACTCACGCTAGCAACATTTAATGTATACACACTTAATCTAGATACATACTATAAGTTATGTCGTGCGTGAGTACCTTCAGAAAAAAAAAATCTAAAAGTAAAATTTTTCAAGGCCACCTCCGTCCATAGTAATCCTCAGAAATCAAAAATAAGTTCAATAAATTTTCTACTTTTCGGTGAAGAAAATTATGACATAAAATATTTTATTAGCCGTCATTTTGCTGCGACAACTTCATACAGAAAAAGAAGCTTCTTGTAAGTAATATAAATAAAATTCCTTCCACCGTTGTATAGAAAATGGCGGGTAAGTGAAGATCAAAGCTAGAAAAGCATATTATTCCTATTTTCGATCTTGTAAAAGGATTTTCTCACTCGTTCTTTTACGAAATATTTTGAGAAATACTTAGTTATTATGCAGAAGTCACCAACTTTGTCTCATTTCTCAAGATATTCGAAATAAGTGAGAAAAACAAAAATCAATTACCAATTTCAGCTACTAGATGACGCTTGATGTAAGTTTTTTTTTTAAATACTTCGGAAATGTACTGTTTCAAACAATTACGAATGTCACCACTGCTTCTTTTAGTGGAGCAATTTTGTTTTTTTATTTTGAAGAAAAAAATAATTTTGCTTTTCGGCAGATATGTAATCTTTGAAAGCTCCTTTAAAAGAATTTTTGGCCAACTGTTAGTTAGTTAATTGTCATATTTGTTGTAATTTTAAAAATTTTCAAAAAAATACTTATTTGTTATTTCATCACACAACCCATTTGATTTTGGGTGACAAGTTTCAAGTCATGCTTTTGACTCATCAACAGGTCCCAAATAGCGAAATTGAGTGACTTGAAAAAGAAATGAAAAAATAGAACAAAGAAAAAATGAAAAAAATAAAAAAAAACCAAAAAATTGGGAAAAATAATTTTTTTTTTTATTAAAATAATTTAAAAAACCAGATTCATTCGAAACGAATCGAACCTGTGTACGCCCGCAGTAGGCTGAAAAAAGCCAAAAGAAAAAGGAAGAAGAAGAAGAAGCGTTTCGTGTTAGCAGAAAACCTTACATTCATCTGTACGGCTTGGTTTTCTGCCTACCGCAGACGCTTGAAACAGATCAAATTGATCTCATCTAATAGAAACTCAGAATAAATTCTGGGTGTAAATTATATGAGGCAAAAGCTCCTATATTCCACCAAGGAGGAAGAAACAAAATTACGGGTTACTTTGTAAGATTTTTTACCGGGATTTTGCTATATACCGGACAATAAAAAAAAATGCCTTCTTGAACAAATATAGTAGATAGTGTTACATATGGGGTTCCACAGGGCTCAATATTTGTTCTGTTTTTTTTTTTTTTTTTTTTTTTTTTTTTTTTTTTTTTTTTTTTTACTAATTCTCTACTGGAATATCCTGCTTTACTAGAAACAGCTTGCTGATCCGTTCACCTCTTTTATTTTTTTTAATGATGTTGCAAAAGCTATGATGCCGTAGCACAGCCTTGGTAGGAAAGTTTTGGTCTTGAATATCACGATTTCTTAAATATTGCGATAAGAAATACGACGTCTACGAGCCCCTAAATCAAAAGTGGAAATTCAAATTTGCCCTTTTTTTGTTTTTTTTTTTTTAATATAATAAAAGGAATAAAGTGTAAAATTAGCCAACATTTTTGAGTCACTATTAATGAACGAAAATTTAACGAGTTTTGTACGTACTAGTTTAAGCCTGCTCAAGACCCTGAAATATTTCTTTTTATAAAAATCTTGAAAAAAATTTTCATTTCCATTTTTGTTCCGAAAGTGCTTTTTGGTGCTTTTGGTAGTAGATGATTAAATTCGACTTTGAATTGTACTTGCTTATTATTTTATTTAGAACTATCGACCTTGATTTTGTATTTGAACTTATATTTTGGATTTTAGGATTTGATTTGAAGATCAATTAAACTGTCGAGGAAGGGTCTATGTATGTCAAGTCTAAGAATTCGGTTCCTATTACTTCTGAGCTCTAAACAAAGCTTCGTAGTGTTTTCTTACTAGTGTCTTGTTTTTTAAAGAAAATTTATTTTATTTTTTTTTTTGTTTATTTTCTCCATTGCTCTTATCTTCTTTTTTTGGGTAAAATAATTATATGAAATCAAAAATAAATCGTAGTAATTTTTCAAATGCATAAAACTTTTCTCAATCTTACATTAGCCAACTACACACATGCACATATCTACATCAAAATAATTTTTTAATTTTTATTTTTTTTTTTATTCTTACTTATCTATGACATGTGGACTTCATTAAATTGCACACCTGTCGCTAAAAATAAATTTTAAAACATGATTTTCTCTACTGATGCTCGTAGGTTTCAGCTTGACTCTTCTTCCTTCTAGCTACTAAACTTATATGAATTTTGTCAATTTGGCGGCGAATCAATTAATGCCCATAAGCTGTTCACTTTGCTTGCTCGCGTAAATGCCAAGCTATTCTACAGTTGAAAATAATTTTGCTGCCAAAAATCAGTCGATGCCAAGTTTTATCGTAAAACATTTGCATCGGGCAGTGAACTTTTTTGATGCTGCCATTTATTAGATGCAATTGAAGGTGCCGGTAATTTTCGAGTAAAAGATTTATTTATTTTTTCTTGGCAAGAGTTGGCATGTTCTTTAATTTGTTTTATGTACATATGTATGTATGTGCAGTGAATTCATAGAGAAAGAGAGAGGGAGGTGGTGTAGTTTTCAAATTTAATTTAATGGAATTTACTATATAGTCATACAATGTAGTTATAAGAGTAGAAAGGATTTTTAAGTGTCTCTTAATAGAGTTCAAAGATTATTTTGTGATCATCCTGTGAAGTGTAATCTCTTTAGGAAGATATTGAATTTTAAATGCCATAAATGACAATAGCTGGTTTATATTATAGAGATGCACCATAGTAAGTGTTCAACAATAAATTGATAAATTATAGTAAAAAATTTCTTCGTTCATTTCGAAATTGAAATGATATGTATAATAGCCGTATTTATTTGAAATTTTATAAGTAGGTATTACGTGGGAATTATAAGAATAAAAAAAAAAAAAACACAGTGACATTATGGTAGTCACATATAAACGGTATTTGGAAAATAAGTAGAATGGAATATGGCAATGTGTTGTTTGTTCAAAAGGGTATTTTAGGTCTTTTATTTAATCTTTTATGAATCACCCTATGATGATTAGTTCTTAATTTGTTAGATATATATTATTGTTGAAACTCTGTAAGGATCTATGGACTTTTCTCCTTTTCCTCCCTTGCATTTTTAAGTTATGTTTTACGTTCAACTAATTAAATTCTCTCATTTTCCTACTGCTTAGAAAATTGCTACTGTTTTACTTTCAGTTAAAACCAATAAAACAAAGGATCCAAGGTTTTTCAGGTTTATTCAGTCTGTTATGCTTTCTAGCCAAATTGATGGAAATTATTGACCGAAACTTATGCCAGTCTATGGTGTCCGTAAATCTCATAGTTCTGAAATGGCTCTTTTAAGTGCCTCTGGATAAGGACCTTGTTCAGCTTAATTTTTCTATCTAAAGAATTTGATTCGGTAAGCTACTCTTATGTTTTGCTAACATATCTACTAATTTTTATGATGGTTGCTGCAGGTAAGAATGAGGACCTGTTCCCTTATTCTTGGCTTACCTCAAGGATCCATTTTGGGTCCTCTGCTTTTCAGTAAGTATATATGTATATATTCATTTATATTTTCTAAGATTATCAAGATCTATAAGATATGTCAATATGCTGATGATGTGTAATTGTATCTTGATCGTTCCATTGGAGTAGTGGAGGAATGTATTGAACGATTAAATTTTGACTTGTGGAATGTTTCGTGTTGGGGGACTAATAATGGTTTGGAACTGAATCACTGCAATAAATCTTCCTAGTGCCTTTTAGTAAGAGAGAGAACATTTTTTACCAATTCAGTAGGGAATCGGCGACTCAGGTCGGTTGAATGACCGTACAGCATTGATCACAGTTTAAAATGATTGTAGCATAATTAAATACAATCTGCATAAAAAAAACAAATATTAAAAAAAAAAAACAATTCAAAAGCCTAAATATTTAAAAAACCGCTTTTTATTTATTTTCTAATGTGCAGGGTGATTCCAAAATTTATAGACAAAACCAAGTAGATTAAAACGTAGATTTTTCAACCGAGTTTGAAAATACGAGTGACAGTTTTTGCTGTTTCAATACAGAGTTTTGACTCATATAGAATCTTATAAGAAATTGTCAATCGAAACAGAACGTTCTTAGTTACCCTATAATTCTGAGAGGGCTAAGAAATTTTGGCTGATTTTTATATTTTTCCTGTATAAACAATCTGTGGAATTACGCCATGCTTTTGTGTCTGTCAGGGGCACAATTTATAACATGGCAATTTAAATTAGGTAGTTTGGGAAATGAGAATTTCTCCAATTAAAGCTCCCGAACTCGACATTGGAAATCCTCTAACATACAGTTCGGAAGAACGTGAGAATTTAAAACAGTGCGAATCGTCGTGGACCATAAAGGGTATCAGTTTTTTGTGTAGAGGGTTGGTTTTTGTGTGTGTGTTTTTTTTTATATTCAGGGTACATGGGTCTATTACTTCCCGACGATGTGATAAATTGAAAATTTTTTGTAGAAGCCCAGTTTTTGAAGAATGTAAAAGGGTAGTTTTCTTTGAGTTTTTCCAGAATAATAAAAAGATCGAGACGAGGAGAGCAATGTATATATATATATATAAATATGGAAGCTTGGAGGAGAATATGATAAAGGGAAGGCGGGGGAGGGAGGATTGGGCGGGGAGAGTACGATGATAACAATTTTAGCTGGGAAATGCTCTTTTAATTAAGTATGCGAAGTTGTTATAGGCTACATTTGATTTCGATTAACAGTGATTTGCAGACTCGACAGGCCTCAGTGGTAATTTTGTCCCCTCAATATTGATGGCCGCCTAATTGTGTGTGGAAGGGTTGCAGAGCAGAGTAGAGGGTTGTTGGTCATGGAGGTCTACGTTCACAAGCCTTCTAAAGATGTCCACTACAAAATTTGTCATGTCAACGCTCATCTTTAGATTGTGTAGGAGTATCTATGGTAATGCAGTAGTTTTTAAATTATAATATCTGCTTTCCGCAGCTCCTCCAGAATTTATACAATTTATTTGTTGTGACTGTTGTCTGCAAGCCATTAGAAGGCGCAGCTTATCCACTAATTCATTTGGATCATCCCAGTAAATGTGATCAATGTTTTCCTTAGGCAAACGCATTTGCTCCATGCCTTATAAGTGTACATATACTGATTATGCCGTTTTACTTAATTGCTCTAGTGTGCTTTTTATCTGTTGTTTGGATGAAGAAGACTTCACAACGGTTTTCTGCTGGTATTAGGACTGAAACACAATTGGAGCTTTTCAGCCAGGTTGAGATATGTTGACAATGTAAATCAGTGTAGAAGAACACAATAGATCAAGCTGACTTGTGATTTAATCTAATTAGAAATTCCAAATCCAATGGCTGAAAATTGGAGGGACTTTTGAACACTGCCAACTGTGCGAATGTTAAATATCAGATCTAAATGGCTTCTGTTGGCACACTTTTCAGACAGTTGAGAAGTAAACAGCTACCAAGAATATTATTTTTAAAATTTAGCTTGTGATCTCAAAACCTATCCAAAAACCCATGAATTTTGGTTCCTCGTCTTCTTTAATTTTCTAGAATTTTTCGATGACATTATAGAGGGCTTTTTTATCGGTGCATACTGCACATGACGCCGTAGTTGAAGGTGTTTTTTTCTACCATTCCAGGAATAATCCAGTCTAACGTAGTCTACTGTTATATTAATTTTATTTCCTCTCTGGACAATAATTGATTGTAAAATTCCGCTTCTAGCAGGATATTGATTTAGTGTTGACGATTGAAATCGAGGTCTGCCAAGTCTATGTTGTTTGGTATGGCTCACGAGGAAAAATCCAGTTGTCGTGCTGGTTGAGGAGAAATGATGCTCCGAAGTATGAATGCCTCTACTCTCGTAGAATATCCCGTCAATATTCACTGGGGTGGCATATTTACTCTTTGATGCGATTAGTGCTTTCATTTCCCAATGCTCTCTATTACAAGAGACTCGGGTGCGGGACCAAGTTTTTGAACAATCCTTTGGCTGATAATATTTATTTGGGACTCTGAATCTAAGATGGCTCGTCATTCTTACTGATCCACAACTAAAACAGCGGAAAGTCTGTCGAGTGGAATATAAGGTTTGGTACCGGATTAAAACAAAAAAATTCCAAAGGTTTACAGTGGAGAGTTAACTGTTAGAAGAACTCTCATATCTCCATCTCCATCTAGAACTCTCCTTATTACAGAACTCGGTACTAGATTGGCACTTTAATCCATTTTAATGCGTTTTAATATCTGTAGAAGTAAAACTATTTTTTTTTATGCAGATACATTTGCTGTCCTTTATAGGGGAGACAGACTTTGCGCTAAACCGCAAGTCTATCTCTATGTACTGCTCAGTGTAGACTCAATATGTAGTACATTGGAGCTCAGTATTGAAATCGAGCTTAATGCAATATAACGATAGTTATAAAATATAATCATTTAATACAGGAACCTTTTCTGACATTTAAATTTGACACTTGTCAAATTTAATACACGAACCTTTATCTCACATTTAATACTTGACACCTGTCAAGCTGAAGTGTGTGAACTTCACTGTCATTTGATTTGCCTTTTGACTTGAGAAAGTTAGGTTTACGAACAAAATGCGAGTAAAATTATGAGATTACTTATTTATTTGGAAAATAAAAGCAAAATAGATGAACTGGATGCTCAATCAAAAAAATATAGAGTTCTAGCTTTTCGTTCATTACTCAAATTTATGTCGATATGAAGGAAAAAATTGTTTCCACAAAAAAGAAGCGGAGGACTATTACAATTTCAAAGGTACTTATTCGACAATATTATTTACCGCGGCTGACTACAGATACTGGTTTATGTATCTTAATATCGACGAGATAGCTAATGATTTCAAAATATGGGAAAATTCTTTTCTAAAACGACATCATGTGGAGAAATCTGTATTTAAACGCTTTGCAAAAAACCTGGCAGGCGTTAGCGTTCCAGTTTTATTAATTGGAGATCCGGCATTCAAATTATCAGAAATTGTCCAGAAAAAAAATCAACTATCGTCTGTCAAAACGTTTAAATAATTTTTCAGTATCGTAAACCGCAAGTGTGTCTCAGAAATTTTATATTGCAGTTGGCATAATTGCAAAATCAATATATCAATATTGAAATTACAAGTCTGTCTCCCGTATTATATGTTGCGTAGCATGTCATTACTTAGTTGATCCTAGAACAAATATGAAGTATTTAGTATACATGCGTGTGGCCGTGTGTATCGAAATATGTATATGTTTCAACCCCCCCTCCCCCCCCCCCCCCCTCATTACAAGGCGGGTTAATTGTTCTAATTACAGATTTCAATAAAATATTTATTTGGATTGTTTTTATTTTATTTTTTTAAATGTACAACCCCTCCTCTTGTTTATAAACATAATTAATGCCTACATGCATTAATATATTCAGAATATTAAGAGCATAGAAAAAGTTAATTTGGAAGGCGTTACATAATCAATTGAAAATAAGCCCATTGTAATTTTTCTGTCACGCTTTCTACTTTCATTTGAATTTTTAACAACATAGGCTATAAAAAAAAACAAAAAAACGAGGACATTGTCAGTCAATCCTAAAGTGGTAGGTAATTATTATCGGCAGTATGTATTATCTTACGATAAACACTTTATAATATAATGCATTCTGCGACCTCTCATTGTTCCTGCGCCTATACATATAATAATGTAGTCAGGTTGCGCGACAACGATAATTTCCACATTGCATTATCGACAACAAAATTTTTCCAGCCTGCAATATTCTCAATGCTCTTCATTACCTGTGTATAGTACTGAAAAACCCTGTATATGACCGCTGTATTCATGATGTTCTTTGTCATTGTAATTGTTTGTTCAATGGGAAACATGTTGTTGCATTATCATAATGACTCCATTGAATTGAAGATAATTGCAAACAGCAGAGGGTTCCTATCGGTCGGGCGGATCACTTGCGCTCAGCTTAACCATAATTCTAGTTATGTTATGCTTACGATTACGATATAGACCGAGAATATACTCCACATGCATTCCTGTTCCGGTTTAGTTGAACTTTAAATTGTTTTCTGTCATCAGTGCAGAATTTATTGGTCATTGAAAATTACTTGGTCGAACCCGACCACTCTTTTCTTTTATTTCGCTTTTATTGCATAACCCACTTCTCTTTTCGCGCTGGAAATCGCTTAACACAGAGTGTATAGATGTGAAATGGTATGCATACATATTCTTATATGTGTATACCTTATAACCTTCCTACAAAAGAAAAAGCCCATATAACGAAATTTTGCACAAGTGCCTGGACATTGTGAACTCTATACTCCCCCACACAGAAATGTATGTACGTTTTCGTAAATCGTTCCAATTTGGTAAGGAAAACTACAAGCAAATGGATATGAAAAGGACCAGAAAACCTGCCGTATATTACACAATGCCATTAACTCGAATTCGAAATGGGAGTTACCTAAGGAAAAGAAGACACACGTAAATTCATCTAAATATATGAGATCCATTAGATTGGGCCGAAACATATCCTGGGTCCTAAAAGCTATATATGTTTTGTGTTCTGAATGCATATATATACATACATACAAACATACTCATGACTAGTCCTCGATTGTATAGTATAGTATAGTCTGAAGACTGACTGGTTTCGGTATCGCTTTTATTTCAGTTTCCTTCCTCTCCTTCAAAACATGGAATAATAGTGGTGAATTTTCTTCGCTGCGGGATACTAATGGGAAAGCAACAACAACGAAAGAAAGAAGCATTTTAATTGTGACCATTTCAACCATCGTCGTCTCCGCCCAACATAATATATATTTCTTGTATTGGCAGCAAGCATACCTACTTTATAAACCTACATACCTACTTTAGCACGAAAGTATGAATTACCTGTGTTTTTCGTAAATTAAAGAAAATAATTTATTTTTTGGTGCCTGCTATTAAAAGAAGACCAACTTAACTGCGGGAGGCAAATGATATATGGAATATCGATGGAAAAACATTTTACATGGCAATAATTAATAATTTTACTCTGAATTTGTTTATTTTTGGGTATACGTGGTTTGGTACATGTTTGGCCTTATTTCGTTTAATACGAATTTCCAATTAATTATGGATGGATTATGGATGACTTATAAAATATGATAAATTTTTTGGTAAGAGTGTAAAATATATGAAAATTATTGCAGGTTTTATCGGCTTGTTGGGGTGATTATAAATCCAAGGTAGGTGCATCAACCTTTATATGTAAATACATATATTTTTTTAATTTTTAATTAACTATTTTTTGGCCACGAATTCGTTTGTGTGGAATTTGTACTACACATTATAGATTATATAAACTGTAATGCGACTAAACAATGTATAATAATAATATTATTACGAGCGTGGCCTTAGTTCGTTAATTAAAATACAATATTTCAAATATTATCGACAAGTTCTTTCTTTATTTATCTATGCATGCTATTAACTTTTATAATAATCACAAATAATTATCAAATCAACTTTACTTTAGTTATCGCTAGTGCTGACTGCTAATTATTGCAATCCAAATACTTTAATTCATTTACTTCACTGTCTGATATTAGACTCGCCTCCTGGCGGTGACAGGCGCCGTGTTTATACTCTAAAAATTGTTCTAGAACCTTCCCGAATTTTTCATTCTCGAAATATTGATTTTCCGAACCCAAAGTTGCTTACTACCCGAACAAATAGATGTCGCTTGTCTTAAAAATGTTTATATCCGAACCAATAGAAGTCGCCTGTCACCTGTTACAAGCAAAACAATATGTTTATTTACTCGCAAGGTACGAAAGACTTAAAATCTTATAAAACTACAAAAATAAGTGAAAAAAATAACTAACTAAGCATGTAGATGAGTATCAAAAACAAAATTTAGTATGATATAAAGATAGAAATAATAATAAAAGAAAAAAGAACAAAAATAAAAGGGAAATATGAAAAAAATAAAAAATAAAAGTGGAGACCTGCACAAAGTAAGATTGCTCTCCAATTTAACTTTGATAATTATGTAATAAAAGGTTACGAAGACGAGCAGTTCTGAGGGAACGGACCCGATCATTAGGTACGTCGGTTCTATGGAGTAAAATAGATAATATGAAATGTTTAGCTTTCCATGCATAAGATAGGTTTCTAACAAACATCTAAGGAAAGAGGCAATGTATGGTGAAACAGGAAAATATCTGGACAATCCATGAATAAATCGGACTGTGTCATTGAAAGCTACCTCGAGCTTCCGCTGACAGTATGAATCAAGTATAGAGAAAATTAAGGTCACAAAGATAAAGTGGGGTAATATTATGACTTTGAAAAGTCTCAAGCGCATGTGACGAGACAAAAAGTTGGTAGATAATCTCAGTTGTCTCAGACAGGCATACATCTTCCCCATTCAATTGGAGACATGATTACAATAAGTTAACTTCCCATTCAACTCTAACGCTCAAATTTTGAACAGAAGAAACATGAGGAATGACGATATTATTAATCATGACCGGCGGTAGCTCTTCTAGATCGAAGTTCCCTTTATACATATATAGGCATACTAGTCGATTTTTTTGGATTAATTATTTTATATTTGGCCCCTATGCTAATTCTACTCAAGTTGTTATTGATCCGAACAATGCAATCCTCAATCAAACCTATTGATCTATCTAAATAAATGGAGACCTCATCCGCATAGAAATGGATGGACTTATCCTCCACGTACATCGGTAAATCATTCAATATACAAAGAGAAGAGGAGCGGATCAAGTATTGAACCCTGCGGTATAACACGACTGAGAGCTAAGGGAGTAGAAAGTCTTTCGCAGGTCTTGACAGATTGAGTACGACACAGCAAGAAACTTGAAATAAGGGTGACGGCCGTATTTGAAAATTGAAATATCAACGAAGCTTAAGAAAAAGTCAGTCATGGTTGATCAAATCGAACGCCTTGCTGAAATCAAGGAGGACCACGATGGACAATTGACTGTCAACTGTATCTGTTAAGTCGGATACAACTTTAAGTAAGGCTGATTCACAGCTGTACTGTTATCTAAAACCAGACTGCATACAGGACAGCATACGTTCTTGGTTTAAATAGGTGACGATTTGGGAATGCATCAGTTTTTTTAGTACTTTACTCAACAAGCAGGGTAAATTGATTGGATGGAAATCAGCTATTTGGGAGCACATACGACAGTTGGAAACAGGAATTATAACAGCCTTCTTCCAGAGCGATAGATATTATCATAAAAAATTAAACACCAAGTTTTCTTCAAGAAAATTGTGGCATATTCTACTTGAGCTTGGTACATCGAAAGTTAAGACTGTAAAATGTGACTCCAATTTAGATCAGTAATAATAGATTCAATAATTACTTTACCATCTTCTCTGTGCCTGCATCTTAAGTAGTATGAATGACAAACACTTTGCGAAATATCTCAATGAGGATTTGATTTCCATGGAGTTGATGCATCGGAAGTTCTTCAAGCTAATAATTCTATAAAATTGAGTGCCACGGGATCAGACAACATTTCTTTAAGTTTTGTCAAGCACTTTATATTTTCCCGACATTAAACATATTATAAATGTGTTTTCTCATCTTCACATTTTCCAATGTAAATGGGTTGTTGTTATCCATATACAAAAAAAAAAATAATAATAAAAATAAAACGGCGGTGCACTTGAGGACTATATTCCGTTTGTACACCTCCCAGAAAATCTAGTGGGTATAAACCAGACATGTAGATATCTATATACTCAAAAATTACTGGGTATAGCCTGATTACCGGCACTTCCTACGTTGAGCAGCGCCATCTAGTTGTTGATAATAATAATATAATGTGTCTAATTAAGCAAAAAGGTGTCTGAGCTTACCCAAAAATTCGAAAAAGAAGAAAAAGAACCAAACATTTTCCCGGAAAAGTAATAAAAAGAGTCAAATATTAAACGCCGCAGAGTTAACAAATTATTTCATTATAATTATGTTATTTTTAAACAACGTCGACGACACTTCTTCGTTTCACACAAAATTGTGAATTGAGACATCACAGCCGCCGATACATTTTGCGCCTCGACCAGGATCTTATTGCAAAATAACGCAAACTTTTTCTTTTTCGTTCCAATGCTTGAATTTGTCGTATATATTTACAATTAATTATTGCCGTTTAGAATGCGTTAAAGTTAATATATTTGTAACTTCCATTTCCATATATATTACGCTTAATGATCTTTGAACTGAATTGAAATGTCAAATTACGGTTTGCCACTTCAATCCCCTTTTTATGTCTGTCAGGGTATGAATATCTAGATATCGATACCGCATGTCTGTCATAAGCATAAGGTACTGGAAAAGGTTATGCAAAATCAAATTGCATCTCATGTCAACTTCAGGAATTTTTTGTCCCATGTTCTTACTATTCTTACCCCACTAGATTTCCCAAATACATTTGGCGCTATCAACCATAGTATTTTATGTAAGAAACTTTCCGCGTTATACAATTTCAGCCACAGGCCTGCTGATTTTATAGGTAGCTTTTTATCTGATTGTAAGCAATTCATTAAAGCTCGTAATCATACATTTATCCTTCAGGTCTTGTGTTAATCTTGGCAATGTAAAGTAATGTGTTTTAATGACTTATCACTCTAGTCGGCTCTACAAATAATTTAGTGAACATTGATATCACAATAAACTAAGATACCAAATGTATTAGAATTCCGCATACATATTAATTATATAATCGTTATCCAGCCAGTGTATGTTGTTTAAGCAGAAAATGTGATGTCCGCGGATGTCACACAAACATGTCATCAAATCAAAGTTATAGTAGGTCTGACCATGGGCTGCCTTACTGTGTTGTATGTTAATCAGAGTGAAGAAAAGGCAACTTACTGTTTTTCCTTCTGAGCAAAGAGGGACTTCAATCATACGTTCAAATGAACATAACGCCCACATTGCGAGTCTCTCTGTCTCAATACTTTCAATTGATTTATATAGTCCACTTCTAAAGATTAAGAATGTCAACCTCCCACATCTCGACTTTCGTGGAGTCCTCCATATCATAGTAGACTCTCAATCTATTTGTGACATTCCAAGTAAATATGCTATAAAATGTACTATAACCAAAATGTCAGTTCGTTAGTGAGTTCATCCTCAAATTATCTTGAGAAAATATCATATAAAAGACACGCACTTGGACTATCATTTAAAAGTACTTCAACCTCCTCAGACCAAATGCGGTTGATGCACTTGCAAGTGGATAAAATACGTGTGGAGCCAAATTTTTTAACTTTCAGCAGTTATCCAATTTTCTTCGCCCACAAATTCATATGGCGACAATTCTTTGATTGGAAAATCGGGATCAACTTAAACTGACTGTCTTCACTGAACTAATCCTGAAAATGGTTTTAGTTTAACTTAAAGAATTACCAAAATTTTGTTTATGATCATATTTCATTCTGTAGAATGTCTCAAAAGAAAACAAAAAAAGCTTTTCTAAAAGTCATTCACAAGAATATGTATGTAGGCGTGTTTGTGTGTATACTGTGTGTCAAGAAATCGTCTGACACCAGTAGTTTCCATAATCCACTTAATCATAACTCATAAAGACATACTAAATCCCAAATATTCCAAATAAACAAGGGATTCTCTTGTAATGATGACTATAGCGACGGATTACATTCCATTCTAGCATGACTTTTGGGTTCGTAAAGGGACTATGAAAGGAGAAGATTGCCGGACAGCAGACAAATGTCCGCAACAATCCAAAATATTGCATTTTGTGAAAGTCACGGCCATAGATTACGTGAGCTTTATTCCATGGATAGGACAAGCAAATAATTAATTCAAGTGCTAAGTTCCATTAAATTGCCCCGAACCATTCCTATCTATTCGGCCAGGAGAGAGCTAGACTCTGTGTGTGCGTGTCTAGTGCAAATGATATCAGCTTAGGACCAAATATGTGGTTATCTTGAGGGAATAATCCATCAGAATGACGTGTGGAAAAGTGTATAGTGGGAATTCCACTTTCGACATTACTTTCTCTTAAGACGTTCTTTTCTATGCAGTATGAGTATACTACTTAGTAGCCAGTAGCCAAGGGAAGGGAAAAAGAGGTATATATATAGGCAGATAGAGAAGGGGGGGGGGGGGCAGAGAGAAAGATTGTATTATTTATGTAATCAACCAAGGATAAATAGTTGTTACGCAAGTGGTAAGGATATTCTCATTAGTTGTGAGTAATTGTGACGTAACGATATCATTAGAAGAACGAAATAAATTAATTTTCCGTTCATTTGCCTTTTTGTTTTCCTCAGTTTTATTTAGCTAATCACTCAAAAGCTGATTTAAAGGGAAAGTTAGTGCAGAACAAAGGAATAAAAGAGAGAAACTACAACTATGTAGTAGAAAAGTAAGTAAAAATTAAACAAAGAAAAAGGATAAAGTAAAATAAGAGCCTCGACTTTATTACATCTCAGATACCATTAACGATTCGGAACAATTCGTAGAGAGTGTTCTGTCGAAGACTGTATTGAATATTCATTGAATGAAAATTCCATGTACGGTCAAATCGAACAAAATATGAAAGTTCGTCATAAAAATAAGACACACACATAGGAATTTGTAGGTTAGAACGTCTAGTCTAGTCTAGTCTACTAAGGATGACCTATTTTTGCAGTGCATTTGTCATTGTGTGAAACATTGACCTTTTCGTTATAGAATGCTATACGAATGCGCAATAATACATAATTATTACGAAAACTCACTTCGTCAAACATAATTTTCCATATCAGATGACAATTGTAAATTTTATCCAAAAACTCAAGTGTATACCGGTTCGATTTTGTATGTGAACATTCCTCTGGGTGTTTGATTCGTAGTAGTCGATCTATTAACAACATTAATGTAGTAAGTGTAAAACCGTAACCGATAACCTAAATATTCAGTATCGTTTACCATAATGAAATAGTTCAAGTGTTCAAATTTGAATTTCTAAGATAAAGGGGGTAATGCTAGCCCCAAGGAGTTTTTGTTCCTATACAAAAGCTATGTAAAAAAAATGTCTTGGAATACTCCAATAATTTGCCGTAGTATGCTAGAGACCAGATTCGAACAGGAAATCTCTATTTCTCGATTGACAAAAAGATGTCGTTCTTTGTCAAAAAATCCCTTTATGTCAATATTTTATTGAAAAAAATAAGTAGTGATGCACTTACTTCTGTATGGGATTTTGACGTTGATCGAATAATTGAAAAATTGAAGGAAGGAAATGCGATTTTGCAAGAGGTGAATCAATTTTAAATTGGCAAATGGACGAATAAAAATGATTTTATGTGTATCTTCTTTTTCATTGCGAATTATCCATTTCGTTAATTTCTTTATTGTCAGAAATATCACACAATAGCCAAAACCAAATTGTCAAAAATTTCTTGACCTGTCAATTATTTTTCAAGAAATAAGTGTAAAAATGCCTTGGCCGAATTTCTTGGCTCTAGCATACCGCCTTTTAAAGGATTCAATTGACGTAAAAACTGAAGCCATCTAAACATTCGCAGCATCTTGTATTACTTTGTCAATTGAATTGTGGAGGATGAATAAAATGGTAATGAATTTTGAGAAAAAAAAAAAAATTCCAGAGAAGTTATGCTAACAATCAATATGGTGTTCGTTATCTTGACTCTGTCTGAGCGTTCGGCAATTGAAAAGTTTATGCCAATATTCCACAAATGTTTCCACAGATCTTCAAGTAATGCAATGGGTTCGTAGATTTGCACTATTATTATAGCAAATTGGTATAATAGAGACGTACTAATAAAAACGCGTTGTACAGGTTATTAATGAACAAGTTAAATAGAAGTCGACCAACGATTGAACCCTGAGGTACCTAAGCATAGAGAGTAGAAAATTAAAAGTACGATTTCCGACTTGGAAAGATAAAGAGATCTAATCTTCCACTCTTCGTGAAGAGTCCTATAATAGTTATTGTCTTCATAAATTTTACCGTTATTTCAATCAACATTTTTCATCTCACCGCAAATATTTTAAATTGTTCGCAAATCATATTTACATTTATAATACAATATATCTCATGGGACATGTGATGTCGATTCTTATTTGTTTTAAGCTTCAACCTTTAGTTCGGTCCATTTTTCTTCTTCTTCATTTCCCTTGAGAGCATTGGGCTTCCACATAGCTTCTCCACCTTACTTCTGCTCTGGTTCAGCCTTTTTCACTTCTGTCCAGGTTTTCTAGTTTCATTCGAGGCTTTTCTTCAGTTTCTGGATTGATTCTGCAGCACAGGCAGCACAGGCAGCTTTTAAGGCAGCACGCCTTTTTTCTGGTTATTATGAACCACGTGATCATTCCAGTTTCTAGCATTGTAGTGTGTCTGTGTATGTGTTATTTGTTCCAGCAAGTGTAAGGTAGCAAGAGCCCAGAGGGAAATAGAAGCGTTCAAAGACGAATGTAAGAACTCTTCTTCGGAAGCTCTGAGCGCTTCACCACCGTATCCTCGTTCATATCTTTATAACATGGTGCATATCCGTAAAGGTAAGCGCTCAGATGGAAATTCTGGAGAAGCAATCTTGGAACGCTTATAGAGAATGTAGAGGGAATCCGGAGAAAGCTTTATACAAGATTTCAGTTTTTTGTGTGTGTTTTGAATACGCTTTGATTGTAAACCTGTACGAATTGCAAGTGTAGGTGTGTGTCTAAAGAAAAAAATATAAACAATATTGTCAACAATTAATTAATTAAATAGAACCACACACTTCAATTGACTACTCAGGAATGAAAATTCTTCTGTGCTTTCCGATGCATATGAGTCATATATAACTGATGCATAAAATCAGTGAAGAGATCTGCTTTCGTCAAGATTCCTATATATTCCGGCTATAAATTGGAAGCGCTTCCATTTACAAGCGCTTGACATATTTCTCGCTGGGAGCAACAAGTTGATGGGCATTTTGAGGCATCTCAAGGCCCCCTCATACTGAACCATCTAATCAGGGTCTAATACCGGAGACAGACTTTCGGTTTGAATATTGCAGTTTGCACTAAACCGCAATTTTGCCTCTATATACTGAAAAACAACTCGGTATACACTTGGTGTACACTCAATATGTAGAACATTGTATCTCAATATTGAAATTGCGAAAAATTTCGCGGTATACAGAGTTTATTGTAATATGACCCTAGTTATAAAACATAATCGGCTTAATTACCCTATCATAAAATTTCCAACAGAGAAGCAGAACTGCTGCCTGAGGTTCGGAGCAATATTCTGCATCCCTTGGGTTCAGTGTCAGATGGAAATTGTTGCACTACTCAATAATTTCGATAATTTTGAGCAATTAAATAATAGTGTGAGTTTTATTTATTCGCTCCATATCAGGAGATTTTGAAAGGTGGGATGTAGCTCGTAGTATTAGTAGAATTCTTTGTTGTTATAAGTGTGGCTTTGTGTGATGCGTGTATGATTAATTGGAAAAATAGCTGGGGTCCGATCCAAGTCACGGCAATTGGTTGCGGTTGGTAAGTCCACCAACAATATGGGGATATCCAAGCACATCTTGGAGAAATTGGCGAGAGTCTGAACTCCAATCATATTTTAGTCTGTGTTCGTCTGGTAGTCAGTATTAGGTGTGATTGTGAACGTGACTGCGGTAGTTAGGATCTCCATTGAGTCATTGTACTCACAAATACTTTTCTTTCTCTTTAAGGCGACCAGTGAAATACAAAATTCAGCACCATAAATCACATTATTTTTTTCGATATAAAATATATATTAATTAGAATAACTTGTTAGTTTCAAATTGATTTTGTTTATTAACTTAACAATAGGCAAGTAATTTCACAATATTTGCTCGCATTTGATACTTGCGCGGAACTTTCCTAAGTCAAATCACAAATCAAATGTTAATTCTCTAATTAATTTCTCAGTATCGTAAATCGCAAGCGTGTCTCTGAAATTCTATATTGCAATATGACATAATTGCAATATCAAGTCTGTCCCCGGTATAAGCTAGATGATTAACTTGTAGTATCGGGTCTTCCAATAAGAGTTGTTATTTTAATTAGCCCGCTATTTCGGTAGATGTCACTTTTGGAGCTGTCATTTTGACATTTGATAAGTAGAAACTACGCCATTAATAAAAATGGATCGATACACGATTCAACAACGCATTGAAATTATTAAAATTCACTATAAAAATGGTGAAAATGTGACAGAGACGGTTCGTAAAACTCGAACATTTTTGGGTCGTCGTGAAGCATCTTGTCGGACCGCAATAGAGAAATTGGTAGAAAAATTCGAGCTGTCGGGACAAGTTAGTGATGTGAAGAATAAACCCGTGCACGTCGCTCAAGAACAGCCGAGAATATTGCTGCTGTAGCCGAAAGTGTTGAAGAAAACCCAGGTTTGTCCATTCCTCGTCGTTCTTTGGAATTAGGCATTCCACAAACGTCATTACACCGTATTTTGCATAAAGATTTGGGTCTTAAGGCTTATAAAGTTCAGTTCAAACCGGCCGATCATCAACAACGTCGAGTCTTGCTGATTGGGTCCTTGAAATGCATGAAAATGATCCGGAATTCCATCGAAAACTCATCTTGAGTGATGAGGCCCATTTCCACCTCGATGGCTTCGTCAACAAGCAAAATTGTCGCATCTGGAACTCGGAAAACCGAAGAGTTATTGTTGAAAAGCCTCTCTATCCTCAACGTGTGACTGTTTGGTGCGGTTTATGGTCCCGCGGGGTCATTGGACCTTACATTTTCGAAATTGAGGCTGGATTAATGATTTTTTATGGTCCAAATTGGATGGTATTGATCTGGACAACGTTTACTTTCAACAAGACGGCGCTACGTGCCATACAAGCAACGAAACTATTGATCTTTTACGGGAAAAGTTTCCGGACCGTGTTATCTCTCGAACAATTGGCCACCGAGATCTTGTGACTTAACACCTTGTGACTTCTTCCTTTGGGGCCACGTGAAAGAGAAGGTCTACGCCAACAGCCCAGCGTCGATTCAAGACCTCAAAGATGGAATTCGTCTATCGAGGACATAGGGCAGCCACTTTGCTATTTGGTTATGGAAAATTTCATGAAAAGGATACGGTCCTGTTGGCGTGGTCGTGGTGGTCATTTGGCTGATGTTATTTTCCATTATTAACGGCATACCTTCCTCTTTATAATGAAATAAAGATCCGATCATTTATCTCAAAAACTGGCATTTTTCTTTGAATATCAAAATAACACCTCTTATTGGAAAACCCGTTAGTTATCTAGTTCTAGGACTGTCATCCGTCGCAGCATCCGGTGTTCGGGAAAGCTTTTTCTTATTGGATTGATGCTTCTACTCATGAAAAAAGCCTTGCAAATGTTTATTAATTAGTAAATTTACAAAAAACTTCTGTTTTCAAATTTTAGTAATTATTTCTTCAGTGAAATTTAATAAACATCCCCGAAATAATATTAAAGCTTCTTTGTGTGGCTTCTAATTTTCATGCTAATGGCATCCCTGTATCGATCTTTTAAGATATCAACCCAGCATCGAATTCCGCCGACAACAACAACACAACAAGAACAGCACTACAATAATTCCAAAATCTGAAATAAACAATAAATTTGCGGCTTAGCATTCTGATTCCTTTTTCTCTCTCTCTCTCTCTCACACACTGTCTCTAGTTCTATTTTATCAATATTCGTGTGTTTTAGATATTCCCTTGGAAAATTCCAAATGGATAAATCTTCTTTATTGAGGAAGAACTTCCACCGGAGATAAACACAACCAACCACCGATTTCGACCATAAATCAAATAAATTGACCATCAGCGCGATACATACTATACCTACTATGTATACCTAGACTTACCTACCTATAGCTACCTACTTCATAATAATACAGGCGACAGGATAGCAGTTAGTGATAGTAGTGAATCCTGGAGGTGAAAGTATATTCGCTATATATTCCTCCCCCAAAACCCATCCACCAGATGGCATAGTTATACCAGAGAGATATTATCCATAACGTTGGCATTAATTGTATCGAAAAGGTCCAACGATTCGGTCGGAACGCTCAGATAAAAGGGGTCTTTTCGGTAATTAATTTCTGGACAGTCTCCTTTCTTTTTGATTTACAACAGGCGCGTATAGAAAAAGAAAATGGGGGACAATATAATTTTTAGGTTAGGAAATATAATGAGATAGAAATTGCGATGTCCTTTTTTATGGAAAATATCCGGGCTAAGATATTAACTAAATGCTTGCTTACATAGACACCATATTAAGTGACACACACTTGTACATACTGATTTTCCGGTTGGACTTGTATACCCAAGTTAATTTTTTTTTTGCAGACGCTGCAAGTTTTTTTTTCTTCTACCTGAATTGGCACTTAATTAACACCTACCTTTTTCTTGTTATCCAGTGAATTGCAAGGGTCTTCTTCTAGGATGTCGTCTAACTACACATATGCATGGATACATACATTCATATATATGTACGAAAAAGGTTTGTATGTTGTCATGCTTGAAGATGAGATTGAAAGAGCATTTTGGAGTTGACTTGGTTTTTTTTTTTTGGATAGAGTTGCTTTCGTTCAGGTAGAATCTCGATTCCAATTAATTAGACGGGAAATTCGCAAATGAAGTACGAAAGGTGAATAACTGTAAAAACGATGTAATCGATTTTTGACTGTCGAAATTACATAAGAGAAAAGTAAATTTAATGTAGGTACACGGTATCAGTGCCAGACCTGCGCTAGCCACACCACCTACTCATTGCGTGAGTATTATTGACCTTTTAAATTTTTATAAAATTTACAGCTTTTGAGCTATGGTCGATAAAAAATTTACATACCTACCTACATACGTTTTTTTTTTTTTTTTTTTTTTATTTTCTGCACATACAGCTTTTTTTTTACTGTTTATTTGCAGCCCCGTTCGTCTTTTTTGTAGTACGATGGTGTATAAATGGTTGTCACTTGTTGCAGCTTAATTAGTTCTTTAATTAGCAGAAAAATACCACATGGCGCTTTTATAAAGAGTCAGAATATTTCCATGAAATGTAGGTATGTGAACGAAAAAAAAAAACTTTCTGATTTATGCCATCTTTAAGACTTATTTCCGGTTCAGATACTCGGTTTATGTATTTGGGTGAAAGTTCAAATATAAAGAAATCTGAGTTTTTTTTACCATTAGGGCATAACCTGATTAGCAGAAAACCTACCCTATTTGATTTAGATTTTTCATTGAAGGACTTATATATAAAATGAAAAACCTTTTCATATTCCATAATCATATCTGTCGAATCATTTATAATTACCTAACAAACAGATAATATTCCGTTAGAATACAGGACACACTCTCTCAAGCTTTTGATATTATGGCAGGGGTACTTCAAGGCTCTTTTTTCGGACCGTTTTTATATAATATCTTTAAGTGAACACTTTTTGTTATGTAGATAACACTCTCCTATTTGTTGCTGGACAAAAAGCACAACTAAACAGATATTTAGAGGTACTTTCCAAATACCTTGACACCTGGAAAGTTATTATTATTTATGGGGTGATTCAGACAGGACTCCCACCTTTCATGTAGTCACCGCGACTTATAATAAGATCTTTTGTGACATTACCCCTAAATGCCCTAAGACGCCCATTCGAACTTAAGGTCCTTATAATGCCTATGATGTTCTTGGGGGCCATTTTTTTGATATTTTTTGGCTGTGGAAATACCTTTTCTAGATGTCTTAGTTTTATGCAACACTGAGCCTCATAGTCACACAGAACATGTCCAGCGGTTTCATCCATACAGAACCGACATGTCTCATCATCGACCTTACCCATATTTTTAAGATGGTATATAGGTAGTTAGTGCCCTGTAAGCAGGCCCGTTATGAGCCTTAGTACCTTTCTGCTGAGTATGAGGAATGCTTTTGTCCTTTGTTGCGAATACTTTATAAACTTCTTCGCTTGTCTCAGCCCCGGATTATTTTCCCAGTGTTCATTTTTGTCCTCCCAAAACTTGATCTGAATTGAAAGGTGACTTTTTGGGTGTTTAAAGACAGGCTGAGGGCCAATAAACACAGATTTGGTTCCTTCCTTTGTAAGCCGGTCCGCAATTTCGTTGCTTCAACACAGTTAGACAGTCCCAAACCAGTTTAGACCCAAAGGTAAACGAGTTTAATGCTTTAAGTTCTGCTTGGCTGTCTGATATTAGGTATGTATATTTTGGCTCCACGCATATTTTTGTCAATTATTTCGAGAGCTAAGGGTTCTATGGCATGTATTTCTGGCCTGACAAATGTTTAGTAGTACCTTTACGAGATGGCAGCTTGGCTCATATATACCCACGCCTTCTTTACCTTCTGTGTACCATTTAAGAGATCCTTGTTCAAAAGATAGATCCACAGTGTGCCACTGTTGATGATCCCTAAGATCACTTTAAATGGTGTTTCAAAGTTATGGCATTTCGGCATAACGTCTAAAATTAAGTTAGTCATCGGGTCCGCTATGAAATTTTGGAGAAGTTTCAGGTGGCCAACCAAATTGTTTGTGTCCAGGAGGTTTGCGCTTTCCAGCCTAATTGCACTGAAGATGGCCTCCTTCCTAACATGCAAATATGAAGGTAGTAGGTCCAGCATGGCCTAAGGCTGCAGTTGCCATGCATACCTGATTGCACTAGTTACTTCTAGACACACAAGCCGCTGTAGTTTTGCAAACTAGCTTAAGCCGTCTTTTGTATTGTTTGTGGCCACCAAACAAGTGTAGCGTATGTGACCGTGGGTCTTGTAATAGATGTGTATGACCAGTAATTTTTGGTTCAAGACTTTAAGTTTTACCAAAAAGTTTGCGGCATGTCCATGTAGCCACTGTCGCCTTATCCGGTTTTTAAATGGGCGTCCTTGGTTAGTCTGCTATCTAAGGTAATGTCTAGATATTTGACCTTCTACCAGAATTCCACTACTGTTACGTCAAGAGATGGTGCTTGTAAATAAAGTTTCCTTTTTCTCGTGAACCAGGATTGGATCGAAGTCCCATTATTTGGTATTAGTCGCGAATAATGTTTAGGGCATTCTGCATTAGATCAGAGATTATCCGATCATGTTTGCCCATAATTGTAATGACCAGGTCATCTACATAGCCTTCATTATCATAGCCGGAGTTGGTCAGCTTCTGTAGCAGATTATCGACAACCAGTGACCTTAGTAGAGGGGATAGAACCCCACCTTGGGGACATCCCTTGGTGGCCACTACTGTAATCGAGCCCTCCCCCAAATTAGGAAAGTTAAAATGTGAGGCAATTATATTTAAAGGTCGCAAAAGTATCTCTCAACCAAATACTTGGACCGGTCTTCAAAACTATCATTTAAAACGAAATGACTATAATAGAGTATTCGTCCCTTATATGGAACCCTTTTTATGCTACATATGCCCAAAAAATTGAGTCCGTTCAGAGACGTTTTAGTATATTATTCAAATTTGATCAGTCCAATTATGAATATAACGATAGGTTAATTAGACTGTCTATGACAACTTTACTTAATCGGCGTTCTTATCATGACGATTTATTCCTATTTAAGTTGCTTAGTAATAAAATTGATGCTCCTGACATTCTCTCAAAAATTTGCATAAATGTTCCATCTCGTCTTACACGTCAATTACTAGTATTCAATTCTGAAGCACATCGCACATTTACAAGATTGAAGTCTCCTATCATGAATAATGATTATTTCAATGATCTTGACCTTTTCCATTCTTGTCCTGCAACTTATAAACGCAATGCCATGGATAAAATGCTTTCATTGATGGTGTTTCTCCTTTTCATATGTTTACTTTTATTTTTGTCCCTTGCTATTATTTTTGATTTATTTTTCTTCTTTTTTTCGCTGCTCTCAATATATCTCCTTCTTTCATTCCATCATTTTCTCTTTATTTATTTTTTTTTATTTTACCTCTTGATATTTATTATTAAGTATTAAGTAGTAGTTTTAAATCTTTTACTAAAACTTTTTCCTTTTTTTAAATTTGAAATGAAGTTAGTTTTGTTTTGTGCATAATTTTCTATTTCCTTAGCAGAGTTTGATTTATTATTGATGCCATTTTTTACGATTATTTCTTAATTTTGAATTTATTTGATTACTTGTAGCATAACTTTTTATTTTTATTATTTTTTATTATTAAGTTTTCTAATGTTTATTTTTACTTTTTTTATTTCTTCTAATTTTTATTTCGTTTTTATCAGTTACATTATCTTAGCTTTAGTTGTAGTTTTGTATTTCTGTTTTATTCTTTGTTTTAATTTAAGTTTAGTCGCTTTTTCTAGCAATTAGATGTAGATTTTTTTTTCTCAATTTAAGTCGGTAGTAAGTAATTGGCGTAAGCTGTTTACTATCGGATGAACTGCATAATAAAATAAAATAAATATTCCGGCTAAAAACAAATTTAAATATCTAGGTATTACAACCGCCCTCTACGAGCAATTCTGAGCTATGCACTTCCGATTTGGAATAGTATAAGCTCGGCCCTGATCGAAAAATTAAGAAGATTCGAATCAGGGATTGCATTAACTTTAAACGAAAATCCGGCTCATTTACAATAAGACCATGACAGCTGGAATAGACTGTTTCCTCTTCAAGCTCGCAACCAAATTTATTCCGAAAATTGAATTTATTGAAAACTCAGTAGTCCAAGATATTAACATATTTTATGACATATTCACAAATATAATTGCACTTAAAATGGCTAATCGCCTGTGACCTGGTCTCACCAAAGCAGAAACTCCTTTACTACCACAAAGCATATTTTAATAATAAAAAAAAAAAAAATTGTTTACGATACCACACAATACATTAATATAAATAAATATCATCTTTCTGTAAGGAGATATTACATACACAACCCTCTAGGATCTAATTAATATAAGTTAATCTAATTTTTGTTACCATTTTTGTGAGAACTTAAACTAAAATAAAATTTTCACTTCAATCGTAAACGTTACATACTAACGTAGTTATTAAAACTGTCTGTTAAATGAACCTAGGCTAGGTTCATGCAAAAGATATATCTTAATTTTATGATTCGATAGATATAAACTATCTCGTTTTGTATTAGAAAACAATTTGGTAAATCTGTTTTTGCCAGAAAATTGTTGTTGTTTTTTGTCTTATTCTCTATCCAGGCAGGGAGACGAAAGATTACCAGCACGGATTCTTAGGCGGCCCATTGATTTTAACCTGCTAAAAAAAAAACTCTTTCATCAAAACCTTCCTGGTCGTTTAGTGAAGCGCATTAGGTCCGGATGAGATAATATTTTCTTTTCATCTCATCCACAGATATAAAGGCAGATCGAAGAATATCCAGCCTGATGCGCCTGGAAAAGACTAGGAAAGCTTAAAGAAGGTACTCGGGTGTCTCAGAATGTCATTCTAGGTAATATATATAGACAATTAGGGCCGTCAAGTATTCCCATATTTGTTAGATGAGGGTGAAACGAGCTGTGGCCAGTGATTATACCAACCACAGGGATTCGGTTAAAAAACTCATTTTAGAATAACCCCGTACAAAGCAAAAATATTACCAGCCTATTTATTTTATTTTCACTGAGCAATTAAAAAAAAAAAAAAACGAAATTTTTTATGTTACATAATTTTTTACACTATTTTGTAGCTTGTGGATGGAAGGGGGTGGGTTTATTCAAAATATAATATTTCATGACATTTACTTTTGTCGTAAAAGTAGAAAACGAATTTGGAATCCACAATTTATTTAATATTGTTTCTGTAACTTAGAAGTAAAACTACTTCAAAAACTTCAAATGTCACTTGCTTTGCAAATGCTAAACATTGGCCAGGCGAAAATTTCTCCACATCTAGTACTTCTAGTTTCTCCACCAAACTACATATGGAACCTAAGTCCGAGATGTTATTAACAGTCTAAGCCTAGAAAGGTAGTAAATTGAACGGGGACTCACAATACATATTTCAAGTCGCAGTGAGGCTAACGCCTGCACACCCCTCCGCAAATCTAATTCGATGTATTAGTGCTGAAAATATCAGAATAATTTGCTATCCAGATTATCCGGAATAATTGGGATTCGATTTGCCAAATCCAGCTGTCCGATTTCTTAGTATTCGGGTAATCCGAGTGTCATGTGCGGTTCAGCGGTTGTTGGGATATGTTTGATTGATAATACACAACATTCCGTTTTGGAAGCATTAAATAAGACTCAATTCGCTGACCCACAACCAAGTATTGTTGTAAGGTAATTGTTTAGTGAACTAAGCATCTAGCTACGCTTATCATTTATAACATTCCCACGGAACTGACTCCGAGTCGAACGACTACACAAAATCAATGGTGCTGTCATCTTCAAAATTTTGAGTATATATAGAGGTCTAGAAAATCATTACTAAAAATGAGAAAGATAGTAACAGACAGAGAACAGACCCTTGCGGTATACCACCATTAATTATAAAACAGTCAGACCTAATTCTATTCAATATAATTTGGATTGAGTGGCGAGAGAGAAAACTTGCAATTCATTTTAAGAAGAGAGAAGATCTAGAGACCTAAGCCTGAAGTTTAACTAAAAGAGCCAGGCTCTGTCGCAGGTCTTCAAAATATCAAATGTGATGATTTCACATTCATCAAAATTATGGAGACTTTGGTTCGAAGCTCGGTAAGGAATTTTAATAAGTCGTCAGTAGAGCGGCCAGCATGAAAGTCATTTTGGTGGTCTAGATATATCATCAATTCGGTGTTGATGAGTGTTTCGTAACGCTTAGAAAGAATCGACCTAAGAACAATTGGTCTGTAGTTTGAGGGATTGTTTGCTTCTGCTTTTCTGGGTATTGGGTGAACATGAGCAAGTTTCCATGGCAAAGCAAAGACTACTGTCGAATGGGACATGTGAAATGGTTTACGTAGAAATTTCTCTAAAGAAGAAGTGGACCGCTTGAGTATACTAGAAGCAAAATACCATCAAGCCCATTAGCCTTAGACACATTGAGATTCGAGAGCACTTTGAACCTCTCTTGTGCGAAAGATTTTTTAAAACATTATTTTAAAAGTAATTATTTTCCATTCCCTTCATTTTATACAAAAGTGGTCTGGTGTGCGAAAAGAGGAGTTTCTTGCTCAAATTTCATATACATATGTAAAAGGAAAATATTTAAATTTTGTTTTCAGTTCACTTTTCAATGCACTCCTCGTCTCTTTTTGATATATTTCTCACATCATGTCCAGCTAAGATTAAATTCAAGAATCAGATGTCACTTTCGGGTATATCTGATCATGATATGATAATGATGACAAGTGATTTTCAACCACATTATATTCAGAAGCTTAATATCTTTTCATTTTATATTTTATAGTGCAGCAAATTTACATAATCTTCATAATGAAGCTCAGTCTCTTCTTTGGGATTATGTTCACACTATGTGTTATGCTGAGGTTCCAATTGACTTCCTATATGAAGCGATCCATTATTTTTATGGAAAGTGTGTCCCATTAGTTACTAAAACTATGCTTTTCTCCTAGAATAATGAGTGTGATTCATCACAGGAATGGAGAATATGGCATGGGTGGAAATGATGCAGGATTGCTATACTCTGGGATGACTATCGTGTTCTTCGTAAAAGAACAACATTCCAATCCAAAATGACCATAAAGAGGTATTTTTCTTTATTGCGGTAATATGCAACTATTACAAAAAAAAAACAATTATGAAAAAAGTTATGTTTTTCCGGCGTAGTTTGTGCCACTAAAAAGAATATCGACATCGATCCGGAAGAACGCAATAAGAAATTCCTAATCTAAACTCGAAAGTAGAATGCTCACTTTTCATAAAACTTTAGTCCCGTCATGAACGGACATGAGAGAAATGTTAAACAATGCATTTTGATACTCTGAACAATATATTTTATTAACAACATTTATTTCAATTAAGAGCGGAAAGGTTTGGCGATCGAATGTAGCTTGAGCGATTTTCATGGGTGAAAAAGTGGGCTTTTCTACCTCTCGTGATTTTGGTGAATTGGTGCATCGTGGAAAATTTTTTCCGATGAGAGAAGAATGTTCACAATAGAGCACTAATGGCCACTGAAGAAAGAACTGCAAAATAATATGCGAAATATAGTAGCTGGGTCTGGGGTGTGTATGACCCAAGTGCATGAATATGGGCTAAAATAGGCATTCCCCTCTGTTAAAATGTTCTTGCCTTATATTATTTCTCTCTTTGCACACATTTGTAATACGTAGTTTACGTCATCTCGGTTTCTGAAACAGTGAAAGTTCTCAAAGGTCATACCTGTTCCGAAAAAATCATTTAATTCCGATTTCATATTTATTAGTATCTTATCCTTTTTATCTAAAGCAATTGAAAAATTATGTCTGCCCAGATAAAGAGATACATTGCTGTGGTATTAAATAGCCAGGTAGTAGGTAATAATTGGCATGATCGCCATGTATTAAATAAAACGTTTATATGGCCCAAGATTTTGTTAAAGCGGGAGTAGCAAGTACTGCATAACTCCGGTTTTATTTAATAATTGTGGGGAGTAGCTATAATAGCATGACTCCACCGAATAAATTAAAACACAAAAATCAATTGGTGATCACTGATCGCTGACTTTAATTATATTCTGTTCCATCGATTTACTACATGCTATTTATATCTTAAAATTAACTTACGTTTACCTTACCTATAGTACCGGGGTCAACGTATCGGCACAAAAATGCAAGCCGTGTAAATTGTGCGAGTAATTTCATAAACTATGTGCTTGCTTGCATTTTTGTGGCGGTGCTTGGTTGACCCAATATTCTTTTTCAATGGTGTAATTATATTTATGTGGGGCAATGCGTGATTGCCTCATAAGCAATATGTTTTGTTTATTATTTATTGAAATCGCTTATGGGTTCACCACATTGCATATCATAATTTACTAAATGAGGAACAATCAGACCTTATGGAGCTGAGCATAGCAGTATTACTGATCTTCTTAAAATAAACAATGATATATAGATAGCTATTGATAGGGATGAGTTCTCCACAATAACGCTCTTAAATTTCTCTAAAACATTTGATTCAGTGAACCATAGTAAGCTATTTAGAAAATTGATAACGCAATTTAATTTCTCCACCCAGGCTGCAAACCTTATCAGGAATTCTAAAAATTTATTTTCTACTTTCTAACCGGTATCTTTAGGAGTACCGCAAGGTTCTATCTTGGGTCCTTTGTTGTTCTACTTTTTCATCAATGATTTATATCATTGTGTTCAGTACAGTAAACTGCATCTTTATGCTGATGATAATCAATTGTACATCTCAAGATTAATTGGATTAGTTGAAGATTGTGTTTTTGTTTTTTGCATAAATGATAATCTTCATTCTATATAATTGTGGACCATTGACCATATGTCACACTTGAGCCATACCAAATCAAGTACTTAATTATCTACAAAATAATTTTGGATACTTCTTATTTTTTCCCCTATCGTAATTAATGCAGTATAAATTCTAGTTGTCGATTCCGCTTCTAACTTAGCCATTATCTTCAATAGAACTCTTTCCTGGGGTAATGATATTAATGCTTTTATTAGAAAAGTATATCCTGGCTTTCGTTCATTCTGGGCGACTAGTAATTTTACTTCAGCGCAAACACGTTTAAAGCTACTTAGAACTCTTCTCGTCCCTCTTTTTACCTGTGGGTATGAAATATGAGTCTATTCTAAAGCTAAATACTGTATTCAATGTTACTTTATAAGGTTTTGGTTTCCGTCCTTTTGACCATGTATCGCCTTAACGCCAACTCGATTCTTGGTTCTAGCCTTATGATCTAGGTATTTGAAATATTGCATTGCTATTTTTTGGCTAAGACCCTTAAGTTTCGGAACCCCAGCTACTTTCACGATATACCTCAGATTTTAAATCTTTTTGTACAATGCCATCTATAAAAGAAATTTACAAAAATCACTATAATTCATCAAGAATTCTTCTCAAAAATGTATGTGCGTATTTTTTTTTTTGTGGTACGCGATATGTAATTTTCTTCCTCATTTAAAAATCTTAAATTAAAATTAAATTAATTTTCTTCACTGAAGCTCACAATAAATAGAAAAATAAACTGATTAAAAAAAAACAAGAATTCTCTGACCTCTAAAAATTTATTTCATTCTCATCATTTGAAAATTTCAAGTTACTCTCAATCAAGATGATAAAGTGAAACTTTTGTATGATAATAGCGAGTATGCGCGCCTTCAAAAGACCTAGCACAATGTCACACTCATGATCTCCATGGATAGCGGATAGCTATTTCTGGAGATTCATTTTAATTGACGCCAGTGGAACAATTGGCGTTCATTTGATTAATAAAATTGAAGTCCCCAACATTATGTGGGGCTACTACCATTTTTAATAGCTGTAGTTAATAGTTGACATTCTGTGGTCGTCTCTTCTTTAGAGAACCGGTTTTAGAGTTTGTAAATGGATTGGCACAATTCGCGTAATTCATTGGTTTGACTCTGGGCGACTTTAATAATGACGAGAAAACAAAAACAGAAGAATAAAAAAAGAAGAAGAAATTGAAAAGTAAGAAGCAGGAGAAAAAAATCAAAATGCAATTTGAGTTGAGAGTGATGAGTAAGTGGCGCACGCAGTTATATACTAGGCAGGTACTCATTTAAAGGTCATTGCCTTAGTCGTAGGATTTTGATGTGGTGTTTTATGAATAATTGTTTTTTGTTCGAAGCAATAATTCATCCAATAATTTTGTATTGCATTGATATATAATTATGTATATGTAGGCACACCAGAACACATTAAATTAGTCATTAGCGCAGTCGCAGTTTACTTCCTGTCTACATCAAGTGGTAGGCTGTAAATTAAAATGCTTAATTTTTTTTTCAATTTTTTTGACTAATTTTTTAACAGTTTTATTTATATTAAGGTGCATATGTATGTGATAAGGTAAAAACATGTTGGCCGACATGTTGGCCAACATACCGACCCAGAATACTAATTACGTATAGCTGTGAAAAATGCTAAAAGTAATGTTGACCGGCCGGAGCAGCGTATTGGTGCCAGATTGGCAAGACTGAACCGGGCTGTTGTATTTGGTAAAGAGTTTTAGAATAAAAACGCTTAACCCATAAGCTCGTATTATTGACGAATGTCAGCCGGTTTCCATAATTTAGACGAGAATTTTTTTAATTTTTGTGATTTTTTAGCGGGGTGATAAATCTTTATATCGTACGCTGTGACAGTCTTGATCTTGAACGCTGCAGCGGCTTAGATGTCTGCTTACAATAGTGAACCAATAGCGGGATACAAAGACTTGATTCAGTACACTGTGACTTAGATATCTGCTTGCAGCAGATAACCAATGACGAGATGGCAAGCCTTGATGCTGCAGGGATCTGCACTATCTTGCGGCTTGTTTGAATCTCAAAGATGCGGCAGCTTGTATGTATGTCTCTTGAAGCAGAAATTGTTCTGTATTGGGAGTAGTGCTGAGCGATGTTCATTGATGTTTTTAAAACATCGATGTTTGGCCTTTCGATGTTCGATATTTTTACATCGATGTCGACGCACTAAAACATCAATGTACATCGATGTTATCCTTTCGATGTTAGGGAATTATATGCTTCTTACCGCAAAGGAATAAATGCATACTGTAAAAAGCAAATAAAATTCCAAAAAATTATCTAGATATGAAAAAAAAATACTTATATTTCAATAACATTTTTGTGGTAAAACGGAAAGAGAAGTAGTGAAGTTATTGTTCATTTCAGTTTCAAAGCATCGTTACAATTGATCATTAGTTTTTAGAATGATTTGAGCTGAGGGCAGAAAACATCGTTCGGTAGAACGATTCACAATTCTTTTAAATAGTTGGGAGGAAACAATCAGAGTGACCTTGCATCACACTCCTGTCACTGACTCAATGGCGACCAACGAAGTTAGGCCACAGGAGAGCGATACAGGTTTGCTTATTATTTTAGTTAAAGCGGCCCATACAAGGCGAAAATGCTGTCCAACTTGGTGTGCCACACATGAAAGATTTTCTCCACACACTGTCAAACATACTACCCAACATTAGGATAGGAACACATTTCAAGAGCTGCTAGAACTATTATTTGCTATCATTTCTTCAATGGACTTCACTCAAGAATGACGACTGCGTGACAAACATCACCCTACACGGTTCAATATGTTGTCAAACACGTAGCCCCGAGACTCAAAATCAAACTAATTTGATTTTCGTCCAACCTCTTGACATACGTGCCACACAACAAACAGGCCCACACACGGTCAAATCTGCGTGACAACATCGTTGTCCTAATCGAGTTGGCAAACATGCGTGACCGTGTATGGGCCCCTTAAGAGAACGTCTGCCTGCAAGTTCTTTTTCGGGATCAACAAAGTTTAATTTATATGCTAATTACATACGCTTGGTTATTGAAAAAACAACAGAATCATCGGAAGAAAGTTTGGAACGTATGCAATTGGAAATACCCCTTTATTTAAGCGCTCCTTTGGAAGCGCTTCATATAAATCCTTTGGAATGATGGCAGCGTTACCAACTTATATATCTTGGCTTATCACGTCTTGCACTGTTTTGTCTAAGACAGGCGTGAGCGAGACTATAACTCAAAAGAGAAATAGTTTGCAGGGAAAACGCCTCTGCCAGTTATTGTTTCTTCAGTCTGTAGATAAGAAGTTTTCGGACCTACAATTTTTCATTCTTATTTAAATCAGTTATAGTTATTTCTAAGAAACTTTTAATTTCGAATTGATAATGATATTTTTATTAAGTTATAAATAAAGACGAGAGAAAAAATTCTAAACTGGAAAACAGCATTTTTTCTATGATTTACCAGTCAGACATTTGTTCAGAGTGTTTAAAATTTATTAACATCGATGTTGTTTGTACGTCGATATTATCGCCACATCGATGCATGTTGGTCGATGTCAATATCGATGTTGAACATCGATGTTCTGTTCCGATGTCCCAGCACTAATTGGGAGTTCTTACTTGCTGTAGCAAGTCGCGACGGCGACTTGACCTAATCAAAGTCAACCTCTTATTTTATAGGTAACCAGCTTAAAGTGTTCCAACCTCCTGACCTGAAATATTTTTTATTATACCCTAGATGAAATCTTTTCCGTTTATAATGCATGATGGTATAGCAGAGTGAACTGGACGCCCACGCGTAATATTAAAAGTTAATTTGATTTTTGTATATCCGTCTGTCCATCTGCCCGTTTGTCTGTCTGTTTGTCCGTCCGTCCGCATGATAACTGGAAAGCACAAAAGTTTGTTTTTCACTATACAGGCTAAAACACAATGTGAGCGACACGACAAAAACGCCGTAAAAAACGCTGTCATTTGGGTTCTAATAACATGGCAGTGTATGGTATAAAATACAATCCTCACGACAACGTTCGACGTTGTCGTCGAACTTAAATGAAAATTGAAATTTGTCGCACGTTTAGATTGCGTTTAGCAAAATTATGATTTTGGGTTGCGTTCATATTTATTGTTAATACGGTTCCTTGCAATCATGATACAAAGATAACAAGGTATGGCCGATTCGAGAGGAACTTTTTGTGTTGCTACGTCATGAGGTGCCTACTGTCATTTCCAGCGAATTTGTTTTTAGTTTTTCGTATTTGATTGACTGAAATACATTTTGAATATATTAAAATATTTAACAAAATATTAGTTTCTTCGTTTAAATCATTTCGGGAAAAGTAATTATATTCTAGTGGAAAAGCAAAGAAATTTAAAAATAGAAAATTTTTTTCACTGTGAAAGGACGCTTGAAATTGAGACCAACAAATTTCAACAACAATTGACAGATTTTCCGGCCATACCATGTTAATCTTTGTATCATGCCTTGCAATCATATTTATGACTTGATAGATTAAAAATATCAGTAAATAACTATGCCGTGGAAAATATCAAAATTGGTTGAATAAAAAATGGAAGAAAATTATTGAGGTGGTAAAATGTCACCTTGTTATACAAAAAAAAAAAAAGAACGCATCCGCATAGAAACCCAATTCCGGCTGAATTTTATATACTAGATCTTGGACACACCTCTTCTTCTATGTGGGTTCTGTTTTTTATCTTCATTAGCCAAAACGGCCACACATCCAACTTTAGTAATCTTTTTTAATTTATTCGTTGAAATTTTTTCTATTTTTAATTTACAACACAAATAATAGAATTAATTTAATTGGGAATTGGCAGATCTTGTCCATTGAATTTTCACAGACGTTTTTTACGGCGTTTTTGTCGTTTCGCTCACATTGTGTTTTAGCCTTATATTTGGGCACCGCCTGAAAACTTGTTGACGTAGAGAGCTGAAATTTCGTTTTCATATTAATAGTAAAAAAAGTTTAAAAAATGGACTAAATAGGGCAACCCCTTCCTGGCGTTGCCATACACTATATATTTGGACACTGCCTGAGAACGCGTCGACGTAGAGAGTATTGTATACAGCGTTTTTATAAGAATAGAATGCATAACTTCAGAAATGGACTAAATCGAACTACCTTGTCTGGTGTTGCCATACAAGACTTTGGTTTCCCACTTTATTTAGCTTTACGTTCATCTAGGGTATAATATTGGTCTTAAACCAATTGTAACTGTTTCTATTTAAAAGAAATCAAGTCGTCTCGATTTGAAGCCCCCCGAATCGAAGCAGCAGCGATTCCGAACTAGCTCAAGCTGCATTCTTCGCTCCAAGCTGTTCCTATGACAGCGTGCTAATTCGCTAGGAAGACGGTAGTGCTGCTGGAAGCCAAGCCGACCCTATGTCGGCTTGTAGGTTTCGCTTCTCAACAGGCTGAATCTGTACAATTTGCTCTGAACAATCTGGAGCTGTAGTAGATAGTTTGGAGTCCTGTCTAAAGACGACCCTATGTCTATTTGATGTTCGCAAAAACAACGGCTATTATGCTGGTACTGCAGGAGGAATCCGCTATCTCAGAACCAGATCATCGGTCCGCTTGGGAAAAGTCAAAAATCGCAACTTCTGAAATCAAAATTACTTAAGGTTGTAAAATAGAAAATAAAGACGCCGGTTCATCAGTTGCAGTTGCAGGACCTCTTAAATTCTTTTTAATAACTTTCTATCAACTTACAGACAAACAGAAAGTTTGTGTCTGAGCGTTTTAGAGTAGTAAGCGTGGATGGATTTACATGGGGTTGTTTGATTTAGAATGAGTGAATGGGGTTTCCGATGGGGTAAAATTTTCTTACGTGTTGATGAGCTTTGGAGTGGAGAGTAACTACCACGCTTCGAGATTCGAGAGTCAAGTTTCGAGAGTCGGGATTCGAGAGTCATTTTTCGAGAGGCCATTTCGAGAGTCGAGTTTCGAGAGTCAAGTTTCCAGAGTATGACTAAAACGTGGAAAATAAAAAATAATAAAAATTGCTTTTAAAATAAATAACTTTTGTAAATAAAATGCACTAAAAAGTAAATAAATATTTTTTTCATTCTCAGTGATATACACAAGAAAAGTTTAATTGCAAAATAAGAAATGCTACAACTCAGATTAAATCGTAAAAGTTTGGGCATCCATAACTATAATCACAATTGTCTAACTGCAACTCATTCCCAAATTTTTAAGAATATATCTTTAATTGTTATTAGTTAATTAATTCATATTTTGCAATTAAGCCTTTCTTGTGTATATCATTGAAAAAGAAAAAAATATTTTTTACTTTGTAGTGCATTTGATATATTTACAAAAGTTATTTATTATAAACGTTTTTTTTTTTAATATATTTTGTTTATATTTATACACCCTCTTTCAGTGATATCAGTTGACATCAGAATTATTATTTTCATTGTTCATTTAATTACACTACAGTCAGAGCCTATCTAGCTAAACCTTTCAGTAATGTGTTAATAGCTTAGAGCATCCCAGCGGGAATTGGAAGCATCACAGGATGCAAACGGAAGCTTTACTCAGAAGGCATACAGTACCTTAGACCCATTAGCATTTTCAGTTTAAGTTATGATAACTTGAAATGTTTGCAATATTTGGCCATCTTTCCCTGTCCCTTAGGAAATAAAATACAACACCAAAATTATTTAATAAGTATTTATTAGATATAAAAAAAATACAGACATACGACGAGGCATACTGACGCAATTTCTTCTTTTATTAGGAATATGAGCTAATCATGTTTTAAGCATTATTAGCTTATATGAAAAATTTATTGATCACATTTTTATGGTTTTTAGGTTCATTACAGTTATAACATGGGATTATTCAAAATAAACGCACCGGGTATATTATGCCACTTCACAGGAAATTTTTTGCCGTTATTCGAGTTGCTAGACAACAATGTTAGCATTAAATTATTGTCAACACAACAAAGAATTAGAAACAACAACAAATAATCCATAAAAGCAGTTGTAAAATATCAAATCCAAAGTAAAACAAATGATTTGTTGACAATGGGTCTAATAATTTGGCAAGGTACTGTAATTGCATGGCTTTTCGTTGGACACCTCATTTCTTTTTAATATTTCATGTCATTAACAGGAAGCAATGGAAAACTTTTCTACCGCTTCCTCTAAGTTTCCATTGGAAGGGTTGTCAATTTTTTCCGCTGAGTTCCCTTGTACCAAGCTTCAATTTGACTAACATGGAAACAATTGAGAAAAGATTTTTTGTTTCCACAAGGCTTCCATTCGAAGGCCTGACAAATTTCCAGTTGGGATTTAACCAATGGAAGTGAAATATCGATGTTAAACCCTATCGGTGTGAGGAAAACTCGGTTTTTAGGCAAAGGGGTGCAAAGGCAAGAAGAATTTAATCTAAATTCAACCAAGGTTTAACCAAATTAACTTGACATCAGTCAATTGTCGCAATTTGAATTAAACATCAGATTTATATTTTTGCGCCGTGTTTTGTATTTTGCGTGTTTCGGAATAATCCCGGGAGGGTGTTTTTCATGCAAGTTGAAGTCCTGAAATTAAAGTAATCAAATAGTTACAAAAAAAGTAAAAAAAAAGGTAAGAAAAACAAACTATCAGGATAATTGTTCGAAATAATTCTTTGTTTACGTTTTTCTGTTCTCAAATCATTTTTGTTGCTCAATGGTCAGGGATAGCTCACAATTTTTTTATTTTAAATAATTACATCAAAACCCCCTTCAAAATTTTTTCAGATTTACTACTTCCATGAACATGACGTATACATAAATAGAATTTTACCACATGGTGGAAATGTAGCAATTTTTGGGCTTATTGATGATCTTTTAGTTATATATTCTAAGGTTAGTAGACGCGAATTTTGAAATAAATTTTACTAGGTTTGCAAAGTGGTTGGTCTAGAGCTCGGAATTGTACAAACCGGTGCAAATGCGTCGCCACAAAATCACAAGAGTAACGCTCTTCAGCTCTTTTGAGGTTTTTATGTGATTTTTTAAGATTATGTTGCCGCAAATAATTTTTATCTTTAAGTAATAACATAAATTTAAATATTTTCTCTACATTAATTACATAGCAAAGAAAACGATCTGTCTTGTTTATATATTTTCTTGCCCCAGTAGAAATTGTTGACAGTTTTACCGTGTCTCCTGCCCCGCAAGGGGCAGTTATTATATAAACCAATACTAATTTGTCTGAAAAGTATCAAGGTGTTTGCAATTCATGAAAAAACATATAGAAAATTAGTTCCCGATGAGCCGTCTGATGAGCATTCATTAAATCTCATCAAAGGGTTTATTGGATAGTATGAAACTTTGAAACTACTCCCTATATACTAAATATTTATTCTTGTCATCACCTTGTCAGATGACATTTCTATCAGGACAATTTGAATTGATTTTTGTGATTTATTTATTTAAGTTTTTAAATTATTTATTTTAAATTAATTTTTTGATTTTTTTTTCGCGGAAAGACTGTCGCCCATATGCTGAAGATGACGTTATTCCCAAATCATTACGCCTCAGAGTTTTAGAGTAAATGCAGATTATCATTTATGAATTCATCATGACACTCATTGATATGCTCATTAATATGACACTTATTGCTATGCTGATTATTAAGCTCATCGTGATACTCATTAACATGCTTATTAATAAACTCATCGTGATCCAAATTGACATGCTCATTATTAAGCTTATCGTGGCGCTCATTATTTACTCATCGAATATTGTAGAATGCACAAAAGAGAAGCGAAGTATACATTACGAAATAAGTGAAAGAGATACAATATCACACTATCTGTGAATAAGTAAATAAATGATTTTTTTCCCGGTTTTGATTCAAACGCGAATAAATTTCATCAGGACGCTCATTTGATTACTCATGAGAAGCTCATTGATGAGCTAATCATGATATGTCTACCAGGGTGCATTTCCAAAGTGTTTTCAATTTTGTGTGTGTAGTGTGTGTGAGTTTTTGTGTCCTCAAGTCGCGTGTGTGTGTATAACGGTTATTAATTTTAAATTTAATTTTTTTAAAAGATCATCATATCCCAAACTTAACTCCTCACCCATAAAATAATCTCTCTTATTGTAATTTAATTTTATCATAGAGATTTAAAAAGAAAATCGAAATAAACACACTTTCAGAAACTTTGATCCTTGTAGGGTCTTTAATGTCACAAAAACAGGATTTAAAAAGAATTTTCTTTCTATTATAAGTAAAATTTTTATAGGGGCGCTCAGACACAGCGTAAATTTTCAATTAACATCAAGAACCTTTAGGATTTCATGGTTCTCATCAAAGTCAATCTTTAAATTTGATTTTCGTTCGAATCTTTCACTTCCGTAAATCTGTCAAGAGCGAAACTTGTTTACCTTCTCAATAGACCTTTCTTGTTTATCTCTCTCAACTTAATTCGCTTTATTGTCTCTTCAATGGCTTCACCTTCAGCGCTTTGCTTTTGTTCACCATTTCCCACTCGAAGAACTTCGAAAGCAATTTCTTAAGTTGGTTATGAAGGAGGCGCTTTTCTTTACTATAACACAGTTCTCTACTGCAGTGTTTTTGAAGTCTTCTGAAGTAAAAAAAAAAAATGGGAAAAACGGAACTCGAATAGATGAGGAAAAGTATAAAAAAAAAGAAAAAAAGAACAGAACAGAAAAAAAAAACGGATTTATCTTAAAAAGCGTGAAGCTACGAAATGTCTTAATTTTATTTGAGATCCTCTCTTTTATTGGGTTTTCTCGTTTACCCTTCCACCATCAATATGAGAGTTTGGGTTTTAGGGTGGTAGAGGCGAAGATGGAGTACTCCCCCGATGAGGGTTACTTAAAACTTTACAGAAATCCCCATGAGGCTACTGAGATGGTAAAGCTACTACGTTTCTTTCCACTTTGCTACGTTTCCGGGGATCGTATTTGTTCCTTCCTTCCTTTTTGCACGTTTCTCAAGTAATTTTTGTTTTTGTTTACATGAATGACTTTTGCAACTTTGTTTTAAAGTACTTAGGTATCTCTGTTTGGTTGTATGTTTTTCTGAGGAGTATTTATTAAAAAAAAAAAAAAAAAAACTAAAAAAAAAATCTCAAGGATTATCTATTATCCAACAGTGAAAATTTTGGTAATTAAGGAAGGTAAGCTCATTCATTTCAAAGGAATAAAATCCATTGAGAGGAGGAAAATTTGAAAATAGCAGGCAAAAAATGTTTGTTCATTCTGTAAATGGTTTTATGTTTTGTTTTTGTATTCATTTAAATTGCAATTATTAATACTATTCGGATGCCATATGCCTTGTTTTCTTGTACAAAACAGCTGTTTTCATAGAGAAAATATGATAATAATTCTTTGGCAAAAATTTTTGGTTGTTGTAACATGGTGTATGCAAAATATTGATTTTGATATTTATTATTATTAATAAAATGGGGGACAAATTCCGCCTCTCATCTAGTCACTGTGACCAGTAAGACCTTTTGTGAGAATACCCATAACTGCCCAAAATTGCCTATTCGAACTTGAGGTCTTTTACAAAACCTACAACGTTCTTGCAAGCCATCTTTGTAGCATCCTCTGGCAAAAAGAATGACTTGATGGAGATAGCCGTATGCGCAGATGATGTGGTCAGCAGTTTCGTCATCTTCCATACAAAACCGACAGGTCTCGCTTTGTAATGCCCAGCAAATAGGCCCATAATGAACGTTAGTTCTATCCTTCTGAGCGTGATGAATATTATTTTGTCCTTAATACTTAATGAATTTTTTCCTTATTTGCTCAGCCGAGTGTACGTGTACCAATTTAATTATGTGTTCCCAAAAGTCTAAAGTGGTCCTTTGGGTGGCCATAAATAGGTGTGTGGCACAGTTGCGAACTAAATGAGGAACCCGATCTGTTCAGAAATTGATGTAGAATGTACATTTTGTAAAAATGAATATATATGGAGTAATGGCTGACAAAATAATTCAAGTATGATGTGCTCTACACTCTATGTAATTTTAATATGTCGTAAATTTCTATCAGATCTTACAGCCAGATTGTCATTGGAAGCTTCAAGCATAAGCTTTGTCTCAACAATCTGGATAATTTTGTTGATTTCCTCTATGGTCGTGTATCGTGGCGACAATTATTGTATAAATCGGTCTGTGAATTAAAACCAACCTTACTCCATGAACTTCTTATTGAATTGATAATCCAATGTCATGACCTAGTTCATTCTGTACTTCATCGTCTGTCAATGTTATTGTCCATATCATTGCATTTTCCAGTGCCAAAGGTAACAGTGTTGTCTACATATCATCGTGTTCGATCTGACACTAAAAACGCATGCAGAGTTATTATTTAGTTTAGTCAGTCCTTTATCCGATGTTTTTTGTGAAAACTGTAGATATTGTTGGACTAAATTTACTTTCTCCAGTATCGTTTGGCAAAATTTAATGTAGGTCGAAAAGGTAAAATAAGATTGCTGTTTCCATCAGTGGATTCCTGGTTACATGAGTATCATGGAAAATGATAGGGCTGACCTTCTAGCTAGGGCCGGCTCTGATTTTCAACCGCCATAGCTCGCTTCACGCTCATTTAACAAGGATGAGAGTTGTTGACAGCCCTAGGTGTATGTCCTTCCTGGAAAGAGAGCCTGATACAATCGAACACTTTCGGTGTGCTAGTCCGACCTTCGCCCGGAGCAGGCTATATACTCTAGGGTCTGCCTTCCTATCTATAGATGAACTGAAGATCTTTTTCACCAAGATCTGATGCGCTTCATTAAGAGGATTGGAAGGTTTTGGTGATGGGGTTTCTAGCAGGATAGAACAATGAACCGCTCTGGTCTCCGTGCTGGGGATCACTCGTACCCCTGCCTTTTAATTAAAAAAAAAAAAAAAAAAAAAAAAAAAAAAATGTGGACTGATCTAGTGTCAAGATTTGCTTTGAATGGATCTTGCAAATCTTCCAAAGTGCTCACAAGTTTTTCAACGTTTTCTTTCACGCATTTACTCAATCGTAATGACTACTCGTACCTATCGTAGAAACGTTTCAGACTCTTTCTTATGTTTTCTACAGGTAAGTCCCATCTCTGTGTAGAGGACGTGAAAAATAAATATAACTTCTCTACAGTTTCAAAACAGGTGCCGCTAGAAAGAACGCATAAAATTTCATGGACTTCACAATATTTTAAGGATAATTAGCCCAAGGACTGAACAGAGTTTTTGATTGAGTTTTCGTATATTTCACTGTACACCGTAATTTACAGCCCACCTTTTTACAATTAAACTACTGTGGAATGTCTTTTTACAGTCTTTCCCGACATAAAACAAAACCAATCTAAACAGGATTCTCAAACTTCCCCAATATAATCTTCTACATGGATGTATCTAATTATTTGACTCATTTGGTCAGCTCTCCTATCAAAAATTATTCCGTAATATTTATCCATCAGTTTTTCTTTTAGCATTCTAGTTGTAAACAATGCTCTACAAGATTTTCGCAGGTGTCAGACCCCGTAGTGAAAAATAGTTTTAGGAGATCGAAATACGGAAAGAATATAATCTCTATAACTAGATATAGATATGCTACAATGACATTTCTAATTACTATGTCCTAATAATATAAAGGTATCTATGTTAACATTTTCCGCATCTACAGGAACCTCTAATTTCAGACTGCCTCTTACTTACTGAACATATTTCTGCCTTATTTTTGACTTGACTAAAGAAGACTTCTCGAGACTTGGTGGCCTTCTAGACTAGAGGCCCGGAATGGGCTCCACCCCCCTTAGTTCGCCTCTATGGGGCCAATAAACAAAGATCTGGATCCTTACTATGCAAGGATCGTTACATGATTTAAAAATTTTAATTAGATAATTAATTATTATTGAATAAAAATATCCTTATAAAAAGGCAATATCAAAATTTTAACTTACATAATATCTTTAAAGTCGTATGTCTCCTAGCAAGTAACTTGTGGAAGTAATCCAGAAGTACTTGGAGATGGGTTTTCATAGGAAATTCCAGACACTTGTTGGAAAATCTTCTTGGAGTGTTTTCACTTGGGAGTATGTAATTAATTCGGAAAAATGTCGTGCTTGAAAGTTAACTGCTGTTGTTGGTTATTTATTAAGAAAAAAATAATAGCTCTAAGTAAAAAAATTGTGCAAAAAGGCCATGATTGGATAAAAAATTAGATTCAGAAACGTACAGATTTAAGTTTTCAGTAACATTGTTGAATGAATTTCGAATAGAGGATCCAGCTCAAATAAAAAATCTCCTTAAAATGTCTTATTTGGATTTTGAATTGTTGAGGTTTGCGAAATCACCAAGAGATTGCGACCACTTAGTAACCCTTCATTTTTTTTTAGCCTAAGTCTATGTATGTTTGTATAAGTAGACAAATGGCCTTGTTTAAATACGTCCTACAATACCTGCGAAGAACTAGCAGTCAGTTTCGTATAATCATCAACATCAACATAAAAATTAAATTCAATTCCAACATTATTAAGCTTCTGCAAGTTGTTAAAAAAAAAAACAAAAAAATACAAAAAAGTTTCTCAACAACAACAACATCGTCTGAAAGTAAACTTTCACAAGTGTCAAAATTTCTGCAAGTTCACTTGTAGTTAGTGTTTCCACAGGAAAAAAACTTGCACAAATCGCTTCCGAAAGTTAATTTGATAGTGGACATACGGCTTAAAATCCATTCGAGGACTTACTTAGTTTTGATTTAAAAGTTCATCCAAACGAATTATTATAGAAAAATTTAAGAAATTATCAAAATAATAATGTAAAGAAATTTGTTAATTGTTTTTGACAAATATCAATTACAAGAAGGCATAATTTCCTATAATATTGATTTTTTTTTTAAAAAACAAAAAAAGAAGAAATATTTGCACAATAAAGCAATTCATAAGGACAATGCCCAATTAGGGCATATGCATAATATCTATGGTCAAGATGAGAGTGACAGGGAAACCACTGGCCGGATGTGAATTTACAGAGGTGCGTTCCTGTTTCCAAACTATTTGCTGAGCCTGCCAAGTGCCCAACATGCTAATTGTAACTAACTTATACTGATTGAGCTAAATATTACTGTTAGAACGGGTGGCATTGAAAATCAGTGACCTTTGTTAGACTTAAGTGTTGCTAACCACAATATTTGCTTTAAGCTTTTTTGGTGCAATTTCTCTTTGGAGGGAGATTCCGCTAATATTATTATGACCTTACGTAAATAGAAATAGCATCTCCTCACACGTTGAAAGGGATGTCTGATTAGTTTTACATTCTCATGACAGAAATTTTATTAATGGTTAAACGATATTTATATATTTTTGAATAAAAATTGGGAAAGCCGCGGAAATAATTTTTAAATGTTAAAAATGGTCACGTAATTACTTAAAAGGACTTATAACCAGATAGTTGCTAAAGTAACTTTCACGTCCTTTTTATAACCAAAACGTTACCAAAATAACTTTTAAGGTAATTAATCAAAATGCGTAAGAGAACCAATTTCTTTATCTCGCGTTTACAGAAAAGATTTTTTGTATTCTCATAGAAACCCAAGCGAAAAACATAGAACAGTTTGAGTATCATTGTCTGATACTGATCACCAGTCTTAGATCATGAGTAACTGTCAGTCAGTGGGTGGAAAATCATTTAAAAAGAGGTCAAAATTTAAGAGAAGCAAATATTAGAAACGCCTATCACTTTATCGTAGTTAATATAAGCTTAAAGATCGCCCGAGTAAGGAGTATGCAAAAAAATATTTTAAACCAAGGGAGACAAAATTAAAACGTAAGCCTTTTACCACTTATTTTTCAAAACCCATCCAAAATTCAAATAATAACTGCAATCATATCCCTGGATAGTAAACGGTTTTTCAATAAGAGGTGTTATTTTAATTAGCCCGCTATTTCGGTAGATGTCACTTTTGGAGCTGTAATTTTTTGACATTTGACAAGTAGAAACTACGCCATTATTAAAATGGAACGATACATGATTCAACAACGCATTGAAATTATTAAAAATCACTATAAAAATGGTGAAAATGTGGCAGCGACGGTTCGTAAAACTCGAACATTTTTGGGTCGTCGTGAAGCACCTTGTCGGACCGCAATACAGAAATTGGTAGAAAAATTCGAGCTGTCGGGACAAGTTAGTGATGTGAAGAATAAAATCCGTGCACGTCACTCAAGAACAGCCGAGAATATTGCTGCTGTAGCCGAAAGTGTTGAAGAAAACCCAGGTTTGTCCATTCCTCGTCGTTCTTTGGAATTAGGCATTCCACAAACGTCATTACACCGTATTTTGCATAAAGATTTGGGTCTTAAGGCTTATAAAGTTCAGTTAACGCAGAACTCAAGCCGGCCAATCATCAACAACGTCGAGTCTTTGCTGATTGGGTCTTTGAAATGCATGAAAATGATCCGGAATTCCATCGAAAACTCATCTTGAGTGATGAGGCCCATTTCCACCTCGATGGCTTTGTCAAAAAGCAAAATTGTCGCATCTGGGACTCGGAAAACCCAAGAGTTATTGTTGAAAAGCCTCGCTATCCTCAACGTGTGACTGTTTGGTGCAGTTTATGGTCCCGCGGGGTCATTGGACCTTACTTTTTCGAAAATGAGGCTGGAGCAACAGTTACGGTGAATGGATTGCGCTATCGACAGATGATTAATGATTTTTTATGGCCGGATTTGGATGGTATTGATCTGGACAACGTTTACTTTCAACAAGACGGCGCTACGTGCCATACAAGCAACAAAACCATTGATCTTTTACGGGAAAAGTTTCCGGACCGTGTTATCTCTCGAAGAGGTGATCACAATTGGCCACCGAGATCTTGTGACTTAACACCTTGCGACTTCTTCCTTTGGGGCCACGTGAAAGAGAAGGTCTATGCCAACAGACCAGCGTCGATTCAAGACCTCAAAGATGGAATTCGTGAGGCTATCGAGGACATAGGGCAGCCACTTTGCGATTTGGTTATGGAAAATTTCATGAAAAGGATATGGTCCTGTAGGCGTGGTCGTGGTGGTCATTTGGTCACGGCATACCTTCCTCTTTATAATGAAATAAAGATCCGATCATTTATCTCAAAAAATGGCATTTTTCTTTGAATATGAAAATAACACATCTTATTGGAAAACCCTTTATTCCAATTGAACTAATAAAATTGAATCAAGCAGATATTGCTTGCTAATTCTTAACAGTGTATGTTCATTTCTGGATAATTGAGTTTGATAAGAATTTTTTTCAAAGAACTTATCGTTTAATATATTTTATTCTATTTGCAATTTGTGCATTTTATATTCAGATATAACTTATAATTTCGAAATGACAAAGAAAAAAAAACTATTTCATTTGAAAATATCAAAATAACCTAAAATAATTTTAATCCATCTATTGGGCTTTCGAAAATTTCAAAAAAACGCCTAGCGGTAAAACATTGTATTAAAAATTATGAAGTTGTATATTCAACTAATTACTCCGAGCCAAGATCATGTTACAGTTCATATAAGTCACAAGCGCTTGCACGTACTTTTCTAGATTCAATAGAACTCAGCTATTAATTTAACTGAGGGCCGAAATCTAAATTAAACAAGGGCTTTCAACAAGGGTAAATAAGTAAATAATAGAAACTTTTTAATTGATAATTTTATTATACAAAGTCAATAGTAAAAGAAATATTTTAATTGTAAATTAATTATGAAATCAAATCTGATTCGAGAATATGGTCAACGCATTCTCATGGCTGACCAGGTTGTTGAAATTGATATTTTGCTTTTTTAAAAACTTTCAGTAGTTCACATTTAACTTCTAATTTTATATTGTCTGGAATTTTTTTCAATTCTGGAACAAGAGACATAATAAACATTGTATCAGGATCATTATCTTTTGCCTGCTCTACTGTCTCACTTTTTATTAATTTTTTTAGAATCGATAAAACTGCTTCGCTTTGTTTAAATGATTTCTTAAATTTTGATTTACGTTTTTTTACTCGTTTTACTCTTTGAATAGAATATCTATTATTCTTTGAAATATTTTCCTCAACTTGTGTTGTAGATGCTTCGAAATTTTTTATATCTTCTAAACTAGTTTCCTTAATTTGTCGTGTTTTAGATTTTTGAAAATTTTCACTATCTGCAATACATTTTTCCGTAGCTTCTTCAGTACAATCTTCGAAATTTTCAATATTGTTCTCTATACTTTTTTCTGTAGTTTGTGTAATTTCATCGAAATTATTAAATTTTTCATCAATACTAGATTTGCTTTGTGATGCCTTTCCTTTAGCTTTTTGAAGAAAACGTAATTTATTATGAAATGTACAGTTTTCCAAATGTTCAATGTTATTTTCTATATTTTTTTCTGTTGCTTGTGTAGTTTCTTCGAAATTATTGAATTTATCATTATTATCAGATTTGCTTTGTGATGCCTTTCTTTTAGCTTGTTGAAGAAAAAGTAATTGATCGAAATACACATATTGTTTTCTTCCGCATTTTCTCCAGTTTTTTCTTAATAATTCTCGAGAAAAACTATCACGTAAACTTTTCCATTTACGTTGCATATGTTTTGCTGAAAAATTAAAGAAATTCAATTTTAATATTTTTTGTATTCCAAATAAAATAAATATTATGTAGAATTTTTTAAGGTCGGTTAATCGAAGGTATGAAGTGCGAAATTTTCGAATACTGTGAATTAATTAAATTTTACCGTTTTGGATCGTTGTATTAATAAAAAACATATTTTCTATCTGGCATATAAGAGGGAGAATATTTATTCCATGAATTAAAATGTAGATGGTTCTTATAACTAGTCACAGATAATTTGTTCCCTTAGTAACTGAAAACACGTCATTTAAAAAACTATCGACTAATTTCGGCATGACCTGGAGACGTTAAGAGCTAATATCTTCTTACCTGTCACAGATAGAACATTAGTGTTAAAAAATAAATTAAAGAGGAGACACTGGGTTTCGAAATTTTGTAACAAAAATGTATGTTAGTGGGGGTATTTTTAAAAAATAACGGGAAATAATAAAAAATTTAAAAACCGAAATTTTGAATTTGAAATATCACAATCATAACTCTCTCCATTCATAGGAAAGACTCCAGGATGTTCATACAATGCTGTCTTAAAATAGGCCGTATACCCTGTACTTTTCAATATATAGGGTGTTTAATGAAAAAAGAGCATATTTTACTAATCACCCTGTAATTTGGTAGGGTGACATTTTGCCTGGACGAGAGAAATCATTTTGCAAAATTTAATCATATTAGTCTGGGACACCCTGTATATACATCACATAAGCGATATGTACAAAATGATGAGTTTTTGTTGAAAACCCTTAAACAATTCAGTTTTCTACAGAACTGCCCTGAACAGTCCTGTTCTCCCCCAACTTTCACAGTTCTAGTACTAATAAAGATAATATATAAAAATTTCCCATGGTGAAGAAGAACCGAATGCATCAATACTGATAAATTCAAGTGCATCACCACTCCCTTGCCTTCATAATCTCATTTATCAGTAGTTGCTAAATGTTAGAAAAATTTGACGTCTTATTAAGAATAGGCTATCTATGGAAAGATTTCAAACAATCTAACTGGGCCAAGCAGCAATAAAATATCGGAAATCTTACTTAGAACTTTTCAAAATTCGGAATTATTTAATACATGTATCTCAAATATTCCATCTCAATAATATGAAACCTAAAAATCCTTATAATACGAAACTAACTAATAAACATATGCAGTTTTGCTACCCCACTTCTCCTTCCATTACCGTAGCTATCTTGGATTAAAGTTACAAAACATTGGCTTTTTCGAATGGCTTCCATCCATATTATTGTCTCATTCATTCCTCTTCGTCGCTCTGTGTGATGGCCTCTGGTGCATTTTCGACTGATTTACCATTCCAGAATCTCCATAAAACAGAGCACTTCAACCCACCCTTCTTGCAGCCACATCTTCCACCGCATTCCTTTTTGGAATTACATGTAATGACATTTAATAAGGTTTCTAAGGGAGGTTTCTCTGACATTGACACTGGAGTGAGCCCATTTGTACCAGCCGGATGGACCTTTTTGGATTCCACACCATTTTTGGACTTGGTGGTAGGTCCTGAATGCATGGTACTGTTCAGCATCCTTTGTTGGTGGTAAAGAAGCTAAGTTTAATTTGCTTTTTATTGTCGATTTTGCGAAACGTTCGTAGTGGACTTCTTCCAAGCTTTCCTTTTATATGTTGCCACCATACAAAGCAAGGATCTTATGGATCTTCCAGGGCATAGTCAGACCCATACTTTCTTATGGGGCAAATGTGTGGTGGCCTAAAACATCGCAGACAACCACCAGGAGAGCTTTTGATAAGGTGCATGTTTAAGCGCTACTGGCGAATTTACATCGTGTCCTCAACGTGCACTTGAAGCCATTCTTGGCTTACAGCAGCAGCATGTATGCTTCGCAAGGAAAGGTCAGGGTGGGTCATCTTAGTATCTTCGAGCAGGTCAACATTAACGACCTAGAAGTTCGAATAGATGCTATGGCCAAGAGATTTTCTTTTGAAATAGGTTACAAGGTAACCATAAATAAAAGAAGCCAGATACTTGACAGAGGATTCCAGCTTCTGTCACAGGCCCAAGTCTGGTATACTGACGGATCCCGGAAGGACAGGAAAACAGGCGCAGGGGTGGTTGGTCCAGATGTGGAACTATCCATTCCGCTTGGTGCCTCACCTTTCCAGGCGGAAGTATATGCTATACAGTTTGGAGCTCAGGAATGCCTAAATAAGCCTGCAAGAACTCCAACATCTACATTTGCTCTCACTGCCAAGCTGTGCTCCTAGCTCTTTCCTCTCAAGTTTTTGAGTCAAAATTAGTCTGGATCTGGAGCTGCTACTCGAAACTCCAGCTACTGTCTAGGGACAACCAAGTAACCTTGGTCTGGGTCCCTGAACATGAAGGAGTGAACGGTAATGAAAAAGCGGATGAACTGGTTAAAACCGGAGCTAAATGTCCGTATACTGGTCCCTACCCGACATTTGGCCTACCAAAAGGCCACTTTAAGGGAGAACTGCTTAAGTGGGAAAACAGGCAACTGGATCTCCTTTTGTGTAGTGCGTCCGGTATGAGGCAACTGATGAAATTCTTCAACTCCTCTCATCTTCAGATGCGCCAACTTATTGGACTTAGCAGAAAGTCGCTCAGACTATTTGCTAACGCAGTCATTGGTCATGGCGCCTTTCGTGACTTCCTGAAGAAGATATGCAAATCCGAGAGTGTGAACTCTTTCGACTGTGAGAAGAGGAAGACGAAACCTCGATGCAAGTCGTATGTGAGTGAGCAGCACTTGCAGCTCGAAGGCTGCAAATCAATGGAAGGACAATTATATCTCCAATCTAGCTCCAAAGGCAATAATCGACCTAGTTAAGACTCGATTTTGCCTAACCACTTTAGGGGAAGGCACAATAGACCAACTATGGTCGTAGTGTCCACAAGATCCTGGAGGCCTAGCCGCCCCACTCTTAACATTAACATAGGCTGTATCAGTCAAAGACATACATATTTGGAATTTATAAACTGCATAATTGGGAATTATGAGACTTGGTATTGGTACTGTCACAGCTAATCTGAAGGAGCAATATGAGATTGTGTATTGGTACTGCCACAGGAAAAAGTTAGAGCAAGCACAAATTGGAACAGGGCTGTACTTGTTCCAAAGTAACAGGTTGTTCCAATTTTACCCATCTCTAGTGATAAGCAACATTTCGCATAATGAATTCTTGTTCTGGTAGTCCTTCATGGTTGAGAGATCTGTACAAGTTTACATAAATGAGAAATCCGGAGAGGAGCATAAAGCTATTTTTAAACGATTAAAAGAAATTCTTAGTTTGGTGCTCTACTTTTAATTAATTCAACAAGAAAACTTTTATTCTTGAGAATTTCATTTAAAAAGAAAGTTCTCAATCAAAAATATATCTGATATCTATTCCCGAGCAGACACGAGTATCCAGCAATTTATCATAAATTGAAATTTCTCCCCCACAGAAAAAATATTTGAACGCTGTCATTATTCTTTGCCTTAAACCGTACCCCCGGAATATACAAGCCATGAACAAAGCCGAAAAAATAGAGCAGCGGGCCGGTCAACAGGCGACATCTACAGTCTTCTTGCCTTGTCCCTGCAGTAAGACAGTTTTTCATATAAAAGTTGCTTGTATTTTGTTCAAACGTTATAATTTCCATAAAGTTGTTCTAGATGCTATTTTTTTTACAACTATTACAAAGAAAACATATTTGGCTGCAATTTGTGTTAACTTCATTTTGCTGTTGGAGCGACAGTTTTGGGCTTTGGGACCTATTTAAGATGAGATTTTAGTTTTTCCTCCATGACGAGTATACAAAAAGCAGTGAGAGTGAGCTTTTACTGTATGCTGTACCCGGCACGTTAAAGGTCGAAACACAATTCCACCGTTTCGATCCGATTCGTACAAATGTCAAATTTGCTTATATGAGACATACGTGCAATTGGACACATTAAACCGAAATGGATCGAATCGAAACGGAGAAGTTGCGCAAAGCTCAGCTTTTACGGATGACATAACCTAGAAAAATCATCTGTAAAGATTTCTTTATACTCAAAGATGCATGAAAAGGCTTTTGTTGAGGAAATAAAAAAAGACATGAATTATATGACAAAAAAAGAATGTTTTCATGGATGACAGACAAAATCTGGCAAAATTTTACAGTCAGTTGTTTGAAACCGAACGGAACAATTGTACTCATACATCCGTTTAGATCGAAACATCGGAACTGTGTTTGGCACTTAAGGCCTTTTAATGTGTCGGTGCCTTCGGCGACTTTATGGCTTGTATTATTTATTCCGGGGGTTACGCTTAAAACCATTCAAAAACATAAACGAATTTGACAATGAAGCTTCAGTTTTGACAATAGAGCTCCCCCGTCATCTCATTCACTCCTATGTATAATGTCCTGCTCTTGAAAAATCATGCTCTTGTACACGAATTATACAAGTTTCACTTATTCCTGTTTGCTATATATTCTGTGAATATATCTGACATGATTATTGCCAGGTTTGCGGAATGGTAAATATAACCATATTTGAAAAGAATATTTTAGAAAGTGCAGAAAACTTTTATCAAGTGCGTTAAGTGCTTTTTACGATGAAAGTACCACAAAAGTGTGGATGATTCCATCACTGAGTGTAGCCTTTGCGAAGGTAAGGGGCCAAGCAATTACTGAAAGACTATTTTCCTGTGTTGATAGTAGTTTAGACTTTATGGTATACATAAAATCAATATCTATAGCTTTCCATAAGAATCAATATAAAATATTTTAGAGAATCGGACTAGCACACACACATATAGATTTCTGTTTCATAGCTTGGGAAGTATTTCTTGAGAGTTTTGGTTTCATGGAATTTTATCGCATAGAGAAATACTTATACATAGGAAATTCCAATTAATTGTGTAATATTTCATTAGTCCGACAAAAATAGCTATACATCTCCATGCATACATATAACTTCACATCACCCATACATACCTAAAGCATCTCTTATACCAGGTGCATTTTCCTCATAATGAGGATAGCTTTTTTTCAAGACACGGTCCCATGCATTTCTCTTTTCAGCTCTGTTGGTGTAAATTTCTTTTGAAAAATCCCAAATTGATGGCTCTGCTTTGATATTGGAAATAAATTCAACGATGTCGACATCCATTTTAATATTTTTCCGACTTCACTGAAACAACAAATTCACAGTAAAATTATTGCTCTACCGCCGCACACAAAATAAAAGTAGCACACCACACAATAAAACCACACACGACACGTGTCTTCTCGTGTCTTGCATTCATTTGAAACTAACTACAAATTTTAGTCGCTTTTACTTGTAAGAGAAGAGAGAAGTAGCGCGATAAAACACAGTTGCTGCTGGGCTGGCTGCTTCTGCTGTTCCTTGATATTTTAATGGCGGGGCACCCAAACATGCTGCGATGACGACCACACACATCAACCACACAATCGGAGCCGCTGAACGCTGAAAGCTTGCCGGTAAAGCAGTGCTTTGTCTATAGGTTAGGCAGAGTGCTGCTAAAAAAGTCGAACACATTCGGATCTGGAAGAGAACACAACTACAGAAGTGGTCGACACCGCATCATTGAATGTGCGCTCACTTGGGCTGCGCAGTGTGAGTGAATTTTGAGTTTGTGTTGGGTTTGTGTGTGTATGTATGTACGAACAGAAAAATTTCATTAAACTCCTACATAATGTCTAGTCCATGGCCCCATGAGCATAGAATAGTGCGCTGCTGAGAGTGAACGTGACATGACACGAGATGTACAATTCAGAGAAAAATGAATTTTTTCAATTAAAAAAAAAAAAATAGGAAAAAAAGTTTGTAGGTATTTAAGTGCAAAATGCCCATCAGTATCGAGTGAAAAGAAGAGTTGAAGGTGTGTTTCAATCAACAACTACCTAAACTTGTTTGGATGAATTATTGTCATGCTGCGTTGGGTACCCGGCGGTTAAATAAAAAATGTTTCTGGGCACTGAAGAGGGCCCAGCACGGTCGTTTGGAAAATTTCAAGAGTTGTACGAGATGCTTTCAAAACGGAGTACTTTCGAAAAAAATGAAGTAGGGTAAATACTAGTACCCGGACATCTCAATCATTTTATTGCTATTAAGAATATGCAATAAATTTAACGTTTTTTTTATTATTTAAACTGTTTACATTTAGCAAGTAAATAAAGGGTTTTCCAATAAGAGGTGTTATTTTGATATTCAAAGAAAAATGCCATTTTTTGAGATAAATGATCGGATCTTTATTTCATTATAAAGAGGAAGGTATGCCGTTAATAATGGAAAATAACATCAGCCAAATGACCACCACGACAACGCCTACAGGACCATATCGTTTTCATGTAATTTTCCATAACCAAATCGCAAAGTGGCTGCCCTATGTCCTCGATAGCCTCACGAATTCCATCTTTGAGGTCTTGAATCGACGCTGGGCTGTTGGCGTAGACCTTCTCTTTCACGTGGCCCCAAAGAAAGAAGTCGCAAGGTGTTATGTTAAGTCACAAGATCTCGGTGGCCAATTGTGATCACCTCTTCGAGAGATAACACGGTCCGGAAACTTTTCCCGTAAAAGATCAATGGTTTCATTGATTGTATGGCACGTAGCGTCGTCTTGTTGAAAGTAAACGTTGTCCGGATCAATACCATCCAATTCCGGCCATAAAAAATCATTAATCATCTGTCGATAGCGCAATCCATTCACCGTAACTGTTGCTCCAGCCTCATTTTCGAAAAAGTAAAGTCCAATGACCCCGCGGGACCATAAACCGCACCAAACAGTCACACGTTGAGGATAGAGAGGCTTTTCAACAATAACTCTTATGTTTTCCAAGCCCCGGATGCGACAATTTTGCTTGTTGACGAAGCCATCGAGGTGGAAATGGGCCTCATCACTCAAGATGAGTTTTCGATGGAATTCCGGATCATTTTCATGCATTTCAAGGACCCAATCAGCAAAGACTCGACGTTGTTGATGATCGGCCGGCTTGAGTTCTTGTGTTAACTGAACTTTATAAGCCTTAAGACCCAAATCTTTATGCAAAATACGGTGTAATGACGTTTGTGGAATGCCTAATTCCAAAGAACGACGAGGAATGGACAAACCTGGATTTTCTTCAACACTTTCGGCTACAGCAGCAATATTCTCGGCTGTTCTTGAGCGACGTGCACGGGTTTTATTCTTCACATCACTAACTTGTCCAGACAGCTCGAATTTTTCTACCAATTTCTGTATTGCGGTCCGACAAGGTGCTTCACGACGACCCAAAAATGTTCGAGTTTTACGAACCGTCTCTGCCACATTTTCACCATTTTTATAGTGAATTTTAATAATTTCAATGCGTTGTTGAAACGTTGTATCGTTCCATTTTTATTAATGGCGTAGTTTCTACTTGTCAAATGTCAAAAAATGACAGCTCCAAAAGTGACATTTACCGAAATATCGGGCTAATTAAAATAACACCTCTTATTGGAAAACCCTTTATAAAGATGAAAAACGACTATCACAAAAATAAAAAACAACATTTCTGGTAACCAAGTTACCAAGTACGAGGAAAATATTGTAGCTAAGAAATGTTATTAACAAAAAAATTTCCTAATGTTCAGGCACACACCCAAGTTTCTATCTTTTACCAGAGCAATGCAATTCCTCGGCCCTTTATTTTTTCTTAGATATTTTGTGGAAATTTTCTTTTAGAATTTATACGCATTTTTGGATCCCGACAAAAATTTTTATGAGCGTAGACGCTTAAATATGCAATAAAATTTTTTTTTAAATTTACAGAAAATGTTTGGTTGGCCCACTTTTTCAAAATTTTATCTAGTATTTCCAGCAAAAAATTGTAGTAAAATGAGTGCAAGTGTAGTAGATTTTAAAAAAGTTTTCAAAATATTATTGAAGATAATATTGGAAATTAGCACATAATATATGGCTTAGCTGAAAACTTACAATAACTTCAAAACACATTAGGTAAGTCCCACATCAGACACTGATGTTCTGATTATCAGCAGCGCTAATATCTTAATAAGGCATGTTACATTGTAAGAGCAACTGATGTATTGATGTGATACTGATCTGTTGATAATCAGCAAGTAATTTGCATGTTGCTGATTTGTACTGGCATTAGTAGATTTTTTTTTTTTTTTGCAAACTAATTAAGTCGTGTGCAGGTTACTGCAAGAGCGATAAATTTGGAAAAGTTTGGAGAGAAATCTCGTCGTAAATTGGAACAGATGGTAGGTTTTCTTGTGGAATTTTTTTATTAAATTTTACTTCATACTGAAGAGTATTAGAGTTTCTTCCAATTCGAAACGCTTCTTCCAATCAATTTTTGAAGTTCAAATTTACAATTTAGATTAACATGGATTTTTTTCCATTTTCCAGGAGGCGTTGAGCTTCCTGGATTCTATCATGTATGATTGTTGGACTTTATCGTTTATCATGAATGTTGGCTCAATTTTATTATTGATCATGAATGATACGTTAATTTCATTTAGATGTAAATGCCATCAACAAATCCCGACTATATTAATATATAATCCACCAGATACCCAATTTTTCCATTTATTTAACTTTTTTTCTTCCATTCTTTAATAATAATAGCAGCAAAAGCTCTTCCTCCTCGGTGAATTCCATTTTAAGTGCATGTAATTTTGAAATAAAAATTAGATCACTTTAAGTAGATGTAGCACATCAATAGTCTGGTGTGGCACTTGCCTTACGGAGTTTTATTTAAAAACTCATAATACCTACATGTTACGTTAAAATTTGTTTGCACATAGCTATAGGGTCATTTTACAGAAAATCGAGAAATATTATTAAATGTTTTCATCGCCCATCTCCGATTTTGATGAAATTTTTCAGGAAGTTCGTTATATTGCTAATAGTACTTTGCTGAAAAGGCATAAACTAATTGGTGTAATTATTTTCTGATAAAAATTATGTAGTTACCTTTCTGTGATATTTATATTTTCTTTTTCTTCTTTCATAGTATGCGTGTAATGCTTCCATTATTTTTATATGAATCACTTTCCAGCTATTATGGGGCTCATTCTACACGAATTCGACAAATGTTCTGAATAGACCATCTCCAATTTTGATGAAATTTCACAGGAAGATTGATTATATTGTTAATAGAACTTTGCTGAAATATTTTCATTCATGACGGAGATACGGCATTTTTAAATTGGAAAAAAAGTGGGAAATTTTGCTTGCTAGGTGTAGCTTCAACATTAATATATTAGAATATGCGCATTGCAAACCCATGAAATAAACGTTATTTATTTTAGGAAGCTTTGAAGTTCTTAACAAATATTAATCGACGTTTGTTTTTTTCAAAATTTTTTTTTCAGTGATAATGGATATGTCCGTAATCTTTGAATATCTCAAAATGATCAGTCTAGGGTTTTTTAATTCTTTTTGTGTTTTAATGAGTTTTGAGTACCGATAGTCAAAAATTGTTTATTATTCACTTTCTGTATGTGCAATCCAACAGTTAATAAATTTGTGAAGTTGGAAGTGAAATAGTTACCTTTAACTGTTATTGGAAAAATGCGAATATATGTCTCTACAAAGTTTTTCTATTGTTTGAGGTACGTGGCTTTATCGTGGCTGCGGGAGCACAAGTTTTTGTTTATTTTTGTTAGTTTGGTCTTAACACCACTTATGTTACCGTTCATTATGGCAAAGTTTTTCAGAACACAAATCTAATTAAATTTGAAAGAGGAATTTTACAACTTTCTAAAAAATTACATATATGTAGGTATACATACATATGTATGTACTTTTATAAATTTCAGCTGCGGTAAACTCTTTCAACTTTATTAAACCGAAAAGCTTAACTAAAGCTAGATTAGATTAGATTTGTGAAAAAAGCTAAGAATTTGGAAAAAAGTTTTAGAAAAACTTTTTATATTTACGATTCAAATCAAATTATGAAATACAAGAGAAAAAACAACCACCTCGTCCGGTTTTTGAAGCCGCGACCTGACGGTTTCCGGGCGACTGTTCTTACCTCTGAGCTAACGGCACAGATGTCTTTACCTCTTGTAGCCTATTAAACGACATATGCTTCCAGCTGGCATTAACCAGTAACGATGGAAGCGAACAAATAAATTCGTAATTTTTATTTATTTATTAAAATTTCTAAAGTGTAATAGAAATTATTTACTACGGAGTAGGGTAGTAAATCGCTAAAATGTGTAGTAGATCTACTACAATTGTAGTAAAGTGGGATCTTTGGATACAATACTTTCATTTGTACCTTTATCGGCTTCCAATTGCCAATAAGCATTCATTTTTTGTAATGTCAGTGTAAAACAACAGTTAGTAGATCGTTGATGAGCAAACTAAATATAAGAGGGCCTAATATGGATCCCTGAGGCACACCAAATGTCATACTAACTCTGAAGTAGACGAGATTACCGACTTTAACCCGTTGGCAATGATTTGTTAAAAAGCTATTAATAAGCTTGGAAGCAGGGGAACTAAAAGTGAGATCACTCTTTGCCCCACTTGTAGGAAATCCGGTTGCAACTTTGAAATTTTAAATGGGAACCTTTAGATTTTATCACGTGTTATAATTCTACATGGAAAAATAACTAACTTTCATATCAAATATTTATTTCAAATTCCTAACGGGATTCATGGATGTGGGACTATCGTGAAAAAAAAATATATATATAGTATATATGGTACACTCCGCGACAACTGGATAGCACACTCCCTTCAAAAAAACGATTTGGAGGTATTTTTGTATAGAAGGGTATACAAGTTTTTGCAGGTAGGCATTCTCTCTGTTGCCTAAAGGTAATTAGGAAGTTTCTACCTCTCCCAACCCGCTCATATTCTGGGAAATCCCAATTACCTGAAAAAAGAGTGCGACAAGTGGATAGCACAGAGGAAAGGATTTTAAAACTAAACTCAAATTATTTACGGAAAATATATTTTAATAATATGGATGGCCACCCTTCTTTTCAATTACTTCTAACATTCTTGATCTTAATGACTTAAAGAGCATTTTAACATGTTTTTTTGGCATCCTTCCCCAAGTAGTCTTTATAGCATTTGTGCTGCTCAACATTGGCATATTGGCGCCCTCTTTGGTACACTATCCATGAAAGATGCCCCACGCGTTCTCAATTATATCTGGGTCAGAGGAAACAGCTGACCTGTCAAGGGTCTGGACTCCGTTGCGCTCAAAGTATTCTTTAATTTTTGGAGCCATGTGAATTGCGGCGTTGTCTTATTGAAAAATGTAGTCGTTTCCAAACCAGTTGTTTTTGGAGTGGACGATCTCTTCGTTTACGAGTTTGATGTAATCATTGCTGTTCATACGACCACTCACAAAACGGATATTCGTCCTTTGACGATACATAATGCCTCCCCTGACCATAATGCCACCTCTACCTTGCTGTCGCCCTGTTGAAAATAATTCGTCTTTTCTTAGGTCATGAAAATAATGTTGGAAACCATCAGGACCATCAAGGCAGAACCTCTTTTTATGAGAAAAAGTGACCTTTCTCCAGCGTTTCTTCCAACCGATATGTCTGTTTGGGAAGGCCAGTCGAGCTTCACGATGAGTTGTTGAAGACGAAGCTTTCTTTTCAGCCTTTTCCTCTGAAGATGTTCTGCTTATACTAAACGGCGTTGGTAGGTCCTTAGCTTCTTTTGCACGTCCGTAATGCCAGCTGTCGTCGCAATTTCCCTTGTTGTTGATGCTGAATTCGACGCTTCTCGTAACACAGCCCTCTCATCTCTAACAGAAATGGCATAATCGTAATAGTAATAATAGTAATAATTTAAAATATAACACCCTGTTATTATAAAAATGGTATAAAGTTAGGTCTCTTAAATTATATATATTTTTTTTTGTAATTTTTGGTGTGATTTTGCTTTATCATTTACAATTAAAATCATTGAGGAGTATTTTTCCAAAATTCAATAAAACGAGAATTTCACATCAAGAGGTCATTTATCAAGATTCAATGATTTACACTAACACTTAAAACTGGACTCTAGCATTTCAAATAAAGTAAAGTTAAATATCATCTATGAAATATTTTATGTTTTTTTTTTTACATTGTGGAGGTATTTTTCTATACCCGAAAATCCTCGATATCATCGGCACACTTAATTATTTCTCGCATTGTTTACATAAAACAATCGAATTGAATCGAATTGAATCAATCGTATTCAAAACAACAAAGGACAACAGCAACAACAACAAAATATAACTTTGATCCAAATATTTCTGTCAAAAATTATTTTCTTGTTTTGATGAAAAACTGAAAAAATATCTTTCTGTCGTCTCTCTAAAAGTTTCATAAAAAAAAAAGAAAGAAGAAGCTATGCCACAACGAATGGGTTGGAAATGAAAAAAATCCTTTTTACTATATATCCTTCGATAAGACATGTTTTTTGGGGGAGGGGAAGGAGAATGAGGGGATGTTGGGTAATTTTCATTTCCAAAGTCGAAATGACACTATCTGCCCATGTAAAGCTTCGATTTTGCCGTATCTCAATAAATTCCAGAATATTTGTATCTGCACAACACAAAACATGTACACTGGCCGCCTTGAAATGAATAAGGATGTAAGGCCGGGCATCGATTTGCTCCTGCTTCTGTATCCAATTGTATTGTGTAAAGGGCTTTTGTCAAATTTATGGGACCTACTTCTTCTATATCGCTCTACACTTTTGCTTTGGGCACAATAGCTGTTGCTTTTGTTGTTACTTTTGTATGCTGCTTCATATAGTATATGTAGTATATGTGTATATCTGGACATACTCTACTAAAAGTATGAACATTTGTATGTATGTATATCTACAAATGTAGATGCTTTTGTCCTGGAATTTGGGTAGTCGTACGATAAAACGGTTGAAACATCCATAAATACAGTATAGGGTCACTCAGATCAAAATTGTCCATCTCGAATTCTGGTGGAATTGAAAGACCTCAGCATAGAGCATAAGAAACGATGCTATTCACAGAATTTGGAATGTTTCATTTGATTGCATCTAATATGAAAGGAATTTTGAAGAATTTTCGTGTAGCATTCATTTGAACGCGCGCTTCTCTTATAAATGAATGTGAAAGGGATTTAATAGAGGAAGCGAAGAGCAGAGTAGAGTTGAGTAAAGCAAAACCAGAAGGGGGGTAGTTCATTTTTGTATACACATGCAAGCTTACAATCAATTATATATGAATATCGAATTTGTGACAATCAATTTTAAGGGTTGGTCTAAAAACACCATGTATGTGTATGTGTAGTAGATATATGATATATATTATGTCCTTGGTCAGCAAGGACTAAAGGGGAGAAAATTACCACTTAGTAAAAATGTTATTATCTTAATGGATTAGAAGACAATGAATGGAAACAGGAAACATAATTTATCAGCTAAAAATTATATGTTGTCATTGGGAAAGTATGGTTATGTTATCGAAAAAATTGGGTGTGCACGTATTCTATCCTTTATACAAATTTTTAGAATTTCTTCTTATGGCCGACGGTTAATTTGAAAGTGGACATATAAAAGAAGCGGATTTTGAGTTAGAATGTTTCCCTTATTCTAGGTTAACTAGAAAAATTTATTTATACTCAGTAACATAATATTACCTTTCAAAATAATGTCATATTACGAAAAATGTATTTTTGATAAGGTGGCAACAATTTTTAACACATTGGAGATCATAGGAAATGATAGGGCTGATATGCTAACCAGATCCGGCTTTAGTTCTCCCTTCCTTGGAAAAGAAACCGTTATAGTCATTGCAACCTCGGTGATCAGGTCTCTGATCAAAGTGGATGTTTGCATGAAACATCAGGAAGCGATGGGTGAACCTGAGCACTTGCAGGTGTAAAAAACGTTTTTTTTTTTATGCTTAAAATGAATTTTACTGATTTTCTCTTGGCATTATCACGGGCCATAGTTATAGTTTCTCGTTCTGTTGTTGGCAGTCCTGAGTGTATGTTCTTCCTGGAAGGAAAGCCTGAGACAACCGAACATTTTCTGTGCGCTTATCCATCCTTTGCCTGTCGCAGGCTGGATATGCTTATACCCTAGACAGACTGTTGTCGCCATAATGACTTAATTTTTAATTAATTGGAGTCAAATGTGCAGTATGTAATACAAATGAAGTCCATCAAAGACCCATTTACAACATTTCGCTTCATTTTCAAATGACCAAATTTTATTCCATTTAGGGAAATTGCAGTAAAGGGGCCACTTACCACAATGCTCAATTCTCCTGATCCGGGGGAGTCAGCACAGTGGTTTACTGGGGCTATACAGACTCTCTTCACCACACATGTACCACTCAAATCGATTCGATCCAGGCTTTTGATGTCCAAAATCCTCCTACTACCAGATGTACGGCTCAGTTGTCAGATGCGTGATATCGCGTATGGAGCCTGGAAAAGGCTGAAAACTGACGAGACTTACAGAGACTTCAAGCGACTTCGAAATTCGGCAAGTCATCTCATTAGGGCTAAGACCAGAGAGTTCACACTGCACTGCTTCGATGGTCCAATTAACTGGAAGAAAATTAGGAGTTTGGGCATTGGATCTAAGACTGGAACGAGTTCGTGTATAGATCCGGTTGAGTTTAGTGAGTTCATTCATTCCGCATCGACTGCTGGCTCCCGTGGAATTATGCATGGAGACTCTCATAATGTTGACCAGGGTATTACAACTCGAACTGATGGGGATGGCTTTGCTTTTCGAAATGTTAGTGAGGAGGAAGTAATTCTTGCTATCTCGCGAATCAGGTCTAATGCGGTGGGGCATGATGGTGTTCCTATCAAATTCCTCAAAACTATTCTGCCTCATTTAATATCGGTGATTACCCAGTTATTCAACAAGCTCCTCACTTGTTCATACTTCCCGATCTGCTGGAAGCTTGGCCTCATCACTCCGATTCCTAAGATTTCCTCGCCAATCTCGGTGGGTGACTGGAGACCAATCACTGTTTTACCCTCGATATCAAAGGCGTTTGAGTCATTGATGACTGACCAAATTGCGGAACACGTTAGCAATAATAATTTTCTCTCAAAGTTTCAGTCTGGCTTCAGGAATAAACACTCCACTTGTACTGCTCTTACGTCGGTGGTCTCAGATATTCGTTCGCTTTGCGATTCGGGGAATGACGTCATTCATATTCTCCTTGATTTTAAAAAGGCATTTGAGTCAGTCCCGCATGTGCTTCTGGTTGATAAGCTGCGAAGTCAATTTAGCTTCTCGTCTTCTGCATGTAGGCTAATCTCTTGCTATTTAAATCAAAGAACACAGACTGTGGTGTCCAATGGGAGAATGTCCTCTTCTAAGTTGGTTTTATCAGGAGTGCCCCAAGGGGCGGTATTGGCTCCGGTCTTGTTCACGCTCTTCATCAACGATATAACTCGGGAGTTACATGGTGCTCATTTTCATCTTTATGCTGATGATATACAAATCTCTGCCGGAGCTCTAAGGGACGGCCTTCCTTCTCTGATCTTTGACATTAATGTGATTCTCTCCAGAGTTTCTAATTGGTGCATTGCTAATGAACTTGATCTGAATCCTGAGAAGACGCAAGCAATAATCTATACTAGTGGGCATAGTGGTGTCTCTTCAGCTGCTCTCCCTCCCGTTACTCTTCTCGGTCGGAGCATTCCAATATCCCCAGATCCAGTGAAAAATCTTGGGCTATTGATGGACCAGAGACTCGCCTGGGGTCCCCATGTTAACCGTATTTGCTCGCGAGTATATTTTGGCCTTCGGACGCTCTATGCTGTATCGGTCTTTCTGCCTGAGGGTATTCGGGCTGGTCTGGTGCCCCATTTTCTGTATGCGGATGCTGCTGTCTACCCCTTGCCTGCCCTTGCAATCTTGAAATTGTCTCGTGCGCTTAATGCTTGTGTGAGATATGTTTATCGTCTGAATAGGCGGGCGCATGTGTCTGCTCTCGCGGAGGAGTTTCTATCTTGCACACTATCTAAGTTTCTTGAGTACAGAACTCTCCGTTTTATTTTTCGTGTCAAACTTGGTTTGATGCCTCCTTACATTGGTGAAAGGTTTGATTGGAGTACTAGGGATAGAACGAGGATCATTCTCCGTCGAACACGAACTCAGTGGGGTGGAAGAACGGTCTTTTCTAAGGGTGCAGTCATCTGGAACTCTCTCCCTAGGGAGATTAGGGAATCTGCTACCATGAGCTCATTCAGCGAAAGGCTTCTTAAAAATGTGAGTGAGACTGGGTTACGTTAGATTATTGAGCTCTTTCCCTTCCTCTTGGTCTTGCTTGTGCTGATGTGTGCTACCGTGTTAGTTTTAGGTATGGTCTTAATGTTATGGTGTTTCCACAGTATTAAAAACTTTCTTAGTGTTTTTATGGTTGCAAAGTTCGAGGTTTTGTGGCGTTATCGGCTGTGATTATTCGAACGTCCTCCCTCATTCGATCCTGTGAATATCAAGACTGATTTACTAATAATTGTACTGTTGCCTGACTTTATTGAGAGTTGAGTGTTCAGTGTGGATGGTGTTGTAGTTTTAATATCTCTTATGACTGGATAGTTTGATTTAGATCTTTTTGACTTACAGTGAATTACTTTGAATAATATTAAGGTACCTGATTGACTTACCTGATTTAACTTGTAGGTTTAAGGTTTTCGTATTGGAAAAAAAAACTTCTTTAGTACCTGTACTCAGTCACTTTAAGTGTTACACTATTTACTTTATTTTTATTGTTTTCTAGAGTTTATGCTTATATTTAATATAAAAAACTACTGTAGATCTATGTACCCACCGTTTTAAGGACGTGGCCTCGGCCAGGGTCTTTCAATAAAATATTTTTGTATTGTATTGTACTTACCGTCATTATGACCTGATTTTATTGGAAAGTGGCGAGTTTTTCCAATATAGTAAAGTTAGCAGTGGCAGCCATCAGCTGATTATGAAAGAAATTTCTTTGCCGCCTTCTTCTCTTTTTGGTATCTTTCAACAATAAAAATTGTCTCCTACTAAATGCTTTGCAACTACAGAAAATATTTGCACATTTTCTTGATAGTATTTAATTAAATTATTGAACTCTGCCATGATCCTTACTCACATTGAGGAACTGTCAATGACATTCTAAATAAAATAATTTTCGTCCATAGTGTGTCACATCTTCATTTCCTTGAAATGACTGAATTTAAAAAAAAAATCATTATGACCACATTCTGTCCAGGGTATTAGGTTGGCTTTCCTGCCTGTAGATGGGCTGAAAAACTTACTTCACTTCATTAAGAGGACAGGAGGGTTTTTGTTAAGAGTTGATTAGTATAATGAGCCGTTTTGGCCTCTGTGATGGGATCTTACGTCACCCTGCTTAAAACAGATTTTATTTATACTTCTCCTTGTATAAAGAGCGAAATTGTCAGACCGGCTGTAACCATCTTGATTCCTTTATCGTTCCTGAAGGGCTGACCTCTTGCATATATAGAAACATATGATAATCGGTTGGTGATGCAGGAATATGTTACATGAAAGCTTTTAATTTTAATTGTGTCAATGCGTCAAGGTTTTGAATAAAGATGGGAAATGGTTTAAATACCTTATTTGCAGGGATATTTCTGAATTTGATTATTGAAAAGCTGAAAGTCGGTATTTTTGATGGTCCATAGATCAGGAAGTTAGTGAAAGATTCAATTTTTACGAATTTTATAAATAACATTGAGAAAAACGCTTTGAATACGTTTTTTGTTCTGTTTATTAGAAACTTAATTAGAAATAAAAAGTCAAAACTCTATTCTCAGCTAGTTCAAGGGATGGTGAACAACTAATTACCAAAACTACTTAGATGCAAAATTACCATTAGGCTGCATTTCTTCCATAATTATCTGGTCCGTTTCCGTGAAAGTCTTGGTGATTTGAGCGGCGAGTATGGGGTAAGGTTCCATCAAAATATTCGAACTACTTGCATTGAAGAACGCTATCTGGAACGCTGGAAGTCTAATATGATGGCCGACTATTTCTGCAGCTCCAGTGAACTAATCAAGAGAAGGAACTTTTCATACTCAGCAATTTTACATGAGGAAGTTTTTTTTTCCAAATTAATAATAAAATGTTAACTGATAAAAATAATATTAATATTTAAAAACCTAGAGCTTTCCAAAGAAAACAAAAGTCAAATGTCGAAAATATATTTAAAAATATAAAAATGCTGTTGAGCGGTGTTATTCAACTGTATGCATTCAGAAGAATTCTAACGAAATGCCTCCTTTATGTGAGACGTATCTGTCATAAATTTCTTACTATATTGACGATGATTAGGCAAAACTTGTTATACTGCCATGGAACTCGTTTCTAATGTCTCCGCCACTATTTTTTGTATCACACCAAGAATCCGTATAATTTTTTTTTTCAAGAACCACTAAATACACCACAAATATTTTTGTCATTAAACAATTGTCTTAGCTTGCTTTTCAGTGTAGATGGCCTTCAATGCTAAGATCCACAGTTTCAAATCTCCATAACTTGAAGAATTTTCGCCATTTTGTACTAAACCGCAGGTGTGCCTTGAAAAACAGCTCGGTATACACTCAGTATGTAGAACATTGGAATTCAATATTAAAACTGGGGAAATTTTCGTGGTATACAGAGATTATCTCAATATGACCCTAGTTATAAACCATTAATCACTTAATGCACGAACCTTTTATATTCGAATTTTATATTGCAATGTTGGCTGCAACTTCTTCTGACATTTAGTATTTCACACTTGTCAAGCTGAAGTGACAAATGTATTGTAAATACACAAATTTATTATAAGTAAATAGACAAGTAATCTCACAATATTTGCTCTCATTTTGCAGGTACACCAATATTTGTCAAATTAAATGACAAATCAAATGACAGTTCTTTAATTAATTCCTCAGTATCGTAAACCGCAAGTGTGTTTCTGAAATTCTATATTTCAATATGATATAATTCTAATATCAATATATCAATATCAATACCACAAGTCTGTCTCCGGTGTTAGGTCGAAGCTTGTCATCACTGATACCTTTTATTTTTTTTTAAGATTATCGGTTTTGAACCTAACTAATTGCACAAATTTTTCTGATACGCATTTTAATTTTGAATACACACATACACCTTCAAATTTCTATGTAGGTAACAAAATTCGTTGTTAGCATCCTCATAGTATCAACTTTCAAAGAATTGAAGAATCCTTTTATCCTCATGGTCCAAATAAAAAGTAAGAAAAGGATATATATATTTTTACAATATTTCATTTTCGTTTAACAATAAAATTTTCACATTGACAATAATTTTAACTTCCTCGATATGACTGACTTCCTATGTAACTGCATCGAAGCAATAAACTTTTCAAAAACAAACTTACACACATCAATTTCCTGGGGAATAAGAAATGAAATTGATTTTTACTACGTTTTTATTGCGCTATTAAAAATTGTAGAAAAAAAAGCCACACATACAAAATCTTTTTAGTTATTCATGGCTCAGAAGGCTTCAAGGATTAATTCCATTCCAAGTGCGTTCCATTTGAATCATATTCTCTCTATCTCTCTCTCTCTCATATATCCCAGGGAAATCATAGTAATTGAGTGAAAATTGAAAGCAGTAACTTTACTCACAGTCTGCAATGGCTGTAAAAATTGTGCGATATAAAAGTGAAGGAATTTAGCTAAAATCTTCTCACACATAAAGTAGCTTCCATGTCCTTATTTTATTCGAATCTGTACATTTTTATGTCCCTTTTCATTTTGCGCTTAAGCCGGCAATCGTTATTTTTATTCTTGCGATTTCATTGGCTCTGCACACATCATCCATCCGTTGAATACCATAAATTTCGGTACGAACATTATATCGCGTTACGCAGCAGTGTGGTGATATGGTTATCAGAATTCATCTTATTGCACAAGGGATTAAGGATGTTATGTATATTGTAAGCTAAGAGGATCCTGTTCCAGTTTATTTTTTTCTTCTTCTTCTTCTTCTTCGTTTTGTGACTATTGCCAGGAAAAAAGTGATACTTAAATTGTAATGCGATGAGTTTCGGGTATATTCCTCATTATAGACGTATTACTGATAACATGAAATTGGAGGCTACGTCTCATTTTATGGGTAGATGAATTTCTACAAAAGTTGTATGCTTTTAATATTGGGAGGATGAATTAGGATTTTTTCAAATTAATCCAATTTTAGTTCAGTGGTTGACTACAATTTGTATTGTTAGTAGAATATATTTGGGTAGGAAGGGGGTGGTGGATATTATGTTGTTGTCGCTTTCCAAAATATTTTTGGGGTTAACTTATTATTGTACGTAGGATAGCAAGTTTCCGGTATTTATTGGATATGTACTGAGCTATTTAATTCTAGCATTTATTCTTATTGAAATTTAGTGTAGAGGAAAAACTATCTAAAACGCAATGAATATGTAAAGGAATGTCATCAGGGTTGGCCAACTTTTTTAGTTTTGCCCATAACTTCGGATTACAAAAAAGTGAAATGCTGTCAAGATAGACCAGTGCGGTCTAGTTTGGCCAGTCGACGAAAATGTGTTGAAATGATTGAAAATGACCTGGAAAAATTAATTGAATGAAATAAAAAGCCAAATTTTAGTGGCAAATTTTAGCCAAATTTTAGTGGCACATTATTTGGAATAGCATATCCAGCAAATTTCGTTACATTCACGCACTTCTGTCATGCGTTGTCCGAAGAGGGCTTCTTCTACTCTTTTTTGGGCGGGAATCTTCCTTTATGTGGTGTTTTATTGGCGGACTTCATTGTGATTGGTACTGGACGTTGTTTGGCTGTCTTCCAGCACATAATCACAGTGGGCCAACCCTGACTACATGAAGTGGCCAACCTTGAAGACAAGCGCAATTGCTGCATTACGTAACACCACTACCAAATATGTTACAGGATTGAATTTTTCTTTTGGTTTGCTTTCAAGCATGAACAAAACAACACATTCACAATACCTACCTTGATTGCATATTTTCTCCTCACTTTCTGGCCGTATTCACTGCTGATAAAAAAAATTTCTTTGGAATTTCAAATCGTGTCATGTCACGAAAAGTTCGTTCAGTAACAACTGAGAGAAGTTTCCTGCGCTCGAACATTGGTGGCTTTAGTGGTCAAAACTAAAAAAAATGCAGATGACCAACCCTAACGACATTCCCCTACATGTCATGATGTGTCAATAACAAGAATCAAAAGAATAAGATAAGAAATCCGAAAGAAAACCCATTAGTAGAAGGAAACTATAATAAACAGATTTGTGTCCTTATTACCTTTCTGGGAAATATGACCAGTGCCGGATCTAGGAAAGTTTTTGAAGGGGGGCAAACACGTTAGTTACCGCCCCCGCTAACAATGATCTTTATTTGGGGCAAATTTTATTACAGTTCCAGGGTATACTAGGCATCATATGTATACGATAGATGTCCTATTTCTAATGCATACCCTGGAACTAGAACCAGAATTGTTAATAACAATTTGAATTTGAAACAAATGATTGTTAAATAAAAAACAAAAATTAAGATCCATTATAAATCTTAAACGTCGTTTGAATCTGAAACTGTTTTAAAATAAAATGAAAGTAAAAAATCGTATCATTACAAATACAGTTTATTTTATACCAGAGACAGACTTGCAATTTCAATATTGATATATTGATAATACAATTATGTCAATTGGAATATACAATTTCAGAGACACACTTGCGGTTTACGATACTAAGAAATTAATTAGAGAATTTACATTTGATTTATCACTTGTTTTGTCTTTTGCCTTACGAAAGTTCCGCACACGTACAAAACTCGAGCAAATATTATGAAATTACTTGTCTATATGAAAAATAAAAACGAAATAGACCGTTCAATTTGACAAGTGTCAAATATTAAATGTCAGAAAAAGTTGTAGCCCAATTGCAGTATTAAATTCGGTTCTAAAAGGTTCGTGTATTAAATGATAACTAAGGTCATATTGCAATAAATTCGTATACCGCGTACGTTTTTCGCAATTTCAATATTGAGCTTCAATGTACTACATACTGAGTATACACCGAGCGACTGAGCTGTTTCTCAGTATATAGAGACAGACTTTCGGTTGCGCGCAAAATGCAATATTGAAATTGCAAGTCTGTCTCCGGTATTATTAAATTAAATTAATTATGTTAGAGATTATTTTTTTATTTTTGGCGCTTTTCAATATGAATCTTCTCGGCTAAAACTACAAAGATTTGAGACGGTTTCAGAAAAACTCTAGTTAAGAATTCTGGAAAACTGCCGTTCAGGTTAAAAGGATTTATGCGATTTTTTACTCAGATTCAAAGACCTTAACTCCAGCTAAAATGGTTATGGGTTCAGAAGTCCGTCGTATTTCCGCCCACTTAAAACTAGCGCCCGGGACAAGTGCTCCAGCGTGCCCCTCCATAGATCCGGCGCTGAATATGTACAACCGGTTTTTTTTATGAGCCAAAGTAGCCGTTCTAAGTAAATTAGCAAGGATATTGATGTCCTTCAGAGCATGCCGGTACCAACATAAGGTAGAAATTGGTTGTACCTAGCGAGGCTCATCTCGATTTTTGTCTGTCTTATGATACATTTGAGTGCAACCATAGATTTCGAGTGTATTTCGAAGTAATCGCGATAGCTGCCCTCTGCCACAGGACGCGATGGTACCAGAGTTTTATTTTGGGGGTCGGTTCTCTGACATTTCCTAAAACAGGAATCGTGGGATAAGGAAGCTGCCTTCCGCTCTAAAAATATTCACCAACGGTTCTCTCACTAATGAGGGAGTTGGTGCGGATGTTGCTTTTCTTGAACCTGACATTGGCTTGGAGTACTCACTTGGAAAGCATACCACTATCTTCCAGGCTGAGATGTATGCCATCACAATGGCAGCAAAGATAGTTCTTGATATGTAGATCAAGAAGAAGGATGTTGCTATCCTTTCGAATAGCCAGGTAGCCTTGATGGCTCTGAGCAGCCCTGTGATAACATCTGAGTTACTGGTCGACTCCTAGATCGTCTGTATCCACAACAAGGTGTTTCTTCAGTTGTGTTCTGGTCACATGGGGAATGGAAGGGTTGACATTCTAGCCAGGTCTGGTTCTGTTTCTCCATTCCTTGGACCGGAACCTGCCGTAGGCATTGCCAACTCGGTTATCGGGTCTCTCATCAAAGCGAAATATGAAATATCAAGAGAGATGGGCGACCCTGAGCACTTGTAGGTGCTTACCCGGCTGGAGTAGGCTGGATACGCTTGGATCTGTGGATGAGCTGAACAACTTACCTGACCTGTACCTGATGCGCTTCATTAAGAGGCCTCACACGCATATATATTTCCTGTTTGCAGGAAGTGGCTGAGTTAGCGCCAAATCCAAATAGTGATATCTTAACAAACAATTATTTTGTTGGACATAAATAAATTAAATATAACCTATATACGAAAATTGTGTTTTTATCATAAAAAATCTGGTATTAAATATAAACGATAATAAAAAAATGTAAAAAGTGTAAAAAATAAAAACAAAATAAAAATTGGAATAATAATCTAAATTCATCAAATATGGAATTTTGAAGTCGTGGAATTAGCAAGTTTCGTTCAAGTATAGCCTGAAATACAATGAATGCGACACGAAATTGTCGACGCCAATTGGCGTCGTCGTTTGTCGTAGACGTAATACAATGAATGCGACATTATTCGTCGTCATTTCAAGATAGTTGAGTTGAGTTTTGCTGTTTTGTGATGTCTACGGATTTTTTTTTACATTTTTTAAGAACAAGTATAAGTTACATTAAAGATTATATGCAGTTATGCCAGTTTTAAAAGAAAAGTACGTGAAATGTACCAACACACGAACTGTCAAACTCAAATGTCGCACTGCGCAACGACAATTTTAGAAATTTGCTCTACTTTTTGACGACGACATTTTCGCGTCGCAGCATTTGCTATGCCCTAATGTCGTAGCATGTATTCGAAAATTATTTTGGCGTCGACAAATGCGTGTCGCAGTCATTGTATTTCAGCCTTATGTTTAAAGTTTAATGCCGCATTCACAATGCAGAGTAGAGCAGAATGGAGCGGAGTGAGTTTTGAGTACAGAGCGAAGCTGTTCACAATAAAGCGCAGAGTGAAATTCGAACTTTGAAAGTAAACGCGCAACAAATCAACAAGGAACTTTAAAATTAATATAATGAATCGCCCTCACTAAATCAACAAACAAGCAAACCACTGTCGTTGTCAAAACAATAAATTCGAAAAAGAAAACACCTATTGCACCATCAAATTGCTTCGAAACTAGCTAAAAATTGACGTACTTTGTTTTTGTTTTTTAAATTATGAAGTTTGCAAAAAATAACTCTCTTTTTTTATTACCATTCATAAAAAATATTATATAAAAAAATAACAATAAAACATGTTAGGTATGATAAAAAGAAGTATGGAGCTTTTTCCACGCCATCTACATGCTAGTAGTTTGAAATTCCAGTTTGTAAGCTTTCGAAAATGGCAGCGTGGAAAGAGAATAGAACCTATTTTTATGCAGCTACATTCTGCTAGTTGCCACTCTGCGCTACTCTATTCCACTCTTTATTGTGTATGCGGCATAATAAGAATACTAGTGTGTTATGCCCCTCCCCCGAGCGTCTCCGTCTGAGTAGGCTTCTATTGAACTGTAAAACTGCTGGTTGAGAAAGTCTCAGTCAGTATCTTAGAGAAATTGATTGGTCGCTCGGTGTTTTACGCTTCAATGGATGTTGATGAATGACATTAGAAATAACTTAGTTAACATTTTAAGTGTTGGTATGCATTTATACATTCCGTATCTCAAAAATAGCAAAATCGCTCTCGGTTCAACGATAAGGGCAAGGAAGCAATAAAAGCGAAAGAGTCTGCTTTTTGCGCCTATCAATTGCAGCAATGTCAAGAACTGAAACAAGTCTGCAAGACTGCACGGACCACCTGCAGTGGCGGATCCAGGGGGGGAGGGTCGTGGGGGTCATGCCCCCCCCCCTAAATTTGAGAAAAAATATTTAATTAATTGAGTTATTTGAAAAAATATTTATTTTTTATTTTATACTGTTTTTATTTATATAATTCAACTTAAAAAAAAACTTTATTCCGAAACTTAAAAAAATAAAAATTTATTTCAATGAATGCTATTGTATGCATGTGATGTATGTGTATAGGACCTCAGAGAAACACTTCCCAAGCCACGAAACAGACTCCCTCGCTACCACATCAGAGCCCTAACTTAACTTAGTCCTAACTCCTGTTATATTTCGGGGCTTAGCTCAGTCGAAGGCAATCACTCTACGCCGTTTCAGGAAGCTATGATTAAGACAACTCACACACTTTTATTTTATTTATATATATTTTTTTTACTTTTGCTTTGTTCACAAACTTTTTCTTTCACAAACTTCCTCTTATGGTTATTTTTACAAAACGTTTATTTTATTTTTTCTTATCGCAACTTCTATTTTCTTTACCTGTTTACAATTAGGATTCAGCCTACCGCGGCGGACGATGGTTAAAATGAAATTTGATATTTTCATAAATATCAAACCATCGTCTTGCTATCGTGCATACATTGTTGCACCCACAATGTATGCCGCTCGCGACAATTTGCTGTAATGAGGCTTTTTGGTGAAGACTTGATCGTTTAAATCTTCATCGAGTAAATTTTATGCGCCCGATATGTATGTAGGTACGACTTGGGTTGAAATTTAAAACTTTTATTTGTCCCAAGTCGTTCTATGGGAAATACTTTTTGTTTTTAACTGAGGAATTTGAATCAATTGCTGATGGCAATTTCACACACTCTAACACTCCTAACATTCTAAAATATTTGCAGCGTTCTTATGTAAAACCACTGACATTTAAAATATGGACTGACTACGTCCATAGAAATACACTGCAGAAAGTGGGCTCATTTCTATATAGCGTTCTCTTTCTATCTAAGCACCAACTACTAATTCGCACGTCACATAGAAATGTGACCTAACTCAAAATTTGTCGTTTTTGAGTTAATTACAACATGAAATTGGCATATTTCTATCTGATTGTTTTTGCCGCTAGATAGCGATAGTGTCACTTTTCTGTTACTTAAGAACAGAGATATTCTTCATAGAACAGTGTGTCAGTGTCACTTTTTGACTTGTGACGATCTTTATAACAAACGTAAATATGTTTTCGACATTTTAACAGTATTATTTTAAATTGTGTCACTTTTCCACAAAACAGCAATTATTTCTTACAAATTATATTATGAGTTATGACATTTTTCCACAAAGTTCAAAGTACGGAATTTAATTCTTAAAAATCGTATTTTGAGTTGTGCCACTTATTTCGCAACAAAGAAAAGCGACACAACTTAAGAGGATGCGGGATTAACAGCTAACCTCGCCAACTGCGGTAACAAAATCTTAAAATTTCTTTTATATAAATCTTCAGAAATATATTTACTAACAAATTTAAGAGTTCAGACTATTTTTAGCAAACAATTACTATGTTAAGCTAGAATTAATTCTATGTACAGCTTTTCGTTTTTTCGCTCTCCTGAAAAGTTGCATTTTTTGAGTTGGTCACTTTCCTATATAACGTGCGAACTGAGAAAGGGTTGTAAACAATAAATAAATAAGTGGGTTGGTCGAAATAAATGTTTTTAAATTAATTATTTGGGTTAATAGAAATTCGAGAGGTTTCACTTTTCAACTTTTCGCAAATGGATTTTTCAATGTTGGCACCGACGTATGAACTATTTTGGACACAAAAAATTGTACCCGCATGAAATAGGATATCGAGCAGTCCATAATATATATACCAGTGTGTAAAACTGAGAAAAGTTGGGCTTGAATGACTCCTGCAGTTTGCACCCTATTCTATTAAAAAAATTAGTTTTTGTAAAAAAAAGTATACTAAAAAAGACACATCATCCGCACCGCTTAATGCGGATTTCCTAGTTCCAAGTACTGCCATGCGACCGGCGTTGGATGTTTTTTTTTTTTTTTTTTTTTGTGCTCGATGATTTAATTTGTAAAATGACCCCCCCCCCCCCTAATTTCGCGCCTGACCACCTGCAAGTGCATTATTGAGAGAGAAAAATTTCTTTTTGATCAGAAGAATCTTGGTAAGCCACAAAGTCAGCAATGATTTCTGGTCTCTAGTCAAAACTATCAGGAACAACTTCAGCAGCTCTTCTATACTTACACTACTAAACAATGGTGACTCCCCGGATAAAATTAAATATTTTGCATTTGCTTCAACCTCGTCTTCCACCCACTTTTCAGACACATGTTTGGCTTCTCCCGTGCGGATGTGTACAAGAGCCAATACACATCCGTAGGAGAGATTTGTTCATGGTCCTTGTTGTTCAATGCAATAAGGAATAAATATTAAATACTACAGAATCAATTTCATCTTTGAATTATAAATAACTCCTTTCTCCTACTTGCTATGCCAGTGATACTATTAAATAGGGGGAAAAAAAAAGATTGCTTGCCCAAAATCTTAATAAAACAAAGAATGGAAATAAAAAATGTCTGGCACAACAAAACAATTTTTTTTTCTAAACCTTCTTTCTTTCTATGTATGAATGAATGTACATATGCAAGATACCTATAAAAATATAATCAAATTCAATTTCACCATCCATCACTTCCAAGGAGATTAACATAGAAGAAAACGAGGACACCATAATTCTGTATAAAAAATTTATAGCAAGTAAAGCAGAAATGAAACTGAAGGCGCCATTAATTTCAAATTTTTTCTTCTTTTTTTGTTTTTTTTTGCAATTTCTTCTGCCATTGGAGAAAATACTAAGTTTGCACTTTTATGTTGGGCACATCGGAAGTATGCTGCTGCTGACAAAAATTCAAGTTTGATTTATATCTTAAGCATTTTAGCGATATTTTCCTGACCGGACCTTACTAGGTTTTACTTACTTACAATAAAAATTGCTTCCTTTGACAAAGATAGATTCTCAAAGGAAATTTCATATTTCTTAATTTATAGAGATTTGATTTAAGGTGAAATTTGGAAAATTGAAAAATAAAAATTAAAGCAATAAATTAAGTGGAAATAATTTCGTTGACATATTTATTTGTTTTATAAATGGAGTTAAAATGAATTTGCTGTTTGTCTGATTCTGGTTTTAACATTTTGTGAGGATCTATGTAATAATTGAATTTGCATTTTAGTTACTAAATTTTTGCTAGAATGTTTTCTGGCATCATCGATCTATAAAGAGTTTTGTGCTAAACATAAAAACTCAATCACTCTATTTTCTTGCAATCTTCCGGCGTAAGTGGATAGGTTCCATTTTGCTCCATGTTAAAAATTTTAATTTAATTTTAAATTATTTTGATGTGTAATTTTAAGCTAAGTAGAAAAAATTTAATTTTTGATCACAGGCCAAAGTTTTGTTTTGAATTTCCACGATGCTACCATTTCGGTCTATTTGAACCACCGAACTTCATTTTTCTATTTACTTCCTATCTTTGTGCAGCCCTAATCAAACCTTTTAAATTTTTAATGCGGATTATTAAACCCTCTGGCCGGTATGCCACGGGATGCGATGGTACCAGAGCTTCGTTTCGGGCGTCGCTTCTCTATAAGCTTTCCTGCAAGGGAATCTTGGACTGAGCGAGGTGCCTTATCGTGCCTTCCGCGGTCTGCTCTAAAAATGTTCACCGACGGCTCTCGCACTAATGAGGGAGCTGGGGCAGGTGCCTACTTTCCTGAGCCTGATTTAGGAATGGAGTACTCACTTGGAAAACACACCACTGTCTTCCAGGCTGAAGTCTTTGCCATCTCAATGGCAGCGAAGTTAGCCTAAGTTACTGGGGGACTGCAGGTCGTCAGTGGATAAGTTGTGTTTTCACAACAATGTGTTATCCTGGTTACATGGGGATCATGGGGAGTGAAAGGGCTGACCTTTTAGCTAGGGCTGGCTCCGATTCTCCGTTCCTCGGACCGGAGCCCGCCGTAGGCGTTGCCACCTCGAATATCGGGTCTCTCATCAAAGCGGATGTTCATAGGAAACATCAGCAGAGATGGGAGAACCTGAGTGCTTGTAGGTGTACAAAACTGTTTCTTGATGGGCCCAATGGGAATATCTCCGATTTTCTCATGGGGCTCGGAAGGAAACAATGTAGAACCGTGGTTGGCATCATCACCAGCCACAGCGCACTTCACTCTCATCTAACAAGGATGGGAGTTGTTAATAGCCCTGAGTGTCTGTCCTGCATGGAGGGAGAGCCTGAGACAACCGAACACTTTTTGTGTGAGTGTCCGGCCTTCGCCCGGAGCAGACTGGATACCCTAGGGTCCCCCCTTCTAGCTGTGGATGAGCTGAGAGAAACCTTTCTTAACAAGACTTGTTGCGCTTCATTAAAAGGACAGGAATGTTTTGGTGAATGGGATTCAGGATAGCACAATAGGCCGATGAGGCCTCCGTGCTTGGGTTGGGTATCTCCTGTTCCCCCTGTTTTAAAACTGCTGATTATTGCTCCATACAATGGCGTTAGTCGAGAAAATTTATTAAGACTAATTTGGCTATATAAATGTTGTGTTGAAATAATTAAGTTGATATTTTTTATATGTAAAGGTCAGCTATAGCTCTTGGAAATTTTTGTATGCAGATACCACAAAGAAGAGAGATACACCAATGCTCACAAAATAATTATCGAATCAAAAAAATATATTTGGTACAACATAGATTTTTTGTTGTTGTTGGGTAAAACCATTAAGTTTGTTTGGGTGTGGGTAAGGGTATTTCCTGGTGAGAGCTCCAAATGGAAGGAGAATATAGTACTCACCTAGACAAACAATAAATTGTATGCCATATGGGGTGCATTTTAACCGGTTTGCAGTTATAGGATGATTACGAAAATACACTACTTTTTTATGTACCTAAAAATGTATTGGGAGTACGGTTGAGTCCTCATTATATATAGAACCTTATGAGCTTTTCAATAACTACTCCACCAGCCCTGCCCATCTCTTTCCGTTTGGACCCCTCACTAGAAAAAAGTCTCTAGATGTGTATTATATCGTTAAAGAATTAGTTGCCATAAATGTAGACACTAATAATAATTGATGATAACATTTATTTTACAAAATTTAAATTATTTACGTAAGGTCCAAAAGTAAACGACAAAAGTATGTAAAGAAGGGCAACCATGATTATTAGATACCTTTCAATTGGATTGGATTGAAAAGAAGTTGGAACACAAGCCAAAACATGGCTCATTGTTTATCCTCTTGACTTATGAGAAATAACTCATTCGTCCCAACCGGAAGCTCTTACAAAGTTCAATATTGGATCCGAACCCTCATTACCGGCTTTATGCAGTTCTTTCAAGAGGTGTGGGCCAAGTAATCTGTAACACTTTCCTGAGAGAGCCGGACAGTGACAGAAAAAGTGAGTCATCGATTCGGATTCCTCTCCGCATCCTCTGCACACAGGATCATCAATAAGTCCTATCCTGTATAGGTGACCCCTGAAAAAGAGTATCCAGTGAGAATTTACACTAGAGCTCTCAGGGTTAGTGCGATCGCGGTAGTGAAGGAAAATGCCTTTAATCAAGCTCGCCCGCCTTTTACGTTTCCACTGATATCGCTGTGTCCTGGGACCAAAAGAAATAGTATCCTATTACTCCGGGAAAGGGAATTCAGGGTGGTTTAACACTCCAAAACCGGCTTGGAGGTTGTAAATGGTTTTAATAATCCCTTACCTTACCAACTGTTTGCCTGTCCAATCAGATTGCAATTTCCTTGTTATAAGTGTCTGAGTTGAGGAGATACCTTCCCACTTCAAGGATGGCCTTGACTTCCGCCTGGAAAACCGTGACATGGCTTTCAAGGTTTATGGCAATTTCCATATTAGGCACCTCGCAGAAAACGCCTGCCCCGGTGTTTTCGTGAGATTTCTTGTCGTCTGTGTAGATAAGAAGGTTTGCCAATGGCTGAAGCGTAGATTGTGATTAGATTCATTAAAAATTATAGTATTAAGCTTGGGATCAATCTTACTACAGGTATACGAAATACGACCAACACCTATATTCTTCTGGACCCACCGCTGCCATCAGTGGCGTTACTTACTTTGCACCAAGAGTCAAAAAGTTGCAATGACATGAAACATGCATGAGTCGTCCTTCAATGGAATCGAAATGTTTGACATCTGCTAACTACCGAAGGCATAATAAATGATTTTAGAATAGCTTAGCGACCTGAACTTAGTTATGTGCGGAAGGTGATGATATTTCGACGAGTATTGTAGTCGCCTTCAAGCTGTATATTAACTTTGTGACATTTTGGTCGTGTTAGTTTTATGGGAGTCGTATGAAAGGATGTGAGGGGTCAATTTATACAACTTCTTGTTTTTTATAAATCAAAAAGCTGATTGTGTCTTTTATTTTTACCTTTATATTGCTTTTTATTCTATTTTTCTAGTACGTTTTTGTAGTGTATGAGTTAACCTTAATTTATATTGTATTTCTGTAGGATTACCAATATTATGTAAAAGTTTGTTACAATAAATGTTTGATTGATAGATTGATTGATACACCACCATGCGAAACTTCGTCAAAGTTTAAGTAATTTTATCTGTTATGAGAATTAACTCATAACGAGTACTCGCGTATTGCTGTGGCGGGAGCAGTAATGAAATGTTGACATTTTGAAGGGGGACATTTTTTATAATCCAAATTTCTATGTAAAATAAACAAATTTTTAGCGCCCCCTTATTTTTAGATAATATTTCTTGGCGTTGCCTTTGTATGATTGATTGACATAATTTAGGCAGCAATTAAAATTTCATAAAATATGAAATGTCAGAAATGTTGAACTGACCCACAATAGGCAGTAGGCCCGCTTGTCATCCCCCCCCCCCCCTGATCATAGCTCATACTGTCATTGAGTTACTTAAAAACGTACACTGTATTCACACAGTACCTATCCCGCTTCCTTATTAGATATTTATTCAATGAACGTGTTTGATACTTCTGAAAGAAAGGACGCCAACAATGAAATACGAATTTTAGCTTTCTTTATATTGGCAGTACTGAGAAGAAACAGAATTTCTGAGATTCTGCTTCTGTTACTGTATCTGCTTTCAATTTATTAGTGTTCAATTAGTTGCATGTTTTCAGAAAAAATGTTGGCTTTATCGCTGCTTTCTACTTTTAATGTGTCGCGGCTTTAATTATTCCTTTGTCAACTTCAGAAGAGAAATGACGAAAAAAAGTAAAAATAAATAAAATAAAGGAAATTTATAGTAATATTACCGTAGAATATAGCCAAATAAGCATTTTTTTTTATTGCATGCCTAACAATATAAAAACTAGTTTTTTAGATTAAGTTTCCTGATACTTGTTACATCAGTTTATTGGACGGTGGATGGCTTGGTTCCCCTTGAAGATTGGACGCATCCACTTCAGCTAGCTACCTCGAAGTACACCCACTTTCCGCCATTCTGCTAGTGTATGTTTTCAAGATCAACGTCATTGGGACAGCTTGGTTTCCGCTGTTATTGCCGTAAGTGCTAGCTAGGTAGGTAGGTTGTCATTGGGACTTCCTGACATATAGCTAAATTCAAAAAAGCAAGACCAATTGTCATAGGATAGTCTGTGTTCCTGACGTTGCAAGTTCAAGTAAGCAAGACCCATCGGACAGTCTGTGTCCCAGTCATTACATCAAGCTTGGTTTTCGGCGGCATTGCCGTAAATTAACTAGTTGGGCAGCTTGTTACTGAGACAACCTGAATTCTGAATTTCTCGGGGAGTTTAGTCACAGAGCGCATCAGCATAGTTAGTTTTTTTTGCAGATTGAAGTAAATGTGTTAGGGTGCTACACCGATCTCTTTTGGCTCAAGGGAAAAAGGTAGAAGATGACTTCGTCACTGCTTATAGCTGGTTCCATGTATCTGAACCGAATGCAGTTCAACAACCGTATTATAAAACCGGCCTACATTTCTGAAGTTACCCGACAATGGGGATATTATCATCGCTCCTGTAGAAGACGATATTATTACCACAAGTGTACCAAGAAACCTTAAAAATTGTGGATACCTCTCCTCTCAAGAATTGACAATCCACCAAAGTGCCACCTCGGTTTTATAAAAGAAATGTATTGATCAAAAATGTTTTCTTCAAATTTTGATGAATATCAGGGAATTTTTTGACAATGTCTGTACTTTGATGATTATATTTATAAAATATTTGCACATTTACATTTGTTACTTTAATTTTAGAGTATTTCAACTTTTCAGTTCAAAAGGCGGCCATATAGTTTGATGAGGGTCTATCAAACTAAATGGCCGCCTTTTAGGTGTATCAAACCGATTAAATCCTTCTTCCCTTCACTATATGGCTATCTACAAGAAGGTTGTGACCCTATAGAAAATAAATTAGATAACATTTTCAATTAGATTAGGGAAAACAGTTCAAACACTCTGAAATTAATCGTTATTTTGTTGAACTTCAAAAAACACAATTATTCCACCAAAGCAATAGAAAGTTTTTTTCCTACCCCTTTTATCTAAAATCAGATTGGAATCCCAAAACGCCCGTTTGATATTGTAGTAAAAGGTGGTTAAGCGTCTTATGTACGTACATACATATATATAAAAAAAAATCTTTTCAACATTGAAGTGCAATCAATCAATGTCAAAGTGTCGGTTAGTGTCAGGACTTGTAATGCTTCAATGAAAGGAAATGCGCCGACAAAACTTTCTCAATGGTTTGAAAGGAAGATGGGGCTGCAAAGGAAGGAATCACAAACATACCAAACCCATAACGAAAGCAAGCCTCTATACGTATTAAATGGCAAACAAAACAAATTCCCTTGGGGATAAAATTAACTGTATTTGGCAGCGTCGCTCAGCAAAAGGGTAGGTTCTGGATTTCTGGGTTGGTTACAAGTGGTATGGTTTTGGTCGTTGTTCTCATCTGACACTGATGGAAAATATTATAAATTGTGCGTCATTAATTTCAAATAGTCGCTTGGCGTAATAAATTTAATGTTTTAACTTGTGGTGGTGATGGTGGTGCTGGTGATGGTGGTGGTGGTGGTGGTGGTGATGATGGTAGAGTAAATAATTTTATCAATTACCTTTCCAAAAGAGCTGATTTGAGCTTTTACTTTATCCTCAATTTAATTATTTATCACTACCACTGGGGAACAGTAAAGCTTGCCTAATTTTTCCCTCCCTATAATCACAACTAACTAACGTAAGTAAGTAAATAAGTATAAGTAAGTATATATCCTTGATGATATCCTCACCTTTAACAATCGTAAAAAAAAAAAAAAACAAAAGCTATTTACTTGCGGCATAAAACTCATGTAAAATTTATCTGAACTTTGTATCAAGGTTGCTGGCTCATCTAATACAAAAGGCCCAAGCAGCATAATGATTTCGGGGATCCTTAAGCACGTTATCTATACAGAATTAACAAATGCACCCTCGGCTAACGTCTTATTCACATAACAAAAGAATATCTTTGCGGGAAATCTTAACTCCCATGAGAGAATTACATAAGACTCTTTTATCCTCTTGGGTGTTTTTTTTTTTCGAGGGATACGGGCAACGGGCAAATGTTAAGAATTAACTGGCTTTTCCTCCATTTTTATTGCATTTCGATATTGTGATAAAAACACATGGTTGCCATTAGATTTCATCTGTCAATCAGGAAATTTTATGACCAAGAATATCCTTCTCGCCCATATGTACCATATAATACGTGAATGTGAATATGGTCCTTTTGGGACAAATACACTATCGTTAAATTTGGCAATAAAAATTGACCGTAAAAGTGGATATCATTCAAAAAGTCGAATTCATGTTAATACAGCTTAGAGGCGAATAAATTTTGTATTAAACTAGATTTTGGGTAGACTTTTTTTTTTTTTTGGTTTCAGCAAGGATGGCACTTTTATTTATTAAGACTACAAGCAACAAAAAAAAAAATTGCAAGCTCTTTATTTTCTTCTTCTTAAATATTTTATCCTCTTATAAGGATATTTTGGACAGTACTTGACTATAATAAGTTTAGTGGTGTAATTTTCCTCTACTTGTTTTAACTTATTTGGTAGTTTTGACTACAATCTTACTTTCGTTATCTGTTTACTCTTTCCAGATTGAATAAAGGTGTAATAAATTTGTTTTGAGTATTCCCATCTAATCGCTGTCAAAATGTCTAACAGATCACCGATTAGTGTTAGAACTAGGACCTTTACTTACTATTTGGTTTTTTCATAATTAGCCTTCTATAAACAGTCCAAAACAAAAATATGTACCTCAGCTTTAAACTTATTGCTATACTTGAGGATTCTATGTATACTGATCGCGGCGTAAAGGGCGATCTAACTTGAATTTATACGAATTTGTACTAAACTCAGACAAGTTATTTGAAAAATTTGAAAAAATTTGAAAAAATTGAAATTCCACTGGGACATTAATGGGTCATATTTTAGCAAAAAAAAAACAAAAAACAAAAAAAAGTCATATTAATTAAAAAAAAAGTCAGTTTTATCTTCGATGAAGATCACTTCAAGTTCGAACCAACTACAATAAAATTATTAGATTTTGGTTATCTTGCTTTTATAGCAAAAACTTTCAGCAAACTAAAAAGAATCTTCAGATTTCAAGTACAAAAATGAGAAATCTAAAACCAGGAATGTTTCTATGGAAAATTCTTGGCCTAACAGCGTTTTAGAAATTTGGTGGAACAGGTGGGATTCAGGACAAACAGAAGTTGAGTTAATTTGGTTTTGATATTTGTTGAATGAATTTAGTCGCTTTTATCGACGATTTTATCGCTGACAGTTATGGTACAGTCTGGAAATTAGGTGATCAAACGTTTGGTGGATAATCAAGTTAAAATGTTTCTGAAATAGGATAGCATCCAAATCAAGTCGAACACCCATGGTCCTCTTGAAGTCTATTTCCGGTGAATTGCAAGAAGGAGCTGGGATGCGGACTAGCAGGTGGTAGGTTAGTCAAGTCGACGCTATGTCGACATGGCGGAAGCATTAATAGCTGTAATATCTATCTAGGTGTTGGAACATGAAAAGAGAGCTTCGCGTTTCCTGGAAGTCCTTGTTAGGTCCTGGATGTATCTAAGTATAGGAGAACTCTTGGATAGGCCTAGGTACAGGAACTCTGAAAATAAGGCCATATATTTTGGATGAATAAAACCGTCAAATTAAAGTAAGAGCATCTAATGTAGGTCTTCTTTTTCTTTTAATTAAAATCGAGACCTCAGCTCTATTTCACCGGGAGTATATTCGGATTGCGAAGGCGAAAAGTCGCCATCTTTTGACGAAGATTCCTCCAACTGCTGTTCCAGAGAGATTTTGGTCTGATTTCCAAAGAAATGGGAATAGTCCTGAATAAAGGGAGAAAAAAATATGGTTGCGATAGGATATAGCAAAAAAATAGTGTTGGGACGTACTATATAATCCCAGTCAAGAAAATCGGCCTGCACAAAAGAATGCACAATTAGATTCACTGAGTTCTTCCAAAATAACATTTAAACTCACCAACATTACTTTTTAATCTAAGAATAATCCTAAAATTAGCAGACATCTCTATAAAAATTGGCAAAACGTGATTCTTAAATCTTCAGCGAATGGGCACTTGTACACTCTTTGACAGTAAGTTACCGACTGCGACAAAGCTGAGAGACAAGAACTTCTTACTCATGTAGAAGAGATGCAGAAGTACTGAAAAAGCGAATTAGCACCACAATAGAGTGCATTATTCTCCCAGCAGAATTTTTCGAAATTCCTTGAGACGTATTATCCTATTAGTCCTCAAAGGAATCTGTTGTAAGGCTTTCAGCGTTACTAATGATAACAACCAAAGGCTGCACCGTATTTGCTTGCGACAAATCTACATCATTGTAAAAGCACATCTGTAGGCTAATCACCTGGCAAAGTGCACAAAAAAAAAAAAAAAATACGACCAAGGAACTGAGGCTCCGATACGAGCTGATAATCTGAGCCGAAGCAGGAAGAGATGGTTCAGAACAGAGTTAGATGGAAGGACTATCTGGAAGCCTTATACTCTCCAGAGGAGTAAAGAAGAAGTAACAAATTTCTAGTAGTTTCGTGTCCCTCCTTACTTGCTGGTTTTTACTTTAAGTTGCATAGTATGAATTCTCAAAAAATTGTGTTAGATCACGTTTAAGCCTTAAATCTTTTCCTCTTCGTACTCAAATAGTGAAGCTATGTCGTACTTGTATATTATGAACTAGCTTAATCCAACTACATATTTAAGTGAGTTCGTTGCTATTGTGTATAAAATTGTATGTAAATGGAAGGTTTCCTACTATCCCATTCTGAGAAGTCATTACTTTTGGTGTTCCAAAACTATTTCATTCTAACAAAAGTCTATAAATAATCATTTACTTAAGGAAAATTTCATTAGTTCTATTAAACTCATTATTAGTATATACAAAGTTTCCATGGGTATATGCATAAACTTTATACCCACATAATTTGTACATATATATGTATATATATATGTATCCAGTACATATCCCACATAACTTTCAATGAAACCTTTAACATAAGTGTACAAAAGATGAAAGTTTGAGAAACTTTCTGAGTCGGCGGCTTCCCTTTTCCTTTTTTTTTTCAGAGAAAAAAAAGGACAAAAAAGGCAAAACTTTTCGTCTTGTTAAGTTAGCCAGTCGAAGTTTTAATAAAAGGGGATTTTGCTGACTTTACAGTTCAAACAGTTTCTCTATCGAGTAGAGAGCGAGAAAATTATCCACAATAGGAATACACCTACCTATAGCTTCTTCGAGTATCAAGTGAATTTAAAACACCTCTCCATTCGAATAGCGAAAGTTTTCGCACCACCAGCTTAAATGCTTCAGTTATTTACATCAAAGGAAAATCCGGCGAGAATGAACTCTGGTCCTGGTTCCTTTTGACTTCTAAATAAAGAACCAACAAAAGGAAAATTTTATGGCAAGTATACAAGTGCAGCCATACGCACCAGCACCCCTCATGAGTCTTAATTAAATGAAATTCTAGGAAGGCCACATTCAATATTCTCTTCCTGGCACACAAGTGATTTGCTTTAATTTGTTGTTCTCTCTTGGCGTGTTCTAGTTATTTTTCCATGTTGTTCGTCCTTTATCCTATTTTCCACTAGTATGGTACCAACATATATGGGGCGATGTTGTTTTTGGTTTTGTTTTTTGTTTTTTTTTCTGGATAGGGGCTTATAGGAGGGTAGAAGGGGATAACATTTGAGTTTACTATAGATTTTACTGGGCTCCTAAATCTGGATAGAAGTTTTTCTGCTTCAAAAAAATATCCACAGGATATCCTCTTGTATGCATATACATAAAAATGTGTGTAAGTATGTATTATGTATTACCAACATTCCTAAAAGATCAAATGAATAAAGAACAAAAAAAAAAAAAAAAAAAAAAAAAAAACTGAAAGGAAAAACTTAAGAAAGAAAACTAATTTTCTTGGAGTCTCTCCGCTATTTTCGGGCTTTCTTTAGTTAGCAATAGATTCTTGCGTGATCAAAATTTATTTCAAAGAAATCCTTTTGTAAATCATTCGTGCGAAAACAATCTTCCATTTTGGGTAGGTTAGGTATATCCTTTTTGTTTTTTAGATAGAAGTAGTTTTCTTTACAGGAAATTCATAAATTTTTCCTTTTTAGTTACTGTTTTTTTTTGTATTTTATTGGCAGTATAAAATTATAGCTTTGTACTGATGAAAATCTAAATGGAGAGTGACAATTCTACTATTAATTACCCCATTTCATATGCAGGATTGAAGTTTACTTAAGGAGAAATTTTAACAAAGTATTGGTGGTAGTATTGGATTAATATATACATATTTAACACATTTCACATCAGTTTATCTAATTTCATTTGAATTGTAATTGTAGGCGAGGTAAATGATATCGGATGCCTTTCAGAATTTATTGAAGCTCAATAGCAGATTACTTAAGCCAAAACCTTGCCCTTCAATTTTGAATGAGCAGACATTTATTATTGAATGCATATATATCTATTGTTCGTTATTGTTTCTTAAATTTTCATTAGAATTGTCATAAGCTTTTACATCTTATAGAAGCTCATTACAATAGCGAACAAATTAAATAAGACTATGTGAGAGACCTATGCGCCAAAATAAAGTGAACAAGGAAAAAAATACGGTTACTACCGGTACGCGGCACGTAATTTTACTCATTGATGATGATTTCTGTTGAAATAGGATAAGGGTTAAGAAAAGGATTAACAAATATCTTCAATATAGATGACTCTTTCGAACCTTTAATGATAGATTAGGTGAAGTAAGAAGAATGCTGCCGGAGATATTGCAGCTACTTCACTTTGACAACATTCATTGACATCAAGGGATAACCTTTCTGAAACCGCCCTACCCTAGTAACCAAGTCCTAGGACGTTCAACAGATGTTCTTAGGAAATTTTCCTGTCCGAAGAATCAGTTCCACGGAATATTCCCAAGAATGTCAAAAGAATTTTATGGGATTGTCACGGGGCAAAAGTTACGCTGTCCGAGGAAAGTATGCCGTCATTATTCCATGGAATTTCTACAGAAATAATAAGTACAATGTCTTTGGAAATTTAGCGGATATATTCCACGGATACTCTATGGAGGGTTTGTTTGGATTTTCTGCAGAATTATTCTACAGAAATTCTTCAGAAATCATAAGAATAATATTTTTGGAAATTTAGCGGATATATTCCACGGATACTCTATGGAGGGTTTGTTTGGATATTCTGCAGAATTATTCTACAGGAATTCTTCAGAAATCATAAGAATAATATCTTTGCAAATTTAGAAGATATATTCCACGGATACTCTATGGAGGGTTTGTTTGGATATTCTGCAGAATTATTCTACAGGAATTCTTCAGAAATCATAAGAATAATATCTTTGCAAATTTAGAAGATATATTCCACGGATACTCTATGAAAGGTTTTTCCGGATATTGTGCAGAATTATTCTACAGGAATTCTTTAGAATTTCTCCCTGCTACAATAAATAAAGAGCATTTTAAAGATATTAGTGTTAACAAAATAATATTTATTTTTTAGAAATTCATTAAAACAAAACAAAACAATTCAGTTGTAAAAAAAAAGAAAAATTTTTTTAAATTTATGCAATGCTGAGTGTTTTTCCTCCAGTTGCTCTGTAAACGAAACAGTTATTAGTCTTAAAAGTAATAAAATAACTAAATTTATGTCTTACTTTATTCTTTTCCTGTTTATTTCTTTCCTTATGAAGTCTTTTAGCCTACACAACACTAAATGCAAATGATTTGACGTCTCACGACACCATTCAGTTCCATACCAGAACCCTAAATAATTTTTCCTAGAAACAAAAAACATTGGAATTTCATTGGATAACGCCTGGATATAGTGCAGATTCATTCTGAAGAATATCCATGGCATGTCCAAATTTTTCAGTTCCACTGTTACATTGGAATTTGAATGGATAAAGCCTGAATACAGTGCAGACTCATTCTGAAGAATATCCTTAGCATTTCCATAGAATGTCCAGAATTTTCAATTCCACTGTTAATCCACACTTTTCCATCAAATAAAAAAAAAAAAGTTGATAAAGTTTATAAAATAAAAAGCACGGCAAATTTATCAAAAATTTTGTCCAGTAGTTGTCCGCTGTTTTTCCAATGACGAAAAAGGAATGGAGATTTCTTTGGACAAAGTGAAGATTTCAATTTCTACTTTTTCTGCCGTATGTCCACACTTTCTCCATTTATTTTCATATACGGAATTTTTCAGAAAAATAATGGACCAATCAAAGAACAGTTTTAAATATTGTCCGCAATTGTCCACTGTTTTTCCAGTTCTTATCTCATATAAAATTTCTACGGAAATTCGCTAGATTTTCCTAGGAATGGCAAAATAGAGCAGGGTAAAACTTCGGAACAAGTAAAGACATCGTTCTGTTTTGGAATTTTTTTGGATAAATATTGGAATTCCGTCCAATATTTTTGTAGTTTACTTTGGAGAATGTGAGGACATCGGAATTGTGGTTACTAGGGTAGATCCTTTCTGCTTCCCTAGAAATCTCAGGATGCATCTGGGCTCTTTACTTTACAGCTCCATCAGATTTGAGAAAAAATAGCTACCAAGTAGCCTATATCGTTTATTCGTTTGTGCGGGACACTCGCAATGTACATGTTCGACGGATTCGATTTCTTCAGAATCCTTACAGCTCCTGCAAAAATCATTTCTGGTATTCTTCCTTTAATGAAGAAATGATTAACAAGTTATAACGCAGTCATTGTTTTTCACAATGAGATTTTTCCACACTAAGTACCAAAGTGGATAATCGAAAAGTGTATTGGTATTTTTAGTGTGTAATCACACTGCTCTCAGAGCACTCTAGAATCCAAGAGGTAGCAGTCAACAGAATTTCAGATGCTTGATCAAAGGAAGAATTATAGACTGCTCTTCTAGTTTCGGATACCCAAATAATTTATGGGGAGATATAGTATATGCTAACTCATCAAGTTTGATTAAAAAATATACGATAGAGGAGCTACAAAATACCGAATCAAATTTGGCACGAAATATTGCAGAGCTTCCCAACCAGACCAAATACAGGACTCAAAATATGCGGACATTATTTAAGATGAATCTCTTATCTTGAGGAAAAGGGTCTAGTTGATGATTGGCATGTTACGAGGCGATATCATAAGTATAGAGGATAGCAGTTCTCTCCATTTTACCGTAATTCATTAGAGGAACGAAGAAATTCGAATAGAGAAATAAGAGCAATAAACTCCAGATAGTTTTAGTTCTGGGGATTCTTTATTCTAATTTCAATAATGAACTTCTACTGGAATTTCTTAAAAACTGATTCTCTTCTTCTTCTTTCATAATAGACTATTGCACATTAAAGTTTTAAACAGTAGTAATGGAATAGTATTTAGGTGAATTACATTTTGGACTACAGACGAAGGATACTCACTGGTACTGTAGTCCACTTTTATTCCCCGAAATCAAGTAGATTACGTCCATTAGGAGCTTTTCAAACATTTTCTGATGTGGAACAAATATACGTAGATTATCTCGAGCTCGTAATGAATATTTGAATTAAGCCAGCATACGTTTGCAAAAAAAAAATATATATATATAAAAAAAATTAATTAGCTAAGTACCCTATCCACTAATCTCCATTACAATCAGTTGAATTAAGTATGTATGTAATATCCTATAAAAAAATCGTAGGAGGTAACCAGGATTTTGAAGGTCCATGCTACTGAATATTGGAAAGTGAGTGTTCATTAAAAATTTCTGCGTTGCGGAAGTAAATTCTGTCCAAGATTCATTCACTTTTTTTAAGTATAATGGAAATCCTTTTTCTTGGAATATATCCTACAGATTGATCAAACCCACTTCGGAAGTTATATTTAGATTCTTAAGCAATCTTTGTATATTTTCCAATATTTACATTAATAATCTTCTCCTCAATCTCTTACCGATTTCAAACCTTGTCGTATAGCCACTAACATTTTCATATGCACAGCTAAGCTTGTAATTTCTAATGTTTATAAGTAGGTAATAATATGGTCTATGCCCATTGGAGTTGTAAATGAAACACCATCTTTACAAGAATTATCTCTATAGCGCTTAATGTTTGCGAGAATACTAGTGATACAACTTTTCTCACATTCCACATCTGACAGATTATGTCACTAAATGTGCTTACATGCATAGAGGATTAGCTATTCTTAAACATAAACAGGAACAAATAAAATAAACTCAAAACTATGCTCTAAGTCCAAAAAAAAAAAAATACACTAATTCCACGAGAAACCCACCACTCTGTTCAAGTTCTTTTTAGTACTTTCTTACTACTTTAGTCTTTGAGGAATATGATGTCAATTACTGTTGTGACATAGGGTCCACAATTGATGTGTCCTCTAAAGTAGGTAACACTGCTCTGAGTAGATATTCGGCTTGCTCGAAGCAGAAAACTGTGCTGGCTTGAAGCAGTAATCTGTATTGGCTTGATGACTACTGCTCGACCACTTGTTCGGTAAGCGACCAGATCGGGGCTGCTCGAGTGCAGGCCTGAAATCGTTTTTTTTCTTCTTTGTAAGCATTAAACCGTTTTACTAACTACTTGACATCCACAGAGGGGAGCAGCCGTAACTCCAATTGAATGGATGGGATATGCTCCTATAGTTCGGGCTGTCTCTATGACAGCCTGAATGGGTGCCATCAAATAGGATATAGCTCAGGAGCCCAGTCGACTGAGGCATGGGAACCAATCCGACCCTATGTCGACTTGACGGCCGCAGAGAGATCAGGCGGTTTTGTCTTAAGAATTCACATCTTAAGCACCAGGTTGCCAGTTCATTTATGGCAAACCTAGAAATGATGTAGACTCAGAAAAGTAAAGCTTATTTAGGGCATTAAAATTTTGCAACTTAATCCTACACAATTCACTTCAATATACTCATACAAAAAAAAAAAAAATAAATAAATAAGGGAAAATCACTTGTAAAAACTTTTCCACCAAATGACGATCGCAATGTAAGCTGAAAATATTTTCCCTAAAATTCTGAATTTTTCTGTGCTTTATTTATGAGGGAGGCACTTTCCATTCTTCGCAAGTATTCTTTGTTTGATGTAAGGATTTTGTTTGTTTGATATTTATGGCTTCTTATTAAATATGTATTTGAGGCATTAAGATAGAAGTTTTATTTACATACATATGACCTAATGTCTGAAGTTTTACTACAAGAACATGGACGATGTACAATTTACAATTATTGTATGTGAAAACTGCAAAGGTTTTAATCAAAATCAATAATTTAAAATTTTATTATAATCCAAATATCGATAAAGAAGAATTTTAAGAACTTTCATTTTTAACGATTCTAAATCAAATTAATAAATTCAAGAAGAAAAAACAACCGCTTCGTCCGGGGTTTGAAATCGGGACCTTCCGCTTGCCGGGCGACTGCTCTTACCACTGAGCTAACGAGACAGATGATTCTTGTACTTTTATTAGAGGTTGGATGTGTCTCTAGGAATCTTTTCTTCGATTCACAAAAAGCTCTTCGTACATTTATTTTTATAATTTTTATTTGGCCCTTGAAAATAAGTAAAATTTTTAAAAGTTAATAAATTCTTTTTATGTTATGAATAAAATATTTATTTTATTCTTTTATGCTTGTATATTTTTATTCTTATTTTTTTTTTTTTTATTTTATTTTAATGTCTATAACAAATTTATATTTTAAGACAAACAATAAATATATTTTTTTTATATATATGTATATATATAGAAGAAAGCTTATTATTATTTTAAAAAGCTGTTTTCTTTCTAGCGTCTAAATTAGAACTGAATCTATCTCCTGACACAACCATAATCTTAATTTTTATTTACATTCTAAACAAGTTTTCCTTTGCATTTTTTTTGAAAGTGTACAGTGTCATGTATCTGCGATTAAAGCTTTTTAAAAATTTTTAAAGTATTTTAGAACAGACGTCATTCTCAAATTGATTTTTCTTATACACAGTCAGCACTACTATTAAGCTGACAAGATAGATAAATGTTAAATTATTTTTATTAAAAAAAAAAATTAATTTAAATATGAACGAAACTAAAATAAAATGTAGCTTCCGCTACATCAACTCCCCCATCAGCGAGAGCGTCCATCTATGTACCATTAATTTTATTGTTATATTACAGAAAATTACAATTTGAATGAAACTTTCTGTTTAATAGAAGTTATGGGAGTTTCCACCCCCACATTCGCGTCCACAAATGCCGGTTTTAGACGATCGATAGAAATAACCGTTTCTCTTCCGTTGAAGTCAATCGAAAAGTGTTTGTCATTTCTTCGTATTACTCTAAAGGGCCCTTCATATGGACAAGTTAATGAAGGTTTTTGCGATCTGTCTATTCTTACGAATACAAAATCACAGTCTTTTAAATCTTTAGGAACGTATGTCTTCTTATTTTGTTCTCTAATGCCTCTTGGCGTAAAAATCTGCATGTGGTTTCGAAGTTTGTTGATAAAATCTGATGGGTCCAATGTGGGTTTTGGTATCTCTATGAAGAACTCACCCGGTAATCGTAGTGGTTGGCCATACACTAAGTCGGCTGGACAGCAGTTGAGGTCCTCCTTAATCGTAGTTCTAAAACCTAGGAGGATTGCTGGTATTTGCAATGTCCAATTTATGTGATCCGTCTTCGCTCTTAATGCCGCTTTCAATTGTCTATGAAAACGTTCGATCATCCCATTTGATTGCGGATGATATGGTGTAGAACGGATTCTATGCGCACCCAATAATTGTGAAAATTCTTTAAATAATTGAGACTCGAACTGAGCACCTTGATCCGTTGTTATTTCTAGTGGTATTCCGAAACGTGAAATGTACTGAGTGTATAACGTATTTACTATTGTCTTAGCTGAAATATCTTTTATAGGGTAAACTTCAGGCCATCTAGTGAGTCTGTCGATGACTGTTAATAGATAATTAAAGCCATCTGAAGGTGGTAAAGGTCCTACCAAGTCTATGTGTATGTGTTCGAATCTTCCTTTAGGTATTTGGAACTGACCTATTTTAGATTTAGTATGTTTATGTATCTTGGATTTTTGACAAGATATGCATGATTTTGCCCAAAAATTTATATTTTTGTTCATAGAAGGCCAAAAGTACCTAGAAGAAATTAGTTTTCTTGTTGCTCTAATTCCGGGATGTGCTAAGGTATGTATAAGTTCAAAAATATTTTGTCTCAAAGGTTTTGGAATATATGGCCGAGAAACCTTTGTTGACACCTCACACCAAATTTTATTTTGGGAATCGGGTAATTCTGTTTCTACTAATTTAATTTTAGAATTTTTCGAAGTATTCTCTGCGGAAATTAAATATTTCAATTCTTCATCATTTTTTTGGCTTTCAATGATAATATTTAAGTCTATTTTATTATCCTTGCGCTCGCAGAGACTTTCATTGTAAACTATAACGCGTGATAAAGAGTCTGCGACCACATTAGATTTTCCTTTTATGTGTCTAATGTCTGAAGTGAATTGAGTTACAAAGTCCAGATGTCTGGCTTGTCTTGGGCTTCTTTCTGTTTTAGTCCAGATGGCAGATGTTAAAGGTTTATGATCTGTGAACACCGTAAAATTACGACCTTCTAGAAAATGTCTAAAATGTTTGATAGCTAAATACACTGCCAGAAGCTCCCTGTCAAACGTTGAATATTTTACTTCAGCTGGAGTTAATTTTTTTGAAAAAAACGCTAAAGGTTCAAAATTATTTTTGTTGTGTTGTTCCAACACAGCTCCTACTGCTATGGCTGACGCGTCGACCGTTAAAATAAATTTAGTGTCTTCAAGTGGGTGGACCAGAAGTGTGGAGGAAGAAAGAGCATCTTTAATTTTTATAAAAGCAGCTTCGCACTCTTGAGGCCAATCAAAGTTTTTGGGGTTTTTCGGTTTTTTTAGTAATTTGGTTAGAGTTATGTAAATTGGATTTAAAAATTCTGCTAAATGTGGAACGAATCTATGATAGTAGTTAACCATACCAATAAATTGTTGAATTTGCTTAATTGACAATGGAGAAGGGAAATTTTTAATAGCATTTACTCTGTCTTCAGATGGAAGAATTCCATCTATAGTGATTTTGTGACTTAAGAAATTCAAAGAGTTTACTCCGAAAACACATTTTGCGGGATTAATGTTTATACCGAATTCTTGTAATCGTGAAAATACTTTTTCTAGGTGAGATATGTGATCTTTGTAATTTTTACTTGCCACCAAAATGTCGTCTATATAAGTAAAGGTAAAGTCTAATCCTTTTAAAACTTGGTCCATAAAACGTTGGAAAGTTTGTGCCGCGTTTCTTAGTCCGAATGGCATTCTTGTAAATTCAAACAATCCAAAAGGTGTAGTTATGGCTGTCTTGTGAATGTCGTCCTGTGCTACCGGTATATGGTGATATGCCCTAACTAAATCAATTTTAGAAAAAAATGTTGATCCGTTCAAATTCAAAGAAAAATTTTGAATATGTGGTATGGGGTATCTATCAGGTGTTGTTATTGCATTTAAACGCCTGTAGTCGCCGCAAGGTCGCCAATCAGAAGAGTTCTTCTTTGCTACCATATGTAATGGTGAAGAAACCGGTGAAGATGAAAGTCTGCATAAACCTAATTTTACCATTTGTTCGAATTCTAATTTTGCAATCTTTAATTTTTGTATATCCAATCTACGTGGTCTCGAAAAAGGAAGTTGTCCTTTTGTACATATATGATGCACTACATTATGTTTTACGGGAAGATCATAATTTGGTGTCTGAATTAACGACGGAAATCTCTGCAAAATTTTACCATATTCGTTGTCAAATGCATAATGACGTGGCGAGGGAGTATTTGCATTTACCGTGATTCCGTTTACACAAAGTGAAGTTTTCCCGTCAATTAGTCTTTTATTTTTAAGGTCGACCAATAAATTAAATTTTTCTAAAAAATCAGCTCCGATAATGGGTTTATTTACGCTAGCTATAATAAAAGGGAAAGTGAGGTCTCGCCTTAATCCGAAATCTATTTTTAATAATTTAGTGCCATATGTGTTAATTGTTGATCCGTTAGCTGCTGATAATATTAAATTTGGGTCACTTTTGAATTTGCCGAAAAATGCGTTTGGTACCACTGATATATCCGCCCCAGTGTCGATTAAAAATTTAAATTTGTTTTCTTTATCAAGAAGAAAAAGTCTTTTTGAAGCTGTGGTATATGACTTACTACACGCTGAGGGGATATTTAGTTTTTTGGATTATTATTGTCAACGAACGAACATGGAGAAATGCATTTACTTGCCTTATCCCCGAATTTAAAATGATACCAACACAACTTATTGTCGGTATTAAATCTCGAATGACTTCGAGAACGACTTCTTGAATGGAACCTGAAATTATTTTTGTAATCATTATTGTTATTATTACCTATAGTAAAATTTCGAAACAAATTTTCCAAGTTTTCTAACCTTTTTTCTAAAATTATCATTTTACTAGGTACATTATTATCAATGTTTAATGGTGAAATATTTTGTTGGGGTATTTGTGAATTAAAATCTTTATTAATTTCAGATACATATTGTAATTTTGATACTTCAAAAATTTTGTCTGCTAGCTCAAGTAAGTCTTTTATGTCTTGCTTACATGAGGACGTCAATGCAATGTTGATACTAGCTGGAAGTTTTCTCATCCATAACTTTTTTATTAGTTCTGAACCAAAAGTTGTAGATGTTCCAGCTAGAGTTTTCATTGCCCTGTAGAACTCTGAAGGATTTCTGTCGCCGACTTCCGAGGTGCAAAGCAGTTGCTCTAATTTCTTCTCTTCAGAATCGCTGAATCTTTGTATAAGAACTCTTTTTAAATTGATATATTTGTCTTCTGTAGGCGGAGCTTGAAGAAAGTCCAAAACATTCATGATGATCTCCAGCGGAAGAGCTTGTACCACATGTCCATATTTTGTTTCGTCCACACGAATTCCCTTGGCGTTGAATTCAGCCTCTGCCTGAAAGAACCAAGCTTCTGGACATGGTGGCCAGAAAGTTGGAAGCTTTACAGATGCTGCCGCCACGAAATTTTGTTGGGCATTAATTATTTCGTCTCCCGGCATTTTTGAATGGAATGCTTCGGATCACACTAAATCAATAAGCACTTGAGAACACACTTATAGTATATTTTCAAACTTTTATCCGTATTGACAAATACACTTGTAATACGTAGACGGACTTAAATATTCGTAATTATAACTTCCCGTAATAATTTTAAAAGAAAAATCAATTTTTTCCTATATATATATATACTTGTATATACATATGTATATATATAAAATTATGTACGTACAAACTTTCACAAAGCTTAAGAAAAATTAATCGTTTCTCATTTGTCGCGTTTTTCTCTGATCAATAATACGATCTTTGTATGTGTTTGTATTGTGTCTTGTGTACAATATTTTCACAATATATATTAAAAAAAAAATATATATATATATTTATTCTTTATAAATCTAAACTAAAGTTAATCTAAATTAAACTTACTGTTTTACTTCAGATCAAACTTTTATATTTTCTCACTCTTTCTTTTCCTCTTTCTTGTCTTCTTCCAAAACTAATTTCTTATTTCTTTATTCTTTCTTCTTCCGTTGAAACCAACTTTTTTTTTTCTTTATTCTTTTATATGCAATTAATTTCTTATTTCTTTATTCTTTCTTCCTTTGAAACCAATATTTTATTTCTTTATTCCTTTATATGACAATTAATTTCTTATTTCTTTATTCTTTCTTCTTTTGAAACCAAAAATCTTGCTTCTAGAAAAAGGCACCTTACCACTGGAGGGGGGGGTTACCTTTTTTAGAAACGATCACGTCGGGGTCACCAATTGTACTTTAATTAGAGGTTGGATGTGTCTCTAGGAATCTTTTCTTCGATTCACAAAAAGCTCTTCGTACATTTATTTTTATAATTTTTATTTGGCCCTTGAAAATAAGTAAAATTTTTAAAAGTTAATAAATTCTTTTTATGTTATGAATAAAATATTTATTTTATTCTTTTATGCTTGTATATTTTTATTCTTATTTTTTTTTTTTTTATTTTATTTTAATGTCTATAACAAATTTATATTTTAAGACAAACAATAAATATATTTTTTTTATATATATGTATATATATAGAAGAAAGCTTATTATTATTTTAAAAAGCTGTTTTCTTTCTAGCGTCTAAATTAGAACTGAATCTATCTCCTGACACAACCATAATCTTAATTTTTATTTACATTCTAAACAAGTTTTCCTTTGCATTTTTTTTGAAAGTGTACAGTGTCATGTATCTGCGATTAAAGCTTTTTAAAAATTTTTAAAGTATTTTAGAACAGACGTCATTCTCAAATTGATTTTTCTTATACACAGTCAGCACTACTATTAAGCTGACAAGATAGATAAATGTTAAATTATTTTTATTTAAAAAAAAAATTAATTTAAATATGAACGAAACTAAAATAAAATGTAGCTTCCGCTACAATTCTCCCTCTTTTTAGGCACTTGGTAGAACACTTTGATAATAATCTTTTCTAAAAATTTTTTCAAAAAATATTCAAAATAAAAATAAAAAGACATGAGTTGCGACGCGTTTCGCCTTCTTAGGGCATTATCAAGCAACTGAAAAGCAGATCGTTAGCTAAACCTGACTATCGTAATATTTTAGAATTTGAATATTACTGTAACGGTCATTATAAATCCATACATAAGAGGGGGCTATTATTCATGAAATCTAACTGATCGTTTACCAAAAAATAACCTTTACGACTTTCATTATTAATGTAATATATCTCGTATTTTAACTTGGACTTTTCCACCATCCAGGTTTTTTAAAAGTTGTAATTTATTTAAAGATGTGGTATGACCAGTATCAACTAAATGCTTGCTTATGCCTGATGTTGGTCTATTATAGAGTGCCGATGATACGTGTTCTTTGTATCTAATTTTTAATGAGCGTTTTGTTTTACCATTTTATAGACTGCATTGCAGTCACTACACTCAATACTATAAATTCCGCTCTTATCTATTTTATCAACTTTCGGTTTTAGTTTGTTGTTAATGAAAAAATTGTTTAAAGTTTTTTTATTATAAAAAGCTGGTGAAACGTTATATTGTTTTAACGTGGATTTAATTTTATTCGAAGTTTCCTTCAAATATGGGATTTTTTTCCAAATTTTTATATCTTGTGTCCCTTGTGGGTAAACAAGGTTAAGTGCATATTTTTTTGTTTTTGACCTTAACATTTTATACATTAAATTATCTGAATAACCGTTCTTCATAGCAATTTTTACTATTGTCTCGAGTTCCCTTTTAAAATTAATTTTACTCATAGGAATCTTAAGCAATCTGTCTAGCATCGAATGGAAGGAAGATTTTTTTATAGATTCAAAATGTTGAGAATCATTAAGAATTACAGCATTTGTGGAAGTAGGTTTCCTAAATATATCAAATTCAAATTTATTATTAATAATTTTAATGTTAAGGTCAAGGAAATTTAAATTATCATTACCATACTCTAAAGTAAACTGTAAGTTATAGTCAATAGTATTTAAAATTTTGTTTAAAAACATATACAACTGTCGCTCAGAGCCCGTCCATACACAAAAAACATCATCAACATAACGATACCAGCACAATACATTATTAACTAAATCACAGCCTGAATGAAAATTTTTTTGTTCTATTTTATTCATATAGAATTCAGCCATTAAAGGTGATAAGGAAGCAACCATGGCTAAACCATCCCTCTTGCATTTATCAATTTGTCACTAGCCTACTAAGCCCCGATTTGCTTTCAGCTGGCATTAACCAGTAACGATGAAAGCACCGGGAAAAAATAAATAATCCAAATATCTTTGGAATTTTTTCTTTTATTAATATAAAATTAAGCATAAACTTTGAAATGAAAATGATTTTATGTACTTCCCTCAGTAGAGTAAATTTTTTGGACAAGAATGGAAATGGAAATTGATTAGTCAATTTAATTATGTCAGGGATCTTCTCACATTCATAAATGAATAGGCCCATTAAAAAAATTAAAAATGTGTAGATTCGTAAAAATTACACACTACAAAAAGAAATACATAATTCTCGTTAATATCTATAGAAATTCGATTTAATTATCAAATACAATAATAATGTTCAGAAATTAAGAGCAGCTAACTTAACTCAGTTAATTTAAATGAATTAAATAATTTCATTTTTCTAATGTTATCATTTATGTAAATTAGTTTTTATGATCGTTATGTCACCAAAAGTGTGCCTACTTATTATATTTTGTCGTCTTAAAATTAAACAGTCTCGATTAAATGTCCCTTCGGATTCGGACATAATATCAGTTGCGACAAATGTTCAAAATAATAGCGAAAAACGATTTTTTTTTAATGGAAACCCTAGAAAAGGGTTATGCGCAATTTTGAAAATTTTTCTCAATTTATATCTGCAATTTTTATAAAATAAAGGAAAGAAAATAAAATTGGGTAGGTCAGCCTGACCTGATCTGGTGAGGTACTGTACATATATACATAATTTTAGCACTCTAAATCGCAACATGTTTTTAAGTTATCGTCTGGATGGAGAGTTGGACACAAAATGGACAGACGAACGGATAGACAAACAAATAGGCGAACGGACATGTAGCCAGAAAATGCATTTAAATAAAATAAATATTTATATCCAGTCCAGTTTAGTTCAGTACATTTTCCCACAAACATATTTAATTATTTCTATGTGCTACATACGTATGATTTCATCTCAATTGATCTCTTGCATATATATGCACTTCCATCTAAATGCTAATATGCATATATACAAAACACGAAATTTTACTAAATATTTTTAAAAAGATTGTGCATGATGTCATAATTTTTCAATAAATTTTTTAATATTCGATTTATCATCAGTGGATTAGCACAGTCCCGTGAATCTCCAAAAAAATTGTGTTTCCAAATAAATCAAGTTATGCATACAAAGAGTCACAAACACACACGTGTTACTCTGTAGGGTTAACATAAATTGTATGCAATTCAGATTAGGGTATAATTGTGGAGTTGGTATATGATCAAAATGCAGTTAACCGTTATCACTGATAAATGAACAGCTTATAGTAGAACAAATAAAAGCTTGAAAATATTACACACCACGTGTCATGTGCAATTTTAATATAACTCTCGCTCTGATTCTCATCGGTTTACCTAAACGTGCATTATTTTTCTTTAAATTAGTTAATTTTACTCCCTGTAAATTTCTTGTGGTGGGTTAATTTAATTTATGAAGATTATTTTTTATAAAGTGGAAGTGAAGTGTAGTGTGATCAATGGATAAATAAAAATAGCGATTTGTTATAACTGTAATAAATACTATTTTCAATTATAAAAATCAGAGTAATATTTAGCTTTTCTTTTTTTCAGATAACTCAAGACTGATGATTTTTTGGGGTAAGTTTCTAATTTTTATAAATATATTATAAAAACAAATTAATAGAAAGTTGCTGAGTTGAGACCAGAATTGTAATGAATTAGAGTAATATTAATTTTTTATTGCTGATAAAAATCATCTATAAAATATCTCTCAACTTGAATACAAATAACACAAATAAACACCAAAACAGCTTGGTAAGCGTTAGTTGACCCATTTATGACTTTGACTTTGATACTAAATTTATTTATTCATAGTCGTAAATGCATTTTTAAAATGAGGGGGTGATTTAAAGTATTATTATAATAATAAAAAAATTCTTTTTAAAAACAACAAAACAATTAAAATCTGCCCACTGATTACCTAGTGTTAAACATGTACACAAACTTGTAAATTAGTTGATGACTATCAAAAGTTGTATTGTCAACCATAAAGTATTTTGAGTTAAATGACGAAAACTAATAATTTTAATATTTTGGGGAAATAGAATAAGTTCAATTCTTTTCCTTATTAAATAAACAATACTCACACTAAAGTTTACATAGATTCATGAACAAATGGCGAAGAAAATACATAATTACAAATAGACTTGGCTGGTTTTAGAAATCAGAGTGGGACAAAGCTTGATTTGGAAAAGAATTATTGGGATTAAACTAGTTTTGAAAGTAAAAAAGTTCAATGTATGATAATAACACTTTTAGTTTATAAAAATAAACACGTAATAAAATATTCATATAATTTACCAAAAAATAACATTGAAGAACAAAAAGAAAAATAATACCTATAGAAAAAAAAAATAATATGTCCCTGCAGAAAAGTTTTGTACAATCCCTTTTAAGTGTTAATTTCAAACCAACCAATTTCATCAAGTTTTCGAGGCTTATCATCTCTTACAGGAGGGTTATCAATTCGTTTTTTTTTGTCTTAAATTTCATTTCGCTGTCGAAGATTATCATCTCGGATAGGAATATTATTGTTTCTTTGTGATTAGGCAAATTTTGTCATTTTCATTACCGCTGCCGTCATCACCATTTTCAATAATTTAATGCGTGATAAAAACTCAACGTTTTCCCATAAAATTTCCGTTTTTGTAAATTATTGTATATTCATATTCTTGCCTTGAACCAGAATCCTTTATACTAAATAATACCACGTTAATGGTTTATGATCTGTTATTATATTAAACTTTTAACCATAGAGATATGGTCTCAAGTGGTTACATGACTACTCTGTTTGGTAGGTAAAAGCAAAACTTTACACAAATCAAAATATTGGGAGACTGGCAACCAGTGATTAACTACTCCGTATGATTCGATCAACTTTATAAAAAACTTTATTGCAATTTGGTCTTGCACAATTCAAAATAAAATAATTTGTTATTAAATTCAAAATGGTTTCCTCTTTTTCTTGCTATATGCGCTTCTTATTTTCGTTCAAGTGTGTGTAATCAGCACCAGAAGGAGATTTTATTTGGCAGGCGACTCACGCCGAATGTTGATTTAAAACGGACGGCGAATGTTGGGTTGAAGGGTGAGTTAAGTGCAGTGTGGCCAGGCGATATTGCCCTGATGGTGGTGAATTATAATGTGAACACACTCAATGCTTGAATAATTGCTTTCTGTATTATTCAATGTTCTTGATGTATATGCTATAGGCAAGTCTTTCCCTATATTACCTTGTGATAAAATGGCACCTACTGTTTAACCAGATGCATTCGTTGTCAGATTAAAGGGCTTTTCAAAACTTTAATATTGAAGAATAAGTTCACTCGTGAATTTTCCTCTAAAGATATTAAAAGGGATCCCATTCCTCAGATCCCCATTCGAAGTTTATACCCTTTTTTTAATAATCTTGTCAAAGGCTTGTCATAATTTTGGTGAAATTCTTTATCAACCTCTTAAAATATCCAACTAAATCAAGGAAAGATTTTATGTCGTTAACATTTCTTAGATTTGGAAATCTTTCAATTGCCTTAATATTATCTGGTGGGGGCTTCACTCCATCCACTGCTATTATATATCCCAAGTACATTACTTGTTTTCTCAAGAACTCACATTTACCCTGTTGCGATTTGAGATTATTCTGTCTTAATCTCGAAAGCACTTCTCTCAACCTATCCTCGTGATCTTTATGTCATCTAAATATACGAAACACTTCAATCCTGTAACAGAGGAGTGTACCCTCTGACAGAGCTACCCCACTAGCCCCACTATTAATAGATAGATAGATACACGGCCGCTGTAGCTAGCACTTCATACTTCAAAATTCATCTTTAAGACTAACGAGCGTGACGACACAGTAATTTGTCACTAGAAATCAGCCGGTACGGGAAGGTTCCTGTCACTCTCATCCATCAGACGCTTGTTATCTGTTTCAATTATTTAACTTGGAGGGACGGTCGGATTAATGACCAGTTACACTGACATCATTACAACAAACCAAACCAAAATCAATATAATGAAATAAAAATCTTCAACGATTTGAAAGATTTGAAATGAGAGATTCCTAGGTTCCATATCTCCCTGGAGACCAACCAGTACTACCATCTTGAAATTCCTTGTACTCAGAACTGAGAATTATATTCTAATTTCTAAAAATTGAAATAATTTTTTCCGGTATTCGTACACCACTATAACCGATGTTCCATGAAACAAACATCCTGTTTTTTGATTCAGGATCATTATGGGACAAAACTAGTTTTGAAGGTTATTTTTCCCTTGCAATGAGAGAGCCCAAGCGTTCTTTAATATTTTCGACGCGCATTTTTCGGATTTTTCTACATGGACAAAACCTCTTTTGAAGTATTAACTGCTTAGGACAAAGCTAGTTTCGGAAGAGAAGCTGAAATTCCACCCAAGATTGATAGGGGGTATGCTAATTAGGATGTTCAATCTTTACGTATGTAATAGAATATCTCATTCCAATCAAAATGGTATTTATAACTAATTTTTTTTTTATTTTTTGGATAAGACTAGTTTTGGTTGTGATCAACTCAAATGTTTTTTTTTTTGAGTGTATAAATTCAGCCTAATTTGTCACATTAAATGTTAATTAACTTTTTGCTTATCATACTCATTATCATATCGCAGCATATTGGCGAAGTAGTAGTTGTTTTTATTGAGTTGATCTCTTTGCTTATGCAGATAGATTCGTGTGATTGTTTATAATTTATGTAGATATAAACCTTACAAATTTTCTATATCTTCCATAAACTGACGTCTACCCCTTTTGATAGAGAAGGACGGGTTTATAGGAGTGGGAATAGGTAACGAGAAATCGTAGAAAATGGGAAAAAATGACAGAAGGAAACTCTTTATTTGGAAGTTAAGTCAAAGATGTCGTTACAGTCTGCATAACTAGATAGATCCGACGACACATCGGAAGATACCTTCCAAGTCGTATGAAACAAATATGTTCACTCGTACATGGTAGGCTCACAACAGTTCTAGGTTTTGGTCCTGAAGTATATGCTCTTCTGAAAAAAGAGATTTATTACTGAACGAAATATTTTCAAATCCCTATACGCTATCTTTCATATTGCAAAATAGACCTTCAGTAATTTTGTGCTTGGTTTTTTGGTCACCTAAAACTCATTAATTTCATTGTGACTACTCAATACCTTGCCATGAGATTAGGTCAACATCCTTGTCAGATATAATAAGAACTTTCTCATTTCTTAAAATCCTATATAGACATCATGATCCATTATAAGCAGGTTTTCATCTGAGCCGACTTTTACATATTGAAAAGGGTACAACCTTTTTTATTGAGAGGGGTTTATTCAAAATTTCTATATTGTTTCCACAATTAATAGAAGCGATCACCCAAAATATTTAATATAGAGATACGCATGGGGGAAGATAAATTGGCTGAAAAATGGACATTGCCTGGGTATCCTGAGTTCGCATATTACCGACTAAGATGCCTTTAAGCATAAATATTGTTTCACCTTCACGTGGTAGATGCCTCATTCGTATCCTTAATTAGTTGCTCAGATCGTTAGATACATATAATATCCCACTTTTTTTATAGAAGATCTCAGACTTTTGTATTACTTATACACTTATGTCTTATGTGTTAGTAAAATGACAATTATTCTTACATCCTACTACTCCAATTACAGCTTTATGGCACTGATATGTGTTTCAGCTATTCTATGACAAAACTATGACTTTCAAAAGAATAATTCCAGAATAGAAAGTGGAAATAAAATTGCAATTGAAGTGCAATAATGGCATGTCAAAATGACTTATCTGGAAGGAATTTCTCACAAAAAAAAAAACCTATACAAAATTTCTGGTATTTCTAGAAAAGTTGACATCAAAATGACAAAAACGTTCACAGTAAATAGAAAACATTAAGCCCCAAGCCTATCTTGATATAACAGAGAAAAAGTTTCAAATGTCATCCATCCAGAGGAATACAGCACACAAGTAGTATTGTCAGGAAGATAAAAGCGTTTCCCTTCCGACAGGATAGGGATAGAGAGACCCAGCATCAACTTACCATTCTTCATATATCGAGAATCATTCGATCCATGTCATATACCCACCGGACGGTAAAGATATTGTTTTTGTAAATCGTTCATGCACACTACTTAGTAGTGGCAGGAGTGGGACTACTATAACGATCCACCATCAACACTATCAGCAGCAACCAATTCATTTCTCCCTCATTTCTCCTATCCAAGGGACAAAGCAAAAACTGATTTCTTCCTATTCCAATCCATCGAAACCAAAAGAATAGGGGGTGGCAGAAAATGGTCTTACGTAATCCACCCATTCTGTCAACTCCTGAAGAGCTTTTCAATAAACAATAATGGACCTGAGAGAAATATGAAACTTGATATCTCGGCAAAAGTAGAATAGAGTAGAGTCGAAATGTAGAACTTCTATGGGATACAATGCCAATGCCATGCTATGCTATGCTATGCTATGACGTTTCCTTATGGACTACTGCGGAATGTTTTCAACTCTTTCGTATGTGTGTGCAATCAACAAATGGTGCTGTCCATTAGTTTAGGATTGGATTTGGAATGGACAGTTATTGCGGTCGTTGTTGGAATTTGCTATTGACTCTTTTAGCGTAGATACATTACTGGATACATACAGTATAGATATATATAGAAATGTACAAACTAAAATGTACTAAAACGTACATACATAATATAGGTGTAGGTATGTATCAACATATGTGCTGAGATGAGAAATGGTTGGACTGAAGTGCTCCAGCAGAAGCAGCAGCAGCAGCACAGTCAGTGTTGTGCAAGACTCTGCTGAATCATACTCCGAGAATTGAGTGAAGTACAAACAATTCAACTTTTTCAGTTCAGTGGCTGTGAAATTTGATTGAATTCTAAGAAAATGGTTCAAGAGGAAACTTAATGAAATTTGAAAGCAACTCACCACGATTGATGTGAAAAGCAAATTTTTACCATGTTTCCTTTTTCATACTCAGGAAGAAGAAAAAAAGAAGCAAAACGACAAAACCTGAGATAAGAGCAGAAAAAACAAGAAAATTATTGAATGAGAGTTCAGCATTGATTTAAGTGGCAATTCGATACCCTCTGAAGAGAGAGTATCTTTGATATAGTTTGGACTTAATGGTGAATTGATTCCATATCTGAAGTATGTATATATATAGATTGGAATACAAGTGCATGATAAATTTCGAAAGATTTTTGTTTATCAACGGATTACCCTTGAAAGCTTTACATTTTTCAATGAGCGTTAATAATTTAAAATTAAATGGGGGTTGGTATACAAAAATATATGCAACAAGTCAATTGAAGTATTTTGAAATCACTGTCATTTTCAGGATGAGAGTGAAATTTCTAGCATCCTTGTTAATATTTGTAAATGACACAATAGATGGAATAAATTTAACTTTATTTGGGTTATACGTAAAAGTTTTACAATATGTTCCCCTCCTTTGGATGTGGTCTGGAACTCGAAGGCTATGGATAGGTCATACTTAGACAGTTGTTGTAGATCACTCTGTAACTTCTTAATACCCTATGATGATGATTTAAATTTTTTTAGACAGATAATTGTTGGATATTTTCAATAGTCTATAGATTTTTCCTCTCCTATTCTCCGTTTTGAAGTTATATCTCAAGACAGTTGAAATTTTGGAATTTTAACTCGATCGCAACGCTGAGGCTACATCACAGTCTATCTTTGAATTCGTGTAGGATATATCAACTGACATCGGCAGGGATAGTGACCACCTTCTCGAGACTATACTGAAAAGCAACTTAGAATTGAATATTCCATCTAGGGCAGATTGGGAACGAGTAATTGACAAACTCTATGATGTACACAGATGGCTACAAATCTGAAAAAAAAAACACTGGAGCAGGCATTTTCTACCTCATATGGAAACTGCCATACACTTTAAAAGTCATGTTATGGTCTTCCAGGTGTAAGTCAAGGCTATCCTTTAAGCGACAAGGTATTTTTTTAACTCAGATATTGAGAACAAGGTGATTGCCATCTGCTCGGTAAGTCAACCAACTGTCAACGCCTTGTCAAACCCCTTTATAACCTCTAAAATTGTTTCCAAGTGTAATTTTGACGTTTGCTGCTTCTTTTGCGTAAAAAAACACCATTCTTACACTTTGGATTTAACAGAAATGGATCTTACATGTTCCCGGGTGTCTTAGGTGTCACGTTCCGGGAGCGAAAACAAAAACTGTCTAGAATGTATAATGTGACTTCATACACCTACTTTAAAGGCTTGTGAGCGAGAATGTAAAAAGTGGTGTCCTCTGTTGACTGTTACTTTATACACCGACTTTAAAAACTTGTGAGCGAGAATGTAACAAGTGGTGTCCTGTGTTGATTTCATTGAAATATTTTAGTTTTACCAAAATTAAAATCCGCTCGTTTTTTTCATCCTTTGGAAAATCGAATTGAACACGGTGCGGCGTCAAAATATAAATTTAAGTAAAAAGCTATATAAATTTTCCTCTACCACAGCCAAATTTGTCCCTAAAGAATCTAAATGTTGTCTTTAAAGATTGAAAAATGCTACTCCAAAGGGGCATACAAACCATATCGGGCTACTGGAAGCAGCGCTGATAAGGCGCTGTTTCATAGATTTAAAAAGTAATACGAGGTCCTGCATAGGTATCTGTACGGTCAATACGTGTGTTCAATTTAAAACAGTATTAGATCTAATAGTAAGGCCTTTTGATCCTTTATAAAATCCAAGGTTACGACTTCTACTTTTCGTAAGGTTTTATATTACGGTTCTAATAAGGCATTAAATTTGCATACTAGTGGCAATCTTTTTGCCTACAACTACTATTTATAGTAACGAATCTTTTGAGGACCAAGAATATCCCGTTAACACTGATATATCCCTTTTGGATGTTGGTCATTATTTGATTAATGCTGATCATGCCTTGAATGGTTTCAATGATCTTGATTCTACTACAAGGCCAGATTCTGATGGGTTATTTCATTCGCTATTGAAAAATTGTGCTGCTTTTCTAGCCGATCCTTTATATAAGATTTTTAACCTATCCTTAAGTACCGGTACTTTTCTTAATGAGTGGAAAATCTAATTTATCACTCCAATATTTAAATCACATTCAAAAAGTACTGTAGAGAATTACAGACTAGTCTCTGTAATGAAAGCTGTTAGTTCTATCGTTAAGGAATATATAGTTTCCGAGCAATATGGCTTTATTACAGGGAAGTCATGTGTAATTAATTTTACATTATTTTCGAACTATACTATAAGTGCTCTTGAAATCGTGTTCAAGTTGATACTATTTATACAGATATAGATTTCCACTCCTCTTTTGTACACAGTAAAAAATTTGCCACTTTGCCAGTGTTGCCACAAAGCTTAAGTATTTTTCCCTCAAATGCAGGGAACACTCCCTAAAATATATGGAATATTCCCATAAATGTAGGGAATAGTCCTCTAAATGTAATATTTGTTCATGAAGGCATTTTTTTTTGTTTCTCCGGTATATAGCTAAAGGTAAAAAAAATTTTATTTGTTATTTCATTTGATTTTGGGTGACAGGTTTCAAGTCTTGGTTTTAACTCATCAACAGTTCACAAATAGCGAAATTGAGTGATTTGAAAAACAAATGAAAAATAGAACAAAGAAAAGAAATGAAAAATGAAAAAAACCAAAAAATTGAGACAAATAGAAAAAAAATAACAAATAAAAAAAATTTATTAAAAAAAAAAATTTAAAAACCAGATTCATTCGAAACGAATCGAACCTGTATATGTCCGCAGTGGGCTGAAAAAAGAAAAAAAGGAAAACGAAGAAGAAGAAGCGTTTCGTGTTAGCAGAAAACCTTACACTCGTCGGTACGGCCCGGTAAAAAATCTTAAAGAGTAATCTCTAATTTTGTTTCTGAAATGTAAGGACTAGAGACTATAATTTTAGGGAATATTCCCTAAATTTTAGGGAATATTTGCTACATTTCAAGGAATATTACCTAAGGTTTGTTGCAACAATTTGTGCATTTGTTACAGTGTAAGCTGGATTGTGGCTTATTTATATAACCGCAAACAATATGTAAGGATTGAAAATATTATATCTGATGTAATAACGGTCACTTCGGGTGTTCCTTAGGGCAGTCACGTAGGTACTAATAGTGAGATGTCAATTGCTTAGTCTGTCAAATCTGAAACTTCGTCTCGAAGCTTCCTGTGCCTTATTTGTGAAAGATATACTTTCGTTTAGGATAAAATTGTCCAAATTGATTTTATTAATTAATATCTAGATGTAGATGTTTGTATGTCTAGAGCAGATGTGGTCAGACTTTTCCAGGGTACGGGCTACTTCTTATTTATTCAAGGTGTTGCGGTCCACTCAGTGGCGTAAGTGTGGTGAGTTAAAAAAAAAAGGTCTACTTAAATAAGTATGTATCTATGTACTTCTTTTGCAGTCTCATAAGAAAAATTATTAATGCACCTATTTCATTTGGCAATGGAGTTTGGGAGTTACATAATTCCCACCCACAAATTTAAAATTATGAAAGTATTTTATAAGCTCTAGAGGAGGCTAAAATATTGCACTAGTAGACTTAAGTATTACCTGCTTTCTATACATAAATCCTCTCTAGTTTAACATTAGGATGATTTCGTTTTTTGAGCTTCACGTCATTCATAACAGAAAATATACATTCAGCAGTGGCACTGCTATGGGGAAAACAACTAGAATACACATATAATGAGACAATTCTTCAAATATAAATGTTGAAAGAATAATCATTTCTTTAGTTAAATTTTTCATGAATTGTATAATATTGTCATTGTAAAAGGATTCTAGTTTTACTTTTCAGAGCAAAATTTGGGTCCTCCATTGAGAATTTAATTCTTTAATGGATACGTTCTTATACGAAAAGGCATTTACAAGAGGAAGAATGGAATAGAAAAATCACCACTTTGAAAACGATAGATTTTAATCAATCAAAAACAAAAATGGAAAGTAAATTGTACTGTAATAGTCATAAATCTATCGCAGAAAGTGGTAGAGTGGTATATTGTACAATGCTACCTCAAAATGTGGTAAATCTACCACTTTAGTCATAAGCAATAATAATAATTTATTAACAATATTATTGCTATACAATACCACAACCTTTCATTTACAAGTTCACAAATACATGAATTTTATAATTTACAATATTGCTATATTTTTAATATATTGCACACAACCTTTTTTAAAACACATAAAATCTTGTTCACTTTTTAATTCAGTCGGAACCTCATTAAATTTCTTGAAACTCTTATACCAGTGCATTCTTTGTACGAGATCTATTGTATAATTGCAGTTTGAAGTTCTCCGATGCTCCTCTTAGATTATATGGTTGAGCCTCTGCAACCCACGTGATCATATTTCGATATTCCGGAACCAACCCCTTTTTCATTTTGAATATAAAATGCAATACATTTAGCTCAAATCTTTGTTTAATATCAAGCCATAATAAAGAATTAAACATACTACTAATACGAGTGAAACGATTGCAACGTAGAATTACACGCATTGCCCTATTTTGTAGTTTTTGTAATCTGCTCAAATCTCCTTTATTAAATATAAACAATATTGCAGAACAATATTCAAAATGTAGTTTTATAATACTCTTGTAAATATTTATCGCAGTAGCCATCGTAACTTTCTTTCTAAATCTCTTAAAAAATCCAATGTTTTTACCAATTTTTTTAGCAATATAGTTTATATGTAATTTAAAATTTAACTTTTTATCAAAAAAGCACTCCTAAGTATTTTATATTCATTCACACATTCTATTAGTTCACCATGCATTTCAACACACACATTCGTATTACTATTTATCGTCATAATTTTTTTTTTACTTATATTTAGTTTTAATTTATTCATCTGTCACCAGTCACTTAATAATTCTAAATCTCGTTCTATTGTTAATTTCAATTCATTGGTGTCTTTCCCTGATATATACAACAATGCATCGTCAGCAAAAAGTACTATTATTGAGAATTTCAACACTGATTTAATGTCGTTCACATATATAATAAACAAGACAGTTCTAAGTACTGATCCTTGTGGAACACCCATCGATACTTATATTTTACTGGAAACTATATAATTTATTTTGATGCTTTGCCTTCTTCCATACAAGCAGGTATGAAACCATTGAAATTCCTTCTGACGAATTCCATATTTTGCTAATTTATTTAATAAAATGTCCCTGTCTACAGTTTCAAATGCTTTTCTTAGGTCTAAAAACACAGCAACAATCTATTTGAGGCACTAAATTTCTTCCTTCCATTGGCACACTAGCGAATTAAACGCCTTTTCACAGGAATGTGTTCTCTTAAATCCAGACTATTCTAATAGAATCAATTTATTTATTTCCAAGTAACTTTCTAACTATTTTTGAACCACTTTTTCTAAAAGTTTTTCATAAGCAATGTTGGTCTGAATTTTTCTGCTTTTTTTGTGTTTTTAACTTTCTGAACAGGGATAACAATTGATTCTTTCCATAAACTAGGGAATTCTCCACTCACCATTGATTTATTTATTATGTCAACCAAAGTAACACCAAAATTATTCCAGTTATCTAATATCATGCCTATACTAATTGAATTATAGTCCCGTTTTTTATTCATGTTTTTACAGATATCTTTCATTTCATTATACTCCACCCTTCTAATAATAAAATCATGATCTTGTCCGAATATATTCTATGAGGTATGGATTCTTTTATGATCTGTACGCTTTGCTTAATGCCCACACCTGGTCTAGGGAAACATTTAAAAGTACCCATGATTTTCGAAAATGTCTTTATCTTTACGAAATTATTGGATATTTTTATGACAATTAATTTAATTTGTTAAAAGGGAATTAACTCAATAATAAACAAATTTTGTTTACGTAACAATATCATGCAAGTATGTAAGACTGATTCAATAAATAAATTTGCTTTAGATTTTTCCTGGAAAATTGTATCTAAATCCGACAATTTTAGGGAAATTACACAAATTCTATATCAAAGTTTTACATATTACCTCTACTGTCATCCAACAATATCGTTACTGTAGATTCTCAAATTTTACCTTTATAACTTCCTACTAACCCGATGCAACTTTCATAATAGAAAATTGAAGATAACTTTTGACAGCACCATAAGATAGTTAAATAACTTGACTATACCTGCCTTGCTGCCTGCCTGCCTGCCTGCCTGCCTGCATGTCTGATTTCCAAGTTTATAAAAGCTACAATTTATTACAGGCGCTATGTACGCGTATTTATATCTATGTATGTATGTATGTACATATATAGCAATATAGTTTCTAACAAACTATAACTACATATTATAAATATTTCTGGTAGCGACATAAAATTACTTACAAAGTTGTCACCTCTCCTAATTGCGCAGACTATATAGAATTTCCTTGTTACAATTTAGAAGGAAGATAAATAGACTCACTCAAAGGTGTACTCTCGCTCAGGTAAAGTTTTGCGAAACTCCCACATATTTCTGTCAAGTTGCGATGAAAATCCTTACATCGCCTTATCTTATTTTGGATAATGGAGGAGCAATATCTATCTGCAAGCAAATTTCGCTGAAAATGTTCGGAAATGGCTGTCATTCAAGGCTGCTTGCTATCTATCAAAAAACATCTCAAACTGGCATATAGAAGGAAGAAGAGTCTTGTGGATTTTGTATATATGGCTGTACATATGTATGTTTGTATCTATGTAATGTATTCAGATTGATGGATATAGATACCCTTAGGCGTGCACTTTTCAGGATAGTTACATACATACATTTTTGTATACTTTATGTCCTTCCTACCACCCATCACCATAGGGAAAATTCTCCATAATAATATAAAATACAATGTATTCGAAATAGAATTATGTATAAACACATACATGTACACATATGCATAACTATAGGGATGTAAATGGGAATTTTGAATATTTTCTTACCAGCAAGAAGGCAACTGAGATATTATCAATGCCCATAACAAGACGACGCGAATGAATAATGCATTCACAGGGAGTAAATAAAAATTTGTGCATAAAATGCGAAACGTCAACGATAGCAACAACGAAGACAGTTGAAATGCTCTATTTGTTACAAAAAAAAATCTGAAATGCACTTTTCAGCAATTTTCCAACGTTAAGTAATGACATGGAAAAATACGCTGATATCCTAGCAGCAGCGTGGTGCTCTTAATATCTTAAGCATGGATGAAGTTCACATTTGAGATACCTGAAAGATTTCATTAAGGTGTATGAAGGTATGTTACCTATGTACCCATGTACCTAAAAGTACCCTACATAAAAGTCAAGTGGTGTGTAGTGGTGTATACTGTGCAAAGCACTTGAGAAGATTATGGGAGTGTTACTGTCTCTGCTCAGTTTAATTTGAAGGGTGCCGCTAAAAAAAAGATGTTTTTCTTTCTCGGTGCATTTTGACATCTTTTGAATTTGGTTTTTTTATGGATGATATGCAAAAATGGGAAATGTTTTCAATTTCATTCAAATTTTTCATTTTGCAAGAATTATATGGCGAATTCAAGGGAGAATATTTATGTGTGTATTTGAAAGGTACTTAAAATTTTTATTATTATTATTTTATTTAAGAAAAATGATACACAAATTTTGAAGGGGAGTGTCGTATGTGTTTCTATTTATATGTAGGTAGGCTTGTTAGGGTTATTCAATCATAAACACCAAACTGTAGTTTTGAGAAAAACGAATTTTTAAGTTTAGAACATAATTTTCGAAAATCTATTCGATAACATTTTTTTATTCGCACTTGTAACAATACCTTGATATGTTTTTTATAAAAAAATTATTTTTTTTACATTAATGTTTTTACCCAGTAATATTTTAGGCGGGTAGAGATTCAGTGCTCCATTTGCCGTATATGCCACTTCGAGACAATTTGATTTTTATTTCATACACATACGGCAAAAAATTGCACATACAGCAAAACAAACAGGAACACAATATAGTACAGAAATCATTTTTATTTATTTTTAAAACGAAAACAAATAAAATAGCCTCTTCATAATAATATTAGTATTTATATTTTTAACATGTTTTGGTAATATTCCTTATCAACAACAGGAAAGAAAGGTAAAGTGGCTGTTATATCATTAACTTTATGCTTAAGATGACTTACAATTAGTTTTGTAGTTATAATAATTGTATGGCAAATTTGCTTTTAGTTGCTTTTTGAACTATATTTATATGTTTGTATTCAATATCATTTGTTGAAGTATAAAATTTACGACCAAAAAGATCAGTTTTATTGTAACGTATCAAATGAATTTAATGTTATTATAGAGAATTTTTGAAAAGGCTAATTTTGATGATTTATTTGAATATATGTAAAAGGCAGTCTGGAGAATTCATTTGAATTATGCACAGCTTTGTTTTTGCACTATTCGTCGGCAATAAGAAATGAATTAATGATTTAATTACACTTGGAACTTCGACATTTTTTAAATATCTATCAATTGTGCCATGTACACATTTTGAACAAGCGAATGATCCGGTTCTGAAAATTGTTGCAATATTTATTTAATTGGAGAATAATCGTGTAAAAATTGTAAAAGTAAGGTGCTCATCATTCTGTTTTTATTTTCGGGGCACATAGAAATCACTCCAAATTGTTATACATATATTCTATAAAAGTATAGTCTTTTAATAAACGGCAAAGAATAATTATTAATGCACTGGCCATATTATTATTGCTCAAAACGTAGTTTTAGATTTATCGTTAAATATTGCTGTTGCCGTAAAATTGAAAGTATTAATTTTACATTTATAGTAAAATGAAGAGGAAATCCTTTGAGAAGAGAGTTAAATAGATTGAAGATCAGCAATATCAATATTTTGCCTATCGTAACCTCTTTCACTCTTATGTAATTTTAATTCGTGTTTATGTGAATTGTATGAAGCTTGGATTTCAGGATAACAAGTAGATGCCTGATTTTTATACAAAAAACACTTATCGCACTGATCATTTTTCGGTTTATGAAACTCAATATTAAACTTTTCGGTGAAGATGTTCCTATACATACATTGCTAATGAAATGCGTTGTGCATACTTTTCCTTATATGAATTATACATTCTTTGTAAAGTTAATGTTGCCTAAATACGTTTTTCCTGTTGAAGCTCTATAATAGTGAGAACAGCTACAGGGAAACTTAAGATATGATCACACACTTCTTCAATCTTCTCAGGCTCCGTTACCCTTTTAACATTTTTCCTTTTTCTACGAGGTAACGATATTCCAGTTTGTTTGTTATGTAAATTTTTAAAATAATAATAAATACGCTTTTCATCAATTGAAACAGTATTTAAAGAGAATTTTCGGCAAACTTGAAAAATCCGGCTATTTTTTCTAAAATGACTCTTCGCCTTGCAATGTTTGCTTGTCTCACAAATTTGTAATACAAGGTATTCTTTTCATTATCCTAAAATACTGAATTAATCTTTCTTCTATCTTCTTCTGGAAGTTTTTCCTTTTATACTAGTATATTTCTGGCCCTTCTCTCGCATTTTTTTCCTTACATTAGCTTTCCGCTTTCCGGTTGACAATTTTTCTTCCTGATTGAAGGCAGATAAGAAAAATCTTTTCACATTACAATTTGCTGTTTGTGCATATTGTTATTAGAACAATTTATTCACATACGGCAAATCAATATTTAATTTCTAACAAATTTCAAAGCCTTACATGCATGTGGTATATGCATATGCCAAAGCTATAATTTATAAAAACCAACGCTTGTTTTCATACGAAATTTTGCTGTATATACCAAAATTTGGTTAATGCGGCAAAGGAATATTATATAACGGTAAAAATAAGGGATATGCTGGAAACTAACGCTGAATATCTCAAAATCTACTGATTGTAGAAGAAAACGGGTAAAAAGAAGTTTTATTTTCTCATTTCAACATATTAAAATCAACATCTAACTCAAAAGTACCTTTTTAGCGTATACGGAAAACCAATTTCTAGGTGACGACATACAAAATTGAATTCATGGGTACCGTTACTGATAATTTATACCTTAAATATGCTTCGTAGCTTTTTATTTAAGTTTCTATTTTCTTTATTTTATGTATAATTCTGAAAATAAAATTAAAATATAATTTTTTTTATTGTCGTATAATTTGCTATGGTAGACAATCAGAGATAACCATCCTGATGAGATCTCTCTGATCGCTGGATCGAAAACTTCAATTATTTTTGTTGTTGTAAAATTAAAATATTATGGCGAAACAAAGTTTTATAATCAAATTCATTTTCATAGAAAACAAAAAAATGAGCTAAGTCCAGTTTAAATTAAAAAAAGTATATCGATTTGATTTTTTTATCTAGGTTTTCTTATAGTTAACAAAAAAAACAAGAAAAAAAAGAAAAAAAAAAACAAAAAAAGAAAGACATTAATTTCAACTTGTTTATTTTAAATTAATCAGGAAAGAACTAGCACATGTAGCTTAATATCTGCTGTGAATTTTAATAAGTGTATCTACATATTTCCTTTGAATCAGCACGCTAGCCGAGCCCCTCCCTCATCAAGAAACCTTCTATCATCTCTGCATGTTTCTCAATCATCAAATTGATTTTCTACTTTAATAAAAAATTTAGGTTTATTACCTTCAATTAAATTCTTAAACATTCCCATTAATTTTACAAAACAATGTCAAATTTCAATGTAATATTCAATTATATTTTGGCAATCTAATCTGATCTGCTCGTAAATATTTTTTTTTCTCAACATTAAAACCTGCTTGAGTTCAATTACTGCTCATACTCGTAAGTAATGTGCAACTTCGTGCAAATAAGCAAAACACACTAAATTTCTTGACCTTAATTTCTTTAATAGACATACATACATATATATATACATATAAGTACGTACAAATTAAGCTCTTCGACAAACAGTTTTATTTTGGCAAAAGATATTGTTCCGTCTTCAATAAAATATAAAATGTGCTCACATATGTAGTGTCCTCCCCATGCGATAGTATATACGTGATAGGAGCTTGCATTCTTGAGTGTTTTCATCAAGACATTGGTCGCCATCAACTAAATGGTAACCCAACATTTTACGATATTATTTATATCACGAACGAATAAACCAATGAAATTCCTTCTTAACTTTGGCGAATTTTTATTTCATACTCTGTCTATGTTGAAATCTATATATGGATTTTGATATGTGCTAGTATGGCACGCATCTACGACTAATAAACCAAATTCATTCCATATACAACCCAACATCCATCGATGGCCGTAATGTTTTTACTTAAAATTTGCGCAAAACGAATATCTTTGAGGCAATGACACTAAAAAATTTTATTTCCCTGATAAAAATCTTCGCTAAATGAGAGTGCTCAGGACAGGCCAGATTTGAGCAGTAGCAGCAGCAGCAGTAATTCATAGAAGTATACTTCGTTAGGAATTATGAACAACATTTTCTCATTCACTTTTTTTTTATTAGTTTCCTTTATTGGCTGCTACTTTTAACTATACCATTTTTAGGTTATTACCAAATTGGAATATACACAAAAGTTTATGGCAATGAGGTCATCATAGTAAAACAGTAAATAGGAAATTTTTGGTAATGAAAATCGACTTAAGTACTTTTTAGTAATTGTGTGGTTATCGCATTCACAAAATAATGATGAGTAAATGTTATGGGGGGGTATTTTTGGAATCATACATTTTTATAAACATTTAATTCGTCATTAGAGAAAATTCACAGTAAATTCGAGGTTGTTGTCAACCTGTAACTTTAAGTCTAGCGTACGTTCAAAGTAACTTTTGGTCTTTTATGCAAATAGGTAAGTGTATATGTAACTGATATGAATAAATTCACAAAATCAAATCAAACTAAACTCTAGATGAGAGTGTACAACAAAAATTAGAATCTGATACATATATTATTAACAAATTATGGGTAAAATCATTTTCAAAACTAAAACAAATATTATAAATTAAAAAATTAAAAAAGTGAGTAGACGAAAATATTTAAAAAATTGCACCAAGTTTTAATATAAAAAATCGGCGTCTTAAATTTTTGAATTAAAACAAGAACATATATTATCTTAGTTGTTTATACAGGGTGTTTCCCACTACTAGGTCAGTAAAGCGGGAGGTGATAGTACTCTGATAGATGAACAAAAAATTGTATAGCAGGGGGGGGGGCATATCAACCGTTTAGGAGTTACAGGGTGATTAAGAAAAAAGCTAGTTTTTTACAAAACACCCTGTATCTTAAAAACTACAGGGTGTATGGTCACAGTTAGGAGCTCATTGTATGCAAAACTCCATGGCCTTTCGAACGACTGTCCCATAGCACTCTCCCATCAAGAATTATCGTTGTCTAAACTTAAAATTTCGGATTTTCTTACCTTTTTTTTTAAATTTAACTTCTATTATTTTTGCAAAAAGGCCGTTAACATACCTTTTTTTTTATAAAAACTGTAAGCTGTCGACTCTCCTCTTTAAGTTGGCCTATTACACCTTATGTGTTAACACCAGGCTTTAAACAGTTATTAACTCATAACCTATTCAGGTCACACCGAAATTAGACGATATTTTGTAAAATGACGTGCTAAGGGAACAAATTATCGTTGAGAGAAGGTTTGAAAATAGGTTTTAGAATAGGTTTAGAGCAAGTAACTCTTAAAGGGCTTCAGATAGCACATTGGGTGTAATAGCTCACATTAAAGAGGAGAGTCTACAGCTTAAAAAAAAAGTATGTTAACGACCTTGTTGCAAAAATAATAGAAGTTAAATTTAAAAAAAATGGTAACAAAATCCGAAATTTTGAGTTTAGGCAACGATAATTCTTGAGGGGAGAGGGCTATGGGGCTGATTGAGCCGTCGTGGCCATGGAGTTCTGTATACAATGAGCTCCTAACTGCGACCATGCACCCTGTAGTTTTTAAGATACAGGGTGTTTTTTGAAAAACTAGCTTTTTTTCTTAATCACCCTGTAACTCCTAAACGGTTGATATACCCCCCCCCCTGCCATACAATTTTTTGTTCATCTATCTGAGTACTGTCACCTCCCGCTCTACTGACCTCCTAGTGGGAAACACCCTGTATTAACCCCTTAGTCTTCCTGGAATAGATGATATTAGATTATTAATTAAACTTAATGGAATTTTCGTTCCAAGCCTTTTCAACAGCTGTTCAAAGTACGTCGATATTGCGGACATGAGTTTTGTGAATTTTCATATTGATGTGGTCCCAGAAATTTTCAATAGAGTTCCAATCCTAACTTTGAGCAGACCAATTAATGAAAATTGCAGTGTTATTGTCACCAGATTTTAGTCTTCCGGGCCGTATGACATGACATGGCATTGCCCTGTTGAAATATGTATTCGCTTTCTATTCTGAATATCTTCCAAAGCTATTAGTAAACCTTTTTCAAAAAAAGGGTTGTATAAATATCATCATTTATTTTAAAGCCTTGATCCACTTTCGTATTTTCTAAATGGAAGTATAAATATGAAACGTGACTATTTTATATAAATGTTTTGCACTTTATTTATTTACTTAGGTATATAGTTTTTTTTTTTCTGTATGTAAAAATCATTCTTCTCGTTTAGTGAAACCTATACAACTCTTGAGAAAATCAAATAAACTCACTGTTTAAAACAAATTATTAGAATACAATTTTTGGCCGGTAGATGGCGGAGTCAGCATTAATTTCTTACATTTTCTTAATCTTAATCTTTCAAAGGTTACCATGCTATATGCAGCCATTCCACATGATAACGATCAAAACGGGATTCTTTTGAACCCAACCATCTCCGATTTAGATGAAACTTTCACATTTTATATGGCATACCAAAATAACTCTATCATGTTTTTCTGTTTCCCCCTACCATGCTCTTCCCCCTCTCCACCAAGGGAATAAATAAAATTAAGAATTTTTCTTTCAATTGCTGACTAATTTCTTCACCGGCTTTGTCTGCTTCAATTTCTTCACTTACATTTTAAGGAACTTTGAATTAGAGATGTGTTGTTTCGAAGGGTTTTCCGAATCGGATCTGAATCCGGATCATCTAATCAGGATCCGATTTCGCGGACCTGTTCCATCGTTCCTTTCATTATTCAATTCAATGAAAGATGTTGTAAGTTCAGCTGATTTTTTATTATAGATGTAAGAACTAACAACATAACCTCCAATTAAAAATATAAGCATATAAAAATTTCAGTTTCTTTTATCAGTAAGTACTTGGATAAGCTTTGGGCAAAACCTTTGACGTTGCTGGTATACAAAGCCTTGTTTTTACTAATTGCAACAAAAATTAAACGTTGAAACAACGCTTCTCAGTTTCACCAACAAATAGAAAAAAAAGCCAGTCGGTGGGATTTTCCGATGTGGTTTAATAAAATTGATAAAGGTGATGATAGAGGGGATGCGTACTTTTAGATTCCATTATCCACATATTTTAAGCTAAATTAAGTAAGATCGGACCAATATATTTATTAGGCTTAAACTTTAAATTTTTAAAAGCTAAAAAATGTTTTTAATTTGTTATTCCGGAGAACCCAAAAAAAGTTCCTTCTTGAACAAATTTAAGTTTAACCCGGTGAAAAAGTCTCTATCTTTATTAAATTTTGCCTGCCCAATATTTATTCTTCATTTTGTAAGCATTCGCCATTTTCCATCAACCTCAGAACGAAGCTAACCTGTCCGAATTCGTTTGCCTAGCTTTATCTTGACAGCCAGTGAATAAACATAACCTCAAAATATGTTGTCTATATAAAATAGTCAACTCGTCTCTTGACCAGATGTCTAAACTGTTGCACAAAAGCAAAGTTCTGTGGCATAGACCAGGGGCTCGCACTGTGGTGGAGGGGGAGGGGGGGGGGCGAATGGGACCGGTCCCCCCAGAAGGTCAGTATTTTGAAAATAAATTAGAAGTTATGTATAAAATATAATCTGTATATTATGTATATAATTACAAAGTCTGATAAAATACAAGAAAACCTTTAAATATATATTAGCAGTACTTAAGTGCTCAGATGGGCGCAAGACGGGTCCTTAGAGCGCTATTTGTCAGAAACCTTTTCGACCTGAGACACCTACGCCCCCACGATGTTACGTCACTAGCTGTAATAGCAAGACGAACACTTGGATTCGGACAGGCCTCCAATATGAAAATGTGCAGGCAAACCCATAATCCTATATATCGGACTATAGGCTAGGTACATTTAAATCTGCAGGAATTAAAATTCGTTGCTGACATTGCAATTACCTTAACTGTTTAGAGAAATGTATTCTTTTCTGATCTTTAAATCGAAAAACAATTCAAGTCCAAAATGATATGTGTTAAAACAACTACGTACCATCAAGAAGTTTCATAAGTCTTACATAAGTCGATAGCATATTTGAAAGTGAATCAAATAAGATTATAAATTTTGATCGCAATTAACAAATGAAGAAAAAATTAAACAAGTTTATAATCTCTGATCCCTAAATCAACATATATATAGATTTTGAGTCGAATCAGTCCATAATGACAAAATTTGGCTTCCAAATTTTGGGCAACACAATCTTAAATTTCTAATTTCCAATTTGCGTCCCTAAAAAATCCTCATGTATCAAAAACATTGACACTTTTTAAACTATTCCAATAAGAATTTCAAGTTCGATTATTTAACCTTTACAACACTGAAGACACAGCAAAACTCGGTCCTCGAAGTCTCGAATCATCTGCTTCGAAGTATATCAACAGTCCTAGTCTTCATGCAATGCAAATATAGTATAAATTTTTTTAAACAAATGCAAATCCACATTTAGCCCCTTGTCAGTAAAAGCGCATTTATTTTATTTTTTTTTTTTATTATTCCCTAACTTTTATTTATATTTCCATTACACAGTAAAAATTCAAAGTTTATGTCGCCAATATTCCATTATATTTCCCTAAAACAATTTGCATGCAAAATGTCGTCTACCTTCCTTCACATCTCAATGTCAATAAGAAATGCATGAAAATATTTCATTAAAAATTTTTTTTATAGCAAATCGTAAATAGAAAGAAAAATGAAAAAAATTACAATTGCTAAAAAATATGAGAGAGGGTGAGTAAAAAAGAACGCAAATTTTCTTAAATGTTAATAAAAATGTCGCCAAAATCTCGTCACACACTTTTATTACACATTCATCCGCCACCTTCCATAATAACTTGAGAGACTGTGTGTTTGAAATGTGACAGACTCCTGAGCCATTAAACCCACATCAGACTATGGTGGTGCCTGATGGTAGTGGGGTATGATCCCATTACTCAACTTCTCGCCCATACTTGTTTTTTTTTCTGCGTTTAATTAAAGACGAAAGGATATTATTCTAGGACTAACGTCCGCGTCATACGGAACGTTAACGTGCTGTAAAAATCAAAATCTTGCGAGTGCAAATAAGAAGATGTCGTTAACGTAATTTTATGTTCGTATTCAGTGCTAGACTTAATAGCGTACTTGCTTCTTCCATTACACCAGTCGGATAGTGGTGGCGTCGTCGGCGGTGGGCGGTACAAGAAAAATGGAAACTCATGATTTCATAGGATAATAAAAAGAAACATTAAAAAAATTTTTTTTTTTTTTTTGGTACTTATAATTTCACTTTCTTATAAGTTAAGCGTTTTTGCTTTTCGAATTTAACCTTCAGCAAAAAATTTTTGCCTTCGGGGAGATTATGAGTTTTATTGACGTGGTCCTTCTATAATCGTTTTTAGGGAAATTAGGTTAATTCTGATTAAACATTGGTGTATGGTGAATATGTACATATGTATGTACCTAGATTATGGTCCAGCGTTACACCGATCCTAGTTTAGCGGCCAGACCTAACAGCAACAGCAGCTCATATCTAAGGCTACTACATCACAAGACAACACATAAAAATATCTTAAAGTGATTTTGTTTTTTCCCAGCAAAAATATGAAAAAAACTGGTAAATTTAAAAAAAATAACACAAAATTGTAGGAATATCAACCGCTAAGAGGTTATTCTTAAGCGGTCTCTTAGATTAGATTTGTGAAGAGCTGTGTAGGCGTTAGCCTCGCAATCACTGCGGCTTAAAAGATCTATATATTTTGAGTCACCGTTAAATTTACTCCCTTTCTAGGTTCAGACTGTTAATAAAATTTAGAACCATTCTGGGATTGAGGTTCCATACGTAGTTTGGTGGATGAAAAGCATGTTCGAGGTGGAATAGTCTCTGGCTGGCCAATGCTTCGCAGTTGCTCTGTAGAGCAGGCGCTCTGAGGTTTCGCGGGCATCCTGACAGAAGCGACAGGATGAAATCTGAGCTAAGCTCACTTTGTTTAGGTGATAGAGCTTAGTAATCATTTTGACCTCTGTTTTTCTAAGAATAGGAGTTCTTTTATTTTTCCGCCAGAGGTCTCGATTAAATTTTTTGTCTGACAAAGTCCTTGTACCCTTTCCTTTTGTTTATTCTCCCAGTTATTTAGGGCAGCTCTGAGGTAATAATTGGTTTCTTAGTACCCTGTCGTTAACCATTTAAGCTAATTGGATGCCTTCTTGGGGCTACCTTGGAGGTTCTTAGTTTTTTCTCCTTTAATAAATTGCACTTGATTTAACTTTTCCTCCAAGGCACAGAACGCACACTTACACACTATCGCATGGGATTTAAAATAAAAATATAAAATTCAGAAAAATATTAATGAAAATTTGAAAGAAACACAACACACCAGTGTTCATCACTTTGCATACATATATCCTATCCATCCACATACACATGTATATGAAGTACAAGAAGTAGGAATTAGTCGCGTACTTTCGTTATGGTGTTATAAACAACCAAAAAGAAAAATGCATTCTTGCAGCGCAGGACGCAAGTAAAAATTAATCGTTTCAGGCGAGTGCAGAGCTTATCCCTATCGGTATGTTTATGAGATACACAAATACATTTATAAAAAAAAAAAACGTAAATTTCCTGGGATCAAACTGAGTAAATATGTAGTGTGGGCGCATATCTCCATGCGTATTTATAAATGTATGTAGGTCACGCTGTTCAACCAACACTTATATACACACTATAGCTTGCCTCTCGATGTTCGATATCTCATGATACAAACAACTTTCATAACAATTCACCATAACCTGATAAAACTTAAACAAAAATTGCAAATTTTATGCAAGATTTTATGACACGATCACCTAAATTTATAGAAAAAGCAAGGCTAATGACAGTAGTGAAGCAGATCGACGTGTATACGTGTTCCTCCAAATTTTCAATCCAATTAAGAAGTAATTTTGGGTATATACGAAAATTTTAAAAAAGTTGTGGAAGTTGTTCATTGACACTGACAGCCACAATTATGTCCTCTAGAATTTGGAAAATCCTTTCTCGGTAGTGTTACTCCTCTCTTCGTCAAATGGATTTTGGCCATTCTTATAATACTATGGAAAATTTAGTGATGTTGATTTTAGGCTCATATTGCATTGATATGGTAGATTCCCTTGTAGAATGATCATGAAAAATATGTGAAACTACCACGGCAAATATTTATTCCTAGTGTCTCTATCGTATTTTTTATTATATCATACAAAGATGTTCATTAATTAGTTTAACGAAAGAATTTTCATGTCTTTTGACAGTCGAACTTTCAGATTATCTTTTGCAATGATCACTTTCTTTGAAATTAATGCAGGGGTACGATTTAGGATTTATTTTCAATTTATAATTCAATTTTATTTTTTCCTGCAAATAGTACATACAAGACTTACAAACATTTTTTGAGTGCAATATTGTCTAAACATAATTGAAGTGAAGAAAAAAGAAATAACATATAAAATTAAATAATCTAAAACAATTTAGTAAGCTTGTAGTTAATGTAATCGTGCAACACTAACGCGAAGATAAATTTATTGTAAAAATTATACATGTGAAATGGAATATGATGACCTTAGTTTATGAAATCGTGGTAACACTATATTACTATTCCGTTGGGATGTTGTAAAGAAGAAAAATCTTTAATTTATTTTGGATTATTTGACTGCAGTATGTTATACAATAAGATAACCGACCTTCTCTGTAGAAAATGTTTCAACGAAAATCCTAGTAAATGCATTCGAAAAGGCGATACATAGTCAAACCTTCGTAATATAAAAATGAATCGAATATTGTAATTAAATGCAATCACTAATTTACTTCCTCATCAGCTTGGGAAAAACAATTCTACCTGAAGTGAAATAGTAAGTCAAAAGTAACGATTTCATTATTATAAATTAAGATATTGGCAGAAAGCCCACGCCCTTGCAATCCAGAATATATTTTCCTCAATTGTATATTGACATTACCACAACACTTCAACTTCTGCTCAAGATTATTTGGTGACCTTACTAAGAATAGGGTAGGCCGTTTAATCGGATTTTTTTTTTTGCAAAAATCAAATAAATTATACCAAGAGTTGATTCTGTCTAAATCCGGGTTAATATGTGCTATGCAATATCAATAAGCCCAATTGGACAGCTCCAGTACAATTGTACATCGTCTGCATAGAGGTGGATACTGACATCGCGAACCAATAATGCATAGGCTGAACAAAAATGGACCCATGATTGAACCTTGAGGTACTCCTAGCATTTTTCATCATTGACGGCTCAAGTACAATTGTATATCATCTGCGTAAAGCTGAATACTCACATCGCAAATCAATAATACATAGGCTGAACAACAATGAGCCCATGATTGTACCTTGAGCATTCCTCGCATTTTTTATCATTGAGTTTGATTTGTTGACTGCGATCTGATTACAAACTATCGATCATCTACACTGCTGTTCTACTAAATGGGAAAAAAGCATAAAGCTTTTGCAAGAGAATGCTATAATCAAAGGTACCAAAAGCTTTTGAAAAATCCAGAAGCATTAAGATGGTAAATTTGTCCTGTTCCATAGCACTTCTTATGTAAGTGGATATCTTTAATATATCAGTTTCACAACTGTGGTCCGTCCTAAATTCTTAAAGGCAGTGTAGTTATAAGTCTGCAACGAATTGACCGGCAATAATACATATTTATTTATTGCTGGTTTAGTATATAGGGAGCTGCTTCATGCTATCCAATGAGCCCTTCGATGAGATTTAATGAATGCCCATCAGGAGGCTCATCGGGACTTAATTTTCTATACGTTTCTTTATGAACTGCAGACACCTTGATACATTTCAGTCAAATTAGTATTAATTTACATAAAAACTGCCCACTGCGGGGCAGGAGACAAGGTAAAACTGTGAGCAATTTCTACTAGGGCATAGCTTCGACACATTTACGTCACTGCGACCAAGCTCTTACGTTTCCCTGGTAGACATATCATGATGAGCTCATCAATGAGCTCCTCATGAGCAATCAGATGAACGTACTAATGAAATTTATTCGCGTTTGAATCAAATCCGGGAAAAAACTCATTTATTTACTTATTCACAGATAGTGTGCATGAGAATTGCATCTCTTTCATTTATTTAGAAATGTATGCTGTGCTTCTCTTTTGTGCATTTTACAATATTAGATGAGCAGTTCTATGAGTACATAATGAACGTTACGATGATCTTATTAATGAGTATGTCAATGAGGGTTACGATGAGCTTATTAATGATCATGTCAATGAGTGTCACGATGAACTTATTAATGAGCCTATCACTGAGTGCCACGATGAGTTTATTAAGGAGCATGTCAATGAGTGTCATGATGAATTCATAAATGATAATCTGCATTTACGATTGATTTCATATTTTTTTCTGTATTCAAACTATAAGACACTGAGGCGTAAGGATTTGGGCATAACGTCTTGTTCAGCATACCGGCTACAGTCTTTTCGCGGAAAACAAATCAAAAAATTAATTTAAAATAAATAATTTAAAAACTTAAATAAATAAATCACAAAAATCAATTCAAATTTTCCTAGTAGAAATGTCATCTGACAAGGTGATGACAATAATAAATATTTATTTATTGCTGGTTTAGTATATAGGGAGCCGCTTCATGCTATCCAATGAGTCCTTCGATGAGATTTAATGAATGCTCATCAGGAGGCTCATCGGGACTTAATTTTCTATATGTTTCTTTATGAACTGCAAACACCTTGATACATTTCAGTCAAATTAGTATTGGTTTACATAAAAACTGCCCATTGCGGGGCAGGAGACAAGGTAAAACTGTGAGCAATTTCTGCTAGGGAGATAACTTCGGAACATCGTTGTTTCGTAATGTGCGTTTCTTTATGGGCCCATGCTAGACAGAAAGACGTAACCACGACCATTGTGCGTAAAAGGGTGTTAGTTGGGAGCGATCTTATTTTATTTTAACAATCAACATACTGTATACCTACAAAAATTGAGCTAATCCAAAACAGCTTAGTTAAATAAAACAATTAAAAATTCAAAAATAAAGAATGCTACAAAAGCGAGCGAATATCATTCACCTTGCATTCTTGTGAAGTAAGCAATTTTGTGGTGGGCTCGCTTCGACCAGCGGTGAATGAATTTTATTTGCTTAGTTAACAGCTACGCTAATAATTGTGTCACTTAGTTTATTTATTTGTGCATGCATGAACAAAGTCCTTTTTCAAAAATATCAAATTTTGTAAAATAATGGGAAGAGCTTGGGTAAAGTGATGATAGATAGAATTTGCTTTCTTTCTCAATTGTTTCTGTAACTATCCTTACCCGAAGATTTATTCCATTCATTTTTTTTTTAAGAAAATTGACAACAGAACTGGGTGTTCACTAAATTCATCCTGTAGCTTATCTTACTTCCAATGTAAAAGCCTTAATTTCCTCTACCTCATATTGGATTTCCGGAGATCTTTATTTCATTAATTGTCTCCCTTGTCACCCTTAATAAAAATTTCTTAAAAAAAAAAAAAAACACTGACTGGAATGACTCAGCTTCAATTTTCTCAATGTCCATAATCTAGTGTCGTTCACTATTTACCTACTATGTACTAAGTAAATATACGTCAAAATGGCAGTGGAGTAAATTGACATTGAAAATAAACAGACAAAGTAATTCCCATTGAAAGCGGATGTAATCTCAATTGACTTTATTTCCCTTGACATTATTTTACTGAACAACCGCGACAGAAAAAAAAAGTACCCACTTTTTTTCAAAATCTAATTTTCTAACCAACCCTTATAACCTCCCTCTTCTTCCAATCTACACAATTGGTTTTACTAATTACAAATTTTGGTTGTTTTTCTTTCTCGTTCTGTACAAATATCCGCCGGGTAGACATTATAAAAAAGGGTTAAAAATCTTATGTTGCATTTCTCACATCCACCTACACCTCTTTTCCTTCCTATTTTTTTTTGTTGTTTAAGTCCAACATGAATGTCGCCTTATATTAGCTCTCTCTGGTTGCATGGCTGAGGGCGTTAAATTGAAAATAATTTTGATTGATGAGAGTACGACGAATCTAACATGTGGTGACACTGTTGCCATTCCCTATTCCTCCGGTCATCCCATGTGAACCCAAGTTGAATGAGGATTTTATGCGTTAAATTTTTTTGCGTGTGTCGCCCAAGAGACTCACAGTCTTAATTCAAATTTATTCAGTTAATGGAGAAATTATTCCACAGCACGATGAGACGTAAGCGGCGCGGGACCAGTACGCGATCTACATGGGTACAAATTAAATTTAAATTAATTAATGAGTAATGCTTGGGAGCATGTAGTTACGATAGAACAAAACAAAACAAAAAAGGGTTGGGGGGGGGGGGGGGAAAGGTCATTCAATTCAGATTTGTAAATCGGTTACGGTTCACCTACCTATATTATGACTTTGCTAAAAATATTTTTCCTATATTACGGGTTTAACAATAAAATTGATGGCGATAGAACATTTTTTGCAGAAACTTTGATTAAATTTTTTTTTCTTCTTTAGCATAAAGCTCAATTAGACAATTACGTCACAACAAATCACTTAAATCAAGGGGGTTGCTCCCTCTCCATGCCTTGGAATGACCTTTAAATTACATCTTTGGCTCGTTTCATTCCAGAAGCGTGACTAGCTTATATTTCATTGACGTTAGTCCCTCTCTAGCCATCTCTCACACAGCACCACCATCCTCTCCCTCTTTGAGACCTACAAACACCCTTATTAACATAAAATCCTTCGTCTGAATATTTTGCTCGTATTTTTGAGATCTTGATTTGGAAATTCCAAAAGAAGAGAACTTTCTCAGGCAACCATAAGACGAGGAGGACTACGAGGACGACGATGATGACGACGACGACAACGACAACGACAAAAACGACTAAAACGACTGGCAACGTTTCTTCAAAGATTTCTAGGCACTTTCCGAATGACGAAGAAATTTATTCCCCGAGGAATTTTAATTTAAGGAAGAATGTCCTTTATGGGCCCTTATTAAAATTGGTTAAGTTCTTTTCAGTTTTTCCCGATGATAAAAACGCTGTACACTCCCTGAGCCTTGTGCGTACATAGCCCTCGACTTTCAATTTCGCCTATACAATCCTTATTAGTTTATGACTTTTATAGCCATTCATAGTGTGAGGACTAAGGACGGTTCTACGCCATTTGCCTTGCCAGCTGGTATAGTAGCTATAGTACAATAATATATACATATAGCTATATATATATATCGCATGTGGTAGTATCTGTAGGCGTAAAGCATAAAGTGTTTTATGTCGAATTTACTTTCTGAATTCATTTCGCCCTCTGCCTGTTTGTATGCCGGGACTTGGTTGGTTTCTGATTCCTATCAGGTTGATGAAAGACTTCCCTGTTTATTAATGTATTTTGCCAGGATGTTTCCTTCCAGCCCTAAGGCGTCATGGATGGAGAAATTGGATCATAAAAGTTTTCTGCTTTTCCTCTTACGTTATATAACTTAAATAGCACTTCTCTAGGACTCTCTCTGGTGTTGTGGACTTTTGGTTGTTCAATTCAATTCGCTCGATATGCCAGCTCTACCCTAGAGAGAAACGGAAAAGGAAGCTGAAACTAAATAGTCAAAACTTAAGCTAGTCGTAATGTAAAATTTCGTTTGTCCTTTACCCTTTTTGTTTTGAGGTTTTTATGACCCATTAGGTACCTCTACACTAAGCCACCTAGTGCTCTACTTGGTTCGAGGAGTTTTACTACTGATTTATGAAGCAATAATTGAAGTCAAGTTGTATACTTGCCATGATATTTTAACCTTCCTACTTGTCATGCACACAGTTTCTGTTTTAAGAGGAATTTTGAATTAAGTCTAAAAAGATTATATTAGAATTTTTATGATAGAATTGAATCATTTAGAAGATATATTCCATATTGTCATAGGCTTTAAGAATATTAACTAGTGGGGTGATGTATTGTTTGAAAATAATATGAATGAAATATGTTTGGAGTCACTCTTCCTTTTCAAAATATTTATTTTATAGGGGGTTTCTCGTTGAATCTGCCTTAGAAAATACCGTAGAATTTATCTATGATCAATTTTATTGCCCATAAATAGAGATACAGTCGAAGAGTCAAAATAGTTGTAACCAAAATTATTGGGTTTTACATTCTAAAGAAATTATTTTTGGATTTAAAATATTGGGTACTGATGGTTTTCATAGTATAATATGTGAAAAATCTGTAAACCCTGAAAATTTGTGTATGCCAATCCTAGCAATTACCAAATTTTTGTATGCCAACCCTGCCAATGACTTGCCCGATTTCGTTTTTAAACTTATATAATTATTACGTCAATGTAGCTCTGTATATGAAATTTCAGATCTCTCACATAGTGTCGAAATATTTAATGAAAAGTGAAATTCTCATATGGCAACCCTACGAAGAGGTCTATCCATTTTGCCAATGTTAGAACAGATCTATAACAAAATTATAAAACTATACATAATGTATGAGCTCTCTAATTCAGCGCATTCTCGAAGTTATTATTATAAGAGAGATGGATAGATAGACAGACACACAGATTGGACACACAGACAGATTGACGGACTCGAAAAAATCAAAATGCTATACGTAAATATATGTGAAAGATGTTTTGTTATTCATAAATACAAATTAGAAATTACCGCTTAAAACTGAATGGATAATTAACAGCCGTAAGAACCCTGGTTGGACAAGCTTTCATCCAATGGTGTTAGATTTTTTCAAGTCACTTAGTAGAATCCAACCCAATTTTGCTCTTAAATGATGAGGTTTTTAGTTGGAAAAGGTAACTTGAAAATTTTGTTTCTTTCGTTGAGTTCTATTGACAGGGTGATTTAAACGTATCTAGTTCCAAACGTTAGCGCCATCTATGAGACAAAGAAAAGAATCGTATTATATGTCACTTAATAATATAAAAAACAGTTGTCTCAAAAATGTAATTCTGTTAGAAAGAAATCTTTAAACGACATATACGAAGTTTTATAAAAAATAAAATAATTTTAAAATTTTGCTCGCTATTCAGTTTCAATTAGCCACAACTTTCTTTCCTCAGAGTCGGTATTACTTTTTATGGTAAATATAGGGTTTTCCAAAAAGAGGTGTTATTTTGATATTCAAAGGAAAATGCCATTTTTTGAGACAAATGATCGTCTTTATTTCATTATAAAGAGGAAGGTATGCCGTTAAGAATTCAAAATAACATCAGCACATTGACCACCACGACCACGCCTACAGGACCATATCCTTTTCATGAAATTTTCCATAACCAAATCGCAAAGTGGCTGCCCTATGTCCTCAATAGCCTCAGGAATTCCATCTTTGAGGTCTTGAATCGACGCTGGGCTGTTGGCGTAGACCTTCTCTTTCACGTGGCCCCAAAGGAAAAAGTCGCAAGGTGTTAAGTCACAAGATCTCGGTGGCCAATTGTGATCACCTCTTCGAGAGATAACACTGTCCGGAAACTTTTCCCGTAAAAGATCAATGGTTTCGTTGCTTGTATGGCACGTAGCGCCGTCTTGTTGAAAGTAAACGTTGTCCAGATCAATACCATCCAATTCCGGCCATAAAAAATCATTAATCATCTGTCGATAGCGCAATCCATTCACCGTAACTGTTGCTCCAGCCTCATTTTCGAAAAAGTAAGGTCCAATGACCCCGCGGGACCATAAACCGCACCAAATAGTCACACGTTGAGGATAGAGAGGCTTCTCAACAATAACTCTTGGGTTTTCCGAGCCCCAGATGCGACAATTTTGCTTGTTGACGAAGCCATCGAGGTGAAAATGGGCCTTATCACTCAAGATGAGTTTTCGATGGAATTCCGGATCATTTTCATGCATTTCAAGGGGACCCAATCAGCAAAGACTCGACGTTGTTGATGATCGGCCGGCTTGAGTTCTTGTGTTAACTACACTTTATAAGCCTTAAGACCCAAATCTTTATGCAAAATACGGTGTAATGACGTTTGTGGAATGCCTAATTCCAAAGAACGACGAGGAATGGACAAACCTGGGTTTTCTGCAACACTTTCGGCTACAGCAGCAATATTCTCGGCTGTTTTTGAGCGACTTGCACGGGTTTTATTCTTCACATCACTAACTTATCCCGACAGCTCGAATTTTTCTACCAATTTCTGTATTGCGGTCCGACAAGGTGCTTCACGACGACCCAAAAATGTTCGAGTTTTACGAACCGTCTCTGCCACATTTTCACCATTTTTATAGTGAATTTTAATAATTTCAATGCGTTGTTAAATCGTGTATCGTTCCATTTTTAGTAATGGCGTAGTTTCTACTTGTTAAATGTCAAAAAATGACGGCTGCAAAAGTGACATCTACCGAAATAGCGGGCTAATTAAAATAACACCTCTTATTGGAAAACCCTTTATGTCAGTTGTTTTCAGCCATTTCGGGAAACATAGTTTATGTTTGACAGCCAACTGTTGACGGCGCATTAATGTACGATAAGCGAATTTTTGATATTTGAAAATTACGGAATAAAGATCGTATAAACATTGGAACCATATTTTGGCGAGTATGCTATGTCGCAACCAAGTTATGGATAGTACAAATTTTTAATGATGACAATAGATCGGGCCAACAACTGATGAAAAATTGAAAAAAAAAAAATAATGTTCTTAGTAATCGCTAATAATATATAGAGGTTATCGAAAAAGTAAGTGTCTCACAGAGTTCATCGAAGTAATTTTTATTAATATTTTGAGCATGAAAAAAGTGACGGCAAAAATTGCTCTACAAATAGCATAAAAAAAGGTATCGCTGAGCAAATATTGTTGCGTCCAAGTCATAATATAATTAACGATATTTCGATCTATATATGTCTATATCACACCGAAACAAAGGCTCCATCGACCCAATGAAAATCTCATTTTTAAGATTGCAACGACTAAAAAAGATAGTAAATACGCAAAATTCGATGGAATGTCATTGTTCTCTTGATTTTTTTTTGTAGATTGCTTTGGCCTTGGACGCTTCGAATTCCTACAATGTGAAACTATCTTGTACCTTGATATTTTAGTCATATTGGTGAGAAAATGGTGATTAGAATTGTGGACAAAGACATCCTGGATCTTCCACTATGATAATGCCTTAGATTCTAACTCGTAATAATAATTAATGAATTTTTGACCAAAAATAATACCGCCGTGATACCACCGCTGCCACTTTATTTTCCAGATATGGCCCTTTACAACTTCTTTCTAGGAAACGACGATGTCAAAGTTTTGCAAGTATATCTACGAGATCCAGTCAAAATCGCTGATGGAGCTCAGGACAATAACAACGGGATGGGGGGGGGGGTATATTTTATATTTTAACCCTCCTAGGAACTAACTGTTATTTGAAGTTTGCAATTTCTTTTCGATAACCACTTGGTTTTTAAAAATATTAAAAGGAATACGTTTGTTTCCGCTTTGAATTGGCTGGTTGACCTAAGTGGAATAGTTACCAGTACGTAATTATTTCCAACATATGGGAAATAATGGCGAAGTGTTCGGGATATAATGAAAAAATTATATTTAATGAAATAGCATTTTTGTTATCAAAACATATTATTACTAAGGGGAAGTTGCCGTCGAGAGTCATGAAAAATGAATGAACTTTGGAATTTTTTTTTTACTTAAAATAATTACTTTTAGAAAGAGGATTTAACGTATTTTATTCTTCTATCAATTGAGAGTAAATTCTAATTTTATTTATAAAAAACAATCCACGGCGTGTTTTGGTCTGCGCGGGGCGCTCTGCCAATTCATTCGAAGCAAATAGGGTTGAAAATTATTAAACTTGATGAAATTTGGGTGGTCTTACCGGTTTTCGTTTTAAAAAAAAACCTCTGAATAAAAACATGCTAGCCGTTTAAAAAAAAAGCTATATTGCCCTTTTTTTTCTTCAACCCACGAAAGAACTATTTGTAAATAAATTTTTAACACAAATCGCTTCCTCAATTGCGCAAAGATTTATGTGAATCGGTTCATCCGTTGAAGCTGTTGAGCGCCCCGCGCGCTGAAAAATTTTGTTCCCAAAAAAACTCATATAAGGTTTAACGTTATAAAAAATCTTTGACAGCTTATTCCAGCTATTCCAGTACCATACAGGGTACCTCAAGTAGCGAGAAAAGGTCTCCCCAGCAAGCGCGCTCCGAGCGCCACAGCTACTTGTTTTCTAGCCGACGCACTCAACAGGCTGTGAATTCTATAATAATTTAGATATGAAAATATCCTTTTAACCCCGTGTTCTAAACATTTTAAGGATGATAATTATCTTAAAAAAAAAAAAAAAATGGAATTTTTCATCGTCATGAACGGTAATGTCCCCTTAATTTTTGATCATAATGAGCCTTCCAGGAATCATGTTTTTACAATCAATTTATACATAAAAAAAGAGGGGCACAGTTTCGAATTCGAAAAATTATAACTAACAAAATAAGACATTTTACCTTTTAAACAATTTCCCGCTTTAGGAAATTTATTATGGTAGCATGCGAATACGACTTCAGAAATTCCGGCCCAACTGAAATATATTCCAAGTGACCCCGGCGACATCTATTGAGTGTTGCATTATCTGTTACATATAAAAGTTCTACGTCGGCGGAACAAACTAGTTTGGGGAAACAAAATGCCGGAAACAGAGTAGAGTTGCCGACTAATGTGATTTTCAGGTTTTGTCAGATAGAACATGAAAAGTGATACTTGGGTAAAAGTGGAAGTTTTGTACAGTCTTTTTAGTATTGTCTCGAATATTAACATCAAGAAATTTAAAGTGAATATCCAAAACTTAATTGGATGGTGAATATAATCTTTTGGATGTGCAGTTCAAGCAAAGAAAAAATTATTGAAAGAATGGTTATTGTGCCATCTAAATCACACGAGTAGAGAAAATACATCAATACTCCACCTGCAAGGCGGCATAATCAGTCCTATAAAAATTCGAGATTGATGAACTTTTTTTTACCTTAGTCGAGAGTTGTATAAGGGCGGTTTCGATACACGGGTTCTAGTCCTGGATTACAGATTTTTGCAGAGATTATAATCCCCGATGGTATCATTATCTTTTTCTATTTTATTTCCTTCAATTGTGTTGTTAATGTTTCAATTTGTTTAACAGGAAGCGCGAAATAACATTTCTTTTTCATATCTAAAAACGTCAATAGTGACGAAAACAGCCCGGCGACTGGACACCTGAGAACTTAACCCACTACTAAAGATAATATTCATTCGTCACTATGTTTCTAAGTTTTTTTTTACTAATATTTTTAAAATTTAAATGTGCTATATTTTTTACTTCAAACTCAACATAAGAATTCCAAAACCAAAAGACTTGCAAACGAGTCACCATTATGCTCTAAATATTCTTCAATCAATGTGTAAATTAAAATTTAATTCTAATTTTAAAAGTAAATAAATTCGAAATGTGTTTTTGTTTTAAACAATGCTTTTCGCTTGAACCGAATTATTACAATTATCCAATCCTTAAAGTGGCTTTAAATCCCTACCTGTCTGGTTTTATTATTATTATTTTTTTTTAATAAATGTAGCACCTTTACTTTTCCTTTTGTTTATTTCTTGAGTAGTTTCGAAAATCCGAATTTACTTCTAATATTGATCACCCTACCTACTTACTTGAAATAAAACTGAGCTATTTTGTCGCTATATAACGGCTAACAAACAAATGCGAACAGGAAATCTTCCCTTTTCCAAAAGAACACATGAATTTAAGGCGATAAATCCTTTAGCTCTGTTCATTAAAACCCATTTAAAAATTCAAGAAAAATGAAAAATATTTATGCGATACTCTCCAGAATTATTATAGTCACGTTACTGCGTTGAATTCATTGGAAGTCTTGAACACAATCCTGTAAAGCAAGAGTAATTAGTACCACTTGGAAGTTGGAATTTTTAAGTAATTAGCAGTAGCATCCACTCCCTCAACTCCTCATAACCCAACATCGAAATACCAGAATTCCCTTTCTCTCCCCTTTTTTGTCATATTTTTGTAGAAATTCTTCGCTCAGAATAAATGTGATTTTAAGTCACATAAACATTTTGAACGAATTCCGGAATTTCATGAAGGCTCCTCTGGTTCATTGAAAGAAAGAAAGAAGGAAAATTAAAACAAGATCGTTTTCTCTTTCTCTCTCTTTCTCTTTTGAAAAAATATTGAAGAGAAGAACATCAGAATAGAAAACGTTTTTCCTACAGGACTTCCTCGAAAAGGAAATATGAAGGCACGAATATAACCGGAGCAATAAAAGCAATTTTAAAGGGAAGTGCAGAACAGTTCACAAAAGCATGTGCCTGCCTTGGAGTGAATTTATGGAGGCAAAATGTTCTCATGAATTTTATGCAATTCTCTATGAATAGTAGAATCCAATCGAATTGTGGGTGGGTGTATGGAGTGGGGGAGTTCTTTTGAAATCTCCCTGTTGGATAGGGATTAAATGTATCCGTCCTTGATCCTTTTTTAAGGGTAAATATCAGAAATTTTATATTTATTTCAAGCCCATTATAAGCTTTCTCTATAAAGATTCTTTTATGGTTGTCAGGATATAATCTGTATACGAATGAAATTCTCAAAAAAAAAAAAACAGCTCAGGCCAAGATAGGAGTACAGGACTAGGTTTTTATTATCTGGAACCCATTCAGTTCGGTTGTAGTAAAACTTATGATGAGTGATTAAAATGACAATAGCGTATAAATGGAGATACGTAACAGTAGATTTGATATGAATCTCTAAACCTAAATAGTCATCCAGTTGTTTCTAGCAAGTATTGTTCTAAATTTGATGACTTTTTACTTTTTGATCGTCTTCAACGTCCTTTTTGTGGTGTAAATTTTGATTTTATTGGCAGCTATAAATGCTCTACCATATAACAACATTGTTTACTGAAGCAAGCTCATTGTATGTATACTAGGAGATATGCGATTGTGCGGTTTATACGCGCGATATATTCCCTTAGAGATATGTGTATACTATACACGTATACACATATGTATAGATAGATAGTATGCTCCTGTTTCTGATACCCATGCATTAGCTCTGAAGAAGGGATACTTAATATTCTCAAATGACATATGGGTCCCGATGATTTATGCATAGAAAGTAATGAAAAAGCATTGGGAAGAAGCGCCACACCGTCCTTTGCTATATTATACAGAGAGACTACTGTTGATATTTCAAAGGAAACACAACGCCTGGTTGTTGTATGAATTATGGGAGGCTATAATTCTTCACATAAAGTTTTCCAGTTCATTTCATGTCTTTATTCAGCTGCTGCTTCCTGAGCAAAGTTTTAGCTCGTAAAAAAAGATAAAAACACACATTTTTACGATAAAGTACGATGACTTACGAAGGATACCTACATCGACAACAAATGAAAATGACGACGTCGTCGTCGGTGCACAACGCAATTTTGTATAAACATAGGCCCAAAGTCAGCATGATTCTCATTCATAATATACCGTCAATATCCCAACAATATTGGATTCGATCTTAAAAAACATCTGAGATTTTGAATCTTTTTTTCTTTTCTTTTTTTTTACCGTCAGAGATTTATGTCGGCCAATGTTTGAGTTATGAAGAAAAAAGTTAAGTTCTTGAGGGTTTTATCGGGTTTGAGAATATGAAAGAATTAATATTTTCTTTCTAAGGCGCAATAATTTTTGTTCGGTAGAGAATTATTATTGGAATTAGAATGGAAAATTATTTGAATTGAAATTTTTATGTGTGAAAGAGAAATTTATTGTAACCATGTGGTTAGGGATAATTTGTTCTTTTCTTAAATTTATTTTATGGGTTAGCACTTTTGAAAATACTTTGGAGTTAAATATTTATTAGGTACTCCGTGATTGAGTATGAGTTAAAAAGAAAAAAACAATTATTAAAATAAAGGTTGAGATTTAAATTGGAGGGTTGCGCTATTTCCTGGAGATTATTAGTTGTAACTATAGTTTTCGAAAACTTTAAATTTGTCAATTTCATTTATACAGGTCTCTGCCGTTTCAGAGAAACTTAATATTTAAAGAAGAATTACCACTTTTCATACAAGTTTAGGTTCGACACCTCCAGACATGAGAGATATCTTAAACGATGCATTATGATACTCTGAACATATTTTATTAACAATGTTTATTTCAATTAAGCGAGGGAAAGCTTAGGCGATCGGGTGTAGTTTGAGCGACTTTCTCGGGTGTAAAAGTAGACATTTCTATTTCTCGTGACTGCGCAGAATTGGTGAGTCGTGGAAAATGACATCCTTTGAGAAAAATATTCATAACAAAGCACTAATGGCCATGGAAAAAGGACTGCAAAATAAGAGCAAAATGTAGTAACTGGGGTGTATGTGACCCCAGTACATGAACGTGGGGCATTCAGAAAAGGTTCAGAGACAGTTTCTGAGTAGAGAAAAAAGCACACCACCCGATAGTACTCAGCGAGATCTATAATTTGTTATGCAAAATGTAGTATTTGAAACCCCCTCCCCGGCGCAGCTTCCTACCCACTCCCCCCATCTTAAAAGTATGAAGAGAAAAATTTTCTTTTACGAATTGTAGCTGGTAATGAGCTGAGGGGATCATTGAAAACCCGTTTTCCCATCGGACATAACCTTACCGAGTGGTGATCTACGGTGCGAACAATCTAGTACCTCAGTTCAAATAAAAAACAAGGAAATACTAAAAAATTGATCATAGGGATGGTTATAAATAGCTATTTAAGCCTCCGAATATGGGAGTGTGAGTATTCAAACTTCTTCTCAGAACATAAGGAATCCTATTCTGTACTAGATTTTCCAAAATTTACTAGATCAAACTTTGACACCCCCTAGGCTGCCCCCGTTTAATTGAAATAAACGTTGTTAATAAAATATGTTCAGAGTAGGTATCATAATGCATGGCGTAAGACATCTCTCATGTCTGGAGGTTTCTGGCCTAAAATGGCCAATGTCCTTTATGCAATTTTTAGATCTGACCGAAAGACATGTTCCAAGACCAAATTATATCAGAAAGGTTAGTCGAAATTATATACTTCGAAGATTTGGTGAAACACTCTTGGAATTCAACACCATGTGTAAAAGATCCTAACATGTCCCTATTATTCGCAGAAAAAACTTTAATTAACTATAATTATGCAGATGAGGGAAAAACGTTGTTGATGTCCTAAACAACTTTTTCATTAGAATCTTAGATGACAATGAACAGTAGATCTCCATCTAAAGTCGAAGTGGTAGAAAAAATCAGTTCGACAGATTGCAGCCAAGGATACACTTCATTTCATTTCTATATCTGATATCCAACCTTAATTCAGAAATTTTTGGAAGAATCTTTTTTTAAGTAAGTAAGTGGATTCAATAATACAATTTTACACTAACAGTCTAGATCTATTTTTTTCTTCCTTTCCTTCCTTTTACCCTTGTTTACGTTTTTTAATCCTAATATGTATTCTAACAAATTCAAGTATTTTTCTCAAATATCCAAAAATATTCTCAAGTTTTACATCTAATGGTAACTTATTAAATATTTGAAAGCCCTTATACAGAACATTATTCAATATTATACTTTGCGATAGGTGTCTCTGATGGTTTTGCCTCTCATTGCCTCTATCTGCTATTAAATCAGATGCAGCAGGACCCGATAATCTGCAAACTAAATTTTTAAAAATTATTTTGCGTACTATAGTGAAAATTCTAACCATCTTCAACCATTGCATCACTACATCTCAATTTTCCCAATCAAGGAAACAAGCGTTGGTGGTGCCTACCTCAAGGAAGTCCAATGCATAATCCCAAGTGACTTCCGGCCAATTAACCTTCTATGCTACTTGGCTAAAGTATTTGAAAAAGTAAACCATTAACTAAATAAAAAAAAATTGTTTACTGTCAACCTGGCAATCTGAGTTTCATCCTTATCACAATTGTTAGATCGATATGCTGAATGCGACATCGGATACTCAACTGGCCTTAGATGAAGATCGTCTGACTATTCTTGCCCTACTTGATTTTAGTAAGGCGTTCGATTCTATAGATCACTCGAAATTGCTAGCTAAATTGGATAACAAATTCCTCTTCTCTTCATCTGCGATAACCTTCATTAAAAGTTCTCTAAGTGGCGCAGCAAAAATAAATAATATTACCTCTCTTGTGGCGTTACCCAGGGATCCATACTTGGTCCCCTGCTTTTCAGTCTCTATTTCAATGATCTTCCAGATGTTATGTAGATGCCGTCGTTCATCTGTATGCTGATGATGTGCAAATATACCTTAGTAGACCAATTGGCTCAGTGGAAGATTGCATATTTCGGATAAATGAGGATCTTAAACGTGTATATGTATATGACTGGTCTGAGCAAAATAACTTAGCTCTCAACCATAACAAATCGATCTACATGGCAATCAAATTTTCCTCTTGTAATCATGTCAGTGTTACACTAAAATAAATATATGGATGCCTGCGTCAGATTTGTCTGAACTCCAATTGCGTAATGCATCATTTACGAGTAAGACTAGCTTAATCCCCTTTGCTAACCTATTTCGCATATGACTGTACGATATTTCCAGCTCTCAATTCAGTCTATCGTAGGAAACTCTTTGTTGCATTCAATGACGTAACTCGATTTGTCTTCAAATTACCGCGGTATAGTCACAACTCTTCTTATGTAACGTGCTTGTTTGGTTGCCCAACAGAAGCTTATCTAATGCATTATGGACTGCAATTTCTTCATAGACTTATATACAGCGAGCAGCTTCATATCTATTTGAGAGATTGAGTTTTCTGCAATCATCCTGGAACATTAATCTTTCGATCCCTCGTTGTAAATCACGATATGGTGAGCGCTCTTCCTTTGTCCAGGGCATTCGTCTGTGAAATCGTTTGCCAGATAACATAAAGCGAACCGAGTTCAACAGAATATTTTACAAATCAAACTTATCCTAAGCTTTTGGGACGCGACTTGGATACTTATTGTTATAGATATTTGATAACATTTTTCTTTTCTAACTCAAAACCTTTTTTTTTTTCTTTTTTATCCTTCTCTTAGTTTAATAAATTTACACCGATTACTTCTAATAGAAATAGAGTCTATTCTAAAATTTATATTTACTCGTTAGTTTAGTTTGGCTAAGCTTAGTTCTAGTTTTTAGTAAATTAATATAATTTCCCCAAAATTTAATGTTGTACAATTTTTAAATTAATTAAATATATACAATTCCGAATTACTTTGTATGTTTAAGATCATGTTATCTTCTGTACCATTAATAAAATATATTCTATTCTATTCTGTGATGTACTATTTCTATACAGTGGCAAGCTGAAATGACAAGCATTTCGTAACCAGTAAAGTTGTAATTCTCCAAAATAATTAATTAATTAACTTAAATAACTCGGCCTATCACCTGATTTAATTTTAAATATAAAAATTAATAAATTCAGTATAATTCACTGTTCAACGTTCAACCAATACAAAGAATTTAGCATAGACATTATAGATATGTGTATCTATTGCACTTTAAAATGGTTATTGTTGCTATATTTTGAAGTCTCTGTTGTATTACAAAAGAATTATTATCACATATTAACATAACTTTCGCACAATATTCAAAGAAGGGCTTAATATGAACGTTATACATATTAATTGCATTTAGTAAGTCAAACTATTTCTTATTCTTTTAAAACATCCTATCTTCTTTGTAATCTTCTTTGCTATGTATTCTATATGTCTTTTAAATTTCAATTCCATATCAACAATAGAAGAAATCTGTTTAAATCTGCTTGAATTTCACACTGACATGGTTTTGTATTTTTTCCTGTCACATATATGAGTGCATCATCTGTAATGAACAATTTTTGAATTTTCCAATACTTTGTCAGTTTCGTTTGTATATCTAATAAATAAAAGAGATCCGAGAATGGATCCCTGTGGAACACCAAACGATGTCATCATACTATCGGATAAGATATTATTCATCGAAGTGCTTTGTGTCCTATTTTCCAAATATGATTCAAACCAATTTCATTCTGTATTTCGAATGCCATAATTTTTTAGGTTCCGTATTAATATGCTTCTATTTATGGTTTTAAATGATATTTTAAGATCCAAGAAGACTGCAGTGATCCTATTTATATCAGCTAACTCTTCTTTCCAGTTCAGTATTACTTGGTTTAACGAAGTTTCACATGAGGGTCGCACTCTAAAACCTGACTGATACTCCATAAAAAGATGATTTTTGCCAAAATAGATTTTACGTTGATTATGAAATATTTTTTTTTCAATACTTTCTCGCAAGTTGGTAATGCATTTATTGGTCGAAATTCTTCAGAGTTATCGGACTTTTCAATTGGTGTGACACGAGCTTTCTTTCAATTATCAGAAAAACAGCCAGTACTTAATGAACAATCATCGAATAATGCTGCTGATGTGTACCTTAAATAATATAAATTTAGTCATATGTATGGTGAAATAATATAATGACCACGTGGACCAAACCAAGAATGATATTTGAAATGAATGTGAATTCTGTTCAATGTGAAAAATGATTTCCTAAATTACACCTAAGATTCAAACTTTAGATAATTTGTGTATTCGGCTAATCCTGAATATTCATTGATTATAGATCATTATCAATGAGCAGCTTCAAAAACTTCAGAAGGGGACAAAACTGAAAATTCAGATATCACAACCTGAAGGTGGTAGCTTGAACTTGATCCAGATTAGTTTTTTGGGTGCTCTATTCACCACAATGGGATGAATGAAACACATAGAAGTGAAAAGATATAAATAAAAATATACAAAATTTCACTAATATTAGAAATATAAAAATAAACCCGGATCCAATATCTAACCTTGAGGAACACCAATACAGGATAATATGCTTCTGGGATGTAATAATTGGTACAAATTAAGAAAAAAAAATTATTGAGTAAATATAGACTTAATTTCCAGCAATCTTAATGTATGCAATGTTTCTTCATAGCTTGGATGACTTAAGTGTGGCACTTTCAATATCAGGCTACAGGATATAGAACTTTGTAAGCCTTACATATGTTCTGTTATGATCAAACAACAAACAATGTCTCTTAGGCTTTCGACAATTTATTCTTCATTACAACACCTCCAGTTTGTAGATGTTCATAAATGTGGTGGTTATTTTTTTTAAGTTGAGATAATTATTGGTGATTATCGAACATTTTCAATTCATATGATGTTTGCACTTGCAGTTTGCCTTAAGATATCTTTAATAGTCAAAAATAAATAATTCGGCATTCGGCTTCTCCAATATTATTTAATCATGGACGACGGTATGTGATCGTTCATATTCACCAATGAATTTGAATATTTTCGATATTCTAAGCATCGTTGAATATTCAAATTTATCTTCTCTGATGTTCCCCTTCAGGTACAGGTACCGTTACAAAATTTATTTCTAAAAACACGTCCTTGCCTATTTTCGCAAGATAAAACTAAATAAAAAATTCAAAGAGTTTAAAAATCCCAAAATATTTTTAACCGTTGTGAACACTTGGAGTACTTAAAATCTTACAAAAGGCTGCAAAGTTTTAAGTCAATAGGTATCTAAATTCTCGATTGTATATATGATTTCCATCAAACCTATAAGCTGAGGGTGTCATATCAATCTGAGTTATTTAAAATGACCATTTAATTCGATCGTTAGAAAAGTGAAGTCCTTTTATATTGTGATCACCTGTATGCATTCATTGGGCGCAATGATTTTTGATTCATCGGTGAAAATTTGATAACACCATGAATATTGAAATAAAATGCCTATGAATTTTTGATACCCAAAAAAGTCCTAAAAATTTTCTAATTCTCTAGAATAACACTTATTTTCCGATTTTTAGTACTGTTTAAATGGTAATTCAACATAAAAATGCTCCGTTTTTGTCATAGAATTAATTTCTAAATTTCTGAACGTCCACAACATTAGATTAGGTTAAGGCTAAGAGTAGAGGTCACTAGCCCACAAGGACCCTGTGGACAGCTTATATACGAAGTGGTTTTATACGAATTTGTAAACCTCTTGGAGTTCACAACATAAACGTGCCCCATTCGTAAGTTCTAGGGAATTTTTCTTTTTCTTTTTGTAAGTTTATTGGATAAGCAAATCAATTTAGAACTGACGAAACTCAGGTTAGGTTACGTGTTGATTGAAGAAAAAAAAAACAAAAAAAAAACGCAGTCTAATAATAATACATCAGCCAAATTCAGTATTCCTGCATGTGCCGATAATTTTGAAACATTTTTTGTTTTTAATTAATCTGTTGAATAAATTTCATTCAAATTTTAGGAAAACACAGAGAAATAAAATAAATTTGCTTTAATCAAAGTTTTAGATCAATTTTGAGTTAACCATATACAAAAAAAAAACGTTGTATACAATATTTAAAAAAAACACAATAAATTAAAGGCAGCATAAAGAACATCTTTCTTTACTAACCACTTGGAAATCTGGAAATAATTTTTGTTTTTATAAATCAACCATTAAAAAAAAATATATTTTTAAATACCTTCTTGAGCCTCACAGTTGTAGTTCTTTCTTACACAGTCATTGTGAAACAATTTATTGCAACTCCCATTAAATCCGCAAACAGGTTTTATGTCCTTAGTGCAGAATTTTACCTTACAATCTTGAGAAAATACACAGGTAACTATAGCTAAAAGAATAAAATTTTTAAGAAAAGTATTAAAATGATACTAAAAAAAAAAAAAACAAAATTTTAAACTTATTACCAAGAACAAAAGTGATTGTCAATAAAAAGTTCCTCATTTTTCGATGATTGTTTTTTAGACGTTGCTCGTTGGAAAACTGCATTAATTCAATCAAGATCTGTGAGTTTTATACTTTTTAAAAATGCATTCAAAGGGAAGCAGCTATAAAATTTTCTGATAAGAATTTATGTTTTTTTTTGTTTTGTTTTTGTGTTAATATTTAAAATAGGTGATAAGAATTTGAAGATTGTCCGGGTTGTGGGTGTTACATTTGTTTTTTAAACGGAAGTATAAACGGGCAGGGCAATTAAAGCCTGGAAAAGATAATTATTATATACTGTACAAAATTTATTCATTTATGGAGGAATACTTTTATGAATTCAATGAATAATAAATAGACGGAAATATGATAAAAAAATATTTGCTTTAGTCCATGATTTTGTGATTTGCTATATTTTTTTAGTTTTTTTTTCTTTTTCTTTTTTTAATTACAATAATTGTCATAAATTCAAATAACATTCATTTCATAGTCTTAGGTACTTAAAATGATAATTTATTGTAGATTTTGGGAAGGGTGCACCTGTATAGTACTAAAAAATATTTAGAACTTCTGTTTTGGATTAAAAACAATTTTTTTTAAACTTTTTTGTTAACTACAAATTGAAACACTTGAGTACCCCTCCAATATGCTTGACATGTTGTCTTCAACGTCATCAATTTTCTTTTACCTTACAAGCATAGAGTTAAAGCAGAGGTCAACTTTAAGTTTTACAAATTTAATAAAAAAAAAACAAAAAATCAATATGCCTATAAAAAAAAATTAATAATAAATACAAAAAAAAAAAAGGTTGACAAACAATAACATAACTTTAATCCAAAAATGAAATTTTTACGACTGTAAGTAACTTTAACTATTGATAAATTTCGTATTCACAACAAATCCCTTAATTATAATAAAAATGTTGTCCTTATTTTGGTATATATACTTCAACCCTTTTAGCTATGAAAAATTTAAGAATAACAAAAGCCAAATATGTTGAATACATACCTAGGTATATCTATGTATAAATAGTATAAGACTATGGATGCACAAGAGTATATGTACATAAAAAAAAGATAAACAAAAATAATCCGGAAAAATTCCAAGAAAATTTTCTAAAAAGAAATGGTAAAAATATAACAAGAGAAAAAGATACAGGGAATCATCCCATCCTCATCTAAAAGTTTTAACTGAAATCTAAGTTTCATTGTCCTTCAACCTCTGGAGAACAATAAAAGTGAAAGAAATACTCGTAGAAGAAAGGGGTTACGGTCCATGCAGGAAAGACAATAAACGAAGTTAACCCTTTTTCTGTACGCGTTCTGGGTATTCAATTCATCCGCGAATATCCTGTTATGTTTGCCTTTTATAACCGCTTATACATATACGTATATATATAAGAGGCGCTTCTGAAGAATTTTCTTTTCTTCCCCGATCTCCTGCTCCCCTCGACACTTCTTTGTTAAAATGAAAAGAAAAGAAAAGGACACAACAACAATATAAAAAGTAAAAAAAAAAAATACTGAAAAGCGGGTCAGTGAGCCAAAAGAACAATAATTCATAAGTGAAAGCTACAAGAAGAGTTTTAAGCAATCCTTCTCATGGGATTCCCTTGAGAGGAAACCCGTTCTTTGGTCACTTTTCACCACCAGAAATCCATTCATTGTCCAAAGCTTCGAACCCTCCTTTAAAGTCGTCTCTCCCTGTACAATTTCTCTTCCCAACCCAATCCACTTTGATGTCTTGCGTCATAAACAAATTATACGCGCGTGAATATTTCTAAGAAATTCCTTTTGTGTCTTTCGGATATTACGTAATAGTCCTTCCAGTCACACTATGATATAAAAAAAAAACAAAAAAGATCGACCCCGTTATTACTCTCATAAAGAAATTTAGGAAGAAAATAAAATATAAAAACAGAAAAGGTTTTTGGCTCTTGTTTATAAGAGGGTCAACCTATCAACTTACGTCACAGGCAACATCCTCTTTCAGAATAAAAGAAAATAACAAAGGAATTAAAGAAATCGAAAAAAAGGAAATGGAAAGCAGGAAAAAAAATAAAATAAATAAATAAAAAAGGAACGAATCCTTCATGCTATTATTTTACACCGAATTTAATTTGTGAGCACATGCTCAAAAAATTCTTAAGTTGACGACCGACAATGCTCCTTTTGTGTTCGCTTAGAGCTTGGCATTGTCGGAGGCCGGGGATTCTTTTTTCGTCGTTCTTAATATGTTTGAGGGCTTGAATGATGAGCTAGAACTCAATAAAAAGTACCACAGTACAGTAGTTTTGTATGGTGATTTTTAAAGAAGTCCAGCAAGGATGACCCCACGAGAAGAAGGCAAAAATAAATGTGCGGGAGTCCAAAGTTTATTGGTAAGAAAGCTGCAATTATAAAATATTTCTTATCCTTAGAGTGAATGGGATAAAGGTGTACGTGAAAGTATTTTTGTATATGGTGTAACTTTTAGCATTCCATATTTAATGGAGATAAATAATATGATGGTTAGGCGCGTATACTGGGAAGGGGGGTGTCATGACCCCCCCCCCCCCCTTCCCCCTATAGATGAAAAAGCATACGATTTCGACATTTGAAAATGTTATAGTTTCTAAGAAATTTTTGAGCTATCATAAATTGTTTTTTACCTATCTAATTTTCCGACATAAAATCCATGGCAGGACAAGTTGGTGGGGAGCTCTCAACAGAAGCATACAAACTGACTTAACGGAGTTTGATTTAGGGTTCTTCCAGTAGAACCCTAGTTCCATGCAGTCATCAACGTATAGCCACCTGTTGATTTTTCATAGCGATACTAAGTTTTTCTTAGAAATATACTTGCAAATTGTTCTAAGAATTTTAAATACCCGACGACGCACGGTCCAAACGAATTGGTGGATTGATTTTGATTCGGACAAGGACACTAGCATTCAGTTTTCTTAGAAAGATTTGACTTTTTTTCTTTAGATTTTTTATGTACTACTGGTGGCCGGTCATGGTTCCAAAGAGTTATATTGATTCAGGTGCCTTGGCTGCTCTTGATCACTAAAGATATTTATAAGCATTGGCAATCATACATATTGTTCTTAGAAACTTACTTGAACATTTTTCTTTCGAATTTGTATAAAAATTGGTAGCTGAAAACGATCAGTTGGATTGATGCCGTTAAATTGATACTGCAATTTTTTTTCACAATTTTTGCGTCAAGACTATAAAATTAAAAACCATCCGCTTTACTCTACAGTAGTTGCCGTTCCTATGCTTGTACTTTCGTATTAATTAAAGTAGTGTTTTTTAATTTAATTTCACATTTACTTTTAATTTGTAGGAGAAGGATAAACTTTCTATATTAGTTAGCGATGGAGGTAGAAATAGTAGCGAAAGTGTAAATCGTAAGACTGATAAGACCATTGACAGCTTTTTTCAGAAGAAATCAAGATTCAAGTTCCCATAAGAAAAAAAAAAAAGTTCAGTAACATATCATACACTCCTGTTTCCATTCCTTTGAATGTGTATCAAGGTTCAAGATCTTACTCTCAGTTAATTACTTCACCCGTAATAGAATCGCTTGCGTCAGCATCTATTTCTACAATCTGTGCATGAGAAGGAGTATCTGGTTATGAGTCCTTAGTGTCCACCATGAGATTGATATGGATAATATTATCGATAGGTTTTCCAAATCAAACCAAAAATTCGATTTTGTGATATAACTAAAATATGATTAAAAAAATGTTAAGAGCGACTCCTTCCGACTTTATCCTCCCCCTCAAATATTTTAGTTGTAACCCCCCTACACTGCAGGTCTGGATACGCACCTGATGATGGTATGGAAAAATGGACTGGATACACATGCATAATATGTATCCGTTTGTCCGTATGTTTGTTTGACTCTCTATCCAGATAATATCTAACTCTGAGAACGCCTTGATTTCGAGAATTGAAATTTTGTGCACGGCTTTTTCATTAAAAATAGTACAAAAATTTGCGAAATCGGACAATATCTTCATAGTGTTGCCATACACAAGTTGTAATTTCTCACGTATATTGGAAAAATAATCAATTCCGGTGTCTGTTCGTTTTATTTATGAGAGGAAATAAGCTGTCAGTAACGTCAAAATCTTTCTATAATATAGAAATTGGCTCTTCGAATGAGGTTGAATGTGTTGTTAGACGTTAGTCCTGATAAAAACTAACTAACTTGGAATTTACATGTACATATGTTTAAGTTGATAGAGACAACGTCTGCATAGCTCTACAATTGTCAACATTTCATTGGTAGAACATGTGTGTCTGTTGAAATCAAAGCCAATAAAAAAGCCAAGTGGCGAATCAAAAACATCTTCATATTGAAACCGGGCTGATAGACGAAGAGCATTGAGAAAATAAAATTGTTGATGGTCGAACCAAAAGAGAGGCTGCTTTGGTGGATAAGATACGTTCTTTAGTACTTCAAAACGTCATATTACAGTAGTCCTAAAAGATGTGGGGAGTAAAGAAAGAACGATTTTTATATTGGACCAAGCTGTTGAGATTGGTTCAGGCAAAAAACGTCAACAACACCAGCTTTAGCGAATACGTAAAACAATTTCATTCCCAAAGCAAATCTGAGCTCTTCTCAGCACTGCCGCTTGCATCTGCCTTGTAATTGCGTAAAAAATAAAGCGGTGATGCGCAAATTACTTCATCTCGAGCATGCACTTTTTCCTGCGTAGTGAATTGCAAAAATGGTGAATACGATGTGTACAAAAAAAAACTTAATTTCATGTCATCGAAGCTATAACTCCTACCATTTCAGTTTCATCGTTCCTTCTTAGCAAAGTAGTTCCTTGGCCTTGTGCCAAGTTTCGTTACGGAACTGAGCTCATAAAAGTTACGCCTCCAATCGGATAGGGATGTCTTGAGTAGATGCCGGGTCCGCTTGGATTGTAACTGCGGTTAGTAGAAGGCCGGCTTAAAGCAGAGAGCTACAGTTATTGCTCGACGCAATATCGCTGCCTTGAGATGTGCGCTTAAAGCAGAGAACTACGGCATCTTGAATCTATACGTGACGTAGGAAACTGCGATCTTGAATACCGCTTGATGAAGTAACCGATGTCTTGAGAGTTTGCCTAGACTTGCTTGGGTTTGGGAGCTGTACTGGTGGGAGAACCTTTGGGAGTGGTTACAGCTCCATCTTGAGGTGTTTGCTGGTAATCGGTCAAGTGCTCGGTCTATGGACAATAGCTTGAGGTACATCAGCTTCCTGTCCTGAAATATTTAATGTTTAATAAAGGAATCGAGACTCTTTAATGGCGACTGAGACTCCACAATGGACAGCTAGCAGGGGGCTGTTATCCTTCAGTCCAGGGTGTCCCATTGACAGAGTGGACAGGTACTATTTTCCTAAGGAGGCGTTGGTGTTGAAATCAAGTCGAGATTATATTGACTTGACGGCTACAGCGGTGCTAGTCTGGAGCAGTTCCCTAAGACGTCCCTATGTCGATTTGACGGTTGTGTGAATGCAACAATGTAGTACCAGCTTGGCAGTTGGTTTAGGATGTGCCTAGGAAAGAGTCTACGTTGAAATGAAGCATATTGGAAGACCATATTGAACCAAAAACTCCAGCCAGTTGGTTGCTCCACCCTCTCGGGAATTATTTCTTTATTAAGTCTGGTTGCCTTTTTTGGAGCTGGTTATTTTCTTTCTCATACTTTTTTCGTTTTTTTAAATTACCTAACATGTGGCTAAATTTCCGGTTAACATCGGCATGATAATGGTTTTTTTTTTTACATTAAAATCAAATTCATCCTAGCTAAGCCTTTCTACATTCACCTACTAACCTACTACCACGAATTTTGCTAGGTTTCTAATATATTCTCATTATAGAGCATGATCGATTCAAACTATTTAAGCTACATAATCACCATCAGGGGATGACAAGATTGCAGTAGTATTATGAAATCACCATTTTATGTCCATTTTATATACTTAAATACAATAAAAACAAAATTAATTTTAATTTGACAAATTTAATTAGTGTCAAAATTTGTTTGTTCTCCTTGAACTTTATACCAAACTGCCCTATCACATTCGAACTCCTCTATAGAAATCACAGGGAAAAAAGCAAAAATTATAAACGCCTGTCACTATTCATTTAAGGAAACTCTCTCCACAAATTGAGGGTATATATGTACATATATTTATATATATGTATAGGTGAAAGTGAAAAACACCACACGAAAGGCATTTTAGTTCGAGCAAGCATGAACAATGTAAACGAGATACGACTTGAAAACGACAAAGCCTGTTTCTTGTAATGCCATGCGATTGCTATCATACTTCCCACATAAACGAGCTACGAGTCATTCAACTGTCATATTTAGAGCGATTTCATTTCAGGATAAAAAGCATTCCTTCAATGATCAATTTTTATACATGGCGATTGTATAAGTTGAAGGAAATTCTACTTTTCGTTCCTGGTTTGTCAGGCTTACAGATATTCCGCATTGAGTTCTACTGAAAATAGTCTTGAATAAGTGAAATTTTTGATAGGAATCAATTCATATACAAAAAAAAAAAAAAACCAGAAATGTTTTACGTAGATAAGAAATAAAATATTTCGAGGGAAATATGGTGTACATAATGTGAAATTCCACGTGCTTCCTGTATACGATAGAAGGACTTATGCGCTATTGAAGAGACCCACAAAGGAATAGAGGAATACAAAATTTTAATTTTTCACCTTGTTTTAGTCTTTATTTAGTACACAAAACAAAATTAAACGATCGAGGATATATGAGAAGTAAGTAAAATCGGTATTATAAGAAGGTTTGTAAGTTCAGACCGGGAATCACACCACATCAAAGATGTCCGAAAATGCATTCGAAAGAATCCAACTTGCAATTGCAATTGGGTGATCAATTTGACTGATCGTTACTCGCCTTGAATTGGATAAAATATCCGTTTGAGATCGACGGCGCGATTATTTGTGCACAGAATTAACATATATAAAGAAAATAAAAAAATAACTATTTTTGCAAATTTTTTGTATTTTTAAGTTTTGGGAAAATCGCTTGGGATAATATGTCCCAATAGTCTTATAACTTGGGACTATATATCCCAACAGTCTTTTTATTTGGGACTATATATCCCATCAGTCCTTATTGCGTCCCATATGTCCCTGAAATAGAGATTTGTAAAAAGTACATAGTAAGAAAAAGAAGTAAAAAGTGCATAGAAAATGTATAACAAAAACAAAAAATAACGTAAATATAGGTGAAAAGCACAATATTCATTTGTAAATAAATTTCCATGATATGGCGCAAAACAGCAAAAACAAAGAGGAGCTTCGCAAGCTGAACACGTAAACGTTGTCCGTTTTTCTCGAATTTTTCCAACTTGGTTATCTGAACATCTTACACAACGCCTTCTTGCAATTTCTTCAATAGGCATAGGATCCCCAACGATGACAACTCTCTGATTCTTCTTGGAGGTTCTCCCTTTATTTTGCCTACGGAGAATTCTACGACCTCCATATATTTATTGTAAAATGCTATGGAAGAAGGGCACTGAAAATTTACTTTTTCTCCAGTCTTCAGTTTACGTTGTACAGTAATATTTGCAGCGTCATGATAATTGTTCAACACCGTTACAAGTTTAGTATCTTGTTATCGTCCCGTATTGGTTCCCATAAATACAACTTTCACCTCTTGTTAGTTTTGCGTTCAAAACTGGCAATTTTTTCTGTTGGGCATACAGGTTTCAACTGCCGGATACGGAAGATTGCCTACCTTATGAGTTGTAGTAAAAAATCTGTCGAAGCAGAAAACTATCTCGGTTCTTTTTTCACACTTGAAACCAGTTTATTCACCACTCTTTCTCCTAAAGTATCTTCAGAAGTGCTTCTTTTCCTGCGTAAACATTGAAGTTATAACAGTATCCCGTAGAAGAATCACACCGTTCCCATATTTGAATTCCTCGTTTTATGTGCTTGAGAGGTAGATACTGCTGTAGTGTTGACCTTCACTTGAATGTTGCCATACTTTCGTCTATTCATTGGAACGAACTGTCTTCTCTGCATTTTTGGAAAGAATACTTTAGGCAATTGGTTATCTCTTCTACGTAGTATAATTTCGACGCATTTGTGGGGTTTTCGGGATGGTTAAAATAGAGATTCGCAGACAATTTGAGAAATCTGTATCTTAAAATCGCAATTTTCACAAACTTATTTCCCTTGGACTTCTTATTGGACCAATATTCTTTCATGTCAGGTAATCTGTTGTATGATATAATGAGCAAAACACCTACATCAATCATTATTACATGCTGGTCAGTAAGCCTAACTCCTTTGTCCTCTATTATGAGCCTTTAATTTGTGCACTGTGCAATAAAAATGAACAGGCTCTTAGGGATCATAGAGAACAAGGTGTCTAATTCGGTGTAGAGCACTGAAACTTGCAGGTTTTTCAAAATGTGGAATTTTGAAAGGAGGAGTAAAATTTTGGTCAACCTTGCTCCATTTAGGAAGCCCAGTTGTTGCTTTAGGTATTGCGCTTATGTCCAATGAATTATTCTCTAATAGTTCCTTGGTCCTAACGCGTTCTTCCTGCTCTACATCACTTTCCTCCAATTCAGATTGGGACGAGCCGTCATCTTCGCTGGGAGTGTATTCAGATTGCGAATCCGAAAAATCCCCATCTTCTGACGAAGATTCCTCCAATTGTTGTTCCACACGTCGAATGTTCCTTTCAAAGGACATTTTGGTCTGATTTCCGAAGAAATGGGAACAATTCTGAATAAAGAGAGAAATAAAAAAGGTTGCGATAGGATAAATCAAGAACTACTGTTGGGACATATAATCCCAGTCAAAAAAATCGGCTTGTGCAAAAGAATGCACAATTAAATTTACTTCCTTATTGATCTAAAAACAATCTTAAAATTTGCAGCCAACTCGATAAAATTAGCAAAACTTCAATCTTAAATCTTCAGCGCATGGGCACGTGTACAATCTTTGACAACAAGGTGCCGACTGAGATAAAACTGAGAGGCAAGAACTTCTTATACATGCAGAAGAGACCCAGAAGTACTGAAAGAGGAAATTAGCACGACAATAGAGTGCATGGGTCTCCCAATTGATTTTTTTGAAATTTCGTGGGACATATTATCCCATTAGTCCTCAAAGGGATAAAAGATTGTTTTCTGGATATTTAGTTTACGCCAAAGTTTTACCCAAGATAAAGTTTTTGTTTTAAATAAACCGGCAACCATGTGTATTGACTTTTGCTTGCATGCATTTTAAAATTTAATTAAAGCTTTTCCAGAAAGAATTAAACCTATTCTACAAAGAATTAAACCATCTCCACAAAAAAATATACCTTTTCCACAAAGAATTAAACCTTTTCCATAAAAAACTAAACCTTTTCCAAAAAGAATTAAACCATTACCACAAAGAATTAAACCGTTTCCATAAAGAATTATACCTTTTCCATAAAGAATTAAACCTTTTTCACAAAGTATTAAACAAAATTCATAAACAATTAAACTTGGAAATAATTAAACTTTTATTTCTTTTTTACATTTGTAAATATTTTGAGGTTAATGTCGTGGTTCGCCAAGTGATGCAGAAGTAATTTTCATCATCATGTCCATTATAAAATTTACAACATCTGTATTGTGCTCAACGGATGTATCTGCGAGAATTCTCCTCGCAGCTCCTTTAATCTTTCAAAACGCTTGCTCTATAGGATTGAGCATAGGTGAATATGGTGAAAGAAATAGAAGTCATAGATTATTACTGGTAGCACCAACTTCTTGAACAGCATTTGTCTTGTGTGTGGCACTATTACCCAAGATTAACCTAACCATGGATCTTCTGTATGTGCATTTCATCTATAAGCTCTCTAAAAGGAATGAACAAAATTTATCGGAGTTGCATGTTGAATTTGAAATAATTTTGTAATGTAGAATTCCATCATTGTTCATTGCTGCCAACAACGTAATATTACGCCCACGAACTGTCGGAATAACAACACGCGCTCGTGAATTTACTCGCGAATGAGCTTGTTGGCACCTTAAATGAAGGTTGAACTCAGATTAATTGAAAACTCCGCAACATATTCCTTTCTCTTTAAAAACCAGCCTTTTTTAAAGTTATTTTTAATTCACGTATCCCTTTATCCACAGTAGATTTACCTAAAATAACACCTTTTTCGGAAGATAACTTCCGCTTTATTTACTTTATCCTAATTCCAGGATTATTTTCGATATACTCTTCAATATAATTTAGAACATCTTCAATTAATTTCCTTGATGTTTTCGGTAGATGCATTACTTTTCCATTAATTTTATACGCTTTATTTATTTATTTATTTAAATTGATTCTCACAGTTTCAGCACATTCCTTCAAAGTTTTGCCCTTTTCATACAGTTTAATTTCAATTTGTTTTTTTTTCTTCGTAAATCCTTTGATAGTTATGTACCACGTAAGCGCCTTGAGTTTCTCTCATTATTGGTCATCACATCACTGCTTTCACTACTTTCACGTGAGTTCCAATCACTCATTTTGTAATTGAATAATAATTTTGATATATAGTACATATAATTTGCGGATAATAATTTCAAAAAATCATGTCTTATTATTGGCACTGCTGCAATAATAATGATGTAAAAATGATGCAAAGAACAGCTGCAAATTACAGCTGTATTTTTATGTACCTAATATATAAGCTTGTTGCTTTATTGTTTTACTTTTGAGAAAAAAAATACAATTTAAGTACTAGAAAAAAATAAAAAATCATTGGTTTAATTGTTTATGAATTGAGGACTGTGTTTAATTTTTTGTGGAAAAGGTTTAATTTTTTGTGGAGAAACTTTGATTTTACGCGGAAAAGGTTTAACTCTTTCTGGAATAAGTTTAATTAAACCTGAAAATGCTATATACAAACAGAAGATTCAAATCTTTATTGAAAAAATATTTATACTTAAAAACAATACTACCAGAGTGGTTTAGAGGAAGTTCGAAAACACAAACTTGGTACACATTATGAGACTTATTTGCATCAAAGCCAAGCAAAATCATAACGCGGCTCTTAAACAAATCTCTTTAAATCAACATTTTTAGTCTTTAAAAAAAATGTTAAAATTATTAATTCTGGAAACCTCCTCCGTAAATATCCAGGTGATTAAAATTTCAGACGCTTCCTGAGTTTCATAAGGGAAGCATGATGGATTTACGGCGACTTTAATGGTTACCCCATGAGGACAAGGGCCACAATGGACCCATTGTTGGTCTAAGTAAAGCAGGCTAGGCACTATTAGTGACACCTCTCTTACTTAACCTAACCTAAGTATCCAAACCGTAGTTCACCAATATTATCTCTTGTTTGGAGCTTATATGCCTATGCCATACAACGAGTTTCGTTACAGCTTATATGTAGTTATGTACATAGGTGAAAAAAGGTATGATGTAAAAAGACAATTAGCCGAAAAAAGTTCTGATGGATCTGCCAAATCAAAAATCGTAATCAATCAAATTTTGCCTTCTATTGAATTCGTCTGATATACCATTGATATATTTTAACTATTTTGGAATTTAATAGCGTAACGAAAGTCATTCATTTCCAATACTATTTCCATTTCCTTAATGATTAGCTATTTTAATACTTGGTTGCGTGGTACTGAACTTTGTTGGCAGTTGTCAAACTGTGTTTACGAATGCAGTCTACTCTATAAGGTAGCCTTATTTGTAATTAGCTCCGCCGGTTCATGTAGAAGCCTTTATAATTTTGTATGTCATTGATTTTAAGAAACATTTGACTACGAATCGCAGTCGTATTCACAAAAAGATCCATCATATTTGGAAAATCATATTGTCATGGTCATTTTGAATAGATTCCTCGATTCGTTGAAGAACATCATCGAATCTGTAAGGATTAGCTGTGGGTTGAAGTGCCCCAGCTGTTTTAAATCCTTCGTCGGTAATATATGAGGTTAGATGTTGTAATAAGATCTCTAATTTAGGGAGCTTTTCCAACTTATCCAGTGAAAGATCACTGAGAGAACACTATATAATTATAGGCCAGAATAGAAAGTCGTTTATTATTTCCAGTTAAGTATCCTCTGAATAGGGATGAGATTTTATAACCATGCATCACTTAAAAAGGAAACTTCTTCGTAATTTATTTATTCAGCCTTATCACCTTTTATGTGATCTGTATATTCCAGAAATAATCACGAACAAACTTTCTATCACTTTAAACTATGTCTTACTCATTACCATCATTAAAGGCCTCTTGCACTTTCTGTTAAAATGAGTCCTTGAAATTTTCACTCTGCATATTCTATAAAGGCAGGCATTAGCTGGAGAAAACCCCAAACATTAATCCTGAATGCAGGAGCTTTCTAGCCTAACAAAATTAATCTCAATTTGATAGAATGTGTTTACTAACCGAGGTCTATTTGTTGTGATACAATAGTTTTGCATGATCTTGCACAGTAAATCTCTGCTACACTTTGTTTGCATAGCTTAAGTTAACCAGACTAAATGAAAGTAGAATGTAGCTGCTATTTCCGATCATCATATTAAAGATCTAAGAGAGTTAAAAAAAGAAAATCTGGCTAACTGAGGCACCTGATATATGAGTAGAACATTTGGAATTAGACCTGTACTAAAATCAAGTGGGAGAGGAGATCGAATCTAGCTCAACAGTGGCTATATACGAAATCCTGTTTTAAGTGTGTCCAATCATAAGGATGTCTACTTGTATGTACATATATCAGAGGACTGAAATGGAAGAAGTAGTTATCGGTATGTTACTCCTTTTGGCTGTAATATAGTATAGTATAGAAATATGAATTTTTCAACACATCGATCAGAGAGATCTCATCAATATGGTTATCTCTGATCGCCTACCTAAAAAGTTCAGTATTTATATGGGCAATTGGTGTGACCTCCATTATTAAACTTCTATGGTAGGCGATCAAACATAACCAAACTGATGATACCTGTCTGATCGCTGGGTCTGGGTCGAAAATTTCATTTTTTTTTATACTTAAATGCATTTTGCAAATTTATTGAAATTATTTTCGGTTTTATAGACGAGAAATTTTCCTCTTATACTTATTATAGCATACAAGTATGGTATTGTACATATTTCTATGGATTTATTTCAAGATACTACAATCACTGAATTAAACGAATTTGTATCTATTGCCTTCCATAAGATGATTTTACCTATGAAAATTCTGTAGAGCCCTAGAAAACTCTGCGGATTTTGTCATGTCAATTGTTCATATTTTTCTAATATCAAATGCACATCTAGAAAGTCTAAATAATGCGCATGATTGCAGGAAATTAATTCTTTGATTAAAAGAAGAATTAATCTCTAAAAATTTTGATAGTTTTTTTCATCTTTGTAGATTCACGATATGACATACTTCAGACTAGACAAGGACCCCGTATTAATCAAGATTTTTGTTTGCGGGATGACATTTCTGTGTGATTCAGTAAACAATGAAATTGAACTCCCATCTCCTTCCTGTTTGATTACCTTTATGCTAAATATGTACCTATTAGAAGGAAATGCAAACCTGTTTGCAGGGGTTGTTTGTGGTTTTCACCTCGTATTCACTCTCTCATTGATAAGCGTGAACACCTGTACGCACGAGGGAGGCGTACTCAGACCGAGTACGAGTTTTATATAAAGCTATCCACAATAAGATGACTTGAGTAATTAGACGAACAAACGACAATATTTCAGCCCCAATTTAATCAGAATCACAGGCCTAAAACTTTATGACGAATTTATGACATGCAAATGTCTGCAGAGAGATAAGATTAGTTGTGATTTAAATCCCGAAGGCTTAAACATATTTTTCACATCTATCTGCTCTTCCCACAGTGGCAATCAGTTGGCTGTTTCTGATATATTTGCTGGTAATCTCATAGTGCGTCCTAACTGACCTACCTATATGAAATTGATGGAAGCACAAATAAATCCACCTCCAGTTAAAAAAAATACAGCGTTGATCTATCATAAGAAAATTATTATTCATATGAATAAAATCAATCTGTGTTCAAATGACATACATTTTGTTGGATGTTGTTCGATTGCTGATGGAAGCAAAAATAAAACCACCTCCTCCAGGCAGTGGTGTCCGTTGTGATATCGTAGACAGACCCCAGACGGGTTCCAATGGTATACTTTTCGTTGCATCTTGTTTGATTTTTTTTTTTTTGTTCAGACGGAGTTGATTTTAAAATTTCTTCTCTTTATCCATCGAATTAAAAGAGGAGAAGTCCTACAAACTTACAAAGTTTCCGTATTCGGAAAATACTGAACAGAAAATCAGAAAAGAACCAACTTGTAAAATCAAGGAGCCGAATTTTGTATGAAAATTTCCTAACGAAATTCGGCTTAGGTGTAAACGAACTTCAAGCAGTGTCTTCAGAGATGCTTTCTTTCATTTTTTAGAAAGCAAGATGCATCAGCTTTGTTTTAGCCGGATTTAGCAACTTGCAACTACGGCAGAAAAGGGTGAAATTTCTACTAGGCCAAATGTATACAATTATTTCCCAAGGAAGCGAATCCTCCAAATTGTCCAAAACTAAGACCAACCGATAAATGTTGATCTAATATTGACAGAAAATTTAAAATAAAAACAAAAAAACACTCCGTTAACATACGATTTTAACAGGCAGTATAAAAGAGCATCCGATACGTTCGATACTGTCTGTACAAAATTGAATGAAGAAAGTAAAGTAAAAAGTTCACCAATTTTATAGCACGTAATAATTATATCATGTCGGCTTTGAATAATGGATATTAGTGTGACCTCCAACATTGAACTTCTATGGTAGGCGATCAGAGATAACCATACCGATGAGACCTCTCTGATCGCTGGGTCGAAAAGTTCAATAATTTTTTTTGCACTTAAAATGCATTTTGTAAATTTATTGAAATTCTTTTCAATAAATTTCAGTCTGTTAGACGAGAAATCTCCTTCATGTAATTTAAGCAATAGTTCAATACAAATTATGTCATAACAAAAAAAATTTCATCATTAATATGCGTTTTTGTTTTTTTAAACAGTCCTTAAATGGTTAGGTGTTCCAAGTTTATATCTGCCAGCTGCCATAAAATAAAAATTGACTCCAAAATAAATTGTGCCTGTGCTGCAGAGATTTTATGATATACCTTAACATTTGTTTGTTTTTGTTTTAATACAATAATTCTATTTATATAATGTCATATCGCTGCAACTACATGGAGCGATCCAAGATTTTGGCAAAATTGATTTTGATTTACTCTATGTGGCAGTGTTCTTAGCCACATGGAGCAATCCAATTTTAAATATATTTTTAAATTTCCGCACGTGTATAACAACAATATTTAAAAAAAAAATATTTAATGTATTTCATGCCCCATCTATAAACAAATTTGATTTGGGGTAAACCAATACTAAATTTTGTGGCAAAAATATAATATGGGGCAAACATGACATGATCTATCTCGATACATATATAACTTAGAAAAAAAAAAAGTGTTTAAAGTATTTAATTCAACTTCAGTAATAATCTCAAAAGCCGTACTTAACTCAAAATATCAAATTTGGCGGATGATGGGGCAAACTAATAATCAGGCGACGATTTGTCTAGTTTCAAGTGTTTCTATACTCATATAACAGGGGCCTTTCATATCTGAATACACTCTCACTTATAATATAAAACGAAAAGTCTTATTCGAAAAATATAAAACCAACATGAAAATGGTTAGCTTAAAGTAAATTTGTATATGAAAATGTCAAATCTACTTGAAATGGGATTGTGTAATATCGTTTCCATCATATACTGACATCAGAAAGGGTTAAAAGGAAAAATATATATTCCAAAAGTTATGAAACTCATCTCAACTGTTTTCCTTAAGTTAAAAACATTTTGTTTTTCTTTTGATAAAATATTTGTTTATAAAACCATAATTGCATTTGATCAATTTTCTACTCTTCTTCGGGAAAATGTAGGTCTGTTATCACACATCAGTATGCAAATATGTTTTAAGAAGAGTGGGTGGAGTCGGTGTACTACAAACATATATACGTATACATATGTATGTATGTATGTATGGTTTGGAAATTTTAAATTGAGAGAACAAATAAAATTTGAAAATTTCCATATATATGTATGTATATCCGTATTATCGCAGCCTATAAAGCCACACTAATGTTTACTTAAATATATACATACCAACGTAGATACAGTCAGTCAAGCCTCTAAAGTAAACCTATTTTCCCATTCCAAATTCCAATGAGGAAACCGATAAAAGAAAACATACACCAAAAAAGTATAATATTTCCTTATAGAAAGGAGCGTTGCTCAAAATACCTCTTTTGCCTTTCCCTTTCATTTCTTTGTCCTTGACGAAGATGGATGAGGATCCGGTTAGCTCCCAAAAAATTCTCATTCTTCTGAGGAGTTTTCAACCTTATTTCATTCATTCATTCATTCATTCATACTCTTCTCCTACCTACTATAATATAACATTGGTGATGCGGTGGTACCAACCATCGTTTCGTCGCGTCCGTCGTGTCTCCATCAAGGATTGCTTGCTTTTTACCCCATCAAGATATGTCGAGAAATGAGCTAGGTTAAAAGTAGTAAAAGGATATGTTGCCCAAAATTGATCGAAATGTATTAACATAATTTATACAAATTTTATTTTGAAAGCGTTTCGTTCTTTTTTTTCTTTCTCAGAGTACTTTCCAGGCGACCGACCACGTTTTTTCGTAAACATTTACTTATAATTCATTGTGAAAATCAGACATCTTGATAGAGTGAAAAATGAATAGATATGGAAAACCACTCAACTTGATGAATTTGCCTTTGAGGCATAGAGTAAATTTAAATTAATGTCCTTCCGGGGATATTTGTTGTGTACGGATTAGAGTAGTGTGTTAAAGTAGATTGTAGACACTATACCTACTGGGTGGAAAAATAACTGCAGATATAGTATGTAGGAAAAGTAAAAGAAATTGTAAATTGTATAACAATTTTGTAAAGTGGCTTTATAATTTTGTCTTAAGTCTTTGTTTTTGATTTTTTCGATTTGTTAAAGGTGCATGCAAACACAACACACATTGGTAAAATAATATTTGTCAAATATTTGATAAATAATTTATAAGCAGATGACAAAAGTTTCATAAATATTTGCCATATATTTGTAAAATGTTTTTCAAACATTTGTTAAACATCTGATAGGATATTTGTGTGATAAATATTTTCCAAATTTTCCAGTTTTAATCATGTATTTTCCGAGTGAAGTAACGCACATTGTACCATCTTTCGTCGTACTTACCGCAACGTTTGAGGAAAATTTTCGAAAAGGAGATGGTGGAACAGAAAATTTTTAGACAGCCGATAACAGTACTGTGGTCGTGATTTATTAAATTATAAATTAATTATCTTTCCAGTTTACGAAATTTCGCAAGATTCTAATTATTCTATCAATTTTATTATATTTTTCTTGACCGATTTTGTTATGGTCGCTGCCTACACGCTGCACTATGCTACCAAGTTCCACCTTACTGTACGACTGATAGCTGGTAGATAGTTTGTTCCGTGAACTAAAGCTGGAAGAAAAAATTGTGTTTCACGAAAAAAAAGAAGAAGCTGTCGAGGTGGTGGCAGGCAACCAACGAGGTAAGAACCTCGTTGCAGGCAACATCCAAGTGCAGTGACAGCCATTTTGGAAAAAATCAATAAGGCGGCGTCACCTGGTCACAAAAACTTATTGTTATAATACAAAAAGTTTCTTATATTTTAATATTTTGAATTTCGCCGGATACCGAAAACTATCAGTTAGTTAAACAAACAAGTTCTACTTGATGTGTGAATCGAAATCGATCATTTTTCAGGTGCCCAGAGGTGCATCGAACCACATATTCCCGTCGCCTGCATTATCTAATCAGTGACAAAGTGTTACCAATTTTCGGCATCCCTCCGTAACCTGCACCCCGGCATCAAATAAAATGAGAATTGGGGAAAAAAGGGCCACACAGGCCGCAATCACTTGCAATCCACAGTTTGTAGAAGCAATACCAATCTCTTTTAGGCATAGCTATAACAATTGCCGCACAAGAACACCCACAACCGTGATCTCCTGACACTGCAAGCTCTATGCACACCTCCGAATATGTAAATTATTCACCACATGATAATGGGAAGATCCGTGAGACTATTACGCAATTCTATATACAATTAATTAATACGAAAAGGTTCTGACCAGGTTAGTGATTGAAAATAGAAATCGAAGGTTCAAAGTGGACTAAAACTATATAAAGTTTTTTGCTATTTATCCAAGATTAAATATATATATTAGAATAGCGCTATAGAGCAACGATTTAATGACCTAATTTAAGAGTGAATTGTTAAGATTTTCACGCAGAATTCGAATTGTTCATACATGTTGTGGGTGTTGGCTCCTGCTTGCAAAACGTATTCAAATGGACTATTCTGCGTATACTTTCACAACGAAACAATGATGGGAACGCAATAAAATCAATTTTAATAATCACAAATTATTATCAAAATATGAAGTGAACATTTTTATTACTTTTTTTATTTATTTTTTTTATCATTGAAAAGTTCTGAAAAGCCAAACACACGTAACATAAAAATCAAGAAAATAAGGAGATCAAAATAATACATTGATTTCATGGGACTACTCGAAGTCAGAAAACACCCACATTGATAAATATTCATTTTCCTTTAAGGAGAAAAGATGGACAAGAACAAAAACTGTATAAAAACCTTATTATATTTTGTTAGGCAATTTTTTGTATTTTAATTCAATTCTCACTGCAGAAATATGATGAAGTAAACGATTTTCCTATTAGGTAAGATACATACATATATAATAACTGCACAACTCCACTTAAAGTTTTTTGAAAGCTAATATTAACAACTAAATAGAATAAATTGAATTTATTATACAAAGCAAGTAAATTCATCAAAAACGATTCCATAGAAATGTTCTTAACAGAGTAATAAACATATATATGTGTATACACATATAACAAAATATATTCTTGAATATAATCTTTATACAGGGTGTCCCACATAACGTGTTCCCCGGGCATTTTTCTCGAAAATGTGCGGAAATATCGAAGAAGTCCTAATAATAAAAGTTACGCATCGTTAGTCAAGGTATCCTCTGGCATAGCCAAAGTCCTTGAAAAAGGACTTGGGAAAGGATATATTTAAAAAATGTTCTTTTCGTCCTTATTAAGGATACATTTAGATTGCATTTTTGAATTCCGCAAATAAAACTAAAACGAAAATGTTATATTGAAAATTCCAGTTTAACCCTTTATTATCGAGATATAAGACCTCAAATGGTACTCTATGCACCGTGTTCCTTTGCCATTTTTCTCGAAAATGCACTCAGATATCATCGAAGTGCTAGTAACAAAAGTTACACATCATAAGCCTGGCTATCTTTTGGTATGGTCAACATTTAAATACAAAAGCCACACAAAAACGGATACGAAAAAAGGATATCTTCGGTTTGGTCCTATTCGTCCTTTCTGAGGATGCATTTTGGCTACATTGAATAACTGCAAATCAAATTAGATAAAAAGTGGTATACCTATTAAGAATTCTTCAATGTAACCAAAATACATCCTCAACAACCGAAGATATGCTTTTTTCGTGTGGCTTTTGTTTTTAAATGTTGACCATACCAAAAGTTGGCCCGGCTTATGATGGGTAGCTTTTCGTACTTTTGTTACTTTTGTTTGCACTTAAGATTCTGATGACCTTCTTAGACAGTTTCTAGCTCATGCGAGATTGTATAATGATACTGTAATTGATGACTCCCCCCCCCCCCCACTGCTTCCAATACAAATAATTTCAATCGTGTTAATGCAGCTTCTAATATTAAATCAAATGCTGAAGGTATCGATGACATTTACCAAAGATTTATCCGTTATCTACTTTCTCATCATCTTTCACCTCTCGCTCATTTTTGCAATACACGTCAATTAATTTGGGACCGCCATTTCATGGTAGAAAAGTTTTAAATATGTCAAAATTAAGGGCCCAATTAGGGCTTATTTAATGCCACTTCCCCGAATTTAATGCACTAGTACTTTATAAAAAATCCATGGATAATCCAACTTTATTAAAAGTTAGGACCACCACTACTGAAAATAGGTTAAATAGTATTGTTACAATAGTGTACACTGCATAATATTTTAGGGGTCAATTAGGGATAATTTAATGCCACTTCCCCGAATTTAATGCTCTAGTACTTCTTGAAAAAATCCATGGATAATCCAACTTTATTAATAGTTAGGACCACCAACTTTAAAATATAAAACGTTTTTTAAAACCCCAAAATCGAAGGCTTTCATGGCTATCTGCAACAAATCAAAGGCCAACCATGGTTATAATTTTAAACTCTTATGATACACGGTAATTTAGGACAAACAAATTTAGTTTGCAGTGACCACTATGTAAAGCTACAAAAACTTAATAAATTGCAGAGAATAAATGTAATTAGTATCTCCACATAAAATTAACGTAAATTCTTTTGTAATTTGCATTTTGTTTTTTAAACTTTTACTTTTAAAGTTTCTTGGCCTCAATTGATTTCTTACTTTCGGAGAAAAGACATTAAATTGGCCCTTATTAAGCCCTAAAATATTATGCAGTGCACACTATTGTAACAATACTATTTAACTTATTCTCAGTAGTGGTGGTCCTAACTTTTAATAAAGTTGGATTATCCGTGGATTTTTTTAAAAAGTACTAGAGCAATAAATTCGGGGAAGTGGCATTAAATTAGCCCTAATTGAGCCCTAAGTTTTGACGTATTCAAAACTTTTCTACCATGAAATGGCGCTCTCAACTTAATTGACGTGTACATATTGCAAAAATGAGCGAGAGGTGAAAGAAGATGAGAAAGTAGATAACGGATAAATCTTTGATTAATGTCATCGATACCTGCAGCATTTGATTTAATATTGGAAGCTGCATTAACACGATTGAAGTTATTTGTATTAGAAGCAGGGGGGGGGGGGGGGGGGGGGGAGTCATCAATTACAGTATCAGTATACAATCTCGCATGAGCTAGAAACTGTCTAAGAAGGTCATCAGAATCTTAAGTGCAAACAAATTTTCTAGAGGAACCAACGCCAAGACGTTTTTAATTCTTTCAAGGTTGTTTAGTAAGAAGATTGACATTTGGAATGGATGAGAATAGGAATTAATTGAAAAATTTTATAAACTCACTTACTCGAAAATTTTCTACAAAACGGTTTAGCCTTTCTTTTAAAGACAATTTAACTGGATCAGGAAAATCACAATTAAGGAAGGCTCCAAAAAATGGATGTCGTTTTCTAAAGCCTTCCAATAAAAATCTTTCTTGGGTTGTGTATCAATTTGTGCCCCATATTTTCAACTAGAAAATTTATGCGTATATATATGATGCCCCTTATGGGTTACAGGGGTTGTCATCAAAAAACGTTCACTTTTATGTTTATTTTCTGCTAAAATTACGCTAAAACGATTGCTCCTACACGTAATCATACAAACATAAAATTGTGGGTAAAGGATGTATGCACATATGCATGTATGAAGGTACTGTGTAAAATGTACATAATGTAAAATTTGTAGATATACATAATATTGTAAAACAACCAGAAATAATGACTCTTGTTTTATGAGAAAATTTTATGATCTTTCCTGTTGTCGGTAGACCTGTTTTCTTTCGTCTTCTTCCCTTTAGAGTTATTACCAGTATATATGTACATATATGTGTTGATGTAGTACACGAACCATGGGAATATTTCGTTGAATTATGACGACGAATTCATCATACACGTTATTTTATTAGGTAGACTCCCTCTACTATTATCATTGGGGTAAAGAAATAATGTATCCTCGCAACATGGGAATGCTTGAAATAAATTTAATTTCCATTACAGAGGCTGTCATTTCTAGAAAGGTAGTTAGAGAACAGAAGCACCTTCAATTAGTCAAGAGACCTTAAATTTTGCTAGATATTAAATATTCATTCATATATATGTATAAGGTAGAGGATATGTGTATAGTTACTCAAAGATTTCGGGATCATATTAAGCTAAAAAGGATGTTTTAACCAAAAGGTGTACGCTGTCTTAGATGAAATTAAAACGTTTTGAATTGTAGGCATATAGCCGAGATACGTACCGTGTATGTGCTTAAATGTTTTACGAGTCATTTCAAATTTTATCCTTTGAAAAAGGTTTCCCTTTATTAATTGATGTCTTCCAAAAATAATGATTTTATCTAATATTATTTATAATTTTTCATGGTTTTATTAGAGGAAGATATGGTAATGTGACATTCAGGTTGTGAAATAGGTTTCCTTTTTCATGCCATCTATATTTTATTTAGTGTATTAATTAGATAGTACATACAGCGAATGTAATTTTTCACTCATAGATGTCCATGTCTGTCATTTGTCCCAGAACTTACGCCTTGTCTCTATACCCAGGATCTATCACTCAATGTGATGCAAAAAATTATATGGAAGGAGGGGCAGGGTGTGTTTGATAAAAGGATGTTCTGATGTTGGGTAAATTTTCTTCGAACACTTCCTGTAAGTTTCTTGTTATACAATCTGTGAAGGTGGTTATCAGTTAAACAGTTAAACTGTTCAAGCTTTCCAACAAATGTCAAACCATCACTACGTAGCTAGTTGCAGGACGTCAAAGTAAAATAATTTGAAAAGGAAAATCATGTTTTGTTTTCTTATTTGAATTATTTTTCTGGCAAAATGCCGGATACCGTTACATTTTCATGGAAGATTTGGACACTTCACAATGTTACCAATCATGCATAGCTTGCAGCAATTTACCAAGCGGCACAATAGGTATCTATGTGCAGGGAGTCCGTACAGCACATCTGCATATATACTGACAGTCAGGTTGCCATTAAGGCGCTGGATGCTGTGCTGGAAAAATCAAAATTGGTTCAATTATACAGGACTAGCCTTGAGGATGTGACCGCATGATGAAAGATGACCCTATGCTGGGTACTTGGTCATTGGGAGGCAAAGAGATGGTTGGTGAGTTGGTCACAAAGGATCTAAAATAAATAGCACCACAGCGGTAGCTTATGTGAAGGTACCGATCGGAGCTTTAAAAGAAGGAGATCATCAGGGGTGTCTATTAAAAGGGAAGCCTCCGGTGTATCCCCAGGGAAACCTGCGATATTGCTATGTAATTATGGCCTAAATATGCCTGGAAGAGGAAACGAGAACTCCATAATGGTAGTAGAACTGATACCAGGAATCTATTAGGGATCATTACTGGTCATTGTGCCATATGAAGGCTATAGGGAGACCATAGAGAGCCCACTAGAAATAGCATCGGACGATTTCTGCAGGAGCTTGAATGATTCGGAGGAAATAGAATCCGTGCAGCACGTACTTTGCTCTGATGTATAAAAGTGGTAGGCTATTACGTCGCTACTTCTTTTCAAATCTGGGGGCGTTGCACAGTAAAGAGTTCAGATGTATCCTGCTAAGATTCCTAAGGGAAGCAGGATGATCTACGGCAGTCTGACAAGCAAAATCCATAAGTTTGCCATACTTGGTATTCTTTCCCTTTACCTTCATTGGTTATTTTTTTATCTGTCTAACCAAACGCTCACAGCAAGCTCTATTTCGCGGAGTACTTTCACCTGAGATAGTAAATACCTTGGGTGTGCCTCAAGGCAATATTCTTAACCCGTTATTATTTATTCTATACATAAATTCTAGAATAATTTTTTATGCGGATTATGCCAAATTATTTTCTGTTGTTAGTTTTAATGATGGCTGTGCTCTTTTAAACTTAAGCTTAACTACTTTTCATACGTGATGTTCCTAGAATCGTCTACGTTTCAACGTTAATGAGTGCACAACTATAATTTTCGTTCACGAAAAAGGTCCCCAATACATTTTATTTATGTTGTTGAAGGAAGTTCATTATCCAGAGTCCTGTCCTGTCACTTTTCCTCCCAATTTCGGCCATTTGAATTTAACATCCCTGCAATTGCTGGAAAGTAGTCGTCTGTAGAATTGGTTAATTTTTGATATTTTAAAGGGTACAATAAATTCCCCGTTTTGCTAAGGCCCGTAGGTCTGTCAACCTCGACTCGCTCACTGAGAAGTCATAATTTCATCCATCTTCCTTAGCATCGAACCAGCTCCAATGAATATTAATTTTTTTCTAAATTGCGCAAATTTGATCCAAGTGAAGTTTATCTGCTTCTTTGTTTTTGTTTTCTTCTTTTTCTTTTATTTTATATTTTTTGTTTTTCCTTAAATATTTTTTTTTTTTAATTTTCACACTAGAGCTCCAGTTTTATACAGGATTGAAGTCTTCTTCTGTACCACCAGATTCGGTAAATATGCTACCTAGGTAACCAAAGCTCTGCACTACCTCCACTCTCTCATTATTTACATGCATTTCGCAGTTAGAGCCTGACTTTATCCACATTTCTTTAGTTTTCGTTGGATTGAGTCTCATTGTGTGCCGTGCAGGTTGTTTTAGTGCATTCGCAAGGTTATCGTTGATATCAATTACAAATAGGGGTGGCAAAAGGGTGCTATTCAGCCTTAATAAACTCTTGAGTTTACATTCAAGTTCTCTGATAGCTATTGTGAAGAACTCTGTACTTCGAATTGGAGTAAGGATCCTTTATCACAATCTAATATTTTTTGGGCATGCTGCGTCAGAGCTCTGTGAAATGAGTTGAAGACCTTTTCATAATCCACAAAAGTCAGGAGAGCGATAGGCGATGTAGGCATTTTGCTCCACGAAGATCCGCAATGTGTTAATGTGACACGGGGCATCTTTTCTAAGCCCAACTTGTTCTCTTCTAATTGTTTTATCGACTGCAGATTTAATTTCAATGTTTTCATTCATCACCAGATTGCAATTCATTAGGACCCCCTTCTTTGCAATTTCTACTATGATACCTTAAGTACAATCCTCCGAGAAGGTATATGTATTCCATACTTTTCAAAGATTGATATAGACGGATGTCTGCTGATTTGTTTGATGTCACTTTTGATAGCTCTAATGGAATGCTACCTTTTCCAGTAGCTTTACCGTTAACCAACATTTGATCGCGTATATTATTTCAGTTCTGAATGATATGTGCACATAAAGTCGTTGGACGTTCTCGCCGTTGGTGTTTGCAAGACGCTGTAGGTAGGTCCTGCTTAGAATATTGAAGAAATATTCTTTCCTCCTACTTCTACTGACCTATTCATCTTCTCGTGCCAGAAACCTGTGTTTAGTTTATGTAGTACAGCATTGCTACTGTTTTTGCCATCTTTTATCAGGCTGAACGCAACGTTTAACTTTTCTGTAAAGTCATGAAATTCTTAACGTCGTTGTAGGAATTAATGCTGTTTCTAAGAACTCTTCTGGCTGTTCCTTTTTCTGCCAGTTTTCAACGCCTATCCATTCTTTTCGGCTCTTTTTCGCGTAGCCTATATGCTTTCTTCCCGTACTGATATTATTGGTCCTTTCGCCAACAGTCACGCTTGATCTATCTAAACTAATAATTTTATATTTATAACTGTGACGTAAGCAATTATAACTACAAACTTAAATATAACCAACCGTTGTCATTTAATTCTAGTCCCCTTAAGCTACACCGCAACAATTATACGTTTTATATTAGTATTCGAATAACCCTCCGACCAATCAAACGACGACATCACAATATGAAAAACTTCCACTTTTCGATATTGCTTTTCGCAATTATTTATAAGTGTTAGGCTCTGATTAAGCTTTTTCATCAATCTCTTATCAATCTTAAATAATTCCTAATATTTCTCTACAGCTTTGATTACCCACAACCACCACAAAAAATATTTTTTGTCTATGTGTTTTTCCACTAAATATTTCAAAGATCAATCATTGCGTATACTCTCAAAAATTCATTCCAACTCTAGTATTTATCTAACCTAGAATCCTCTTCCTATCTTCCTGTATTTATGCAATCCAATTATCCTTTTTTTTCATTTTTTTTTTTACGATTTGAAAAGAAACCCCAGAAATCTAACATCTGCGGTGATAAATTTTATTACATGGAAGAAAAAAAAATTGCTTAAAATCTGCAAAGCATAATTTCGACCATCAGTTATTCGTATAAGCTCCATTTCTTCGTCCCCATCCATCCGGTTTCGCATGGCTGCCAACTCATCATCACATTGAGCTGAAAGCCTCCTTTTTGTTGAATTAATCGATGCGTGACGATGAAAAGTTCCCTACTCTCTTATTCATACAGGAGAGAGCCTTGGCAGGTTTTTATTTTTTTTTTTTTGTACTAAGGCTTTAGGATCCTAGATCAAAACTTCCACTACCATATACTAGACCATACCATAAAACCCCCCGAAAATATCCCTTAGAGTTTCTTATTTTAGTTTATGCCATGAAATTCAATGAAGGTCCGCTCTTTAAGTGTGTAAGTTATCGACTTTCAATGAAGTTTCTCATCGACACCCCCATGGTTTATTGCCTTTAACTATAGGTCCTAATCTCTTCAATATTTTTTCCGCATCTAACCATTTCAACTCACTCCTTACTCTCACTCACTCACTCACTCACTCACTAACTCACACCCACCAATGCTTTACCTCACTTTGTTGCCGTTGGGGGCAACCATATCAACCATATCCATATAAATGGAGTGGGGGATATTAGAGAGTGCCATATTATAGTAGTAGCATCAGCAGTAGAGTTAGCGAGGAGGAGGAGGAGGAGGCACTGTCATAACAAGAAGCGAAGAAGATAAAGTGTCACAAATGCTGATATAATCCGAACCGATGGTTTTTTATAGTTAAATCGATCGAGTAGGGAATATTGAGCAATTTTTTTTCGGCTATAAATCAATAGCCCAAAAGCGATAAATCCTTCTTGGACGAGACGACTTTCAGTTGATGTCTGCCTTGGCTTTGGGCCCAGTAATCCCAGCAAATTATCCCAAACGACTATCGATGGGATGCTTTTAGTTGAAGCCATCAAAGATTGTGTGTGCAGTCAATGATGTCCTTATCTTGTATTAAAGTGGTTTCACTTTCCTCGTTCTTTTAGTTTTTTTTTTTTTTTGTGGGTGTTTTGATTACTGACCAAAAAATTTCGGCAATAAAGTTTTGTCGGGTGCAATTAATTGGAGTTTTTGTGATGATCATTATAAAAGAGATTTACAGTCGCTTAAGCACTGAACATTTCTGGATTTTATTATAGTTAATAGGAGGATTGAGGATTGAAACTGTTGCCATATTTCATTTAAATAGCAAGCTAATAATATTGAAAATTTTCTAGATCCTATAGATTAATCAAATGCTAATAAATTCATCAACTTTCCCGACTACACATTCTAAAAGGCGTATCTACATAAGACACGGTGCCATGTTCTTTCACTCCTATCCTCTATGCAGGTAAAGATTGCTATTTTGCTAAATTGTGCATATATTTACCAACATGAAAAAGCCACTTATCGTGACTATTATGTTGTCTACTTGCCGGGTAATTGGTCTGCTTACACAAATGTACATTAGTCATGAACAGAAAAGAAAAAAAAAAACAGAGATAAAACATGTAGCGCCAAAATAAAAGAAAACAACCACTTTAACTACTCCGAGAAAGTCAAGTTGGTAAGCAAGTCCAAAGGGAAGAACATATGCTAAAAAAATAAAAAGAACTCTGTGTGGTATTATACTAGTACGCGATGGTAGAGTCGTGAAGAAGATTTTAAAACTGATAAAACTCCATGTAACTCTAGAGAGGAAAAAAAAATAAGTTACAAACAAACATTGAAAAATGTCTAACTTTAACAAAAGTCTTCAACTTAGAGAGCAATGGAATAAAGTAAAAAGAGTGAAAAAAAAAGAAACAGAAAAGAACAAAAAAGAAAAGGGGAAATATCCGCGAAGCCTGTCAACAGAATAAATTAAAGACAAGCAGTCACTTTACGTTAACGTGATAAGGGAAGAGACTCCTTCGGGAACTTAGATGGGACAGCATGAGTCGAGAAGGTAGTTTCTTCAGACCCATTTTAATATTTCAGAAATTTCAAAGATGCTCACACTGCACACACACACATACATACTTTGAATTTGCTATTTGACATTTTCACTTTTTTGCTGTAACCCGATTTTTGGTGTAGTGGGTGATGTCTGTCTTGAAGTGCTCCTTATTCCTTAAACAGCATCATCTTTGCCTACTAGTAAATTGGTTTTGCTGATGTGAAATTCATCAAGATAATTTCATAAATTGATTGACATTTTAACTGATTTGGTTCCAGTGAATAGGTGCTTGAAATTGATTATTTCGATGATGATCTTTGTACAAGGTTTAATTTGAGATTTTATATTGTAGTAGTATTGGTAGGGGGTAAAATTCAATGTAATTAAGATAGACATAATCATTGTTGTATATTTGCTGGATACAGTATTGATTTTTTTTGTTTTTTATTGGGGAGGGGGACGAAAAATCTCAAGAACGTAGGTGCCCATTAGGCCTGAATTACAATTACGACTGATCAGTCGACTACGACTTTGCCCAAATGGGAAATGCATGTGACAAGATACAATTGCAATTTCGACTTCGACTGCGACTCCGACTGAAAATAAACTTTGCTCAAAGTGCAAAGTTGGTGTTCGCTGCTGCCAACTTTAGTTCAATCAAAGGAGTCGGGACTTCTGGTTTGTTTAAGCAGTTGAAGCTTTAATTTAATTACAAATTTCGCCTCAGCGTCGACTTCGACCTAAAATCAAGTCGCAGTCGACAGATCAGTTTTAATTGTAATTCACGCTTTAAGATGCCCATAGTGCTAACCTTTTAAAAATACCCTGAAATCTCACCAAAACCTACCAGTCCTCTTAATGAAGTAATTTTGTCAGCTCATCCACAGATATGAGGGTAGACCCAAGCGTATCCATCTTGCTCGGGACATAGACCGGACAAGCGCACAGAAAGTGCTCCGTTATCTGAAGCTCTCCTGTCCAGGCAGGATAGATACTCAGGGATGATGCCAACCAACCACAGTTCTGCATTGTTTTTCCAGTGCCAGACCTGGTTAGCAGGTCGCAGTGTCTAACCGACGGTTAGGAGTGACGAAAGGACCCCCCCCCCCCCCCGCCCTTCAAGGGCTACATTTTTCACCTTGTATCACTTTTACAGATAATTATTTAGTTACTACCTAACTTTCATGAAATTTTCACGAAACTAAGAATTTATTATGAGCAAATGCTTGATTGGTGAGGCTTTCATGATTTTTTACTCCATGATCCCATTAACATCTCAAGTTGAAATTTTAATATGTTTTAGTGGATAATATAGGTAGGGTCCGCCAAATAACTTTTTTTTTTTTTTTTTAAACAGGGCGCAAAACATCGAGTGTAGCTTCGGCTGTGTGGCACGTAGCGCCGTCCTGTTGAAACCAAATGTTGCCAATATCCTCCTCTTCAATTTTCCTGAACAAAAATTCGTTCAACATGGCCCGATAACGATTGCCATTGACTGTAACGGCCACTCCTTGCTCATTTTCGAAGAAAAATGGCCCAATTATGCCTTTGGACCAAAATCCGCACCAAACAGTGACTCGTTTTGGGTGTATCGGCTTTTCAATGTAGACGTGCGGGTTTTCTGTGCCCCAAATGCGACAATTTTGCTTGTTTACATACCCGCCAAGATCAAAATGAGCTTCATCCGAAAAGATGATTTTTTTGGCAAAATCGGCATCTTCTGTAAGTCGATCGTAGGCCCACTCAGCGAAGCAAAAACGCATTGTATGGTCAGTTGGCTTCAACTCCTGAACCAATTGGACTTTGTATGGCGTCATACCAAGATCTTTATGCAAAATTCGTCTCAATGATGTCTCCGAAATGTTCAATTGTTGAGAACGACGGTGAATTGATGTTGATGGCGCTTCACGCACACTTTCTGCCACACAATCAATATTCTCGGGTGTACGCACTGTTTTTGGCTTTTCACGCTTTGGTTTATCATACGGAGCTAACGGTGCTTCTCTTCTTCCAAAATCCGTACGCAATTTTCGCACACATTCTGCAACATTACCATGATTTTAAAAGTAATGTCGCAATATTTCCCAGCGTTGTTCAAGCGTATACACAACCATATTCGTTCGCGGAAGAATAAAACTAATTATCTGTCAAATCAGACATGAGCTAAGTGTTACCATTCACGAAATAAGCACTAGTTGAAAAAAAAAACGTTAGATGGCGGACCCTTTATAAGAAAGTAGAAAATAAAAAAACTAATTAAAATAAAAGTACGTCTTTCGGGATATTCAAGGATAACGTATATGGTCCTTATCCTTCATGTCCCTTTTCGCATATATTATTGAGATGGCAGTTTTTTTAGATAGCTTGAAATCTTAACTTAAGAAATGAGCCACCATTTCTTTATTCTAGCATGAATAGCAAAATATGTAAAATTTTAAAGAAGACCAGGACAGCATTTTTTTGAAATTTTAAAATGCTATAACTTGCGCGCAATGACGTCCATATTTCTCCACTTTCTGCTGCAGATTTCTACTATACCGGATCGGTGCCATAATTCAAGGCTCTGAGTAATACTGACACGAGGAATATGTATATAGAATATAAATAGAATAATATCAAATGTATTTCTGTATAATGATTTTTCATGTGCCTCTATGTCAGCGTAGCTCCACCTCACGTCCAAAACATTAATATATGAATCGGGTCTTGGGTTTCTTTTTAAAATTTTGTAAAAAACGCCTGTGGATTGTAAATAAATAAATAAATAAATGTGTTTCATTGTTTATGAAATTATAGTTAATTTATTGAAGATAAAGAGATCAGTAGCTTTATGTCGAGATTTTAGCAAATAATACTTGAAATTCAATCAATATCTTCAAAAAAGGACTTCTTAAGTGTCTTAAGTGCTCAGATGGCCTGAAAGCGTGACTTTAGAGCCCAATTTTTCCGGCCGTCTTTGGACTTAACATATGACCCCCCCCCCCCAATCCAGATCCCTGGTGGTAGGTCAGCCTTCTCATTCCCCATGTTCTCGGAAAATCACCGAGAGCAATTTTGTTGTGCTTATTCACAGACGTTCTGTAGTCTCCCATTAGAGGTGTGTCGCTAGGAGTGACTAGCCAGCTTCACTTAGACCTTCAGTGGGTCCATTGTGCCCCTTGACCTCATGGGTTTTCTTTTGAAACCGCTGTAGATCTATCCTGCTTCCCTTAGGAGTTTCAGCATACAAGTGAACTCTTTAGCTCATTCATACTTGAAAGCAGTCCACACAGTAACTAAGATATTATCCGAAGGCCACGGAGATCCATCAGGGATGGCTGACTATCCAATGGTAGCAATGTCCTTTCCTTTGATTTGCATATCACGGATGCAGCCTTAAGACATCATACAGGGCCTTAGAGATCTGTAAGGGTGTGACAGTTACTACCGCATATACTTAGGAAGAATGTGGTAGGACTTTTTGAGAAGATCTAATATCGTGCAAGTGCAACGGAAAGGTAAAGCTACCTGTGGGAGCAGAAAAGCAGGGATTGCGCCACGAATACGACGAGGCTGGTTTATGTATAACAGAGTATCAATGTTCCGAGTAATGGGAATATTGAGTAGTTTTTTATTTCAGTTGGTGCAAGGCTATAGATTTTTCAATTTCTGACCAAACGCTTGCGATACATTTCTTCACATCCTCTAAAACCACTCCTTCTACTTCAAAGGCGAGGACACACTTTTCATATACAACTTTAGGCCGGACATGAAGAGACATGAGAGATGTCTTAAACGGTACATTATGATACCTAAAATGGTCATTCCACTTTATGTACCTACAAGTTTAAAATTTTTTTCGTTTTTCAAAGAAAGTGTAGTCACTGAAATGTTCATAAGTCCTTTCAAAAATAGCGTAGAATCAAACTTGAGGGCTGGCACAAAAGAGGACTCTTTACGATTTTTGGTCAAATTCTTTAGTTATTAACCCTTAGAGCAGAATTTTGTGTTATCCTTTATACCGTAAAATGTTTACAACAAGGATAAAATTTCTTTTTTTCTTAAAATGGAGGCCGTTAATAGCTATTTGAGACGTAGAAAGAATTACTACAATATCTGCATCCAGTAAAAAGTTATTAATATTTTTATTTTATGAGAACAATGAAAAAGTGTAATTTCCAATACATTGTTTTATGTGGCCCCGCCCCTCTTGCAAGTTGCCCTTTTTTCTTGAATTTTGTATGGGTAGGCGTAATAAATAGTATGTCCTTATAAATGGGATTGAAAAGGCTATTTGGAAGTGCAATAAAATTCCCATGCTAATAACGCTATATTCCGCGTAAAATGAATTTTAATTTTGAGAAGTATATAATTTAAAATTTTTAAGACTTAAATTTACTGCGCTGCAAATATGAAAGGTGCAGGATCTAGTTCTATACTCGAGAGGAAACAGCATTATGGTACCTATTACAGGAAACTTGTTTCAAGCCGAAAGGTTTGAAATGACCGAAGATACAAATAAAAATGTTATGTCAGGTACCTATAAAACCTTCAGTTGTGATTCATTCTGTACCTGGAAAATTGTTAACAGTGTCCTTCCCATAAATTTTTTTTTTGTTTCAATCTAATACCTGTTTCATTTATGATAACCAATTATAAATCACCCTGTATATGCAAGTAAAACCAAATGTGTAGGTAAAGTGTAATATGGGTCATAAAATAAATGAACCAGTTTATACCTAGTCATGCCAATATAACAAAAAATATGACAATTTTCGTAGAAACTGGCCTAGTGGCATAACTAGGTCCATTCTAAGTGCATATAAATATATGCTATAAAATTCCATTATAATACAGTGTGTTTTCGGTTCAGTGGTCCAAAAGGAAGTATAGCTGAGAGAACTCACTTATCATACATAAAAATTGTATGATGGGTAGAGTTAGAGGGTGATAATATGCAATAAATAAGGCGTTTCGTATCAGAAGGCTACTACGGCAAGCAGCAACTAGCCGTACTGATGAGTATTGGTTCCTGCTTATACGAAACGCCTTATTTATTGCTATCTGTCCCAGCTGCAGCCCCTGTAGCAAATTCGTCATCAATTTTTTTTTTTTTATTAAATTGATAACTTTTTCGTAGAAGTTTTCATGACTTTTACTCTTGAAAATAATATGCTCGTTACTCACAAAACACTTGTTATACAACCTATGAAGGTGATTCTTTGCTTCAGATGATAGTATACCGTTTACGCTTTCCATCAAATTTAGAACCATCATTCCACTCGTCTCAAGATTTTCAGCTCTACCTTTTCGAAGGAGTAATTTAGAGCAGGCGTTGTGTAGACAGTTCTGATAAAAATTCAATTAATTGCATTTTTTGTGGAAAAAATAAATTTCTGGACTATTCTAGTGGAATAATTTAAATAATAATTGTGTTTTTGTCTCTTAAAAGAAGGTTTCTTTACATTAATCATGCATTAATTTAAACAATTGCGCTTTTTTGCTGACAGATCTCAGAAAATTTGTGTTTCATGAGTTGCCTGCTCTTTTCAGCTCTACTTTTAATTAGACAGTTAACCTAAGTTGAGTTGCTCGCCTCAGCTGTGCTCTAAATTTTTTCGAGTTCATTAAACAGACCTATTATTTCGTTAATTTTACTGCAGTGCTAATTGCGCCTAATTTTATGCAATTTCCCACAAAATTAGCAAAATTAATGCATCATAAAAACAGGATTATCTCAAAAACGGTTGCATTTAGGTAGGCATTTGCGTAGGATAAAATGAAAGTTAATATTCTGAAGTTTCCATCTTTTGCAATAAAATGTAACTGTCATCAAGCATTTTGGCAGAAAAATTGTTCAAATTAAAAAAAAAAACATAGCAATTCTTTCCAATTTTATTTTACTTTGACCTCCTATAATTAGCGACATGATGAGGGTGGAGTGATGGTTTGACATTTGTTAGAAAGCTTAGACGGTTTACCATCAACGTCCATAGATTAAGCAATCAGGAATTACGGGGTGTTTTGTGAAAAACTAGCATATTTTTCTTAATCACCCTGTAACTCCGAAAAGCTTGCGTGCCGTGCACCCCACCCCCACCTCAAAGCTATAGTACAATTTTTTGTTTTGCTATGCGAATATTATCACCTCCTTCCCTGTGAATATCTGAGCCGGAAACACCATGAGTAAAAAATTACAAATTCATCACACCTTCGCACATTTTTTTTTTTAATTTAGCTCACCCAACATATTTACGATGTAAATTTTCTTCATTCAAATTATATCCATAACCCTTTTATCACAGGGAAACAGCGATAGAGGGAGAGACAGATAGGAGTAAAAGTAAAAGCACAAAAGTGTCTTTTCAACACATAGACAATAATATATACATGCATACATAAATCCAAAGTACCTTCGACAAAGGGTACGCAATACTCATTCTAAGAATTATTGGATTTATTGGATGGCCTTCATTCCTTCAACCTTATATTATTAAAGGGAAATCCGTGATATATTATCCATAGAAATCTACATGATGAGCTTTATATGAGATCCAGGAATAAAGCGCACTCCTTGAAAACTGCGTGACTCATTTGGGTCATGTCTCTTATCTCTATAAAAATCCTGAGTTGGGCGGAATACTATACATATCATTTGCGTATACCATTGCGTTCCATGGTATATTTACATACACATATATTGCGAGGGAGAGAGGGTTAAAAAAAGGACATGATCATAAAACCAACATAAAGGCATGCAGAAATCTACCCTGAATTCCCTTTATAAAGCCATCCTTTTCAACGTATTAGGGAACGTTCACAAGCACCGACCGTCTATTGGTTGAATTTATTAAAAAAAAAAAACAAAAACAAAAAAAAAACCAAACCAAAACAAACAAGGACTCTCTATAATATATCCTTCTACTATAAAATGCTCAACTGACTTTATAGCTGTGCCTGCCTACTATACACACTCTAAACGAGATATACCTGACTCCGTCACCTTTTATCTATTGCGATATGGGATGCAGGATTATATCTGGAAGTTTTATCATCCAATTAGAGATAACAAGAGAAATTTATATTCTCTGACACACTGGGTGAATATAGTTTAATGCGGGCTAGGATCATGGTTGGCATTTAATTACGTTAAGCGGATGTTGATAATTGACGAAAAGACGACACATAAAATGATTCGAAAACTACATTACATACATTCATACATACATATGTATATAATTGGTGTATGCAATACGCTTTCTAAGGACTCCAGGAGACGAGAACTCATAATCCAGGATAATTGCAGAATGAAAATTTCTTTGAATGTGCTCTTTTCCTTAAAATTGTTGGTATTAATTGTACATTTATAAGGGTAATTGACATTAAAACCTTAGTAGAAGTCGTATAAGTATGTATGTATATAGATAGTTAGTCCTTTGTACTAAAATTCAGTTGACTTTTGAATTACGTACTTAGGACTGTGTGCGATTTGTTTGATGTGAGTTCATTAAAAAGCACACAAGTATCTCTTTGATTACACAAGTCAACAAAATAAAACAAAAAATCTACTTCTTTATATCGACAAATATCTAAAAATATCGTTTATTTTTGAAAAACTTTGCTTTTGTAACTTTTACAAGGACAAAAACGAGAAACGTGTTATATTAAGTGGATGTTTGCACACACGACGATGGTGTCGGCGCCGCGCCACTAAAATTACTATGCGCATTACGCTTAAATGTTTGTGGCTCATAGCCGGGGGAAAACAGATGATGGCAAACTGTTCCACATTCGTACTGTTTTGGATTCACGGAATTTCACGGTACGGCCGAATTTGACTTCAAGGGTTACAGACAGACATCCAACATTACGTCGGTGTTCTAAGGAATCAATAGTTGCTATTGATATGTCAACTCTAATAAGCCGGAAGGCCTTCTTTTGGTCTTTGTTTAAAGCGAGCAATGCAGTACGTCCAGCCCCTGCCCAAATATGTAAGCTATATTCTAATCTAGGGCTGATATGAGGCTTGGAGATTTGCGCCAATTCTGATGGAGTAAAATATTTCTTGCATCTTTGGAAAAAGCCCAGGAATTTTATCGCGTTTTTGACAATACCAAAAATGTTATCAGACCAACTAACATTGTTGGATATTTCAATGTCTAAGATGTTAAGAGATGGTGAGTTCGAGATATTTTCTCCATCGACGGAGATAGGTTAAGTGGGAGTTGGAGTACGTTTTGGAAGCATTAAACAAAACCCGATTCGTTCTGCCCCAAGCGAGAATTGTTGTGAGGTCATAGTTTAGTGAGCTGAACGTGAAATCAAGAATGCTGTAGTCGGCAAAACCATGAATAGGATTGAAAGTGAGAGCTAGCAGATCATTAATAAAAATTATGAAGGTAGTAGGTGAGAGCACAGAGCCTTGCGGTTTACCGGCATGAATTATAAAATGGTTAGAAGTAACTCCGTCCAATATAACTTGTATTGAACACTGGGAGAGAAAACTTTCAATCCATTTTAAGAAAGGAGGGTCTAGAGCTAATGCTTGAAGTTTAGCTAAAAGAGTAGAATGCCAGACTCTATCGAAGGCCTGCGAGATATCTAATGCGATGATCTTAGATTCACCAAAATTATGGAGACATTGATTCCAACGCTCGGTAAGGAATATTAGTATATCTCCAGTAGAGCGACCAGCAGGAAAGCATTATTGGCGATCGTTAATAATGTGATTACTTCCTAGATATTTCATCAATTGGGTGTTGATGAGTGTTTTGAAAACTTTCGTTCGTTAGTTAGTTAGTTAATTGTAAGAAACCTTTTATTATTTTATAGTTCATCTTCCAATGTACTGGCATTTTACTTGTCTGTACCTTTCCTTAATGGAAAATGGATCGGATAGATATTATGTTACCGATGAGTCTTGAGTTCAAGGCTATGTAGAATGGTAAACGGCTGAATCGGTCTCCTCGGAATATTCACATTATGAAAACATCTAGTATTTTCTTTTAGTAATTTAAATATTAACTCCATTTACGTGGTTTATACTTAGTTTGCGCATGTGCATTGCCGCGATACAAAAAAATTTATGTGACGATAGATTCAAAATTGGCTTCAGGAAAGTTTGGTATGAAATAAATTTCACAGCGAAATTAGTCGTAATAATTGTCCGAGTTTGTTGCAGCGCGAGAATAACATGAAAAAAACTCTATGCAAATGAAAAATCTTTGAAAAAGCAATTTCTTTTGCAAAAGAGCGCGTTTCGTATTAGCAAGAACCGCATACTCATCAGTGCGACTTGGTTCCTGTCTGCCGTATACGCCAAAGTAACAGTCAAGCTAAACTCATATATGCATAGCAAAACTCTCTACGTAGTATTTCTCTTCAATTATAATTCACACTTAAAAATTATTTTTAATGCATATATGAGGTCAGCTTGGTTGTTACTTTGGCGTATACAGCAGACAGGAACCAAGCCGTACTGATGAGTATACGGTTTCTGCTAATACAAAACGCCCTATTTTGCAAAAGAAATTTCTTTTGCAAAGATTTTTCGTTTGTAAAGAGTTTTTTACATGGCCTCAAGAAGTTGTAAACACATTGTAGGCTCATAGATATACTAAATATCCTTGCTACCTTTGCATATGGGAGAATAGTGCATGACCTAAGAGGACCTAATTGTGGAGTTTAAATACGTATTGATGCCTCCATTGCATTTAAAAGTAAGCCTTAAAATATTTAAAGATTGTTTTTTCCGTGAGTTTACCGAAGACAAAGTAAAATCCGGTATTTTTGTCAAATAAAGAAAATAATGGCCAGTAAGAAAATTGCTCAGCTACTCAACACATATGAAAGGCAAGTCTGGGGCAGCCTTAAAGCTTATGTTCAAGAGCAAAGAGCTTATTTCAACTATGCTTGATAGATTTACACTCATGGGTTGCAGAATGTCCCTTAATGTGTATACCTATGTTACATGCTCACTTGCACCAATTCAAGGATAGCATGTATTACCCATTCGGAAGAACCAGCTGAACGTTTCCATCAAGATATGATGGACTTTGAACATCGTTATGAGAGTTCATATATTTGGGAGCTAATACGAGAAAGTTCATACAAACACAGAAGAACTATAAAAAATTTTAATTTATAATTTGTTTTTTTGTATATGTCCTATAAAGGTAGTCACTCAAATGAATAGCAACAGTGTTTTGTTTTTACATACAATTAATTGATGAAAAAGGGAAATTTTCTTGAAATTCGTAATATCATTCTGATAGCTACAAAAGCAAACTTATTCGGGTAAAACTATTTTTTCTTTAATTAGTAATGTGGAAGAAATAAAAATCAGTAATGCAGAACTCATACTAAAAGCTTGTGTTGGCCGGTGTTATTTGACATTCAAAATGTTCCCAGAGTGTTTTTAATTAATTGCTACTAAACAAACAATTAAAATATAAAAGAAATGAATAAGGTTTTTCCGACTTATTTCTATGTATATACGTGGTATCCATACTTCTACCTTCTTAAAACCCTTCCTTTTAGGTTGGTCCGGTCCAATGGATATCTTTAGAGTTGTGCGCTTATTAATAATTTATTGACGGACGGCCAAAGTTTTTTTTCTTTTTTGTGAGCGACATTCATCTTAGAAAATTCTTCTATTTATGTATATAATATAAATAAAAACAAAAACATGAAAAATTAAAAGTAGGAAGCTGAAGTTAAAATTTCTCTTTGTGCTTCCCCCCATCTGCCCCCTCCAAAAAGTTTTCCAAGTTGACAGAAGAAATTTTTTATTTTTGAAAATGGGACGCAAACATTTTAACTATAAAACAACTTAAAACCAAATTAATTACACAGATCCTTTTCTAATATGCGTCTTGCCTTCATCGATATTAAAAAAGTAAATTAGATGGTTTGGGTGTGTTCAGAAAATGTGAAAAATATCTTAATTAGACACCATTATTCCTTTATAATTGTAGGAGAAGGCGTTGTACAAAAAATATATATAGATGGTGCGCACAACGATGATGTTCTTATATCTAAAAGAGAAAAATAATAACAAAGAAAGTGGGGCTACGGAAGTATGTTTATACTTTGGTGGGGGTGGGAAAGTACGTAAGGTCTTGTGAAAAACAACATCCGGATAATAATTAAGATGATGATATTCATCACCATTTCCATGTTTTCATAAACATAGAGATGAGTGGAGGTGGGTACGAAATCATATACGACGAGCATAGGCATATTTATGTGCAATAATAAAAGTAGACCCCTTTTCTTAAAAAAACATATACATACTTGTACTATATATATGTACGTATATAATTTAAAAGGATTTTCTTGTAAGGCAATAACGGTTTTACCAATAAAAGGAAGTTAAAGCCTTTATCCGCAACATTTAACAGAAAATATTCATGAAATCTAGCTTATGTTTGTATGCATGTATACGTTTAAGGAAAAGGGTCGGCCTCTATTGGTAGGATTTCTTCTCTTCCTTTATACTTGCTGTCCAGATCTTATGAAACTCTCTTAAAAAAAAAAAAAATTTTTTTTTTTTACTATTTCTATAGAGTCGATTTACCAATTTGCTTGTCTAAAAATTTTTTTTTTATACTATAGATAAGAAGGGATAAAAATATAATACCTAACCTCATAAATTTTAAGTAGTATTTTGATTAAAATAAGAAATTTTACCCTTGAATACCTATTTACCTTTTTCGAGTTAGTAAAAGTGAAGAATATGCCCGGTTTGAGTATTCATTTCGCCTATTAGATTTAAGCTACACGAATAATGGGGTTTAAGTCTGAATTTCATCTTTTTTGTTTTTGTCTTGTCCTTCTCAACAAGGATTCATTTCTTTTACAGAAATTTAGTTAAGCCGATATTCTATCCTTTTTAGTGGAATACATTCAATTTACTAATGTGTAGATTATCACATGTTGTACAATCATAATGACGTCTATATGTAGATGTTGTTAAATGGAGTGACCCCTATTTTGAAAGCTCATTATAGAAGTAGGTTAGAGGCACTAAAACGTTTTGATCTTCAGAAAAAGGACCTGGCTGTGTAATTCTTGCAAATTGCATAAAATAGTCAATTTGATTAGGGTCCACAGATCCTGGAAGGTTCTTCTTCTCTTAAGTGATGATTCTATACTTTCGATTTTGTTTGTTAGTACCACAAACACATGAATTTAGTTACATTGATTTCCTAATTTTTTCGTATGCAGTTTTTTCGTACAAAAAAATTTGGTTGTGTAATTTATTTTTCAGTTTGCTCGTTTTTGTTTGTTTGTTATTTAAGTCTTTATATTGTTTCCTTTTGTTATGAGTGCCATTTATTTATAAGATTTTTACGTTAACCATGATGAGCATAAAGCTCCATCTATTGACAGAAGTCGGCAGCTCGCAATGTAAAGGGTATTCCAATAAGAGGTGTTATTTTGATATTCAAAGAAAAATACCATTTTTTGAGATAAATGATCGGATCTTTATTTCATTATAAAGAGGAAGGCATGCCGTTAATAATGGAAAATAACATCAGCCAAATGACCACCACGACCACGCCTACAGGACCATATCCTTTTCATGAAATTTTCCATAACCAAATCGCAAAGTGGCTGCCCTATGTCCTCGATAGCCTCACGAATTCCATCTTGGAGGTCTTGAATCGACGCTGGGCTGTTGGCGTAGACCTTCTCTTTCACGTGGCCCCAAAGGAAGAAGTCGCAAGGTGTTAAGTCACAAGATCTCGGTGGCCAATTGTGATAACCTCTTCGAGAGATAACACGGTCCGGAAACTTTTCCCGTAAAAGATCAATGGTTTCGTTGCTTGTATGGCACGTATGGCCGTCTTGTTGAAAGTAAACGTTGTCCAGATCAATACCATCCAATTCCGGACATAAAAAATCATTAATCATCTGTCGATAACGCAATCCATTCACCGTAACTGTTGCTCCAGCCTAATTTTCGAAAAAGTAAGGTCCAATGACCCCGCGGGACCATAAACCGCACCAAACAGTCACACGTTGAGGATAGAGAGGCTTTTCAACAATAACTCTTGGGTTTTCCGAGCCCCAGATGCGACAATTTAGCTTGTTGACGAAGCCATCGGGGTGGAAATGGGCCTCATCATTCAAGATGAGTTTTCGATGGAATTCCGGATCATTTTCATGCATTTCAAGGACCCAATCAGCAAAGACTCGACGTTGTTGATGATCAGCCGGCTTGAGTTCTTGTGTTAACTGAACTTTATAAGCCTTAAGATCCAAATCTTTATGCAAAATACGGTGTAATGACGTTTTTGGAATGCCTAATTCCAAAGAACGACGAGGAATGGACAACCCTGGGTTTTCTTCAACACTTTCGGCTACAGCAGCAATATTCTCGGCTGTTCTTGAGCGACGTGCACGGGTTTTATTCTTCACATCACTAACTTGTCCCGACAGCTCGAATTTTTCTACCAATTTCTGTATTGCGGTCCGACAAGGTGCTTCACGATGACCCAAAAATGTTCGAGTTTTACGAACCGTCTCTGCCACATTTTCACCATTTTTATAGTGAATTTTAATAATTTCAATGCGTTGTTGAATCATGTATCGTTCCATTTTTATTAATGGTGTAGTTTCTACTTGTCATATGTCAAATATGACAGCTCCAAAAGTGACATCTACCGAAATAGCACTTCTTATTGGAAAACCCTTTAGCAGTAATCATCGGCTGGCCGAAAATGTTTGCTATGCGAAAATTGTAGTTGCGTTATGGATGAAAATGTTTCTTCTACTATGTGGAATAAAATAAATAAAAATAAAAATAAAAACGTTAGGAGAAGAGAGGGATTGGAAAAGGGTGGTTAACACATTCTAAATTATTGGGACGATCTAGTGTCCATTGCCTAGAGCTTAGTAGCCATTGCCTAGAGCTTAGTGGCCATTGCTTAGAGCCATGCTGAGACATCATCGGTTAATTTAGATATGCACTATTTGAGCTTAAAACGAATCGAGGCGAAAATTTAGATTATGGATGGTCGTATATGGGAGTGAAAGAAAAAAAAAACAAGAGACTTAATCCTACCACATAATTTTAATTATCCCTTGTTAGGTATGGAGGAAAAAATAGCTTGAACACCATTCATCATAACAAGTATGTATACTGGCAGATACCGGATGATGTGAAACCTAGATATTGCACAATAAAAAATAAGGCTTTTTAATTCATCTCAAGTAATGTCCTGGCAAGCTACTCGGAGAATAGCTACTATATACATATATTTTACTATGTTATATACTATTGTACTTGAAGAAAAGGTTATCTAATTGGTTCCAAGTCCCTGATAATTTTATTCTTTAATACCTAGGCTTATCAACTCTATCTGAGTCTTTTCCAATATCTATAATTGCACACAATGCATATCTTTTCCATTTCTATGTGCATGGCTTCAATTACGTTGTTATACTTACATTTCTTTAGTCCCTTAAAGTTATTAAACTTCTCACGTTGTAAAACTCACTGGTAAAACTATATCGGAGTAAAAATTCTAAGAAATAGTAGTAACCAAGTCAATTCAATGAAATTATTCCGGTTTTCATTATCATTCATAATTTATATTATCTTTTCTTCAGTATTTTTGTAATAAGTATACATGAAATCTGAGGAATTTTTTTTATTCGAATTTGAGATTCTTCTTTAATCCGTTCTTCTACTTAGTCAACAAATTTTCAATTAAATTTCGGCTATAATAATTGCTCGCAATATGAATTAGTGTGAATAAAAGAAATCTCCCTTATAGTATTGTCTTGATAATCTAAAATCTATTAGCAGCCTCTATATTTCCTTCCTGCCCAAAGTCTACCATTTCGTTTTTCATAGCTGCCAACAGTTTAAATTGTAAGATAAGTTTGCATCTTGGCAATATTTATATAAGTTGGTATTGATTAATTAAAAAAAAGTTATAAATCCTTGCTAGCTTCGACAAATTTTTTTTGATTTATTTTTTAACATTCGGAAATTCACAAAATAAATGTTAATTACTCGTCACTACCTCTTCGTCCATACAGTTGTTTTTAAAGAAGTCGTTAATGGTCCCGTACGAACTCGATATGCTTGTTAAAGAGGATTTATCCATTTTATGCAGTCAGTGAGGTTGCTTATAGCTCCTCTTTGGCCTATCCTTACATAAATATATCCGGCTATAGAAGCCTTGAGATCGTACAAGTTTATAACTCTCTCTCCATTTGTGAATCGCTTGTACATTGAAATCATGCAGATCTAAAAGCTATATCGCTTATCCTAATACACCTACATAACTCCACAGTTGAATCCGTTCTGGCAAATTAGTTTGCTGCCTTACTTTTTGTTTTGTTTTTTTGTTTTTTTGTTTTTTTGTTTGCACATTCCAGTCTACCTGACCACTCAACAGAGAATAAAATTGATGGGAGACAACTAATCTCCGGAAGCGCAAACTTAAGGTATTCCAATTCAGTGCTTTTATTGAGGCTTGGTTATCAATGAAATCTCTTATCTTAGTGGTGTGATACATTATGAGTTATATTTAGCAGCCTTACTGCACTCTATATAAACAGAGCCAACGTGTGAAGAACACGATATCGTAACGACTAACTACCTCAAATAAAAATCATATTAGTTAAAGTTCTGTATAAGCCCACAATTCCAACGCGACTGAGAGTGGTGATTGGGAGACCATGGCTAGCGCTTAGAATAAAACTCAGATTATCCTATGAGAATAGCTTTTTGAAATTATATAGGCCAAGCACTATAGGCACTACTATAGATATCATCTACCTACAATTTGATCGCTATTTATCCTACAATGATTAAAATTGCAGAGAAACTGGAATTCATTACCAAACCCTGATATTTCTGAATGCTTTAGAGCTAAACTGGAATAGATATCGTTGTCGAAAATCGGAAAGGAAAAATATTAAAAAAATATTGAAATAAGAGTCGCCTAGTTACAAAGCTGGGAAATACTTAAGTAAAAAAAGTACATTTTCGTTACTTAAGACTTATTACTCAATACTTTTGAAATGCCCCTACTTAGTACTTGAACATAAGTACTCGCTTCTATTTACTTGTACTTAAGACTTAGTTTTGTACTTAAGTACCAAGGTTTTTACAGTATTTCTGAGTTTATTAAGTACCTAAAAATATCTAACTCTTCGTAAAAAAGCAAATACAATCTCTATCACAACTCATTAGTTTTTTAGGTTTAAAGCACGCAAAATATGGTCAAAGCCTGTGCCGCACTCATGCGTCAAAGTAGAACCTTAGGCAAACTAATTACATACCATCAAGACTGGGCAAGTAGAACAAAAACCAGTAACGTCTCGTTCGAATATAAAATCGACGATACCTACTTAGACTTGATGACATAACCACGGGTAAGGAAGGAATGCCTCCCTCCAATATAAAATCAACGATGCCTCGACCTAATGTAGGGAAGCCCTCAATTTTTTCTTAGAAATTTACTTGAAATTTTTTCCTTAGAATTTTTGTGAATTGAATTATTGTAGGCGACAATGGGTGCTTGGACAGACCTCTAATAGTTTTTATGAGTGTAGCAATGAGAGGTGAAAGTCTTACTCTACATGTAGCGCCGAAAACTATAAAAGACTATAAATAGTCACTGGTTACTATACACAGTATAATTTTCAAAAGGTATTTATTTATTAATATCCACCAACCACTGACATGTATATAAATGGACTGACTGATCTCCTGTTTCATGTGGCACCAGTTCTGATTTCAAAAAGTATGCTCTGACTAGCGCAGTATTTAAATTATTTGGGTATTTATTTATATATGCATGTCAGTGGGATTTACAGAACTTACCACAAAAGTATTTGGGACTATTTGTATTGTTAAATTTTAATTATAAGGCGAAGGAAATGTTTTTTACAAGGCTGTTTTGATTGGAAATACCGCTGAATCGTTACAGTTCAGTGGGAAAGTATGCTCTCACGGAAAGAGACAGGAACATGAAAGTGGTGCCATTTGCTTTCATGCATTTTTGGTTCAACGAGCAGTGCATTTATATATTCTAAAAAAGTACTTGGAAAAGTACTCAGTACTTTTTATAGACTTAGTATTTAGTTACAAGTACTTTTCATACATGCGGTACTTGTATTTACGCTGAAGTACTTAGGCCTTCGATACTTGTACTTAAGTACTTTTTCTTTGGTACTTGCCCAGCTCTGCCTTGTTAGGCCAGTATAGTTGTACTGGATACAAGTTTTGACTAAAAAACTACTCTCAAAATTTCACGTCCTACTTCTCCGGATCAATTAGATCGCCGGGTTGTTCAAAATTCATCACATATTCGATATTCGCTTAAATTTCGAAATTATCAAAGAAGCATTTATACAAGGCGCGTAAATATTTTTGAAACACCTGACTAAATTGCATAAGCTTATAAACAGGAATTCTACTTATTAATATATAAAATTTCATCAGGAGTAGTAGAAATTTATATGCATACCAAAATTACACGTAGTACTAAAATTTGGAATACCAAGGACGCGATTTCTTTTAAAATGATTTCGAAGGGTATAATCCTGGTTTTGGATAGTGCAATAGTGCTTTATGTATAAGGTACTGTACAGGTAGTGTTCTCCCAACAATTTCATAGTAGTTAATCAATAAAAATTTACTTACAATCCTCTTCCAACTATGTAGGTACTCTCTATCATTTTAAATTCTTACATTGTAACAGAAAGAAAATAGTAACTACGCAGCTCCTCAAGCTTTCTTCCATTCTATTAAAATATTTCTCCATACATAAATAATCCCGCGTTTATCGGTATTCGTTTTTATTTATTTTTTTTTTAATTTTCCACTTGATGATTTTGTCTCTACCAAAATTCAAGAGTCTTTCGATTTGGATCATCAGGCGGAAAATTATGGTATTTACCAAAAAGTGAGTATATAGCTTAGAACTTTTGAGAAATTCTCTTTGACAATTCACCACAGCCAGCCTTCAGTTTTCCCAGAGGATTACATAAGAATTAAGCTTTCGATTCCCTTGTCAAATTTCATCAATATAAATTGTACTCTCTCATCTCCGTGTTATCCCTGTAAATAAACTAAGAAAAAAAAAAAAAAATTACAAGACAGAATCATTCATTATACAAACTCTCAACTCAAGTATGAAAGCCTCTGGGAAAATTTATCTAGGCCAGTTTATTAGAATTTTATATAAAAAAAACAAAAAAAAAATAAACGAAAATTCAAAAATATTCAGGTTTCATCGACCGGGCATATCTCTGTAGTTTAATAAGAAATGCCAATAATAATTACAAGTTTATAACTACATATATAGGACCTGTCTCATCATATCGTTCAAAATAGAAGGCCTGCCCAGCAATTCCCTGAATACCAATTTACTTTGATAAAATCAGGAAAAAGAGGATTTTTGCGAGTAGCTTAATATCGGTACCATAAAAAGAAGGATCTAAGACGTAAGTATATATATATATATACAAATGGCAGCATACTACTTACTTACGTAAAAATAGATAGGCTAGAGAGCAGCAATGAGCTTTTTTTCTTATTTTTTATCTCCCTTTTTTTTTTAAGAGACGTGGGCATAATACCAACATTGGTAAATATCCATCAAGGGAAAGAATGATAGGCTAAAAAAAAATGGTATAAGGAACGACACAGGAATAGAATGCCTGACAGCCTGCCAATAATTTCTTTAACGTAATGATATCCTTCCGTTTCGAAAAAAAGAGACGTGTCAAACTGCAGACGTTCAAAAAAAAAAAAAATCACATAAATAAATAAAAATGTGTACTCAAGTACAAAGTCTAATCAGTGAAAATACTCTATGCGCACCGTAATAACATCCTTTGGGATTTTCCATTAAGGACGAACTGGAAAAATTAGGGTAATTGAAGTAGTATTATTAGAGAGTACGGGGTTTGTAATTTGTTAGACCTTTGTACAGAGACCCCGGGTGGTCTAGCCTGGGGAAGTATTATTATATTGACTGCCTCACAAGTATAATTTGTTTGTAAAAGAAGTGTGAGCAATAACTGACTGCTGGTTAATAAATATAGCGCAAAAACATTGAATTATTTCTGGAGTATCTCAACTGTTTTGGTGTAACTATGTATGTATGTGTATGTGTGTGTGTGTGTTTAAATGAATGTCAAACTAATAAAAAATGATTTACGCATTATACTCCTACTGAGGGTATAATGTAAGGCACTTAAAGAGATTGTAATACCACATGTCTATTCCATATTTACTGCTGTGACTTAATTAGGTCAATGTACATATTCCCAACATATGGCGCCCATTTCTATTGGTCTAATTTAAATTAAAGCAGATACTTTCTTTGGTGCCAAATTTTATACTTCACCACGTAATAGAAACTCATTTTCTATATGCTATGCTACTAATTACAGATTTCGTAACAGAGCATCTATGTATTATCAATAAAGTCAATCATACCACAACAAAGATTAAGTTGTCGAACACACCGACGAATTGTAACTTTTGTAAATCAATTAAGTGACATCTTACATGATACGGAGGTAGACTAGCACTCGAGTTAAATTTCAAAAGAGTGAACGTAGTAAATCTCATCTGAACACCCTCCACTCTGCTATGAGTAGCATAATAAGAGCATAGAAATAGAATAGAACAATACTCAAGGATTGGTCTAATCAAGAAAATATATAGACTTTTGCGAGTATAGGGGTCCGAAAATTCAAAGATAAATTGTGTATAAATCACCATCGAACAAATCTATCAACATCCAGTTTAAAATTAGTTACATCTTGAGTATTAAAAATCTTGATAAATATTTTTATATCTTCAGCAAAATTTCATGTCTAAAAATATTAAAAATGTCATTAATAAAAATTATAAAAAGAGTAGGACCCAAATGACTGCCCTGAGGTACAGCAAAGGGTATGCGAATAAAACGAAATATTTTATCATTGATCACAACTATTTGCCTCGAATTTGATAGATAGGAAGAAATCTATCTTAGTAAAGAAGAATAAAAGTCAAACACACTCAGCTTAGTAAATGGAAGGCAAATGCTAATCTTATCAAAAGCTTTGCTGAAATCAGTAGATAGTGTCAACTTGACCAGAATCCTCCATAACCTTCAGGGAAAAATTCGTGAAGAATACACAATTAAATTTTTATTAGTAATAGTAAAAAAAAAAATTGTAAAGATATTTTGATCTGTTTGCACTAAGTTTAGTCTTGAGAATAAGCCAATAGGATCTGCATAGGAAATGGACTAAAATTCGCACGTTCTCAACTTGGCTATCATCAATTTCGTTTGTCTTTTGTTGAAAGTTAATTAATTATGAGATAAGAATAAAACTATTCAATTTTTGCCCTGCGATGCATGCTGCCTGAATTAATGAACTTTCAATTCAAATATGTTGAATTTCTCCATTCTGTCATGCTCTGCTTTGCATCATAGGTTATCCCCTGAGTGATATTAAAAAAATAATAATAATTTTGGAATTTGTTATACGACAAAAACATGTTCTGAGTTTATTTTAAAGATAACAGTTAAATGTTTCAGCGAAAATTGTAAGAACAATGCCTTTTATGAAAAAAACATCTCAAAATGTATTCATTTATTTTTTCTTTATTATTTTTGAAATTATTGCTCATAATATTGTTAGTAAATTGTTAAATTAAGAAGGGAAAGAGACGTCAAGCTTCAAAAAGAACGCTCGTCCACATTTCACAGCAAATTGCGTAGAGTTTAATAAAATGCAGAAACTCTTCGTAATTTTATTGAAAGACTAACAATTACTTTTTTTTTTACTAGAAGTAAACATTTTGACAGATAAATTGGCATTAGAATTATTGTCACCAGAAACGTTATTTATTTTATTTAAATTTTTAAACATGTAACGTGTTTATTTTTCCATAAAGCGCATTGCTAAAAGTTTTCAAACGGCACGTTTCTAATACTTACGCATTTTATAACGCTATTGCCAAAACATTCGAGAATACTTCCCAAGCCATGAAACAAAAATATATATGTGTGCGTGTGAGTCCGTTCTCAAAAATGTTTTATAATGATACTTATGGAAAAGTGCCAGACATTGACCTTATATATGCTATATAGCCTAAACTACTATCCATACAGAAAAATAGTCTTCTAGTAATTTAAAGCTAGGTTCCTTACCTTCCCATACTTACTATATACCTTACTTAACAAATAATAATAATAAATTAGTTTTGATTAAAAAATAATCTTTACAATTTTACGCTCAATTACTCTCAGCTAAGTTATAGTTGTAATAGTTTATGTGCTCCTGTAGTCCGCTATAGGCGGATTGACTCAAATTCGTCGGACCACGGCACATTCCCATATGCATTTATTACTCAGTTGAAAGTTTTTGTTTTGGGGAATCGTAGTAATTTGCTTAAGATACATTTTTTTAAATAGTTTTGTTAGGAAAGATATAAAAATTTGACTACGGTTAGGAAGATAAGAAAGTAAGCTTAAGATTATCAGAAGGCAATTTTTCTCTGTGAATAGTAGTTTAGGGCGCCGGAGGTATTGAAATCAAGCTTTTGTCAGATTCACATAAGAACACTGGAAATATTTTAGAATGTTAGGACTCCGTTCGGGCTCTCATGTGGTAGTGAGGGAGTCTGGCTCGTGGTTTGTGAAGTGTTCTCGAAAGTTTTGAATGGTCCATAGTAAATAAGGCAATGGTATGTAGTTTTGAATCGTATACACATGATTGAAAAAAAAAATTATAAAAAAAATGGAACTCTCGTTCTGTCTTATTGAAAGCAGTAAGGCTTAGCTAGGTAGACTTTTGACTTTGTGGAAGTTTTTTGAAAACATAAAGATAAGCAGTCTAACGTCAGCGCTCGATATATAAGGACTATGGAAAAATATAAAGAAAACAATTACAAGATACTCTAATATAAAGAACGATTGCCATGTAAAACAAGAAGAGCCTTTGAATTGCCTTTTGCATGAAACAGAGTGCATATTCCTTTTCAGCATTTAGATCTGTAGTAAACGAACGAATACACAAGGCTTCCCACCAAACAGGTTTCCGAACAAGCTATCATTGGGATAATCCACCGGAGTTCAAGAGCACCCACCGAGATTTTAGACTAGCTGTCATAGTGGCATCGTGATCTAAAGGGACGCCTTCTTGTTGTACGACAGACTCTATCTTAGTGGTTTCTTGTGGTAACCAGACTGTCATAGAAACAGCCCAGTACTAGGCACAGAGACGCCCAACTGGAGGGAGATGACGGATCTATATCAGCCCCATGTGTTCCACCGAATTGGCTAAGAAAACACTACTTTACAGTACCCCAATGTTTCGACAATCAAGTCTGACTGTCGAAGGATATCCTTAATTCACTGGAGTTTTTAAACTACTGCATCGCTTGGCTAAGAAGTTGGGCATCCTCAAATGTTTGAGTTTTTCAAATGTAGTATCGCTCATCATAGAATAAATAAATGGATCGCTGGAGTATTGTAGTGTGTTCCAAGGGGATGTTCTAGCTGTTAGTATGCAGTAAAGCTACTGCAAACATAGGTACGTTGTGATCGAATTATTAGGATTTGTATTGACATCCGGAGGACATTTAACATTTCTCGTATTTCTTCCATACAGTCAATTTTGTATGATTCCTCGAAGCATATTAAATCATTTTAAGGCTTTATGTATTGAAAGTTCTTCTTCAGTATGATTCGGTGCCGACTTCATGTTAATACCGAAATAATTTAAGTAAAATCATAGCATTCAAAAGGCTCGAAATTGAACTGAATATTTTTAGTAAAAAATCCCTACTTCTAGTCCCTATCTCAAATTAAGAAGATGTTAATATATCTATCCAACTTCGATTCCACACAATAAATTCTATGTAAAGTACAAATTTATAATTGTAAAAGCATATTAAAATATAAATAAAAGAAAAGTCATGAAGACTTTTATAATATGCAATTTAAAAAAAAAAAAAAAAAAATGATACCTAACACTGCAATGCAGGCGTTTCGTATCACCAGGAACCAATACTCTTCAGTACGTCCAGTTCCTGCCTGCCGCAGACGACAGAAGACTATATATGAGGTTTGCTTACCATTTTCTTCTGGCGTCTGCGGCAGGCAGGAACTGGCCGTACTGAAGAGTAGGTATTAGTATTGGTTACTGCAGATACCAGACACCTTATACATATTGATATGTAAATATACTTGAACTTATTTATTATCATAAACAACAACAAAGTTACCTTTTTAAATATATTGAAGAAAAATACCCGCACCACGACATATCTACTTTGGAGATTGCATAGCAACAGAATTCCGATTGTTGTGAGCAATGAATGCTTCAAAAAGTAATTCTAACAGCTTTCATCTCTGTCAATCGACTTAGATAAAGAAGAAAAATCGTGAGGGGGATTTGAATAAGGCAAGGAGGCTTAGAACTTGATAGTTTACCCTATTTTTTGAGGCCATTCCTTTTAACTCGTACACGAATTTGTCTATTTATATATTTCTTTACTATTTTCGACACTCTCGTAGACCGACTTTTAGTCATCACAGCGAGCTGAAATTTGGCACACAGGTTCATGTCGCGTGACAATTGAATCTATCAAAATTTGAACCGGAAATTTCCATGGAAAACTCGGAAAATCGGGAAAAATAATTTGAAAATTTGGTACAAATTTGATTAGTGATAAATCCGTTTCAGGAAAAATGCAGAGTTTTCAGAAAAATTTTCCGACTTTTCCGGAAAATTTTCCGGTAAAAAAGTTTTATAAATTATGCAGGATCAAGTTCCCTATCAACTGGCATCATTACTTTCTCTCTGACAATGGTGAAAACTTGCAGAAAAAGTCGAGGAAAATTCATGTAAAACGCTTTTCCGGAGTTTTCCAGACCAAGGAAGCGTTTGAACGTTTTGCAACCTAAGACAAAGTTGTAGAGCGAAATGAGCTGCATAAAGTTGCTTTTGTGGAAAACTCCGTGGAAAACCCGAAAAAGCTGGGAAATCATCGGATAAATTTTCACCGATATGATTAGTAATAAATCTGTTTCAGGAAAAGTAAAGAATTTTCCAATTTTTCTGGAATTTCCGGAATTTTCCGACTTTTACGGAAAATTTTCCGACAAAACAGTTTTATAAGCTATGCGGTATCATTTTTTTCCCGTCCTACTGGCAGCAATACTTTTTCTTCAACAATCATGAAAACGTGCATGAAAAATCGAGGAAAATTCATGTAAATTTTTAAAAAAAATTCATAGCAATAGGAAAAGTCTGTGGAAAACATGGAAAATCAGGAAAATTTATGTTATATTGGATCAAGTTGGAATACAGCTAAAAAGCGCTGTTTAAAACATAATTTGAATTTCAGAAAACCGTTGCAGTACTTCAACGATTTGATACTCGAATAATTTTTTTGAAAAACTGGTAAATCAGTGTCTTTTCAGCCGTCATAAAAGTGTTTTAAAATATCTCCATGCGGCACGTAATAACAATTTAGTTAACGTGAAAAACGCAGAAAATAAAAATAAGTAAAAAACGAGTTTTCAAACAAAACTGAGACCAAGCCGCATGAAAAAGTAGAAAATAAACTTTTCTTCACACACAGTGGTGGACTCAGATTTTTTGATTGGGACATTTCTCTTGAATATTCTTTTTCTTCATGAATCAAATCACTTATTACCTCTGATTGATCATACTGAAATATATCGGTGATTGTCAGCGAATAAAATCTGAGTCTACCTCTGTGTGTGAAGAAAAGTTTATTTTCTACTTTTTCATGCGGCTTGGCCTCAGTTTTGTTTGAAAACTAGTTTTTTACTTATTTTTATTTAAATTCAAAACATCTTCGCATGTTTAAAAATTGACAAATGTAAAAATAAAAAAATTTCAAAAACATGTGCAACCCTTAGTTTCTATTAGTGTGATTCAATTTCGAATGATCTTACAAAATAAAAACTCGAATTCGAAAATCGAAAATCATACCGTCTACAACATTCCGTCGTTTAATCCATAGCTCAGTAATTCTAATAGAATTGACTCCATTTTCCCCAATATCTTCTTTTTAACATAATTTTGAAACCACTTCTAATGTAGTTGAGTTAACTATATTTCATATCGATTATAAGCGATTACCAATTAAAGAAAAAATTTACCATGCTAAAATGTTATGATATAATTGTTTCTAGTTGTCTAGCATTAATCAAGGAACAAAATAATAAATTTTAAACTTAAAACTTCAAGTCTCCTAGAGATAAGTTTCTTTAAATAATTAATAAGAAAAGCCAACATAACAGATGGCGGCGGTATTTCAAATGTTTTTAAAGCGTTTTTATCTTCAATATCAAATATTCAAACTTCCGATCCCATATTCAAATGAAATATTTAAAGATTCGCGCGCAATTGTTTAAAGAGCTCATCATATTCCCCGTGCGCACAGCATAAATGCATGAGAGAGCAGTTTTTGTCCATTATTTATGCATTTATTTGTGGAATTTTGCGGAATTTTCTTTCAATTCACGTTGAGCTAATCTAGAGAAATCTCTAGAGAGAGGAATATGTAGCAGCAGCAGAGCAGTACAATCCAAAGGAAAATATTGTGTGGTGTTTCTCTTGAGTAAATTTCCATTTTACCTTGTCTTCTTTAATTTTAATGCCGATAGCATATATATGTACCTAGTATAAGAAACCTCGTCAGGAAGAACGGAAATTTTATTTAAATGTCTGCGCAAATATTTTATTCAAGGTAGAAGGGGGTGGGATTTAGTAAAACGTGTTTACATGTTTTTCTTTTTTTTTCCTTTGGATGTTTCTTTTCAGAATTTTCTAATCCAATTCAGTACTTTTAGAAAAAAAAAAACAAAAAAAAACAAGAAAACCAAATCAGTAATCGCTTTTGAATTTTAAAATATTCAAATTTAATTTTTGTGTTAGAAGATTTAATCTTATCGCGCTAAAAGTAGTGAAATGCAAAAAGTAAATCATCACGCTTCGCGAACATTTCGTATATATAAAAAAAGAAAAAAAAAAAAAAAAAAAAACCAATTCAGACAATTAACATAAAGAGGCAATGTTTTTTTATGGTTCTTGCCTCCTTCATTATTTAGGTAAGTAGTATTATGATTTAGTTAGATATTTCCTACGTTCCTTATCTTACACATATTAAAATCTAGAAGTATAACCTAGTTGGGCAATTATGGTATCGAAATTTCTGCAACGTTAAAAGTTCGCTAAAGTTAGTGTCGGAAACATGAATGTAGTCGTCGTCATGACATAAATAAAATTAGAAAATTTAAAAAACTTATTCAATTAGAAAAACTTATTGAGGTGTTGCTACTTAAGCTTTGCTGGTAAAAAAAAAAAGTTCAGATTTTTTTTTATTGATTTATTTTTAATTATTTTTCTGGTTGAAGGTGAACACATTCCGCAGTTATCTTAGAAACAAGATTTTTATAGTTATACACCGCTCTGTCACATGTGGTAGGATCCACATAAAATTTCTAACTAGAATAAAAACTCTGATTGTCAAAATAAAATACTTTTTAATTCACACTCGAAACTATTTCCACAACTTTGCCGCCAAGCAGCCAATTCTTCTTCTTCTCCAAAACAATACAACCCAACCTCAATCACTACCTTTATGAGTTTTTACTCTCTTCTTCTTTTCTGACCTTAAGGGTCCTACAATATCAATCCGTTTATTTTATTCTTTATGAAAGGGAATAAAAACGAAAGTTGAGTCTACTCTAGACCAAACCAAATAGTACGGATGCAATCATAAATTCCACTCCAAAAGTGGTCAGGATGAGGAGCTCGATAATTTTAATTTTAATGCAATGTCGTAATTGAGAACTTTTATGCACTTTTTGGAAAAACTTCTGGTAATCAAATGTGTGTTGGCGTATCATTGGTGTGCCATTGTCCATACGATGATCTTCCAGGGATGAAATTGTAACAATATGACACATACAATGAATTCTAGATAACTGTTTTCTGCGCATTGTGCGTATGGTCTTTACTTTGGTTGCTTTATCGAAGCCTAGGAAGATATACTGGTGTGAGTGTCCAACATTGTTTTTGGCGGAATTTCTTGGGAATTTTTATTTAATGTTTTTTTACCCGAATCAACTTGTACGTCTTCGTCAAATTTTGCTCTATCTACCAATCAGATTTGTGATCGTCAGATTTTTATGCAGGATAGTTTTTATTCGAGCCATGCATATAGTCAGGATATCTCAATTGTTCTCGATCAGCATATTCCATATAACTTCGATGATTAGGATAGTTTGAGGAAGTACTTTTCTCTTGATGTATAGTGACCATAAACTTTCGCTTCATCATTAAATAAGCATTTTAGTTTTCCCTTGTATACCTTTGTTCACTCAATCCATCTTAAAAATGATGGCTCGAACAGACGTTGTCCTGTCTAAATTTCAGTAAATTTGTTTGTGATCGTTTTTTGAATTAGTGAAAAGTAAATAAAGTAACAATTAGAAAAAAATCGTATTTTTGAGGGATAATTGTGTCTATTAACGTTTGCGGCCATGGATATTCAATATGAGGAAGTTATGCATTGTAATGCTTTATGATGTATATAGTTTTGTTTTGTTGTCTGGCGCGTAAACAAACAAAGTCTTCCGGCACAGGAACAGGCGACATACCATACCAGCGAGATTCATGGATTTTTAAGTTTAATGCGGCAAACACTCAATAATTGCACTTGTGATTTGTTTATTGCCATTGCGAATTTAATCCGCACCAGAAACTGCAAGCACACTAACGTGTGCACATGCTTATTTTGAATTACTCACAAAACAAGATTTAGCATATAGTGAAAAACCAAAGTTTTGTATGGCAACACCAAGAAGCGATTGCCGATTCCAGTATTTCTTTCCCTAAAATCGTTATTCGGACTATTACGAACATTTAGAAAAAAAAAAACAAAAAAAAAAAACAAAATCGGTTCAGCTGTTCTCGAGTGATGCGATTACCAACGAACAGCATTTTATTTATATATAGATGATTGTTTTTTTTTATTTATCGAGTCGATAAAAACAAGGACAACGATTTTCTTTTATATGTTATAACTGTCAGAACATAAAACAGCCAAGAAATTAGAATTAGAAAAATTAGAAAAGCAAACAGCACTAACCTTCGCAATAATACTTTTATTTCCGATTTGACAATAACGCTCTTGTTGACATCAAAAACCATACAGAATTTTCGCCTAATTTCATACTGCCCAAGGAGTTCAAGACATTATTAATCTCCTTATAGTCGAGTCAATAGGGACTTAAAAAGGAATTTTGACCTATGGTAGAAACGATTTTGGTATGTGTTATTTAGTTTCGGGTCCCGATGAAAAATCCTAGTTTTCGACATTGTGAGGATCAGCGTGGTCCGCCATCTTAGATTAAGGGTGCATTTTTTTTTTTCCCTCAAAATTACGGTTGATCCTACCACAAAAATGTTTAATATAAATCGGAAGAAGACTAAATTTCCTATATTTTTTGTATAAACTCCTTTTTTTTTTTGTAAGTCTGATATCGACAAATTTCTCAAGTACGATTTTTGGCTAATGAAAAAACTATAACCCGTCTAATTTCGATGCTGATAAATAAAAAAATTGTGCAGCTCTACTTACATTATTAAGCAGGTTGAAGAAAATGCAACTTCAACCCAGCTTGTTTATATCAACGAAGGACGCTGACGATACCATGCGTTTAGAACCTACAACCATCAACATCAACCGACCCGGGCTCACAAAATGATAGAGATAATAGAAACATACATACTCGGTGCAGAGACTTAAATTATGGAATACGAGCCATACTCAATTGCAAAAAGAACAAGGAACATCTTTGGATTAGGCCTTTAAAAAATGTTCACCTTTCCGCCGCTGTAACTTGTTATACATCAGACTTACAAAGAAACAAAAAAAAAGTGTTTATACAAAAAATATGGAATATTTAGTCTTCTTCAAATTTATATTTTCGCCGTAGAATCAACCGTTGAGGAATTATCTTGAAAAAAAAAATAGTGTTTTGTACCTTTAATCCAAGATGTCAGACCACGCTGATCCCCCTTCTCCCAAGATCGAAAACTTGGTTTTTCTATCAGAGTGCAGAACTAAATAACATATATTAAAATCGTTTCTGCCCCATGTTTTGTGGGGCAAAAGCCCCTATTGACTGGACTTTTTGTTTAGCCAATACATAATAATTGGTCTTGTCCATTCTACGTCTTTTTAGGCTTTTTGGCTGACTTTTATTTTGCTGTTATTGCCCCTTCTATACATTTAATGACACTGTTATAAATGTGGATCGGGATGAGAATTTACAATCTCATGTTTAGATATGCTCGTATAATTATTTATGAACTTATAATTCCAAAAATATTACGCAAAAGACGTAATTCGGATGAGACCACTTCATAAGAATGGAGACCAACAGTGGTTTTTTTTTGTCCATAACTCATTGTATTTCAGTACTGCTAGATTTGTACGTTTCTGTGCAGATTACACCACCGACCTCTCTTGGAAAACTCATAACTTACAGTTATGTCAATCCTTGCTTTCGCTGTTTGCACCTGCGCGTATTACTAGAACTTGATTTTCTAGACGATGAAGTCATGCTGCTTTCCGACGTTTTCTAATATTTTGCTGCTTTATTCATGCTTCTTGGAATAAATAATTTCAATGATTTTGAAATTGACAATTCTAATGCTGCACAATTTGGTCGTGGTGATTGGAATATCTTTGTAAATTTTTGCTTACTTAATTATTAATAAGACTAATTTGTTCAAGAAGGTTTTTTTCTTGGATTTTCCGGCATAATAGCAAAAGCGAAAAAAGTTTTATTTGTTATTCCATCATATAATTCATTTGATTTTGGGTGTTGTTTTCAAGTCTTGGTTTTGACTCATCAATAAGTTCCAAATAGCGAAATTGAGTGACTCGAATCAACAAATGGAAAATAGAAAAATGGAAAGAAATAAAGAAATGCAAAGTTGAAAAAAAAATGTTTATTTAAAAAAAAAATGTCTTCTTGAACAAATATAAGCTTGCATCGGTAAAAAATCATAGAGTAGTCTTGTTTCTTCTTCCTTGGGTGAATATAGGAGCTTTTTGCTCATATAATACACATAAAGAATTTATTCTGATTTTATATGAGATGAGATCAGTTTGATCTGTTTCAGGCGTCTACGGCAGGCAAAAAACCAAGCCGTACTGAAGGGTATAAGATTTTCTGCTAATACGAAACGCTTATTTTTTCTTTTTCAGCCCACTGCGGGCGTACGCAGATTCAATTTTTTCGAATTAATCTGTTTTTTTTTTTGTTTTTTTGTTTTTTTAATAAAAAAACGTTTTCTATTTTTGTCTCATCTTTTCATTATTTTATTTCTTTCCATTTGTCTATTTTTCATTTGTTATTTCGAGTCACTCAATTTCGGTATTTGGGACTTGTTGATGAGTCAAACCCAAGATTTGAAACTTGCCACCCAAAATTAAATGAGTTATGTGATAGAATAACAAATAACAATTTTTTTCGCTTTCGCTATTATGCCGGAGAGTCCAAATATAAAAATTATTAATATAGTTTTTTTTTTTCGTGAAGTATACCTCTAACTTCTCATCCATTTGGCTGATTTTTTAGATTTTGCATAAATCACGAAACTCGAGCCTGATCGTTTGCCAACCTATACCTCACGCGTTTAAAACACAAAATATTTTCATAAATATGTATACAAGTTAGTAACTTTTCATTCTTGATTTTATTCACAAGGAACCTACTAGTACTTACGGTTGTATTCTATTGATTGAAATCTTAAATGGGGACAAAGTATTTAATCCGTTTTTTTTTTGTTTTTTTTTTTTTATACACAAGTTGGCGCAGACATCCTCTGCATTTCTAGTCTCTTGTTGCAATCTTCCTTCACTATGATAAAAAATTGTAAATAATTACACCAAAAAATAAAAGGGTTTCAAAAAATCTTCAACTTGAAATAGTGGCAGACAGAACGTGCTAGATATATATTTTTGTTACATACAAATATTCACGTTTTGTTGTATTTGTAAAAGATGTATTTAATTACAAGGCCTGTCCATATGAAATACAGGGTGTCCCGTCGAGATGGTAAAAAATTTTAAGGGTCGAAAGTACAGTCTATTTGTGATCGAAAATGTTATATAACATTTTTTCGAGTTCGCACTATTTTCGAAGTTATAGGCGTTTTTCGATTTTTTCGAAGTTTTGAGCCTTAAGTCACCTTTTATACCATAACTCAGTTCAGACTGTTCACAGAACGAATGTTTTTCTTGTATTTTATTCGTAATACTACAGGCCAGAGTTACAGTAGAAACTTGCTTGCAAGCTACCTCTCATAACTTGAGCAAAATTAAATTTAATTGCAAGGATTGAAGAAACAATGTACCCAAAGTTGGAAAATGTGAAATTTTTTATCCAGATTCTTAAAGTAGAGACTGCAAGCTTTCCATAGAGTACCCACATGTCTAGACTCTGTGGAAGGAAAGTACCAATATTGAAGGGTGAAAAAAAGTGATTAAGATTAAGTACTGAAAATTTTCGAAAATTGCTATTTTTGGTATGCAGAAAGTTGCGGATTATAAATGAGCATATCACTACAAAGTTGCAAGTCTCCCAGCATAGAATCCAAAATGCAATACAGAATTTTGTGATTTTGAATTTTCAAGATTCAACCGTTTGTAACTTTTTTCGATGAAGCTTTGGCTGATAACATGCAGTGTAAAAAAGTTGCAGATTAAAAAGATCTAGAGAATACGAGGAAACAAAATCGCCTAAAATGTAATTAGATATTAAATTTCAAAAAAATAGCAAAAAAATTGTTGAAAATTTTCAAATTTCGAATAGTTACTTAATGAGAATTTCGAATTTCGAAAAATGCCAAACGTTGTGTATTTGTAAATCCGGCATACACACCGAATTTCATTAAATACCACTGGAAACTACCCGAGCTATAACGAAAAATATGTTCCAAATTGGGCATTTTCGAACGCGATTTGCCAGTCTCAAAGGGCAAATCGAAAAAAATTATTAAATTGAAAAAAATTTCTGCATCCTTAATTTATATGAAAATAAAAAAAAAAATCTTCAAAAGTATACACAAAAATTCAGGAAATCGAGTCAATTTTGCCTCTCATGTTGGAATATCGAATTTGAATTTAACTTTAGCAACTAACCAGTTATGTTCCGAATCCAACGGTATGTTCACCTTAGCTGTAGGTCAAACAGGTTCGGAGGAGATAGAGTTCCCGCAAAACGCGTTTGCGGATTTTATAGCAATTCGAATTAATTTTGCTCAAGTTATGAGAGGTATGTTGCAGGCAAGTTTTTACTGTAACTCTGGCAATACTAATTCTCTTATGTGTGAACGTTTTCAAAATCAAGTTACATCGAATGAGAGCCTGTAATGTTACGAGTAAAACACAAGAAAAAGGGTCGTCCTGTGAGCAACCTGAACTGAGTTATGGTCAAAAATGTGACTTAAGGTTCAAAATTTCGAAAAAATCGAAAATCGCCTATAACTTCTAAAATAGTGCGAACTCGAAAAAATGTTATATAAATATATTAAAATTTTTTACCATCTCGACGGGACATCCTGTATAATCCATCCATTTAGGTAATCTTTGGTGTAAAAAACTTGAATCGTTGTATTTATTTATAAAAAAATAAAAGGAATCGCTATTAAAATAATGGCGCAGACAAAAAGTTTTTAAGAATGGGTATTGAAGTTTTTGTTCTCAATTAGGAAACATTTTTCAGTGATCGTCAGTATATAAATGCGATTTTACTATGATGCGTTCACTATTTGTTGTAAAATCTTCTAATATTTTACATCATTTAATCTTAAAGAGTGACTATCCTTGTTAGTGAAAGAAATTTAGACAGAAGTTTAAAGAACTATTAAGATGTTACCATATACAATGCAAATTTTTCTGGTATGAATAATCTATTTGCTCTGTAAGAGGAAGAACTCTTCTTCTAAGTAGTTCTCTAGAAGATTAATAAATTGTAAATGTAGGGTTGTGAAAAATTATAACTGAAAAAAAAAAAAAAAATTTAAACTCATCCAAATTTTAAACTACAAATTCTCTGGAGGATTACAGAATCTGACACCACACTAATCCTCTTTTCGTCAATATTATTTTACTGAATGCAACGGCATAGCTATAAAATATTACACAAAAATCGTTGTACAATTTTATTACATAAAATTTTACAACTTCCCGTAACAGACAAAAGACAACTTAATAAAACTGTCCAAAGTAAATTCATCGAGTGCGTTTTGAAATTTCATAGTCCTTCTGTTGTAGCCCCAAACGTGTGAGAAATTAAAATTCTAAAAATTTATTTCCGAGGGGTTCTTGGTTATAGGTAGGTACTTAAAAACTTAAGATTGCGTAACGCATCACGTGATTGCTAATGCGACCTGAAAATGAATGGATAAATTTTATCCGCATTGTTGCACTCTGCTTCTTTCTATGTTCCTTTTGATATCATTACTCTTCACGACGACCGACGACGCGACGATGAACGACATAAATAGCATTTGAAAAGTGTTCGCTGCGCCTTCATTGTTCAAAACTTTTATGCATTCTGCACAAAAGAACTTAGTAAAGCAGGCAATAGAAAAACTTTAAAATTGCATTCACAAAAGGTAAAAAAAAAAAAACATACCTGGGGGACTATGGTATTCAAAAATTCTTCTCGATCATTTGTTGTCACACGCACACATAAAATAATAATTCAGGTGATATGACACCCCTTGGCGTGATCTATACCTACTCACCTAGATCTCATAGAAAAGTCCTCGTAAGTCCTAAAATGCAAGGGGAATCTTGCGATTGCGCATTATTATATAATGTACGTATTGATCGCAACCGCGCACGCATATTTAAAATGAAATCGACTTTGTGTCGCAGTATTGAATTGAAAGATCTTGTAATATGCAAATTTCCTAGGAGCTTGTTCTCTTGTTTCTATTGTTTACATTATGCGCAGAATTTCGAGGAGGGATCAAGGATAGTTAGAAAGCCGCGAATTTCAATTGTTTCGTGTTCTTTTGTTGAATGGAAAATTGTAAAAAATAATGATCCTTATGCAATCGGTATTCCCAGGGGATATTGCATGTCAACCTGTATTATGCAATCGTTGCATAAGTAAACCAGTTTTTATTATAATGAAGGGTAACTGTAAGGGAACTATAGAATTTTTTTTTTATTTCTTATTTTTAGTTTGTTATGAAGTTTTCTTAGAAATATTCATGTTCATTTTTTTTTTCTATATATTTTACTGACAGTATTTCATTCTCCGGGTTTATGTGCCGTACCTAGACTTTTTCTTTAGTAAATCGAGCGAAATTGATAACTCTACGATTTTTAATCGATCTCAGCGGTTAGTAGCTATGGTTCCTGAAAGTCCTTAAATTGAGACTTTTCATCAACCTAGTGTTGTTCAATATAATTAGTGTTGCAAGAAAGAGGGTAGAAAATATGATCTACTAGTCTAAAATAATGCACAGGGAAATAGAAGTGAATTGCTAGTAGGAAAACCTGACCAGATTTATTCTGCTATTGAGCACTGTTTTTTTTTTGTACTATATATATATATAATCCATTACATACCGAGTGATTCACTAGTGGCACTCAAGTATCCTTTCCAGGAAACGGTGTCAGTTATTAAAAGAATAATACCCAATGTCGAAATTGTGGAGGTTGAAGGATAACGTCCTTCTTTTAGCGATTTACAGTTATATATAGTATAGGGGTACAAATTTTTAAGTTACAGATCAAAGTTAGATCTTTTTAAATGAGGACAGGAACTTTTTAGTTACCCTATTTATAGAACTTGACAAGATAAACAACTTTTGTAACTCAATATTACCAAGATATCTATCGTTAAGTATTCATTAATAATTTAAAATAATCAAAATCATCTTGGAAAAACATAGAAGAAAGAACAGACACTTTCTATTATATTTCCAAGGAATCTCATGAAAAAATTTGACGAGGTATTCGAAAAATAAATTACATCTACATATACGAGAATTGTTTTGCCTTGCCGAGTTCTAATGACAGGGCGACTATAACCATTAAAAAAAAAAACCCTAACTTTGATCTTTGTCTTAAAAGTCAGTCAAGATCATTAAAGGATGTCACCCTTTCACATCTACAATTTCAATTGTGGGCATTATCCTTCCAACTGGCATCGTTTTCGGCAAAAATCAATTAATAGGCAGCAGTATGTCCACATATACATACAAATAGTTAACTAAGGGACTGAGCTATGCTTTGTTTGATTGATCGAACAAATCTTTTTATGGTATTAGGGTCGGCGAGCTACTGAAGTATAGCAACGGACTTAGTCATATCCCAATTGGTAAAGGCGCAGCTTTATACAAATTTCTATTGTGGACTAGGTTCAAACGTGGACAAGAACATAGAATTTACAATTTATAAAAAAAAAATATATACAGGGAATTATGATAGAAACCAGAGATTGCTTCTAAAAATTACTCCTCATCTACCAGTTAGAATAGAAATATTTATTTAGGAATACTGTACATAAGAGTTAATAACCTTTTTTTGTACATTAGATTTATTTAAAGGTGCTAAAGATCGATATCGATCAAGGGTAACAGAAGAAAGAAATAAATATACATACTTTTTTTTAAATTATAAAAACTGAGAAAATTAAGTATAATAAGGACAACTACAAGAACTTAGTTTCATTGTAGAGCAAAATTTAAAAATTTACTGTAAATTCTGCTCTAACGAATATAATTTATAATAACAAAGGAGTAATAAGTATTACACTATAAGTATTTCAATGTGCCGCTTAAATGCACTGACAGTGCCTGCATTATGGACACTCAAGGGAAGGATATTCCATAGACGGGCAATTTGGACCATGTAAGATTTATAGAAACATGGGAGCAATATATTCCTATTATGTCATGATAGTGTGAATTGGAAAAATACTCGTAAGTATCTAGGTCGATCATAATCATTGTATAAGAAAACTAGAGCACGTCGTCGCAAGTAGGGAAACAGTGGACAACCAAGCACTCGAGATCGAAATGACGAAACATGTTCCAGCCTGCGAAGTCCATAAAAAAAGCATATGCAGTCGTTGAAGGCTACTTCTATATTGCGGACACAAAAACTATCCAGTTTAGAAAATATAACATTACCATAAGTAAAGTGGGGCAAAATTAGAGTTTTAATTAATCTGAGGCGATTTTCGATAGATACGATACTCGCTGAGAGCTAGAAACTCAGCAACATTCGCAACACTTCTTTCGCTATTTAAAATAATTCCAAGAGTAGTGACTTTCTGGTGGTATATCGGAAAAATTCAGCTTATTTTTTTTGTAGAAATAAATACAGTGAGACTTGACAGGATTCAAAACCAACTGATTATTCCTCGACGAGATATTGATTCTGTTGAGATCACAGTTCATTCGTTTAATGCAGTCTTCTAAGAGCCCAATAAGTCTATTGAGACATCGTCCGCATATAAATGGATATTCACATCCTGGAGAATGTCAGGTAAATAATTTATAAACATACTGAAAAGGAAAGGACCCAATATAGAACGTTGAGGAACCCCAATTATCAGTATAGTAATGCGGTAGACAGCATTTCGTTGGATTTGACTCACTGCTTGGTTTTAGATAGTTTATCGCGGAGGATGTGGCGATTCACACTATCAAAAGCCTTAGAGAAATCTAATAGTACTAGGATTATGAAATGTTCTCGGTCTAGAGCGCTTCTTATGTCAGCTATGAAATCGCCAGAATCCTGATTGCCAACACGTCAGAAAATCAACCCGGTCGAGATATTCAATTATCTGTTTATACATAAGTTTTTCAAAGATTTTGGATATAAAGCACAAAATACTAATTGGGCGAAAATCTGCAGCGGATTTCGGAGGCGATTTTTTCGGAATGGATGTGACGGTTGTAAACTTTCGAACACTGGGAAAAGAAGATGACGTCAAAACCGAGTTAATTATATGTTGCATATATTTGCCTATAAATGGGAACAAAAGTTTAATGAATCGTTGTGGTAAATTGTCAGGTGTAGTAGCTTCAGATTTGATTGAGGATTGACTTCTCTAAAAGAAAAGGTATTGCCATTATTATTGGACACAGTCAAAGATCTTGGGATTAGAATCACTTAGGTGGGCGTAGTACTGAATGATGTACAGAAAATGTTAAGTTTTTCAGGGTCGCGATCATTATACCCTAGATGAAATCTATAGGGTATACTAAATTTGTCATTGCGTTTGTAACACCTCGAAATAATGATGGCGGAGCAAAATGGATTGGACACCCACGCATAATATTAAAAGTTATTTTGATTTTTGCATGTCCGTCCGTCCGTCCGTCCGTCCGTCCGTCCGTCCGTCTGTGCGTTTTTGGACTAAGATTTTGAATGATTTTGGAGCTAAAATACTGGCACTTTGTTCATCGAGCTTCCGCAATCACCCTATTTCAAGGAGCTGTGTATAGAGATCGCGCTACATCAATCCGTAGCTGCCTATTGCGATGATATAAATATTCACGCTCGGAAATGACAGAACGAACTATAGGCGAGAATCATGGACAACCATCAACGGATATATATTTTCTTTTTATTGGCCTACATATTTTTCAAGGAAGTAGTTAATAAGGGATGAGAGAATTTCTACTTGACCATCGGCTGATTCGCAGAAAAAAATTTCATTCGTCGGCGGATGCAAGCATTCATCAAATAAACGATTTTCATCGATATTTTTGTAGTTACGATATGAACACCTAATAATAGAGATTGTGTGACCTACAGGAAAGTCATAACTTAAGAAGAGAATATTATCATCACTTATTCGAATCTGTAACCATGAGTAGGTCAAGTAATGAAGAATTCGTTGCGATAAAGTACGTTGGAAAAGAATTAATTACATTTAGATTTAGGCATTGAACGAAATGTAAAAACCTATCGGATAACTTGTCCTGACGGCATAGGTTGACATTTAGATCTCCTCCTAAAATAACGACATACGTGACATGGAGTACTCAAACTCCCGAGCATTAACATAATCGAAAACCATTGGGGGGCAGTAAACCGCGCACAATAATCATTTTATGTTCCCAGATCCAACATATACACTGATAAATTCAACGGCAAGTTTATCGAGAAAGAAACTTGTTTTAAGACAATCTTTAATGTAGATTGCCAGACTGCCATTCAAACTATTCTTTCGATCATTTCTAAACTGATCATATCCAGGGATAGCAAAGAAGGATGAAGGTAAGTCACTGTTGTCACTCATATCTCGCCGATTAAAATCGCATGAATACTGGAGCTAGCAAATATATAGCGAATCTCATTTATTTATTCCGGATACTTCTGGTATTTAGGGTGCAGACATTAATTACCCGAGAACGATCACACATAATCTTAAGAAATGTTCTTACCTTGTCCAAATCTATATATAGTTGTCCATATTCATTGGTCTGATAACAGTCGCAACTGTCGGAATAGTACTTAAAGGTACATTGATTCGGATTAATTTTTATAAAAATAAACATGACCTCAATCGCAGAAATGAAAAAGAGAAGTACAAAATAGATTAATCGATAATCCAGATGTTAAAACGGTTATTTTGGGTCTGCGCCGCCGGTGCATCATAATCTTTGTGTGCTCAAGAGCGAAGGGCTGAATGTGCGGTGTTGAGTTTTTCTTAGTCAATTCTATCCGGATCTGATTATCCAACATTTTTCTATAGCTATAGACTCGGGGGTTAACTTAGCGGTGATTGAGCATAAACCATCATTAGCAATTGTTAGCCAGTGGGCATGATATGAATTTGGTGACTCAAAGTTGCGATTATAAAATCAAAACCACCCAAACTAACCTTATGAAAGCTGACCAAATTCTAGGAAGAGATTATGATTGTCATTAGCTGGTTCTTAGGTTCATTAGAATCTAAGAGTCCGTGCTAATTAGACATTGACATGATTCGACCATATAAATATTAGGTAGGCAAAATTGGAGTACCTATTTTGAAGATTGTGAGCGTCGATCTACTTCAAGGCGTGTTGTTCTGCACTTGTTGCTTTTGTTGCTTTTGTTGCTGATATATAGTGTCCGCAGTTTTAGTAAATTCCCCTAATCGATCTTAAGCTGTCTCTCTTAAAATATGACTTTATACATACTTTGTTGCTATATTCTTCCAGACACCATAAATATCGTTGATGACAAACGTCAGACTATTTACGACCTACTCACTTCAACATTCAATTTTATTCATAGCAAGATGCAACCACTTGACGAATTTCTACTTATTGATGATTTTAACTTACCCAATATGCAATGGTTACTAAACGAAGATGATAATGACTATCTTCCTCTTAATAACTTGACAACAAGGGAATCAGTCTTCCCGGACAGTATTTCATCTCTTGATCTCAGCCAAATCAGTAATATTATGAATGACATGGGTGGCAGTTAGACTTGGTATTTTGTACTATCGACAAAAAAAAAAATCAAAAAATTCTACTTACTTTTATAGCTATTCTTATATATAAGCGAAAAAACTTTGGTGTCTCATCATAACTCAAAAATTATAAGAGCTGTTGGTTTGGCCGTTGACCTCCCAGAAATAAAGACGTCATCGCACGATTATCATTTTGACGTATATCGCCGTGAAAAAATAATTTTGTATTGCCAACTACATGTATAATAAAAAAAACCTTTTTTATAAATCAAATTTATTTTATGGTTTCGCTGAAAAAAAAATCATGAAATGTGTCTTTTTTTTCTTCTGTAGAGTAGTCTAAACCCATAATGAGCTTCCAAATGACTTCACAACTGGTCCTGTTGGGATCCACCTAGCCGTTTTGAAGTCAGGCTGCCTCTCGCTAGTAGCTCAGCTGAGAATTATTTTCCAAAAATCGGTCGATAGTAAAGGGTTTTCCAGTAAGAGGTGTTATTTTAATTAGCCCGCTCTTTCGGTAGATATCACTCTTGGAGCTGTCATTTTTTGACATTTGACAAGTAGAACCTACGCCATTAATAAAAATGGAACGATACACGATTCAACAACGCACTGAAATTATTAAAATTCACTATAAAAATGGTGAAAATCTGGCAGAGACGGTTCGTAAAACTCGAACATTTTTGGGTCGTCGTGAAGCACCTTGTCGGACCGCAATACAGAAATTGGTCGGGACAAGTTAGTGATGTGAAGAATAAAACCCGTGCACGTCGCTCAAGAACAGCCGAGAATATTGCTGCTATAGCCGAAAGTGTTGAAGAAACCCAGGTTTGTCCATTCCTCGTCGTTCTTTGGAATTAGGCATTCCACAAACGTTATTACACCGTATTTTGCATAAAGATTTGGGTCTTAAGGCTTATAAAGTTCAGTTAACACAAGAACTCAAGCCGGCCGATCATCAACAACGTCGGGTCTTTGCTGCTTGGGTCCTTGAAATGCATGAAAATGATCCGGAATTCCATCGAAATCGAAAACTCATCTTGAGTGATGAGGCCCATTTCCACCTCGATGGCTTCGTCAACAAGCAAAATTGTCGCATCTGGGGCTCGGCAAACCCAAGAGTTATTGTTGAAAAGCCTCTCTATCCTCAACGTGTGACTGTTTGGTGCGGTTTATGGTCCCGCGGGGTCATTGGACCTTACTTTTTCGAAAATGAGGCTGGAGCAACAGTTACGGTGAATGGATTGCGCTATCGACAGATGATTAATGATTTTTTGTGGCCGGAATTGGATGGTATTGATCTGGACAACGTTTACTTTCAACAAGACGGCGCTACGTGCCATACAAGCAACGAAACCATTGATCTTTTACGGGAAAAGTTTCCGGACCGTGTTATCTCTCGAAGAGGTGATCACAATTGGCCACCGAGATCTTGTGACTTAACACCTTGCGACTTCTTCCTTTGGGGCTACGTGAAAGAGAGGGTCTACGCCAACAGCCAAGCGTCGATTCAAGACCTCAAAGATGGAACTCGTGAGGCTATCGAGGACATAGGTCAGCCACTTTGCGATTTGGTTATGTAAAATTTCATGAAAAGGATATGGTCCTGTAGGCGTGGTCGTGGTGGTCATTTGGCTGATGTTATTTTCCGATCATTTATCTCAAAAAATGACATTTTTCTTTGAATATCAAAATAACACCTCTTATTGGAAAACCCTATAATAAAAAAAACGTTTTTTGTAAATCAAATTTATTTTATGGTTTCGCTGAAAAAAAAAATCATGAAATATGTCTTTTTTTTCTTCTGTAGAGTAGTCTAAACCCTTAATGAGCTTCCAAATGACTTCACAACTGGTTTTGAAATCAGGTTGCCTCTCCCTGGTAGCTCCGCTGAGAATTATTTTCCAAAAACCTCTCGATAGTAGTTGTTACCTGCAGCTATGGAAAAATTCTTTTATCATACTTATCCACAAAAAAGGTAGTCAAAATAAAATCTCTAAGTATAGGCCTTTTATAAAATTATCTTTCATATCCAAAATATTCGAATCTATCACTTACTCTCAGCTATCAATTTCCTGCAAGAATTTACTCTATTTAAACCTACATGGGTTTAATTCGGGCAGGTCTGCAACCACTAACTTGTTGGAATTTGTCTCGGATACCATTTGCGTGTTTGCAAAAGGCTATACAGACTGTAGTAAGGCGTTCGACAAGTTATCTTACTCCGTGAGACTGTTTCAAATGGAAAAGCATGGGTTTCCCCCAATATTTCTAAAATGGATGGAGTCTTATTTAGATAACAGAACATACCAAATCTTATTCCGCCATTCCATCTCTGGAGTATTGAAGGCTTCGTCTGGCGTACCACAAGGGAGTCACTTGGGCCCGTTGTTCTTTATTCTGTCTATTGACGACATTGTCTCCGTTGTGAGGTACTGCATGGTCTTGATTTATGCTGACGATGTTAAGCCTTTTGCTCAGATTAAATCTTTTAACTATTGTGAACAGATACAAGGTGACCTTCAAAAATTTTACAATTGGTGCAAGTGCAATAATTTGCTACTCAATATCGACAAATATGAGGTTATGACTTTCCATAGAAATCAGACACAAATTACTTATGATTATTAGCTCTAGGATTCATCATGTGGGTTCTGTCTGTGACTTGGGTGTCAAATGTGATCACAGATTGAATTTTATCTCCCATATAAACTACATGGCTTCAAAGAGTAGTTCTATGTTTGGCTTTATAAAACGTTAGTCCCGAGAGTTTTCGAATCCTACGATAATATTGCGTTTGTACACTTGCTTTTTGGGACCACTACTTGAATACGCTAGCCAGGTCTGGTCTCCATTTTACAGTACACACATCGACTGTATCGAGTCTGTGCAGCGGAACTTCCTACGACTTGTTCTCCGGCATCTACCCTGGAATAATTCTTTAATTCTTCCACCATATATTTTTGACTGTTTATTTATTAAACGTGTCACTACAGCGAGCTTGTATTAGTTAAGCTGGTTCTGATAGTTAATGTTGTTCCATACTTCTGGGTTGTTTCCCTATTTTTTTTCACCTTTTCTAATTTTTTTCGCTTTACGTACATTTTTCGCTGAATATTTAATAATTTTCTATAAGTACTAATGAAACTTTGTTATCCCTATAAAATACTTGTCTCTTATAATTGCTCGGAGGTCCATTAAACGGCTGGCGGTACATAAGTCGTTTTTGTTTTATTGAATAAATCAATGAAAACTTATCCTTTTACATGTAATGCTTGAAGTAAACAACAAAAATAATTTAACAAAAAAAAAAGAAAAAAAAAAACAATTTTGATTTTGTTTTATTCTTTTATAGTACAGGTACATTGCCAGTCTTCAATTTATTCATTCATTATTTCATTTGCATTGGATCCGTATAATTTTGCTCATCAATACCTTTCAATTCTACTTCATATAAAACTGTGGAGATTCTATGTTTTGCCAGGGCTTGAAGTCGAGGATTATTTAACTTTCGAATCTGGTATGACACGTGCTCACCAAAAAGAGCATACTCATCCCTTGATTGTTGAAAATCTTCATTTATAGACTTTAACGCTTTCATGAATTCTGTATCTTCATCAGGTTCATTATTATATGTATTTGGTATGGTAGCTAAAATTTTCTGGTTTTTACGATTAAATTCTTCCTGATGTACTGGTGGTTTTTTCCGCTTCTTTTTTTTCTCAGTGATGGCAATGGGTCTTTCTGGAACATCGAGCGAATGACTCGATGAACGATCATTCATTTCATTTTGCATTGAAATAATCGGCATTTTAGATTGCTCTAAGTCCTGGAAAGATTAAAGAAAATTTTATTTAATTGTTTTTTTTATCTATGTATTTTTTATTTTTCAAAAAGTAAAAAAAAATTGGTTAAGTCACCATTTTGAAAAATAGATGCTAAGATTTGGTGTTTTGAGTTTCTTTTTTTATTTTTTTTTAACTTTAAACTTAGATAGAAATTATGAAATGAAGGGAAACGGATTGAAAAAGTTTTTTCCTTGATATCCTAGTTGCATACATGTAGAAGGGGATTATTGATTGATTTATGTATGTATGCATTCACTGATTGATATAGTCAAGTCAGCTCTTGACTTAGAGTTATGCAAAACTGGCCTTGAGGAATTGACTACACAGCACAAAGTGACTCTATGCTGAATACTTGGCCACAAGGTTATCATAGGGATCGAGATGCCGATAAGCTTGTCAAAAAGGGCTCTGAAATGGATAGCTTCGCAGCAATAGCTTATGTGAGGATCCCGATTGGAGCTTTAAAAAAAGAAGATCATCCGGGACCTCTATAAAAAAAAAGCCTCCGGCGGATCAACAGGGAAACCTGCCGCATCGTGAGGCAATTATGGACTGCATATGACAGGAAAAGGACAAGAAAACTTCTTACCAGGAATCTACTAGGGGTAATTACGGGTCATTGGGTCATAGGAGACTATGCCAGAAAGCTGGGTATAGCGACGAACAATTTCCGCAGGAGCTGTAATCACTCGGACGAAATTGAATCTCTGCGAGTACCCCGCTCTGATGAACAAAAGAGCTAGGCTATTGGGTAGCTTCTTCTTTTTAAGTCTGGGGAACCTGCAAAATAATGAGTTCAGATGCATCCTGAGTTTCCTAAGGGAAGTAGGAGAAATCAAGATTATTTCATGAGGGCCATACGCCTTCGGGGCCATGTAAAAATATTGGTCCGTGGAACCATAAGTTACAATTTGATAACCTCTCAGGTGAAATTCCCGGAGAGACATGATCGGCAGGGTTCTCCTTTGATGGAACGTGCCTCCATTGATTAATGCCTGTTAACTCTTGAATACCTGCCACACGATTAGCCACAAATGTATGATATGACGAGGATTCGGAATTCAGCCATGCAAGGACAATCTGGGAATCTGACCAAAAAAAGCGTGGTCGATTATGCCAATTTAAATCGGTCCTAGTCCGTTGTATTAGCTGGGCAGCGAGTTTTGCTGCGCATAGTTAAAGGCGAGGCATAATGGACCCACGTGAAGTAGTCTAGGTACTTATAGTGCCACAATTCTTACCTAACCTAACCTAGAGCTGGACGAACAATTTATTGTGCGCCAAAGCGACTATATGATAAAATGGAGAAATTGAGTCACCATCCAATTCTATGGTTTCCATTTTTCGTCTCTTAACATCATTTACACAGTCACAGCACATGTACATAAGGTGAAATATTTTCAATTTTGATTCAGGCTGTCCATCGTGTTGCTAAGACGACATATTGCATTTTGAAATGTCTGGTTCAAACTTGAGGATAGTACACTGGGAGTACACCTTGATTATTTATGCAGCCGCTTAAGTGTAGTAGCCAAGGTGATCGCAAAAGAGTTTAAACAAAAGGCTTTAGGACTTACAGACAAAAGGTTGGCATGCTTAGATGCGCCTAATGACTATAGTCAATTTTAAGATTTTATTCGATCACCATATCCTGAATCAATCTAATCTATGAAGATGATAATAATCTGATCCACATACATACATCATGCGACGATACAGTAAAAGAATTTCTTTTCGACTGACGATTTGCTGTTCTGAGCATGAAAATCTGGACTGAACAGTTAATTCCTGCAGACTATCCCTGATCTGCTCTTCGAGTTTTATCATACCTCCTTAAAGATAAAGGCCTCTCTGATAACATTTTATTTTTTATGTCACACATTGAGTGGCTGAACTCACTTGAAATGTACACCACTGAGGTTTTCTATAGAGAATAATATACATAATAAAAAAAATTAACAGTAAAATAGTCGAACCAGTAAGTCTAAGTTAAACTTTGAGATATGTGCTCGGTATTTACTTTTTCGTTGAATTGGGGGTGCTAGCAGACAAGAAGTTGGGGGACCTAGTAAGATTTATTAACTCTTGTGGCTAGTTTCAGTGCACCCCCGAAATCTGATGTATCTTTTCGACGTAGGGTCCTAACAAGGTGGTATCACAATGGACCACAAATGAACTAAGGGAGTCTAATCGAAAGGGTTTCCGCGGCGGCTAGGACTCTAAACTAATCTAACATACGCTGGAGAACTGCACGTATTGAATCTGCCCTATACCTACAATATAATATTCTTATTAACAATGTGTATCAGAAAATTATGAATATAATGAGCAAGTCGATTTCATACAAGGTTCGGCTCTCAGACGACCTACAGCAGTGGTCACCTCAATTGATTGAGGTCTTCATCAATTACTTCAAATAAAAACAAAACAAAATTTATCTGTAAGATTATTTTACTGTGCAAGAATTGGTGATGTCATATAAACGAATCTTCAATATTTTGCGAGAACCCCCAAAAAGTATAAAACATCTTTCATTTGAAAATTATTTATCGAAAATAATTTTATTTAAAACTTTAAAAAAAAAACTATTTTCATGTAAATCAATCAAATAAAATGTAAATACTACACAATCAAAAGTAACGGCTGCTACAAAATCTCTTACGAATTCTTACATAATCTTCACTTTAATTATTGTGTGTAGGCAAGAAAATGTAAATTTTATTTACTAAAAAGCAACTCACCGCACTAATCAACTGAATTGAATAGATCTATTCATTTTATATCACAAAATCAGCACATTTTACGTGAGCAAGAGTAGAAATAGAATAAAAAAAAAAGACAATAACAACCCGCCAGCAGACAAACAAATTACATAAATCACGTACAGTTTTAATTTACCCCGATATTATTCGGTGGTGGAAGTAAGAAACTAACTTTGAATAGAAATCTGTTTTTACCTTGTTTTCTTCTTCTAATTCTTGATGCTGATGAATGCTGTATCTTTCCGTTTTGTTGTTATCAAAATCAAGCAGCAAAAACAACGTGTAACGTGTAGGCGAACCACATTGAGGCGTAATTCAATTCTTTCATGCATTTACGATTTTCTCGTCGAAAATTTGATCTTAAGCGAGCGAATTTTATTCCTCACAGCACCCAGATTTAGAGAATATTTTTCACATAAAAACTGTAATCGTACGTGCTTATTTAAGCTGCCTCTTAAATCTGGCCTCCAAAGGACTGGAGGACTTTTTTGTAGTGTTTTATGAATGAAATTTTGTTTTATCTTCGCGAAAATAATTTCTATCAAAATTATAGTCCATGTTGTAAAATTTTTAAAGTAATCTTATAGCATGGATGAAGTTATATTATAAATAGAAAATAGTAGGGGAAAAAAGTTATTCTCATCCAGAGTCAACACCGCATGCATAGTGTGAGAATATTGTTTGCAATTTGCATTCAACTTAAGCTGACGGCGCGGCCGGCGGCGGGATATAAATTTTATTTTAATTGCTTCAAATATGTATGAAAATTCATTGAAGTGTTTTTTTATCTTAGCACATATTATTGCGCTTCCAATAGGCATCTGCAAAAGGAGTTAGTGATGACCAATGTTGCCAAAGGAGGGTACAAGCAAATATATGTTTCGTGCTGAAAAAACACAACTACTCTGATAAATGATGATTGTGCTTGTTAAAGTGAGGCTTGCACGTATAAAGCCTTGTATTGGAACTAGTACTTTGGTATGCTATAAGATTACTGCCAGTATTCTCAAGCCTCTCCTAACTTGAAAGACGGAGCTAACAGTCTCGTTTAAGGATTCTGTATGGAGAATCCACTGGTAGTAAGTATGCAATACGAAGCCATACCAATTGGGTACATACATTGTTAAATTGATACGACGGGGTTGAGGAGCCCTGGATAGTTCTACTATAGTAGAACTCAACATAGAGAAGACCCTTTGATGGGAGCATCGTGGTGGGGGCTGTGGTAGCCCATTTGCGGGCAGAGAGATAATGTCTAAGTCTTGCATGACATAGGCGGATATTCTTCTTTGAACAGAGAAGTATGTCCTTTGAATAAAGCATACTGTGCTCGAGGATCTGAAGAATGGTCACTTATGAATGTATGCTTTGATACTTGGATTTCGGCTTGTACTTGAGCTAAATCAATCGGGGGTCGCGACCCATGCACTGTCATAAGTGGTACTCATTGGGACAGGATATATATTACTGTGCCCAAAAAATAAGGTGACATTTGAATTTAAACTGCGCGCGTCAAAGGAGTTGGCGAATTGGTTTCTTTTTTAGGTTGGTAGGGCTGCCTTTGACATCTCTACCAAATCACACGTCAAAATATTCATTAGTGTTTGAGATACGCTTCGTTTTGTGAGCTGCTAAAAGTGAATTTCTCGTTTTTTGCGATGTCGAAATTTTTTTGGCAAAGAATTTGCATTAAATTTTGTTTTCGGAATCAATTTTCTGCTGCGGATTCGTTGAGGATGGTGCAGAAAGCCTTTGGTGATGAGGCTATGTCGAAAAAAAATGTTTACAAGTGGTATAGTGAGTTCCAAGCGGACCTTGAACGTGACGAAGAGCGCCCTGGGCGACCATTAACATCAACCGACGAAGCTCATGTCCAAAAAATTAAAGATTTGGTGTTTGAAAACCGTCGATTAACGATTAGAGACCTTGCTGATGATATTGGCATATCGAAAGGCTCAGTCAATACCATTTTGAAGGATGCTTTTGGCCTCAAATGCGTCAAATTTCGACTGGTTCCGAAATCATTGAATTTTTTGGAAAAAAGGCGTCGCGTTGAAGTGTGTGAAACAATGGTTTCTGACTACATTGATAAAACAAAATGCACGATCACTGGAGACGAGACTTGGATCTATGCTTACGACCCCGAAACGACCGATCAATCGAGCGAATATCGTGCCAAGGGTGTGCCGAGACCAAAAAAACCGCGCCAAAGTCGCTCAAAAATCAAGGTGATGTTGACTGTTTTTTTCGATTATCGTGGTGTTGTGCATTCTGAGTTCCTTCCCCCGGGTCAAACAGTCAACAAGGAATATTATCTGAACGTTATGCGTCATTTGCGTAACGCTATCAGCCAAAAGAGGCCGAAATTGTGGAAAGAGAACTCTTGGTTTTTGCACCACGATAATGCGCCGTCTCACACTGCACTCGTTCTTCGTGACCATTTCGCCAAAAACTCGACTCATATCGTTCCACAACCACCGTATTCACCTGATTTGGCGCCGTGCGACTTCTGGCTGTTCAGCAAGCTCAAAAGACCGCTCCGAGGACACCATTTTGAGGCGATAGAGCAGATTCAAGCCGCCGCGAGGAAGGAGCTGAAGGCCATCCCTGAAATCGACTTTTTCAACTGTTTCGAAGATTGAAAAATCCGTTGGCATAAGTGCATTGCATCGGGAGGGGATTACTTTGAAGGCGATGAAATTGATTTGGAAGAATAAATAAAGAATTTTCAATATAAATTCAATGTCACCTTATTTTTTGGACACAGTAGTATTCTGCCTGATGAGGGCGCTGATTGTCGCATTTATGCTAGGGCTGAAAATTGGATCCGAGTTTTTTATTCTTGAAATCCGGATCCAAACGATCTGGATACGGATCAAAACTATCCCGAACTGGATCCGAACTATCCGGATCCAGACTAAGCAAAATAGGCTCAAAATTTCATCCAAATTCCATTCATTCATTGGGAAAATATAAATTTCCATTTTCCCAATGAAACAATACAATCTGGAAGAAATCTTGAACCTTTTTTGCTTATTCAGGATCCGGATAATTCGGATCCAGATCCGGATTATCCGGATATGCGGATTTAAGGAATTGGATCCTAATTATTCTGGATAATCCGGATAGCAAATTATCCGGGTACTTTCACCTCTAATAGATACTAAACCGTGCATTAAGACTGCGTTTGAATTAAAGTTTCTTAGCTAGGTGTTCACGTAAAATTCCGACAGAATCCAAAAATTAGCGGTTTTGTTATGTAACCATAGTACGGGTACAATGACGGTAGCTACTGATAATACTGCAGTTTTACATAATTACAAAAAATTAAGAATTATTTATTGTATACAGAGTGTTTAAAATTTATACACAGTTATTCTGAGAAAATAGAGAATGTTTAGTTAAATTTTCATTGATAAATAAAATAAGGATTTATTTTTGTTCTCAAGAATTTTCACTTTTATAGGAAAATAACTTAAACTGAAATTTTTACATAATACTAACAAATAGGGGAAAATATCCTGTGGTAGTGAGCCTTCAATCAATGAGCCCCGATCACACATTTTTTTTTTCCTCTGGAGTAATAGTGCTTATAGAGACATTTTGCTGTTACCAGTTTTCTTGCAACAACGAAGCATTACCCACGTCAATTCGCGTGTATTGTTGACTACTAAGAATTGATGGTAATATTTGTATGTATGTATGTATTTATGTATGTATTGAGAATATGGTCCAGCGTTACACCGATCCTGCTTTAGCAACCAGGCCCAGCTATACCCTAATAAACACATAAGGAAAAAGGTATTTGGAATAAGCTGGGCGTTTACCTGCAACAGCAGCTCATATCTAAGCCTACTACATCACAAGACAACACACAAAAATAAAATAAAAATCCTAAAATAATATTGATAAGAATAATTGGAAAGGAAGAATTTTAATTCATGTATGTTTTTCCTAGCTTAAACATAAAAAAAATTGGTAAATTTAAAAAAATAACACAAAATTGTAGGGATTTCAACCGCTAAGAGGGTTTTTCTTAAGCGGTCTCTTAGTACCCTGTCTTTAACCAGTTAAGCTGATTTGATATCATCTTGAGGGTACGTTGGAGGCTCTTTATTTTTTTCTCGTTTAATAAATTGTACTTGACTTAGCTTTTGTTTCAAGTCACACATTACACACTACCGCACGGGATTTAAAATAAAAAAAATACAAAGAACAGAAAAATATTTATGAAAATTTGATAGAAGCACAACATTATGAGAAAATATAAATCGCTCGACATCAAAGCATGCGGGGAGTGGAGGGGAGGCGAGATCACAGTATATTTATACAGTAGAACAGTTCTGTCAAAACTGTCAGTTGAGCAGGATGCTTTTATAATGTGACTATAATTTCGCTTTCACAATTTCAATTAACACGGTAAAGTGAAAGAAAGAGAGCTTGCAGCATGCATAAACTTCTACTAGAGAAAAATATGTAAAAGGACAAACAAAATTATTTTCGCAAGAAAACAAAAAGCTGATGACATTTTGTTCCACTTCCCATCCCATGTCATTGGGCTTGGTAGAACTGTCAAATTGTCACAAACATTATTACAGCCATTTTACCTATTCCCTCAATCTTCTATATATTATATGGTTGTGCTATTACACTGTCCATGGCATCTTTATGAACGAATACTACTTTGCAGTCAAACAGCTGTTTAGCGATGGAGCAATACATTTACAATACTTTTGCCAAGATGTATGTATACTAACATAAAACTAATACTTCTCCCTATCATTATGCAACTTTCTGCTGTTCGCCCCTTTACTTCCGTATCATACTTCCCTCTTACGGGAGAAATTAAAATTCTAAAATTCATTTTTCAGTACTTTGTTCTAGGCTATTCTTCTGTATATACATACATGCATACAATATCACTGTGGCGAGGTGGTAAGGTAAGTCCACTGCACACACAATTACACTCTACTATATGCAATATGCTGTAGAAAACAAGTATGCATCACTTTGCATACATATATCTTCTTCATCCCCACACATATATGTATGAAGAGGAAGATGTAGGACACATTCGCACACTTTCGATATGGTATTATAAAAGAAGTGAATTCATGATGCGCAGGACGCAAGTAAAATCTTTCAGGCGACCGCAGAGTCTGTCGCTATCGGTACATTTATGTTATACACAAATACATTTATAGAAAATAAACACAAATTTCCTGGGATCAAACTGGGTAAATATGTAGCGTGGATGTATGTTAAACTGTTAAACCAATACAAATAAACACACTATATTTCGCCTCTCGATGTTCGATATCTCACGATCGCAACAATATCCTCACATGAATTTTTGGTAATTTTTTCGCGGGTCAAATGTAAAAATTTCTAAATTAACCAAAACCTGATAAAACATAAACAAAAATGGAAATTGTAAGCAACATTTTATTACACTAGGTGATTACATCGTGATCGTTTATAGAAAATCAAGGCTAATGACAGGAACGAAACCAACCGACGTCCACATCATGTTCGTCTCCATCACTGCCTGTCCTTATATCAAATTGATGGTAATATATCAAATTTAAATTCAATTTATTTGGTTACAGTTTGTACAAATAAAAAATTTCTTTATGTAATGTATACATATCTATGAAGTTGAGAAAACAATAATTGTGTTTGTAATATGATCGCAAATATGTAATGGAGAAAATGAACCAGTATTCATAGCCTTTTGAATAGCACCATAGCCTGGGACTGGGTCAAGATTTAACTTTAAATTAGTTTTCAGTGCCCAATTAAAAATAGCACTCAAATCATGATTCATCTATCGGATGCTGTCTTCAATTAGTTCAAGAAGGTAATTCAGATATATTTGACCATCATATACATGCATATATTAAAATATTGCCAAATTGAAGTATCAAGAAGATCGTTTATACAAAAGAGTAAACAAGAGCGGTCCCAATATAGAGCCTTCAGGAATACCTGAACGGAAGTCGAGGAAATCTGGCGTGTTGGATTTAAATATTACTTTCTATTTACGGTTATTAAAGAATCATTCAGTAAGATTCAGAGCAATCGAATCAAACTTATAAAAATTCTTCAAATTGCAAAGTAGACACTTGTGATCAACAGTATCAAAAACATTAGAGAAATCCAGCGAAATAAGTATAGTAGGTCTACCTACCATTATCGATATCATGACGAATATCGTTAGTTAATTTGAGAAGAACCATAGTCCAACTATGATTAGACCTAAATCTATTTTAACAAGGGGCAGAGCCCGTTTTGATATCGATACTTGTTGAAATAACTTTTTCCAGAGCTTTACTGAGACAAGCTAAAATGCCAATGGGCCGAACAGCGGGCGATATTTTTTCTATTAGCAATTGGTACCCCACAAGAGCATTCTTCCACAAAGAAGACAATTTAGAGGTCGTTAAGCAAATGTTAAAAATATGTGTTATGAACGAAAGACTAAAATAATATGATACGCATACGATAATCGTATTAATTTGATCTGCTTTAAATAAATAAATGTAATCGTAGATGGCACTAGAACTAGATGTCACATGGCATACTAGAGCAGAGTATACAGATTGTGAAAAGGGTAGTACAATCTGAAATGTATGTTTTAGAGTGTGTAGAAAGCAAATGTTTTTATAATAGCAGTTTTGTATACATTTGATCGACTTCTTCAACACTTCATGAAAAAATATGAATCACCTCAACGTATACATTATTTCAATTGTTGTGGTCCATTCCAGAATGGACCACCCAGGCATATAAATTTTGTATATATAATATAATGAAAAAGACATTACGCGACCTTGGAACTTCTGAGATTTTTTAGCAAATTGAGCTATTTTGTTGGTCATACTAATTCGATCATACTCTTTTGATTAAAATGACCCCCGAAGTGTTGCTCCAACGGTTTAGGAGATATTTCATGCTGTCTAGTTCTGCGAGAGCCCCAAACATATTATATCAACTTGGTGCAATAAAGTTGTAACTGTTATATTTTTCTCATATAAGAACCATGTGGCACACAATATCGATCAAGTCATGCAGATCCGACATTGTGGCAAAATTAAACACACATATGTATGACGTATCCAAATTTGGGCTCTGCCAGTTGAGCTTGCTAACCTGGAATTAGCATCAAATGCTATTCTAATCAATTGACCAGAAGCGGGTGATGAAAAAGGCTAAGATTTTGTACTTGGAACATGTTCTAATTCAGAAAATTCACAGGGGATGCTATCATCAGACTATCGAGAAAGCTTCACAGGACAAGAAGGTCCTATTATGTTCCTTCATGGACATACAAGGCATATTTGACAATACTATTTGACTCCATCAAAAGGGTAATCGTAGATAGAAATCTGTATCGTCAGATGAATTAAGATTATGTTGGAAAAATGCTGCATAAGAACTACCCTAACCGACGAATCCTCAATAATCAGAGCCAAGAGGCTGACTACAAGGCGAAATTTTAATACCGATTACGATTTTAAAGCACAGGAATACGTTAATGACATTGTCGTTCTTGTTAAAGCAATTTTAATCAGCTTTTACCCGAGCTTATGCAAACTGCCTTGAACATAGTCATTAGATGGTGCTAGAATATGGGGCTATCAATAAACACTTGTAAGATGGTTATTGCCGCTTTCACCAGGAAAAAGAGACTCCAATGCCCAGCTTCTAGATTAATTGGACTTTCACTAGAATATTACAAAAAAAAAAAAAAAAAAAAAAAAAATGAAAGCTTACCTCGGATCCCCACCTTAAAATGATAACCAACAAAGCTATGTAGGCATTCGGATCATGCCAAAGACTTTTCGGGAAAGGTGCGGCCTAAATACCAAAATGACTTTATGGATCTTTCAGGGCAAAGGCCTAGTGGCCAAAAAAAAGGATACAGACAACCAGAAAGAGGACCCTTGATAAAGTGCAAAGGATAGCCTGTTTAGACGCCACTTATGCCTGCACATTGTGTCCTCAGCGAGCACTTGAAGCCATTCTTAGCCACTTAGTCACTCTTCCTCTTTATCTAAAAGAATGTAGCTATTAGTTTGCTGCGAATGAAAAGGTCAGAAGATCTCATTTCTTCTGGAGTGGGATATCTTAAAATCGTCGAGTGGGCTCACAATATAGGCCTAAGCAGCAAATGATGTTAATTATTTATTATTACTTATTTTATATACAGTGTTACTTATCTCTAATACTCAAATCTAGTACATTTATTTTTATTTGTTTAAAACACCAAGGTAGTAAAAATATTGCATTCTTACGAAAATTGTGAAACGATATCCCGAAGTGACAGATACAATTTTGGAAAATTAATTTATGCAACTTAAATTTAGGTAAAGATTTTAACTGATTTAAAAAAAAATTGCTATATATCAACTTATTTGAAAGAAAATTTGTAGGAGAGTAAATTTCATATGGTATTAAATTTATTCGTAGTATGACTAGAAATTATGAATTAGAAAATAAGTTATAAGATAATAAAACTTTTACGTCGATTTCTTCGAATTGATGACGCGATCAGTTAGAACCCGAGAGTTCTAAGGTTGCGATTTATTTAGGTGATAGCAATTGGGTCTAAAGTGTAAAAATTACCTAAAGAATATGCTGAAAATACTTTCATTTAGGGATTCCATAATGGATCAATGTTAAGAAGAGACTCATTGATGATCTCTACAACGCCGGGCTCAAAACAAGCAAAACTACATACATGTTGGAGACTCAGGGAAACTGAGATAGTAGTAAATCAACTGGACTAATAAAAATACTCTATAGGACTAAAAAAAATCCCCTTTAATAATTAACTACCCAAAGAAATAATAGAGGCAATAATATATTTTTTTTCTGCTATGCTCCTTTTATCATCGAATCTGTTTACCTCAAATTACAACTTATAAAAAAATATATAAAATAAATTTAACTCGAGTATCCAAAATGAAATTGATATTAGTATATTTGTCAAACTATTTCTAACAAGCTAAAAAGCTATAGTTTTTTAGTATCAAAATGTAAAATTTAGCATAACATGTTCAGGTGAGCTCAAACCCAGACCCATTGGAAGTAATCAGACTATATTCATTACACAAACGATGCGTGATCTTAAATAGGACAAGGGGTTGACAAATTTCAAATAAACTGCAAGTATAATGTTGCGTTTCTTTTCTTGTTCTGAATGACTATATGAATTGACAGAACAATGTCATAATTTTGTTCTGTGCTCACAGACAAAGAACGAAACGGAACCATTCCAATTGTATTTGATTCCATTTGAGAAAAGCAAGTATAAATTACTACCTCGGCCAAATTCTAACAACAAATTTACGTATACAAATTAAAATCGTTCTACTTGAATTTGGGAAAAACTAAGAGGTGCATTCAGAGACATTCGGAGTCCGAAAAAATCGACGATTATATTTCCACCAACGCTATGAATTTGATTGAAACATTCCCAAAGTGTTATTTGAAGCTTTTAAGGGGAGGAATTACTTAAGAGCTTCTTAAAGCATTTTATTTAAGGTTGTATTAATTTTTTAATATTGTTAAAATAATTCTTCACGAATATAGACTACATCAATACCGATAAAATTGATAAAAGTAAGCGCGATATCGTTTGAGAAAATTTGCCAGATTCTATAGTAAAATTAGTGGAGATTTTGTAAAAATTAATTTCTCTGAACCCCAACTCTACAACACTCCGATTTCTTTGGAGATCTGTTGAGAGTTCTTAATCCTTTTATTTTTTAACAGAAAAATAGTTAGGAGTTTTTCAGTGGAGAAGATAGTGTAAAACTATCCAAATTAAAGAATACTAACTGGAGAGGGAGAGTTTATAGACTAAATATTTTAGCTAAATAAAATCTGACAATAGAGATATTGAAATTTTATATTGAAAAGGATGTGAGGTTAATTTTAAACTAGAACATATGTAGAGAAATTAAAAACTTCAAAAAGCTATGTTTACTGGCTTAAATTATTCTTTAACTATTTACTTACATTATCTGTATCGTCTGAACCTCGAACCACACCTTTTTCCAATAAAAATTGCATTTTTTTAAAAGCAAACCATTTTGAAACGTACATTTCTGTTTGACCTAGGTATAAAGTGATGAATAAAAGTTTTAATTTTCAAATGTTTTATGTTAAAAAAAAAAGAAAAATCCTACCATTTTCCGTCTGAAAACTTTTTCGACCTTTTGCCTTCTCTCTGCGAAACGATCCCAATAAACTATGCATTTTTGTCTTTGCTTCATGCATCTCTACATTTAAACTGTACGCAATCTTATACCAAGCTTGTGATTTATCAATTTTTGAAGAATATAAAGGATGTTTTGAATTCCATAAATAAGGATACTTTTTATATTCATCAATTAATTGAAGCGAGTTAAGAGTACTCCACTCCATGTTAGCTAGTACAAATTGTTAAACGTTAAGTTAATGCGCACACAACCGCCTACGAACAAAAACTCACCGAAACTGCCTTGCTTATAGTAAAACTCACTTAACAGCACACAAACACACATACATACGCACACAATTCCCCTGAATCGCTTTGATGCATGAATTTTGTACATACATACATATATATAATATGTATATTTACTCTGCACGCGATATACGATGCTCAGAATTTTTTAGCCACACATTTGAACGCGCATGCGGTGATATAGTGAAAATATATATTTTGTACCACACGCACACACGTATTTGACACGCTATGAGTAAAAAACAGTTCGAGCATAAATTCTGACTCATGTGAAGTCGCAAACGCGCATGATATTATAAGCCCACACGCACACATAAACTCGATTCACTCGATCATATTCTTTAAACAGAAACGTATAGGCAACGAAGTTAATCGTTCTGCGCACGTTTCCAGTGTACACAATTTACATGGAAGTATATGCGCGAATGTTTACAATTCTACGATGAGTAATGGAATTTATGCTTTTTTTTTTGTTGTTGTTTTGTCATTAGTGATAAAGTAAACATTTTTTTTTTATATATGTAGGTAGCAAATATGCGAATGAGTTTAATATGATTTGATAGCAAATTTATGATGGGTTGGAAGTTGTATGACAGTGTACGAAACAGATTAGGAGGTGTCGAGTGTAGCATTCGAAGCCAACTTAAGTTATCTGTGGCTGTGTCCAACCAAATATCTACAGAGATCTTTTAGCATAGTGGAAATACATGAAAAATTTGTGGTAAATAAAATAAATTTTCCCACGGTTTTAAGTTGAAGGTTTTTAAAATAGATTTTAATGTTTTTAAAATGGTGTCAATCTCTTAATTTACGTAATCGAAAAAGTATTTAAAAAATTATAAGAACTTCACTGCGTTGGTTTATTTAATGAAATTCAGAAGTTGATCAATGGTTTATGAACTGCAGGGGCCGGATTATATAACACGGAGGGAGCATTGGGAAATTTAATAAATGGGAGTTGTTTTGACAGTTAATTCTCCACTCTTTAAAAGAGTACATTATGATGGCATGCATTTTTGTCAGATAGGGTAAAGTAGTCTATTTTCGGCCACCCCCAGTTCGTGGACACACTGTTAAAAAAAAAGTCCTATGACGATTATGTTTGCCGCATAAGAACTCATTTCATGTTTAGTTTGCGTCCATCGAAACCTATCCTATATGCACACAAAATGGTTTTATCCACATGCTGCTATGGTATGAAAAATCAGTCAGTGATCTGTGGCAACAGTTCACATGCATGAGAGTTCTAGCATTTCTTTACCTAGACAAAGTATGGCAAATAGGTAAGTAATAATTAGTTTTAAATACTTAGGCTTTTATAGTATGTTTTTCTTGCAGTTATCAATTAATATTATAATATTAGGTAATATTAGTTCTTTTTTACGAATAATAAAAATTAAATTAAATTAAAAATTAAAGGGGCCCCATACAAAAAACCTGATTTTTTCGGCGTTTTTCATTCTTATTATTATCTGTCTGTCACCGGGCTGCATCTCATTAACCCTAACAGGTAAACAGTTGAAATTTTCACATAGTGTGTACTTCAATTCCGCTATAACACAAATAATAAAAATAAAATAAAAGTAAGAATTAAAGGGGGCCCCCATACAAGAAACGTGATTTTTTCGGCGTTTCTTCATCGTTTTATTCTCTTTCATTATTAATATCATAAGTAGGCATTTTTGTTTTTTTGTTTTTTCAAATGACAGCATTGTTATTATTTTTTCAAATGATAGCATTATTTTTCCACATGACGCCTACTTTTATCTGAAAAAATTAATAAAATGTACATAATGTTAAATTTTGTACGATGGTACGGAGCCCTTCGTGCGCGAGTCCGACTCGCACTTGGCCGTTTATTTTTTTATTAATTTAAAGAAATTTTTTGTCGGCCGGTATTTGGATAATAATTTTCAGTAAAATTTCATTCATGGCCGACTGTAGCCGGAGTTAGAAGCTATGTTTTTTTTCGCGGCCAGTTAGTGAAATTTGTATATAATTTCATAAATAGGAGCCCTAAAATTACGTCTAAAGGAAGGCGTAGGTGATTGTTATTAAGATTTTTTATCATCTTACTTAAAAATGTCACATTCATCTAAGAGAGGCTATACAGAGGAGGAAGCACTTAACAGAAGTTGATTTAGAAAAGTAGAGAAAAGAAAGTATCAATAAAATAAATCAGCCAAATTTGTATTTCTGCAGAAGGTGTTGCAAAATCTGGACTTTCAATTGTTCTCATAGAATCGGAAGAGGAAAAAATTGTTTGATGTACCAAATTGAAAAATGCAGCTTACCGTTTATTAAGGGCAAAAAGGAAAAACAATACAGGGGAGTAAAATGACTAAACACAGGTCGTTTTTTTCTTAAGCGGTTTGAATATATTTATGTGCTTTTGTCTTACATTTCTTGCCGAAGTAAATGAGTGGTGGCTTTCCTACTAAATAGCTGCTGTTATCCGGGAGCTGTGGAAAAAGGAGAACAACTTTTGAGTATAAAACTCAGTGAGATGCAGCAAACAATCCTATTTTAATCATACACCTAGATACATTCTATCATAACTTTTCTACATCAATCACACACACATATGCATTCAATCATATATTCGTTACATCCTTAGCGTTTTCCCTCAATAGACACAGAGCCTTCATGTGTACCGACAGGTTGGAGAGAGCGACTTACGCCGAACCGATGTTACCTGCGGACTCATAGTTTAAATGTATTTGCGACACACGCATAGTAAATGAAGTGCGATATACGCAGGGGCAGGCAGGAACTATGCGACTCACGCACTGATGGTGAGATGCGACGTACGCAGAACAGGAATTCGCTAATAGTGTGGTGCGACATACGCAGTACAGGAACTCGCTGATAGTGGGGTGCGACGTACGCAGTTCAGGCACTCGATTCTTTCGTTAATCACACACACACACACAACCTAACTATCCTTGGCTACTCATTACAATTTAGAATAGCGGAACTACCTGCCTAACCTTCAATCTACTATATAATTTAATATAAAATGTGTTTGTCTCTCACCCAATGATGTATATTCGGACTTCACACGATTATATGCACGCGACTTCTCATTTCTCACTCACTGCACAGCCTGATTAAGTGTATGCTCACTCAAAACTTTGCGCAATCTAATCCCTACGCTTCTCAACATCACATCCGCAACAGTGCCTACCAAACTAAGTAGATACTTAATTTACAGACTTACCAAATATTCCTAACACGTTTAGCTCTAAAAACTTAGTTGATATTATCCAGCAAATTGAAAATGTAATGTAATGATCAAAGAAAAACACCTTTCAACGGAGGTCGACCGGGTAAAATACGGTTATCGTTATTTTTGAAAAAAAAAAAAAAAACATCCTACGATTCCTTTTTTTTACACCAAAAGATATCACTAAATTAAGTCAATAACTGGGTGATAGAAGGAAAAATGAAAAGCTAGTTATTCGCTTTGTCGATGGACACAAATCCCATATAATATTAGAGTAGTTATTGTAGCAAATTGGGAAAAGCAACCAACATATAAAGCTCTAGCATATAACATTTTGCCCACTTTTGGAGATTGCTTTGGACACAAGAAGCTTTTGATTGTGGACTGCTTCCATTAAACCCAGGTGCTGTCAATTATCTAATAGCATTTCTGAAAATTTACCGTGTAAAATATTGGATATAGTAATTGAAGCCAATAGCGAAGTAAGAAAGCAGTTACAAAACTAGGGGTCTTGTCAGCTACTATAATTCGCATTTAAACAAGTAAAAGAACTAGAATTGGTCTAAATCCAATTCTTATGACACCCTAGATGACTACTTGTATGTAATTTCGTATGGTCAGCTATCTGTGAAAGTTTGATTTTTAAAGTGGTTTTTCGTACATATATCTATAACGGTTCGTCGGACGGAAAATATTATAATAACCAATTTTATAGTATTTTATATTCTAAAGAACTTTTCAGTATATTAAAACCGTCTAGAACTGATCGTTTTCACATTATACGTAAAAATCCTAAATTTTTATATTGGAACACCAACACCATCGGGACACCCCGATTTAGTGCTTTTTTGAAATAATATGTTGAGGCGTTCTCAGAAAGTGTTCAAATATGTAGTGAAATCTTTGTATGGCAACTCTACGAAGGAGTTATCTGATGTTTTCCATTTTGGAACGTGAATTTACTTTTTTTTTTTTTTTAAAGCCCATGTGCAAAATTTCAGATCTCAAGGTACACGCGTTCTTGAGTTATCGTGAGGACGGACAGACGGACGAACATGCAAAAATCAAAATAACTTTTAATGTTATGCGTAGGTGTCCAATAAATTTTGCTATAACATCATTATTTTTAGGTGCTATAAACGGAATGACAAACTTAGTATAAGCACACTATGATTTCATCTAGGGTATACAAAGAAAAGGAAATGAAATTTTTGACAGTATACATGAATGTAAATCAATTTCAATGACTATGATAATGCCATAAATTAGCTGATGATGATTAGCTGATTTTAGTGACTATTATGTAGCAAAAGATAGATACTAATTAATGATTCTCCTTCCTTACCAGTAGACAACTCGTTCATTTAACAGCTTCGAACGATCAGGTATCCCAATAAAAGATATTAATACTGATGTAGGATTAAATTATATAATTTATTATGTAAACAGCCAAAAAGTATAAGTAAATTTATTGAATATAAGTAAAAATTTTCTTAAACACGTTTAATATAAGTGAAGGAAGGTTCAACTGTATTGTAAAATCTGAAAATCCAAGAAATGATATGCGAGGCCGTAAGAGTGGGTCATCCAGAAGAATTTCTGAAGAAGGAAAACAATCTGTTTATAATCATAATCACAATCCTAACAGGAAATTTTTACAGCCGGATCTAAACATAAAGAAGATGTTTCACCTATACCTGCTTAAATGTAGAAAAAAATAATACTAGAGTTGTTAATGAATGGACTTAGAGGGAAATTTTTAAGGAAGACTTTAATTTATATTTTCACCAGACGCGGAAAGATACTTGCCAAAAATGTGATGTTTTAACTATTAGAATTAAGACATCGAATACTGACGAAGAATTAATAAATCTTATAAACGAATACGATGCTCATTTCAGACAGGCAAATTTGGTAAGAGTATCATTAAAAAACGACAAAAATTTGGCAATCTTTCGGCTTACAAAAAGCACTGCCCTACCCAAAACTAACTACTTCAGTTGCATATTACAAGAGTAATTTGTGCATATTAAATCTGGGTTTTCACAACTTTCATATTTCTATGATGATAATGTTCACATATACATTAGTCTAGCATAAAACTATCGCATCCAGAGGTTCACAGGAAGTAGCCATCATATATCCTGACGCATCTAAAAACTCTTAGGAACGAAAAGCATATTATAGCTTACAGCGATATGTGTTCAGAACAAAACAGGAATATTAAAATAGCTGTGACATGGTTAAAAATTGACCAATCTATCGAAAATAATGTAGATATCATTGATCATAAGTATCTGCTATCAGGGCATTCATATCTACCTAATGATATGAGATTTCGGAGTTGTAGAGATTGCGTTAAGGAAAGCAATTTATTGTTTATCCACCAGGAATTTTACGAAGTCATAAAAAATTGTTAAAAGAATAAGTTCATTCTAAATTAAACGATAAGTGAAGAGTTCATTTCAAGTAAGGCTCTAGAAAACGTGATTTTTAAATTCCTAAAATATACTGACGGCGAAAGAGTAAATTGATTTTAAAATATGTTGGATGAAATTTTTGAGAAGCCTTCCATATAAATTATTCTACAAAACGATCATGAACGAGAATGCACCATTAAAAACAATAGATTTATCACCGCAACGGCGAAGACCGAAAAACTTTAATAATGTCAAGTTGGCACCACTATACAAAAAAAAAAAATAAGACCACTCCCAAATCTAAAATATATACAAGGACTTAATGGATTTAATACAATTATATACCACCAACACACCATAGATATTTTAAATCCCTCCCGCACACATAAACTGGAAAAGATAAAACAATATTAATTTTAATACACAAATTATTTAACAAAGACTAAAAGTTGAATATTTTTTTTTTTTATAACATAAGTACGAGGAAAATTTACTTTACATATGGACTTGTGCTATCTTAAGAATTGAAAACATCATTTCATTGATTTTGAAAGTTTCATTAGTCCATTTATACCCATCAAGAACATATTATTTCTTAAATAATGTTAATTATGCTAATTGGGATGATAAATTTGACACCCTTAGAAACCCAAACATATTATTTTACTATATTATCTGTTACCCATATTTTTAAATTTAATCTAACGCAAGCCCTTCAATATCTCGAGTCGAACATAAATGGAATTACACCACTTTCAAAATGAACGGCTCACTTATTTACAATTCTGTATTTTGGCATCAAAGAATTATTAAATGCTGGCCAAATACGCCTTTGTATCACTCAACACTAATACAGATGCACAAATGAATTTAAAATTACGAAAATTTATTGTTTTTTATCAGACGTATAAAGCTTCGGAAAAAAAAGGTCATTAATCAAGTACAAAAAAGTAATAAAAATATAAAGAAAGAAAGGTATTTCGACGACTTAATTCCCTTTTTTATGGCAAATAAAAAAAATGGAAATATTACAAAGGAACTAAACCACTTTATTATGCCGATTACATTATCTAAAATTTTTTGAACATGAATAAAACAACCTCCTAGGGCCCATCACTTTTTGGATTGTTAAAATCTCGCCCTATTTATTTTCGACCATCTGTCGAATTTTAATGTATTTAATGTGAGATTCCTTTTTTTGTTTTTTTTTACACTGCTTTATAACAAATAGTAGTATGAGAAAGCAGTTTTGATTTTATTACAGCAGAAATTATTCTCTGAAGCAATCAAGATGGCCAGAAAAATCAAAAATTAATTCCATCTACCTTATAAAACATAAAAGCTGTTGTCTTGGCCGAAAAACGAAAACCGAAAAAGTGTAATAACTCAGTTGAAAATTGTAGTTTCTTGCTTCAAAATATTTATTAAATAAATATAAAAAAAAGGACATAAGCAATTAATTTTGTTAGTAAAAACCTAAAAATTTCGTGAGCACTCAAAAAAGTGCGAATTTTTCGGAAGAAAAACCAAAAATTAAAATTACATCGCTTAAATAAGTATATTAAAATATTCGGCAGGAGGATGATTCCGAAATCGAAATTTTATTTAATACTTAAAAAAGGAGGGAACGGGGGCGCAAAAAGTTATTAAATATTCATCCAGGTGCTAGGGATCTTAATTACGAGACATAGATGGGAACAGTACCTGCAATCAATTAACATTTGAAATTATTCAAATTAACATCTGCACGCTTTATTTAAAAATTGTTATTAACTCATCCAAAAAATATTCACTTTTATTCAAAATTAGCGCGTGATATAGTGACAAAAATTATCATTTTCCTTAAAATAAGTGTCACACGCACATTTTTAAAATCAATAAAAATAGTTTTACTATTTCTCTGTACAGGAAATATGTACTTTCAAAATCATTCAGTCTTTTCGATAAATTTCATGTCATAGTCACACAAATATAAGCAAAAATTCAAATTCGATATAACACAAAAGAAATTGAAAGTGAATGAATAACTGAAAATTGAAACACACTTTTTACGATTATTTAATAGTTCTACAAAATCTACACCGTCGCCGTCGTTGTCGTCCCGTATCGTCGTATGTATGATGTAATAGAGTAAACACGACTCTTATGTAACTACATAGAACACTAACTTCAAGGAGTGCTCACTTAAAATCGCAGGCCATTCTCTACCATTCTCGAAATGTAATCAACTTCTTTACTTCGAAGTTTGTAATTTATTGGGCAATAAAATTCGAAAAATTGAAAATATCCTGGAAAAAAGTGATTTGATACCTACTCCCCTACAGGACTAGGGTGACACACAAGTACGAAAGCAATTGTATTTTATTTATTTTTCTGATATCGCAAACGTGCGTGGAGTAGAGTAAATTTTACGACAACTCCCCCTGCCCCCTTAAAAAAAAAATATATTCAAGACGAAACCTCGGGACCCATAATTAACATCAAATTGTAAATTGGACAGTAAAAGCTTAATCGAGCGCTTTTATGACTTTACGCATTTAGACAAAAGGGGGGCCAATGGTGCCCAATAAAACCAAGCATTGGAATAATCTAAACTGTACAGATACCGACTACTACTAAATGCGAGAGCATAAGAAGAATATAAAAAAATGAGTGAAAAAAGGAAAAAAATGAACAAAAATGGATTTTTTTTTTTTAGATAGATAAATAGAGACAGAGAGCTCTCTGCATTTTGAGGTTAGAGTCGTCATCATTATAGCTATTTTACCGGCATGATCAACTTTTACGATCACTTAATTTTATAATTTTTAATTTTTTCTTCTTCTTTTTTTTTTGTGTAAGTTTGTTTTTTTTTTTAATGTAAGTGGTTTTGGTGCTATGAACATTACTCCAGTGCACAATGATAATGATGATGATGATAGGTAAAATAGATAAATTTTTAATTAAAGTCGTTTATCAGATAATGGTGGAAAGCACGTTTCCTCATTTCATTGAGGGTAATGTACACTTTATCTTAATTCCAGAGATATTAGATATAATGTTCCCTAAAGATGAAATTGCGTGACAACTTACTATTTTGTTTGTTTGTTTGCTTGCTATTGTGTGGTTTTTTGCTTTTTTTTTTTTTGCATTATTATTATTATTAGCAAGCGTTGAGTAAATCAGTAGGTACCAGATTCGTGATTTAAGTTTTGAAATTATTTTTTTTTAATTAACTAGTTTTTGAGATTTATCAAATAATTTCGTTATAATTGCGAATTTGCCTTTGGATAATAAAATGCAAATTTCTTTTTAGATTATTTTAGATAGAGTAAAATGGGGAAATGAAAATTTATAATACATATTAAATTTGTTTGTTTTCTTCGTAGCACAAGGTGTGTGGTCATAGCTAATTATAATCAAGGTAACTATCTTGAAACTCTTCTTATTGCAAATAGTTAATAAAAAATACGTTGTAATTAATTTATGTGCTTTTGACGAATATTCGATACTCGGCTTACTCATAATATTTTTAATATTCGGCCGAGTTATAAGATATTGTCGTAGCCAATTATAGTCTAGGTAACTATCTTGCAACTCTTCTTATTGGGAATATCTAATAAAATATTTTGACATTAATTTATATGCTTTCAACGAATATTCGATATTCGGCTTACCCGCAAAACATTTATACTATTCGGCAGAGTGGCTTTTTTTTTTCATTAATTTGAATAAAGTAAATTGAATTGAAACTTTTCTGTATCACACGTAATAAATTATCATCATTATAATATAATTGACAAATGTGATAAATAGTCCTGTAAAAATATCACTCTTCCGACATATTAAAAAAGTAGTCGTTTTGAATACAGCTTGCTAGCAGGCGCGAACAAGTATCTTAGAACAATTTCTGTCAGACGTTAGGAACTTTTTTTTTAACTGGCGTAACATTTTACTGCAATATGTTATAGCAATCTTTAAAAAAAAAATGCATGAGATTTCTGGCTTGGTCGGTTCAATTATCTTCTTTTTAAACTTGTGTGGCACGTCGGGAGGCTTACAAACCGCTGCTAAGGATGAAGGGTAGTGGGTGGGTTAACTGCGACTAACTTAAGGCCTGAATTACAATTACAACTGATCAGTCGACTACGACTTTGCCCAAATGGAAAGCAAAAAACTCCTAACTCCCTGGCAATCGGGCTTCCGTGCTTTCCATAGTTGTGAAACCGCTCTCTTAAAGGTCACCAGTGACATTCGTAAATTTTTAGATAGCAATGATCTTGCAGTGTTGACCCTACTGGATTTTTCAAAAGCTTTTGACAGAGTCAGTCATCCTAAGTTACTGACAAAATTAGCTTCACAATTCAATTTTTCTACGTCGGCCATTTCTTTAATAGCTGATTTTTTGGCAAATAGATCCCAACAGGTGATTGCTGATGAACGTCTCTCTTTACATTGCGGAGTACTCCAAGGATCTATTCTTGGACCACTATTGTTTAGTCTGTACATTAACGATCTTCCTAATGTCATCCAGGACTGTAACATCCATTTGTACGCAGACGATGTACAACTATACCTAAATAGGCCGATTGGTCTAATGGAAGACTGTGTAGACCGCCTCAACTCTGACTTGGAGCGAGTATCAAGATGGGCGTCCGAAAATCAGCTTATATTAAATCCCACTAAATCCCAATCAATGGTTTTTTTATAGACAACAGCTTGATATAAGCGAGTTGCCTCCGGTCATTCTTGATGGAGTTACCCTGCCTTTTGTGAATACAGTTAAAAATCTCGGCTTTACTCTGAACACCTCAATGAGCTATTGTGACCATGTAAATGGAATAATTCGTAATGTCTATGGTGGCCTTCGGAGACTGTGGTTATCAGCTAGTATACTAACAGAGCCCTTACGTTTAAAATTAGTTAAAACGCTCTTATTGCCATATTTTATTGGGTCTTGTCTAATTTTCCCCCGTTTAGATTCTTCTTGCGCTAGAAAATTGGAAGTTGCTTTTAATGATTGCACGAGATTTGTCTTTGGGCTGAAACGATTTGATCACATTTCTCCGTTTCGATTGCATATTCTTGGATGTTCTTTAAACACTTTTCTTGTTCGAAGGCAGTTAATTTTTCTTCATAGAATTACATATCGAAACCGTGTACCTTCTTACTTAAATGACGAGTTAGTTTTCCTGGGTTCATCTAGAAATGTTAGTATTTTAATTCCGCGATATAGATATTCCATAATGGAGAACTCTTACTTTGTTCGAGCAATACGTTTGTGGAATTCACTTCCTGCCAACTTTCAAAGATCCAGCGCGTTGGGGACTTTCAGGGAACTTTTATACCAATACTCTTCTATTAACAACTTATGATTGCATAACTTTTTTATTTTTGCACTCACTCAGAGATCTTAATTTTTAAATTCTTTTTTTTTTTTGTTTTTTTGTTTTTCTTCTTTGCTTTTTTTTTTCTTTAATCAATACAACTATGTTATTTTAATTGCTATTATTGAATTTATATACTTCATTCTGAATTCTGCTATTATTCTTGTTTAATTTTTATTATATTATTGTTTCAATTAATTCTTTTATTCTTAATCTTCTAACTTTTTAGCTTTATTTAATTTCATTTTGTTTTTCTCTTAAGTTCATTCATTAGGTTTTCATTTTCAAATATTATACATTCAGTATCAGTCGGTGCAGGTAAAAGATTTTGTAAGTCTTATTGTAGCATTTGCCAGCAAATAAAAATTGAATTGAATTGAATTGAAATGGTAAATGCATGTGGCAAGATACAATTGCAACTTCGACTTCGACTGGGACTCTGACTGAAATTAAACTTTACTCAAAGTGCAAAGTTGGTGTTCGCTGCGGCCAACTTCAGTTCCAGCACAGAAGTCGGGACTTCTGGTTTGTTCAAGTAGTTGAAGCTTTATTTAATTACAAATTTCACCTCAGCGTCGACTTCAACTTAAAATCAAGTCACAGTCAACAGATCAATCGGAATTGTAATTCACGCTTAATGTTAGTTAGTTCTTGCAATTTACAATTACAAAAACTATAAATGCTACAAATAGGGAATGTTTGTTTCACACCTTTTTTTCTCCAGCTTATACTTAGTTGAAAGGCACGGCCTTGTGGGTGTATCGTGTGTGCGGGAGTGTTTGTGTGCATTTGGGTGTTTGTGTATGTATGTGGTGTGTCATTTAACAATTTACCTGCTGGATGCACATGTGCACAAAATTGTCTTGGATAGTATCATCAGCATCTTTAATTGTATAGTATCAGCAAAGTGGTCAACTTATCCAAACTTTGGACGGACATACTGTAACCACAGCCAAAGAAATAATCAAAATTCAACCGAAATACCGACTTTTACTATAAAATATAGTGTTTTTCCACACGGCGTCTAGTCCCACAAGATGCTTTTCACACATCTCTCTTAGCTTAAGTCGTTTCTCCTTCATCAAATTTTCTTCTTCCTTCCGTTATCGATTCCGCATTTCTTTTCTCTCAACAGCTATATGGCAGTTTTTAGGGTTAATCCCAATAGATGACCATACAGTGGTAGACATTCGTATGAGCGCACTACATTTTTTGACATATTTCTTGAAATAAAAAAAAAAATCAATACTTTTGTAAGAAATGATTTGAATTCATTTTTGGCAAAATATTTTTCTTATTGTCTATTTAAAAAAACAAAATTCCAATTTATGGTTTGACATTCGTATGAACGCACTTGTCACTTTTAAATAAAACAAATTAATTAATTCATATTTTTGGCACTTTTTTTCATTTAATTCTTAGTGTGGCCTCCTTTACTTTGAATGACACTAAATATTCAGTTGGGCATTGAATTTGTCAGATTATTTAGAATATCCGGGCCAATTTCGGACCAGCACGTGCGAATGGCTGTTTTTAAGGCATTTACGTTATCAAACTGACGTCCATTTGCATACACCTTGCCAGCGAGAATCCCCCAAAGGTTGTCAATAGGATTACAGTCAGGACTACAAGCGGGCCAGTCAAGCGTACGAATATTTTTATCAGAAAGCCAATCCTTGGTTTGCCTCGAAGCATGAATGGATGCATTATCCTTCTGGAAAACTACATCTTCCTCGTCGCAGCTATCCAGATGACTGATTAAAGCGTCTTCCAAGAGATCTGTGTACATTTGGGGAGTTCATTCGAGTAGTTATAAAACAGATTGGAAGCTTTTTTTTGCAGGCAAATGCACCCAAACCATAACGCTTCCACCGCCAAAATTACGCTTCGATCTGACCACGTCGTGTTTTTTCAAATTATGCCAGTAGGTAGATGATGTTTGTATACTTTCGGCACTATAATATCTTCATAACGTCATATCAATGACTCAAGAAAAATAAAATTGCTGTCCTTTTTCAACATACAGCTCTCAAATGTGTCCATTGTTCATTGTAAATAACGGCATGTATTTTTTTTTGCTTTTGTTTGTTATATCAATTTCCCATAAATTTAGTATTCTTTGTAATCGTCCAATATTCTGTATGTTGTCCTTGGACAAATTCATTATATTTAAAATTGTGCACTTTACATTAAAATCAGCGCATTGAATTGATATGCGTATTTCTGATATTATTCTTTCTTAACTTATTCACGTCACAGATAGTTTGTTCCCTTGGTAACTGAAAACAATTCTTTTAAAAAAATATCGCGTAATTCCGTATGACCTCCTTAACCGTCACAAATAGAACATTAGTGTAATAGTAGAGACTCTGGGCTTTCAATATTTTGTAACAAAAATGTATATTAGTGGGGTTATTTAAAAAAAAAAAATAACCGAACAAAAATTTAAAAACTGAAATTTTTAGTACGGTGCCGGTTTAACATTCGCAGGAAAGACCTTAACGCATACAACGCCGTCTTAAAATAGACTGTATTCCCTGTACTTTAAAAAATGTTTAATGAAAAAAGAGCATATTTTACTAATCACCCTTTAACTCGGTAGGGTGACATTTTGCTCCCCCCCCCCTTGCTGTACAGGTTTTTACTTATCTGGACGAGAGGAATAATTTGGAAAAATGTAGTCATAGTCATATTAGTCTGGGACACCCTGAGTAAAACAGATTAAATAATTCAATTTATCAAAGAATTTAAAAATAAACAACAAACAAGTATAAAAACTAGACTCGGTGTAAGACTTACTCTTATGATACCCTAGGGCCTAGACGAATACCCGTATGTAATTGCCTGATCAATGGTCGCCCATCAGTGCAAGTTTAATCGTTGAAGTGGTTTTTCACATACAGGGTGTTTCATAATTGGTGCACATAACTCAAGGGCTTGATAGCTGAGGTGGAGAAAAACAAAAAAATTACATGGTGAAGGGGTGGGAGGGGGCTCTGGGGTTTAAGATATTTAGTACATCCTCTACTTTACACCCTATAACATTCTGGATATACACCCTATAAAGGTGGGAGTTATCTCAGATAGTAGCAAAGCAATGAATGCCAATCAGCCTTCCTGTTATTTTCCGTCGAATTTGAAGGACGTCAAAGTCGAAAAATTGAAAGAAAATTCCTAATTTTTCAAATTTTAACGATGTACCCGCCAAAATGCATTATAGCTATACAGGTTTTTTACAAGACTTAGAAACCTAGGAATGTTACCTTTAATTTGATTTACCTGCCTAAATACAACCGTTTTTGAGATATTCCTGTTTCTATGATTCATAATTTCATTAATTTTGCGTAGAATTGCATAATAGTAGGCGCGATTAACATCGTCTCATAGAAACAGGAATATCTCAAAAGAAGTTGCATTTAGGTAGGTAACATTCTGCGGAGTCTAAATCTTGTAAGAAAACTGTACAGTTATCATGCATTTTGGCCGGAAAATCGTTAAAATTTGAAAAAATTCGGAATTTTTTTCCCAAATTTTTGACTTTTACATTCTACAACTTCTGACGAAAGGTGACAGAAAGACTAATTGCAACATTCATTGGAAACCTGAGACGGTGTGCTTTTATCTGAGATGAATCCCACATTGACAGGGTGTTAATCTGGAAAGTTACAGGGTGTAAAGAAGTACTAAACTGCTTCTCCCCCCCCCCCCCCCACCTACCGTATAATTTTTTGCCTGCCTCCACCTCAGCTATCAAACCCCTTGAGTTATGTACACCAATCATGAAACACCCTGTATATTTCTAGAACGATTCGTCGGACAGTAAAAATTATTAAAACCTATTACTAGGATTTCATGTTCTGAAGAACTTGTTAGTATAATAAAAACGTCTAGGTTTGATCGTTTTCATAGGAAACATGAAAAACCTAAATTTTTATGTGGCAACACCAAGAATTGATTGTCCAATTTTGCCAATTTTCGAAACGGTATTTACTATTTTTATGAAAGCGCTGTGTACAAAATTTCAGCTCTCTAAGTACACGCGTTCTAGAGTTATGGTGCACACGGACGGACAGACGGACGTGCAAAAATCAAAATAGCTTTTAATATTATGCGTAGGTCTTCAATAAATTTTGCTCTATCATAATAATATCTATGCATTATAAATGGAATTACAAACTTTGTATACCTACCCTATAAAATTGATCTATGGTATAAAAATCATCGCATAAAAAAACTCCTCCTATAACTTTTTTTTACATACCTTTAGAACTTCATAAGTTTTCTTTGGGACACTTCCATCCATAAATTGTTCCATCAACTCAAATGCAAACCATCTCGGAGTGTAAACTGTCTCATTGGAATTGGATTGCGAATTCGCACCTTTCCCCTTGGAATCAAGTACTTTCACCATTTCTCGATTGTATTGTGAGCGCAATCGATTTATTTTCGAGTCAACTTCCTCCCATGGTAAATTCAACTGTTTCCCCATTTCTTTATACGATGCCTTTCGCTTATTTCTATCTCTATAGGCTTTGTGATTTTGATCCCATAGCAAGGGATATTTTTTGTACAAATTAATTAATTCAAGAACTTTAGAAGTACTCCACTCCATTTTGTTTTAATACACTCGCAGAAATAAATCTTAACCGTATAAAATAACGTTCGTCTTGCAAAAAAAATAATGTGGTGAAATTAAGAAATAATTCTCTTCCCGATTAAATTTCACGTCAACAACGCTCAAAATATTTGCGTTAACTATTTTTATGTAAAGTATGTATATGTTGGCAGAACACAACACAATTGTATGACGCGCAAGTGCGATAGCTTCATGTTCACACACAAACGAGAATAGAACTCTCCTAATAGCTAGCCATTCTGGTATTATGTTCATGCACATTTCTCTCCATAATTTTTATTTCATACAACTACGTGTACGTGTACGCCGAATTCTATACGGTTGCTCCATGAAAACACCAACACGTAGAACTTGCATTGAGAGACTATAGGAGACTTGCGAGTTGAGATTGTAAACTTATCTCTGAACCTGAGCTTGCCTCCACCAAAGCACGTAAACATTTTGTACGTGATTCAGCTCTAAAAGAAACTCAAATGTGTGTGATAGAAATGTGGCCTGGCGGCAATGGCATCGAATATCGCATGACAGAATGAAGTTTCATTGCTGAGAGTTTTCTGCGCGCTTTTTTTTTTTTTTGCTGTTTTATTCTGTAAATAAACAAACTTTCGTGGAAGAGTTTTAATTACTTCACAGTTTTGTGGGTGGTAATTATTAGTTTCTGCCAGAAGGAGTGAAACGAAAAAAGAAGAAATTATTTATACGACCCCGGACGTCATACCTACTTCTGTTACTTGAGAACACGCAACTTGTGGTGGGATTTGGAAGAGACTCTCACACGTGTGTATACAGCAACAGTAAAACTGCTATGCCGTGTTGAGGTTTTTAATTTGTTCACGTGCTTAGGTCTGTTTAAATTAAATTTCATGCACAAGATAAGGAAAAAGATTTTTTTATTTTTTATGTTAAGCTAAACGAGTGAAATCTGTATGATTTTAATTCGAAGTGCATTATAGGTAGGTAGGTAGGTGGTGGTGGTAGCTACATGAGAGTGTGAATATGTTAATTGGGTTGAATTATAAAAAAGGTACAGGAGCGGGAGTATACTCCAGCAATTGAAACTGGACAAATGTAGTGTTCTCCAGGCTGTGAGTTTTAATAACAATCCACCAAGCGTTACAGCTGGTATCTAAATGTAGAGAGTCGTCAAGTCAAGTCAAGTCAAGTCAAGTGAGTTTTTTCCTCTTAGGATTGTCCTAGTTTCCCTCGATGTTCTCATTTATGGTCCTCATTGGTCCTTTTAGCTGGATTAGATTAACAACGCCGGCGTGGATGTAGTCGTCGTCATCGTCAAACGTCGAACAAATCGCCGGGTAAGTTACATTAAACATCTGCAAGGTACAGGGTTTTCCAATAAGAGGTGTTATTTTGATATTCAAAGAAAAATGCCATTTTTTGAGATAAATGATCGGATATTTATTTCATTATAAAGAGGAAGGTATGCCGTTAATAATGGAAAATAACATCAGCCAAATGACCACCACGACCACGTCTTCAGGACCATATCCTTTTCATGAAATTTTCCATAACCAAATCGCAAAGTGGCTGCCCTATGTCCTCGATAGCCTCATGAATTCCATCTTTGAGGTCTTGAATCGACGCTGGGCTGTTGGCGTAGACCTTCTCTTTCACGTGGCCCCAAAGGAAGAAGTCGCAAGGTGTTAAGTCACAAGATCTCGGTGGCCAATTGTGATCACCTCTTCGAGAGATAACACGGTCCGGAAACTTTTCCCGTAAAAGATCAATGGTTTCGTTGCTTGTATGGCACGTAGCGCCGTCTTGTTGAAAGTAAACGTTGTCCAGATCAATACCATCCAATTCCGGCCATAAAAAATCATTAATCATCTGTCGATATCGCAATCCATTCACCGTAATTGTTGCTCCAGCCTCATTTTCGAAAAAGTAAGGTCCAATGACCCCGCGGGACCATAAACCGCACCAAACAGTCACACGTTGAGGATAGAGAGGCTTTTCAACAATAACTCTTGGGTTTTTCGAGCCCCAGATGCGACAATTTTGCTTGTTGACGAAGCCATCGAGGTGGAAATGGGCGTCATCACTCAAGATGAGTTTTCGATGGAATTCCGGATCATTTTCATGCATTTCAAGGACCCAATCAGCAAAGACTCGACGTTGTTGATGATCGGCCGGCTTGAGTTCTTGTGTTAACTGAACTTTATAAGCCTTAAGACCCAAATCTTTATGCAAAATACGGTGTAATGACGTTTGTGGAATGCCTAATTCCAAAGAACGACGAGGAATGGACAAACCTGGGTTTTCTTCAACACTTTCGGCTACAGCAGCAATATTCTCGGCTGTTCTTGAGCGACGTGCACGGGTTTTATTCTTCACATCACTAACTTGTCCCGACAGCTCGAATTTTTCTACCAATTTCTGTATTGCGGTCCGACAAGGTGCTTCACGACGACCCAAAAATGTTCGAGTTTTATGAACCGTCTCTGCTACATTTTCACCATTTTTATAGTGAATTTTAATAATTTCAGTGCGTTGTTGAATCGTGTATCGTCCCATTTTTATTAATGGCGTGGTTTCTACTTGTCAAATGTAAAAAAATGACAGCTCCAAAAGTGACATCTACCGAAATAGCGGGCTAATTAAAATAACACCTCTTATAGGAAAATCCTTCAGTTTCCCTTGATGATCTCTTTATCGTTTATGGTCCTCATTGGTCCTTTTAGCTAGATTACATTAACAACGCAGGCGTGGATGTAGTCGTCGTCATCGTCAAACGTCGAACAAAACGCCGGGTAAGTTACATTGAACATCTGCAAGGTATATACAGAATGCAAGGTATTCCCATTAAAATTTTGGCACATGTTCTGTGACGTAATTTCGTGACTAATATGTACGCATTTCTATAGGAAAGGCGGAGAGTACAGAGAGTATTGTGTTCTCTGGGCGGCAGCGCCATACATTAAATTTGCCGGATTGAAATAAAATTGTTGAATAATAATAAATAAATTATTTTTTTTCCCCGTAAATCCTCATTTTTATAACTAGTTTTCCTTTACTGGTATATAAAATCATCTATTTGCAGAAAATCAAATATCATTTTATTTTGTCAGGTTTTTTAATAATAGATTTAGATCTTAAATATTGGCGGCAGTGGAGGATTAGGGATGGGTCGGCGTCGCCCACATTGACGACGACGCCGACGTGATTAATGTAATGTATTTCATACTTGCAGTAGTACTGTCTCAAGATATTTTTGACATTAAAACGGTGACCACGCCGGCGTTGGCGTTCTTAATGTAATTCAGCCTTTTGGGCTCATTTCTAGCCCTCGATTCGGTTTAATGTCATATCTTGTCCTCTTATTGACAGTTGTCCTTTAGTCTTTTTTGTAACTTTCCGTTTTGTTGTCGGCTTTTCATATACCGATGTTGCTCCATATTAGCCGTAATTCATATCATTCCCCTTTTGAAGTTAGCTGTTAATGGGAGGGCGCGGAAGGAGATAGATATGATAAAATGTGGATTGTTTGGAGAGTTTAGTAAGCGATGGCTCTTCTAAAGAATTGGTCTCCTTCAGGGACACTCTCTGAGTAATCGTGGCTAAACTGAGACTGTAGTACCTAATCATCTTTGTGGTCGTAGAAACTTATTTTTGCATCATGGATTTCTAGTCTCGGACTTTAGACAGACTAGGAGTGAGAGGTATGTAAAGTTTTCCGGTATGAGTGTATGCGGTAGGTTCTTTATAAGTGAGCTTAGTCTGTTTAGGGATTTTATTGACTTGCTGGCGCGCAAGCTCGAACAAGTACTCTTTTATTGCAGTGACATGGGCTGTTTGGAAAGAGTTGGCTCTTCAACGGCGCCCTGTGCATGCTCTTAGAATTTTCGTTTGGAGTATGCTAAGGCTTCGCATGGCAGTGTGAGAGGTGTTGCGCCATATAGGGAGACAATACTGGCCTAATTAGTTGCTTTTAAAGTAACAATATTGTTTTCGTGAAGAGTTCGTCCCAGAAATGTATTATAGGGCTGAGTAAAATGTAAGCTTAATTAGCTTTGCTAATGCCTGCATTGTTGAGAGATTGTATAGAGTCGGATCTCGACATCTGCATATATATCTACTTACATTAAGTCGGAAAAAAACTCTTTTACAAGCGAAAAATCGTTGCAAAAGAAGTTTCTATTCAATAGAGGGGGTTTCGTATCAACAGAAACCGTTTACTCATCAGTGCGGCTTGGTTCCTGCCTGTCGTATACGTCACAGTGAACAGCAACGTTGACCTCAAATATGCACTTAAAATAATTTTTAAGTGTGAATTAAATATGAGGCGAAATATCACTTATTTTCTTGAATGTCTAGCAAGATTAGCCCTACGCTAGATTTGCATTTCATAAAGAGAGGATTTGGCAGCAAACTCGGTCAATTTCATATTGACTACTTTCGCTATGAATTTATTTCGCAGCAAAACTCCCGATGACCATTAAGGCGTTGGAAACTATGATGGTAAAAGCAAAATTCGACGCAGCTATGCGAAGAGATTTTCATACAGCATTATTTGGCTATATGTTGAGTACCTAGGCATAGAAATATCGAGGGCAATGAGATAGGAGACGAGCTAAGAAAAAAGGTTTGTGAAATGGATAACTTTGTGAGAATCCTAATCGAAGCCCTGTTAAGCGACATCATTAATAAAGGTACTATAAGGCTTATCATCGTTGGGTCAGCCGAGACACTTGCTGTATTGTGAAGCAATTATAGTTTGTATAAAATAAAAACAATGGAGGTCCTTATGTGGAACAGAACGGACACCAAGAAAATAATATTGGTAATAACATGCCATTAAGTCACAAATTATGCGAATCCTTCATAAGCAGGATAATATGAATGTGGAACTTTTTACCATCCTCTTTTTATATTTTAAAGCATCTACGTTTAACATTTCAAAAATAATCAAAAGTAAGTATGTCGATATATGTCCCTCTGCCTTAAAAAAAAAAACAAAACTTTCGATAAGTCTTAGCTTTTCGAATAAAATTACAAGCACAAACCATATTTACCTAGATCACATATCTTATTTAACTATTTCACGATAAGGATGCATATTAGGACACATTAAAAATATTTTTAACACAGTCACTAATGGTGAAATTAACTTTTTGTCTTCGTTGACTTTGAAGGCAGAATTACATAATTTCAATTAAGAGGGAATTCGAGAAATGTATCTACCCATTTAGTTTAATTTGCCTTAAGGTTAACTTCCTTGGGAAATCGGACTTTAACGGGAAACACAACTGGATAGGGAATAATTCAGGGAATATTTACATTATCTTGCCTTGAATTTGTAAGTACATTCAACTTCAAAATCCATGCATTACTTTAAATTTGACCACTCTGTTAAGTAAAATTTAGGTAAAAAATAAGAGAATTTGACTCAGATTTAAGAAGGTTAAACTTATTTCTTTCCCCGTTTCTCTTCATTCTTCCATGAGGTAAATTAATTAATAATTACTTAAAAATTATGATTATTTTGAAGGTCCAATTTAAGAAATTATTAAATAATATTTCCTTCTTGATTTACCTCATATAGGAGAGTGGCCTGTCAGTGTAAATTCCTAAGTCTAGTTTACGTAATTTTAATCAAAATAGATCGATCGGCCTTCGATGATAGGAAATTCAGCCTCCAATGATACTCGCGTAGTCCTAAATGAGTCCAAGAGGTCTGCTCAGAAACAGCTGAACATTGTCTGCATATAGAGATGTAAATTAACGTCATGGCCAATATCACTAAAATCGTTAATAAAAAGGCTAAGCAGGAGAGGTCCTAATACTGAGCCTTACGGAACACGGCAGGATAAAATCATAATCGAAGATGTTGAGATCTGTTCGAGAGGAAATGTGATATAAACTATTATTCGAAAATAATTTAAAAAGCAATTTAGAATGCACAACACTTTCAAATGCCTTAGAGTGAAATTCAAATGTATACCAACACGTACGTCGTGCTTCCTACTTTTATATTATTACAATCCACAACTTTTTCATAATTAATCATCATTCTCCAAGAACTTGAAAATATTTCCTTCTTGTTTGAATATTACATGAACAAGAAATTTCCTACGACCACAACAGAGTTTCTAATTTTCCTGTCAAAGCATGTTAAGGATTCATGTCTAAGTAGATTTTTACCTTCAAATGCATATAATTTACTTATTAGTAATGGCTCCAAAATAGGCACTTTCCTGGCTTGTGTATATATTTTCCATATATACGCGGTAAAATAAACAAAATTTTAATAAAACATAAAGTTACTTTCCGGTTCTCTTTAGATTATTCCCTCAATATGTATACCTCAACATAAAAGGTACGCCCTATACTAGTGCCATTAGAAATGTCAACATGAGTGAAATTTACTTGCTTGCTTGTCAGACTTTGATGAATTACCGCCAGCTTGGACGGCCACTTTTCCTTCTATACCTACCTGTCTGTCCTCTACTCTATGCATAAAAAATTTATTCTTCAAGCAAAGTGACTGCTTAAAACCAAGAGGACCGAACGAACAACAGCAAAACTTGTGGAAACAAATTGGACGTACTTTGTCAGTTCATGGAAAATGTGAGTTATAATCAATGACCTGCCTTGAAGTGCACAGAACCGTGTATTATATGTACTACAATGAATGACTATACCGCGCCGATTTGCTTCTACCTATTATATCTTGTATCTCATCCACCTGGTCTGTAAGTTTTCGTGCAGGCAATTAGCTAATCGCATAGAAGACAAGCTAAAGTTAAATCAAACTGACACTCAGCCTACTTTTGTTGGCCAAGCCCAAACAGGACTGACTTGGTGGATTTGGGAGGAGGACTGAGGGAGGTTGTCGTTATAACATTGCGCTTAAACTTGTTGCAAATAACGTTTCTAAATGTTTTGATTTATGGACATCAGATGGTTGAGGAGGAAATAGAGGTGAACTGGTAATAGAAGGGGGTAAACGCACTTTTTTTTTTAAGTCTTAAGGAATAATATGACAGGCAAAGTGCAAAGTTTTGCACTTTATTAATAGCCAAAGAGAGAACGCTGAGGAGGTCTGTCGTCCGTCATCTGTGTATAACCGTGGAAAAGTAATTCTACTATGATTAGAGTACTCAGTGTTCCGTAATGCCCCTTTTATAGTTGAAAAGTTTTCTTTTTGTTGGAAAAGTTTTCTCTTCTTCCTTTCTTCCTTTCTTTGTTTTTTTTTTTTAATAAAGCTGCACCATTTACACAGGTGTTCAGCTGGTTTTAAATCTTCCCAAACTTATGATGTTTCTACCTTTATTTTACGTATAACCATAAAAAAAAAAAACTCGCGGAAAACTTTTTCCTGCAACATTTTTCCCATGCTGCTGATGAGATGAAACAGACTGAAAATATTCATTAAGGTACATGTAATCATAGAAAAAAAAAAAGATGAAGTAAAAAAAACACCTTTTGCCCAAGGACCTGGCTTCCAAAATAATTTTTTCCACTTGGAACCCCTCCACCAGCATTCTTTCTTTATCTTGATCATTTTCTTCAATAAATCTTCGTCAGAAAAGTTTCTACTCCGATTTAGCATAGCTCAAAAGAGATGTAACAAGACGGTAACGTTTCATAATAATTTCAATGCCGTTCGCTTTATTCTTCCGTTGGCGGAGGTGGTTTAGTATCTGTATGTATATGTATAGAATGTAGCTTTCGAAAGGCTCTTCCACCAACCAACCATCTTCATCAAATCGTCGTCATCAGACTTTTCGCTAATTTCTTATCCCGGGGAACACAATTTTTAGGCTTGGAAGGAGAGGAGATATAATTTCTTTCACTCCAAAGTTAGCATCTTTACTAAAGCAACCATTCACCCACATCCCTACCTATATGTACTTTCATGATGCCTAGTCTAGTATACTATTGCCTGCCACCAGTGGTCCTTTTACATTCCCATCTTAATGTAGACACGAATCTCCTTGATAATTTCAGTTTGCTCCTCTTGGTGAAATCTCTTTGCTGCGCCACGATAGTAATCTTCTAATGATAATGAGTTTCTTTATTTCTCGGTTCTCGCGCTCTTTATAATCACCCTCCAAGGATAAATGCGGATGTATTTTTGCGCTTTTCTTCAATTTTCTGTGTGATCTATGTCCTTTTGTGTATTACGCTAAACCTCAAATCTCACTCCTATACTCTCCCATGGTTTCGATGGCTTTTTATTTTGTCTGCAGCGCACAGAAGTTGAAATAAAATTTTGTTGTTGTCGTTGTCGTCATCATCGTAGGGAGGTTTGAGTTTTTTAGTTTTATTTTTGCGCACAGTTTCATCAAAGAAAAGTGACCTATTGTGTGTGAAAAACGACTAGAGACTATATCAGGATATAAAAGGAAGGGAGAGTATAAGGTGGCATGACATCCTTATCAGAATTTGGGATAGTGTTTGTTGTAAGAGAGCCTTCTAGGCTATGATTATTACCATTGGAATTATGTAAGAAATTGTTGTTGATTGCTGTAGGGAGGTGTTTGAATAATTTTTTTGTTTTTCCATTAGTTCTTGTGGTTAGATTAATGAGAGATCATTAAATGTTGATTGGATTCACTTGTATGTATACGCCTGCAAGTGAATTTTATATATGTACATAAATTACATCGATTTGATAAGATTGATTTATCTTAGATGATAATAATGGATCATATACAGGGTGTTTCAGATAAATGTGTATTTTACGGTGTGGCAGACAATTTTTCTTTAGTTGAACTGAAAGAAAAATCATTACACATGGAGAATTAGAACACTTAAACTAATGCTATCCATCATAAATTCTAATAAGAGTTACGCAGTTCTTAGAGTCACAAGTTTTATGTTAGATCAAAAAGAAATTTGCTCGAATATTTTTATCATTCAGAATACTATTTAATATCAGTCGTTCTCCATGCATTGATTGGATTGAAAGAGAGATTGAGACTCTGAAGGGTCTCTGGAACGTAGGCCATAACAAGGCCAATTGTTCATATTCCAGACTTATTAGAAACTAGAGGGAACCCGCTGGCATTTTCCAGCGATAATATATATGCCTAGATGGGGGGGGGGGGGGGGTGGTTATAGATGAATAATATCTAATCTATCATCTTATTCGATCGTGAGTGAGAGAGAGAGAGAGAGAGTGTGTGTGTATGTGTGTGTGGGCGTACGTGTGTGTGGACGTACATGTGTGTGCGCATATGTGTTGTCGTGCATACGTTGATATGCATGAGAGAGTGTAGCTCTCTTCGTCGACGCGTTCTAACGCATTGTAAAGACGAAATTTTTGTATGGCAACCCTATGAAAGAGTTGCCCGATTGGTACCATTTATGAACCTAAATTTACCGTTTTTTTAAAAAGGCCAATGTACAAAATTTCAGATCTCTACCTGGACACGTAAGGCAGTGTCCAAATATATAGTGAAAAACTAAAGTTTTGTATTTCAACACCAAGGAAAGCTTCCCGATTTCCTCCACTTTCGTACTTGTATTTTCAATTTTTATGAAAACGCCGTGTACAAAAAAAATCAGCTCTCCACATCGACGCCTTCTCAGGCTGCTTCCAAATGTTTTGTGAAAAACCAAAGTTTAGTATGACAACACCAAGAACGGGTAACTCGATTTAGGCTATTTTTTAAAATTTATTTACCATTACTATGAAAACATCATGTACCAAGTTTTAGCCTCTACGTCGACCCGCTTTCAGGCAATACCCAAATATATAGTTAAAAACGAAATTTTTGTATGGCAGAGGAGGCTGCCAATTCCAATTTTTCTTTCCCTAAAAACCTTACTCGGACTATTACGAACATTAAAAAAAAAATTAGCAAATCGACCAGTCATTCTCAAGTTGTGCGGTTACCAACGAACAAAATTCATTTTTGTTGCTTCCCACAGGACGCTCTTATAAAGATCTGTATTATTCTCCAGCCCTCATTGCCGGCTTCATGCAGTTCGTTCAGGAGGTGCGAGCCAAAGAATCTGTAACACTTTCTTTTGAGAGCCGGCCAGGAACAAAAAAAGTAGTCACCGTTTCGATTCCTTTTCATAACGCCTGCATATAGAATATTCAACAAATCTTATCCTGTAAAGGGTAGTTCGCCATAAATTATGATATTGAGAGAGAAAGTTTTCTTTCTGTTGCAAGGAGTACCCACCTTAATCATCTTGATCTGCAAAAAGACTGGTGGTCAGATATTGCAGTTATACTTACATTTACTCGGGAGGTTGTAAAGCAGTAAAACGTTAGAGCTTTATTAAAGCATTGAAGCTTTCATGTAGGCTTTATATAGCTTTTAAAAAATCTGTAGAGCTTTCGCGAATCTATAGAGCTTTCCTCCTTGTATAGTTACCGACGGTAGTTTGAAGGTTGTAGAAATCGATACCATCAACGAATTTTGAAAAATTGGCCTAGACTTATTACCATTACCCAAAAGGCTATTTATTTTAAATCGTTGTTGAATATCTAAGGACGTATTCAGAAGCCGCGATTCCGGACATGATTACGTCGTTTGCTCTGCAGATAGAAGTATTCCATCTATGAAATAGGTTGATAATTAGTCAGTGGGTCCAGCAACTGATAGCTCTACCACAGATAACTAATACCCAGATTTGGATACCAATGTTAAAAATTCGCTTCTCATGAGCCAGCCAGCCATGATGTATATATCAGCCAGCCTTAGCTATTAGCAAAGGCAAAATCTCGGAACATTAACCAGCCTACAGTAGGCCGGCCGAATAATTTGGTTTCAGCCTGCGCTTGAAAAGTAAGAAATAATTATAAAACTATAGAAGTTTTGTTAAGATATTGAAAGGCTTTAGCAAATACTTTAACCAAAAATAATGTGCAAAAGACCTTGAAGATGTCACTACATACGAGGCATGAATTGACTATCCTATCTCCTTCAATATCTGGATATTACTTATCTGTATCTCTACGTTATCAGAAGAGGGCGTTGATGTTGCCTTAAGTTAGGAATTTTGTGCCAGAAATAAAGTCACACATACCTAACCTGTCTAGTTACAAGCTTGATTTAAGTCACAATTAATCTAACTGTCGTCAATTGGAAAAGTTGCGCGGAGGCCACCCCTTGTATTGTTTTTCTTCTTCTTCAAGATAGACAAACAAGTAGAATTTTAAATTCTTGAGAGAACATGTATTGTTAGACGAAGAGTGTGATCAGATGAAGAAGTTCAAAAGGAGTACGGATGATTTGCAAGTAGAAAAATCTCGTTATTGGTTTTATTTGTGTGAGTAATTAGTGACTGAAGTTTTCGTTTTAGCTGCCGAGAAAGATGAGTAGAGTCATGGAAATTTAAAAATGAGACCGTAATTAATGACGAAATATTTAGCATTTTCCATGCCAATTCATAAACCCTCCATGTGTGTTGTTCTTTTTTTTATCACTGTTCAATTTTTTGATGATGTTTACTAATGTTTTGATTGTAGTACCAACGAATTTATACTTAGCTGTCAAACTCAAGTGACAATCGAGTAAAAAATGGATGTATTACGTCGCCGATTTCATTGGAATTTATCAGGTTTTACTCTCACAATGTAAAGGCGAACCGAACCAAAAAGTGTATTGAAAGTAAACCGATTTTGGTTCGAACGTAATGAATTGTCATTTTGACAATTTAGAGGTGATAACTAAATATAATAAATAAAAAATGGCGATAACTAGGCTACAAATATACCACTGATGTAACAGTTTTAAAAGAAAATTGAAAAACAAAATAAACAAAAAATATTCAGAAACTGTATTAAAAGTTCAATATTCGTGAATAACTGTAGTCTCATCGCAAACACCATAAAACTTTGTTTTATATTTGGAACATATACCTACAGGGTGTCACACATTTAGATTTAAATGCAAATCTCTCGCAGGGTGATAGATCTCGTCAAGACAAGTTATAATTTGTGTACTAGAGGGCAGAGGATAATGTTCTAAGTCAAGTTAGCGTTAGGAGCTTGTTGTTGTATCTAAGTGCGGGACACCCTTTATAAGGGTTGGCCATCTACTTAGAAAAAAAAAAGTTCGATAAAAAGAGAGAGAGAGAGAGAATGAGAGAAACAGAGAGAGAGAGAGAGAGAGTGAGAGAGGTAAAGAAAGATGGAGGGAAAGAGAGAGAGAGAGGGAAAGAAAGAAAGTGAGAGAGATAAAGTGGGAGAATAAAGTGAGGAAAGAATTCGATTAGATAATATTTTCAGTCGTTATAGGAAATAAAATCATTTAAATTTTTTAAATTCTATAATAAAAGCTACATAAATATACGATCAAAATTAACTGAATTATTCCCATAAAACTCATTCGACTGAGCCACCATTGCTGCAATTGCCCGCGTTGTGTATGAACTCTTTGTTTCATGGGAGGAAGGAAATGAATGTGTTTATCAAAGCAAAACATTCAAAATGTTTGCTTATCCTCATCTGGGTTGCGGCAACGTTTATTTGAGTAACGACCTCATAATAGGAAATAATTTTTATTTATTATTGTTTTTTTTTTGTTTTGTATTTTTTTTTTTTTTTTTTTTTTGGAACATTGGTTTTAATTAGCACTTTCCCAACATATACACACATTTTCACCCATCCACAAACAATCTACATACAAAATCCATTGTTTTTGGCATTAATAGAAAATTTCTAGAGAAATTTATTGCCAACCATTCTGGTTTCCCTTAAATTTTAGTTTATATTGACTCCGACTACTACTACTAATGCCTCTGCCTGCCTGACCGCCAGCATATTTTTTGACCATTCGCCCAGCTGAAATGGTCAGCCTACACGCATCTGTGGCAGCGACCGCAATATGATTAGTCCAGGGGCTAATTCCGGGACAGAGGCAAAACGTTAAACATTTAATTAGGGCCATTATTTATACGAGTTTTACGTGCTATATATACACGTTCATGTCTCATATAATAGTCCCTCGCTTTTGGAGATAACAACTGGACAGGAAAAAAAAAGTTCTTTTTTTGTTGCTTTCTTCTCGTGTCTAGTTATGTAGGTACATTTTTTATTTTTATTTTTTTTCAGAATATAGTCTCATGAATTTTCGGGAAGTTTATGCCAAGATGGAATTTTTTCTCTTGGTGGTGGTTTCGTGTCTGGTCGGTATTAGATAAATAGATAGATTAGAGGTTTATCAGGAGTACAAAAAAAACAAAAAAAAAACAAAAACGAATAATATTAGGGCAAACAATTCATTGTTTCATTTATACACAACATTAATTATTCAATTGAAATGTTTATGTAAACATTGTTGAGTAAATATTCATTTTGAAAATAACCGTACAATGTGGATATTATGAGGATATGCATGCCATAAAATGGCAAACAAATTTATTTTGGTCAAGGGAAATGATGATGTTAGATAAGAAAAAAATACGCAATATAAAAATAAAGAGTGTTTTGTGTATGTTGTGGAATTTTACGATTATACTTGAGGTGTATGATTGTAGAGAAATAAGTAAATCCAGATGTTTATTTATTCTATTTCACATTTTATCTATCTATTAATATCAATTTGACGAAACAAAGCTTCCATCTGAAAATGTGAAATATCTTTAGTTATATGTAGTTAAAAATTACTTGTTCTACCTAAAATTTGGCTTACAAATATGCGAACTGACAATCTATCGAAACGTCGATTCTCCGAACCTAAAAGTGTTTATGTCCATACTTTATAGATGGAGCTTGCCCTTTTCTGTAATACGATTCTCCGAATGTCGATGTCGCTTTATCTTTTGCATGTAACAATATTCAAAATAAAATTAATTTAGACACTAAGCTCTGTTCTGTATGAATGACCGGCGATAGCTAAACACAGAATGGCAACCTTTGGTAAACCACAACTGGATGACCCTAATGAGTTGATCAACTGACCGCTCCGTGGGTTTTAAAAACCTGCTCAAGGGGATTGGCTTACTTTAAATGAGATGAAAATGTGAGTGCAATATACTCTGTCAGTGGCCGCAGTGCTATATAGCTTCTCATCACCTATTTCAAGCCAACCAACCAAGGTTTGTTCTGAATATTGATTACGTGCTTAAATTGAAATGAATTGAAAAGTGGAATTTATTCACAGTTGCTCTCTAAAGTAGTAAATTCAAAACTTCCAAAATAAAATTTCTATTAAAAACTTTTCCACACAAAAACAAAATCTCCAAAATCAAAAAATTATTATCCATGGGTGTGAAAAAAGGATAATAAAAATGATTTCCTCCTCTTTATGATTATGACAAAAATGTTCAAAAGAACTCGCACAGATTAGAAAATTTGAAGGTGGAACTAAAAAAAAAAAAAAAAACTAAATAAAAAATAAATTGGTTTGCCTTTACAATAAGTAATAAAATTGCTCATGTGAACAGCCCATGGAAAGTAATTGAAAAAAAAAGAAACGTCATTTTACGAGAGTACAAGCAATCAAAGAATGTCGAGTTTATGAGAAGCGGATAGGCTTTGCTGATTTTACACCGAATAAGGGTTACTGAGGAAGTCTCAATTTTATTTCAAACGTCCGAATAACATAACAATTCTATAAAAGTAAAACTTTTTATGACTGGTTGGCTTACGGTTAAATGGTCGTAAAAAGCTTCAAAGCCGCAATTGTAATTTGTGTTTTTTTTTTGTTCTTTTTTTCCAGACGATAATTTCTTAAATTTCGTTTACCTGAAGTACGTAAATCGACGAACATTAAATTATCGAGCATATCGAGTTTAAGTGATTTTCCGCTTTTATGTGTAGCATTTTGTATTGTTTTGAAATGAAATAAATTGCGCACCTCCGTTAATGTGGGTGAGGTAAATAAGTACGTCATTTTAGGAGAATCACAAGTACGTACGTACTACTGTCGTCTATAAGCAGATTACAATCTCCTTGTTTTCTGTACCAGAATTTAGGATCAGGATATACTCTTTCCCGTTTACAGGATGGCTTTAACCGTTGCCTGAAGGACAATGATATGATATAATTAATTAATAATAATTTATAAGTTATAGCTAACCATATGACTGTCCTAATTATAAAAATTATAACTGCCGAAACCCATATGGAGCACATAAATATCTTAATATGGCCTGGGCGGATATGCGAGTTTAGCACTGTCTTCTGAATTGCAATTATTTCGAAGATGTTGTGACCATCAATTTGGGTTATAATTCTAGGGTCACCCAAATGTCGGCATAATTATTCACTGACTCTGGACTAACCATTAACCTACTCATATTCAACAGTCAAAAAAGTTGGTCATTGGTTCTTTTTTAAAATCTTTACTTTCTAACAAATTATTTATTTTATTTAACTATGGGAGATAGAAATTTGATAAAAAATGATCAATTCAAAAATCTTCAAAAAGTCGTTAACATAATTACTTAGAATTATTTATAACCAAAAAGTTTCCACAGAAACTTCCAAGTTATATTTATAACTAAAAAGTTGCTCAAATGGCTTTTAAATGAATTTTAAATATGAAGAGATAAACAAATTTTTGTGTTTATCGCATTAAAATAATATGACAAAAAAGAATAATATATATTTGAAAAAAGTTTTAAGTTTTTGTTGTGTGAAATTCTAAGGTAACTTTGTGGATATCAGTGATATCAAAACTAAAAAAATAAAACAATCGATTAAAATGGAATTTTGTGGAAGTATTTCTGAAAAGTTTTTGGTTCATTTTACAAATAAATTAAAATTAAAAGTTTTAACTGGTATCAGTACTGATGTAATGGAATCTTTTCTGCAAGTACTTCCTGTGCTATTACTAGTTAATGAATCTCGGCTGTAAGCGAGCTGGAGAGGATAAAATCACATTTAACAAAATGGCAGCGTCTTAAATTTTAGGAGTGTTTTTTTTTTGTTCACATTTAAGAGATAGGTAAAAAGTCTTGAGTGGTTCATTTGAAATATTTCTAATTCCAGCCATAGTCGCAAAAATTCTAACCATGTCACTTTTTCTAGCAGCAAAATTTGCTGACATAAAGTGAGCATAGGTACGAAGTCATCTGCATAGAATAGCGTGGTCCAGTTTGGATCATTAGAAGGTTGAGCGAGCGTGTATAGATTGAAGAGACTTGGCCAAAGACCGAGCCTTTTGGGACACCACCACTGATGGAAGTTGGTAGCGGTTTGGCATTATCGAGTTTGTTGAAGTAGTTTCTGGATCAAAGGATATTCTGGATGACCCGGGTGAGAAAAAGGCGGGAATTCATGGCTTACTATGTTAAGAAGGAGTCCAAATGGAGGTCATGACTTTCTCTACATCAACGAGGTAGCATATTAAGAGCTCCCTTTTGCTTAGGGTAATAATAGTATCCGATTATAATTTGAATAGGGTATGAAATGTGGAATGCTGTGGTATCAAGCCAAACTGAATGTATTTTTTCAAAAAGTTTAGCCAGATTGGATTCGTTTAGGTGTTTTGTTACTTTTTTTTAGAAATTTGCTTTATACGCTCGGGTTTGCATATGTCAAGGAAGTACGAGTTATTTAGGTAAAAGTTGTATAACAATCCGTGGCAGGGTTATGATTACCTGTTAATGTTATCTGTTCTTGAGGACATTTGCATTTAATTGTCCTGATATGGGTGAAAATGTGGGTAGGATTTGAAAAGAGGCTTAAGGCGTTCGGGCTTAAGGAAGCAGGTATAACTTGAATCGAAAACAGTGATAGTATTGTCGTTATTCTGGGCAGTAATGTCCTCAACAATTTTATCAACTGTGGTATGAAAATTTGCATAGCTTAATAACGAATTCTCCTCAAAAGTTGTGGTGGGGAAGGCTGAAGGAATTTGTACCACTTACGATAGTTTTGGGGAGCTACGGTCTTCTATTACAGGTCCGATTTATGTGCTGAAAGCAATTTGGTTGAATAGAGGTGAGTTTCTTACTGAACACTTTATCAAGAAACATTTTCATTTCTTCTTCAATAATTGTTGATATGCATTTGATCTGTGACAACATCATTCTGTGTAGTATTTTCCAAAGTCTTTGTTTGTATTTGTATGGACTTTGCATTTGTGTCGGAAGATTTTTGTATTTATAGTGATTGTTATTAGATATTGAAAAAGAATGCGATATGTTCTTCAATGGCATTGTTGAGGAATGCAATATTTTATTTAGTGGTATTGTTGTGGAAATCTATGTGGAAGTCTATTTCTAGGTTAGAGACTAACTGAGAAAGGAACACTTTTTGAGTGTGTCGCCCGAACCATGCTGGATATTCTAGGGTCTGCCCTTCTATCTGTAGATGAGCTAAAAAACCTTCCTCATTATGACCTGATACTTCATTAAGAGCACAGGAAGGTTTTGGTGATGGGGTTTCTAGCAGGATAGCGCACAATGGGCCGTCATGGCCTCCGTGCTTGAGATGGGATCTCCAGAACCCTACCTAAAAAAAAAAAAAAACAAAACTCAGAGAGGTTTCCTGCAAGGAACTGAGATCACCTTTTTGAAAAAGTTGCCAATCGACGTCTTCGAAGAATAGATTAGACCGTCAGAGGTGAGGAAGTGGAGGGGCGCGTTGGGAGTAATAGTCAGTTCGACTGCCAAGTCGTCAGATTCTGCCATATGTGTTACACTGTAAAAATTACAGAATTGGGGTAAGAGATTGACTAGATTTGGAGTTGCAATATAAAATTCAAGGATGAAACCAGAACGTGGAAGTGTTGATGTATCTTGTGAGACCATAAGTGGTGTTATTGATCAGCCAATTGTGGACTCATTACTCCTTACGGAGTAAGTTGTAATGCTAAAAGACAGCTTTATGCCTTTCAGAAAAGTGAATTTCAGAGAGGAACATGAACGTAGGTTTATTTTCAATTATAGCAATAAGTTTAATACAGATCTTCCGCTATAACTTACAAGCGAGTTGCAATTAAGTGAATTTTAGGCTTACTTACTTGTCTAGACATAATCCAAAAGCAAATTTAACGTACGCTGCCTATTTTAGAGGAAAGATTGCTGTACTTTTGGGTAGCAACCTGTTTATTTTTCCCGTAAGTTTGAAGAAATTGGAACCGAATAAAAAGCTTTCTTCTTCGGAAATAGACCTGGGAGCTGCTGGAGTTTGGTGATAGTGGATGTCATCATATTATTTATTTTGGAAATTTTATTGTTCAGGCTATGAAAAATGTATATTTGGGACAGTTTACAGGCCTCCACACTCTACTTCCTGGGATAACCTACAGACAGCGCACTGACACAAATTTTTGGCTTATCCTCCCATATTATTGTTACAGGTGACTATAATTCCGACTTGCTTACATCCAATCACCAGTCCACTGCATTTAACAATTTAATAAAAACTTTCGGCCTAACTATAGTTAACTGTCTTCCCACCAATTGTACGAATACCTCTCCTACATTTCTCATACATCCAATATATTCTTAGTTTGTGAAAGATCATCAGTATTCTCCCACAAACAGATGCTGTTTTCGACTTTTACAAGACATGATCTTATTTATCTAAATTACAATTTTGGAGGATTTTCTAATATTACAAAGGAGTTTTATTATCCCGATTTTAAGGCTATCCTTCTAGATGATCTGAGGCTAAACTAAATTGGCATAGGTGCTCATTATGTCATCGATTGATGAACAGGTAGATCATCTCGTATCTCTCATTGATTACCTCTTCGAAAAATATGTTCCCATTAAAAGATGTCGATTGATCGATTTCAAATGCCCTCGGCTCACTCCAAGAATTCGCAATCTCATTAAACGCTGGAACTTGGCTTTCGTTAGTTAAAAACGCTATCGTTTGCCTGAACTTAAGATTTTTAGTACTTTTCCACTTTGCACCCTGTAACTTTCGTGATAAGCACCCTATTAGGGTGGGATTCATCTCATATGATAGCAAATCGTCTCAGATTTCCAATGAATGCCAATCAGCCTTATTGTCAGCTTCCTTTGGAAGTTGTAGGACGTCAAAATAAAAAAAAAATGAGAAAAATTCTTAATTTTTTCAAATTTTAACGATTTTCCCAAAAAAATGCATGATAACTATACAGTTTTTTTACAAGATTTAGAAACCGGGGAAAGTTACCTTTGATTTGACTATGCACATGTACCTACCTAAATGCAACCGTTTTTTAGATAAATTTGATTCAATTTCATTCATTTTGTTACTGACGATATAAATTACGCCTAATTTTATGCAATTCCATACAAAATTAACAATATGTTAAAAATTAATGAAATTATGCATCGTAAAAACAAATTTGTCCAAAAAACAGTTGTATTTAGATAGGTACTTGAGCATAGTCAAATTAAAGGTAACATTCTGGGGTTTCCAAATATTGTAAAAAAAAATTGTGTAGTTATTATACATTTTGGCAGGACAAACGTTAAACTTTGAAAAAATTGGAATTTTTTTACTTTAACGTCCTACAATTTCCGACGAAAGACGACAGGAAGGCTGATTGAGCATGCATTGGAAAGCATGGACGGTTTGCTATCATCTGAGATAAATTTCACCTTAATGGTGGTGTATATCAAGAAAGTTACAGGGTGTAAAAAAGAAAAAGTACTAAATATCTTAATCCCCCTACCGCCGAAATGACGCGTTTTACCACCCCTTTCACCATATAATTTTTTGCTTGTATCCACCTCAGCTATCAAAATCTTGAGTTATTCGAACCAATTATGAAACACCCTGTATACATATAATGAATTTATGAATTTTTCATCATTCCAGACTAAATTTGGAAATTATCATTTTCGTTCAAGACTTAATTGTGTAGAGTTTTCATTAAATGAATAATAATAATTACATTTTGGTTATTCTTTGTAACTAGTTGACTGTATAAACGTCACTCTCACGTTTCGGGAATTGGCTCTCATTTAAGTGTTCATATATTATATGTTCTACACGGAACTAATGCTTAGTTCTACTTCTTGCAATTTTTCAAAATTTTACTGCCGGGTATTTGAATAAATGAATAAATAAAAAATTTTACTTTAGAGAAAAGCTCTTAATGAAAATATCTGCAAGAGTGCAGATGTGATAAAATTATTTTTTGGCAATCTTTTTGATTTTCTTTATAAATATTTATAGAAAATAATATTCCGATTTAAAATTTATGGAAAATAATAAAAAATGCAAATCTTTTATAACTACCAGAAATGCTTTTAGTCGAATAGACAAAAATTTTGTTTTTTTTTTAGAAATTTAATGCACCTTTTACATATATGTTTGTAAAAAGGACATAGTATTACAAAAATGCAAATATTTATCTTGTTTTTCCGCCAAAATAATATTTTCTTATCATATATTCACTTACGAAATTAATCTGACAAAATATATTCATTTTGCCTAAAAATTCAACCCTCTTTCTAAAAAAAAAAAATATAGCAAGCCTCAAAGGAGGTCAGGGTTTTCAGCACATTATGAATATGTAAATTGCCACTTCTTTGACGTCAAAACGTCGCTTTAATGCCAGTATGGAATACAGCGGATGGATTAAATCTTAAAGAATTTTCACTCCGCACATCGTCGTCTTTACACAAATATATGAAATATTTTGGAAGGAAGGAAGGAAGGAAGGAAACATCCTTTTCCTCCTTATCCACTGAATATTATCCTGCTGATGCTGCTGCTGCTGTCATTTCCCGCCAGAATTCAAAATACTTTTCATTCTCTACTCCGCACTGATAGATGTTTGTATCTGCCACTTGGTTGGTTCCATCAGATGAGTTGATGCGATAATAATTTGTCGTGCGTGATAAGTTGTGTTCCACCGTGAGCCCTATCTATTTTATATATTATATTCAGTACAGGCGAAACGACGACGACGACGTCCTGATTCCTGGTTCTGTTACTGCCCTAGTATAGATGGTGATGATGAGGGTGGTCGTTGGTGGTAGTACCTAAGTATTCCAACTCAACCCATCTTGCTTCATTTTGTTCATATCCTTCCTTTCCCTGGTTCAATTTCCGGAATTCGCTAATACTTTTTTGGCACTGGAAATTTTTTCAATGATATTCGTCCTTTCGCCTGCTAAATTGTTGTTGTGTTGTCTATAATTTTCTCAAAATTCTTCTTCTTTTTCTTGTGTTGTTTGTGCTGTTGCTGCTGTTGTTGTTATTATTAGTAGTGGTGGTGGTAGAGGTGGTGGTGGTGGTGGTGCTGGTACTAGGGGTGTTGTTGTTGTTTTTGTTGTTGTTATTATTATTCTCCGATTATACATTTCCTTCTTCCGCAACTCTTGACAGGAAACAAGAAAAAAATAAAATGGATGTGACATTTTGATGGTTTGCCTGATGGGTATTTTGTTTATCTGATTGCCACACAGTTTATTCTCTCTTTGATGGTTTCGGAAAGCCTCTTGTTTATGCGTCGATTCTTTTGGGAATCCCTTTATTTATTTCCTATCTCACTCTCTCTATCGTTTCATGAAGTTAATTTCAACGAATTACCATAATTTGTTCCTTGTTATATATCCTGATGTCTGTGTTGTATATTTTCTTTTACTCTGAATGGTAATTGTTGCCATGTTGAATAGAGCAATTTTCTCACTTATTTTCAACTGAATATTGTAATTTAATTTCCATAAAAATTTGTTTCTGTTTTTAAATTCTTTCAGCGAAAGCCTGGTGGCCGGCTATATAATGTGAATTAAAGAGAATAATTTTTTGGCTTGTTCTCAATAAGGATGTCATCGTTGATGTTATTTAAAAATTAATAATACACTTTTTCTGATTTTCCTCAAATCAAATCAAATCTGGAAAATGCAGTGGTTAATATACCTTTAGCTAAATGCTCTGCACCAGCCTGTAATTTTCAATAAAAAAAATTTACTTTTTATGTTAGGAAATGAGTCTTATCATTAGGAAGTTCCCACTCTTTAGTTTGTGTCGGAAAATAAGCAAGTTTCACTTCCCGCATTTACTGATATACTCAATTCGTTGGACAATGATTTATTCATGGTTTTGATACTCTCCATAAACATTTGATTTCGTCAACCACAGTTTACTTTTATTAAAACTGCAAAAAATATATAATTTCTTTCATCCATTCCCTCTAGCCAACAGCTCTCAGCAGGTGAAAACTATATTTGTAAAGTCTACGTGGATTAGCGTCAATTGTGGTGTTCTACAAGGCTCAATTCTTGGACAGCTATACGTTTTGATTATTCATAAATGATCTTGCTGATATCATTGACGACGGGAATATCCATATATATATATATATGCGGACAATGCTCAGATGTATCTATCGTATTCAATTAGGTTAATTGAGGATTGCATTCACAGAGTCAATCGTGATTTAATGAATATATTTGATTTGGTCACCGAAAACAACGTTTTGGTGAATCCCCTGTTGTCTTTTACAGGAGAGACTTAAAGCATTCAGATCGTGCTTCTATATTATGTATTCCCTCTATATATTGTAATAATATAAATGCTTCATTACACAAGATTTAGGTGACCTTCGGTTGCTTCGTCTATCGAGAAGTCTGCTTCAAGTTGAGTTAAAGCTAATTCTACATTTCACTTTCTGTAGTACAATTTATGCGCGGCTTAATTCTGTATGTAGTCGTAAATTTAATTTACTTTTTAATTATTATTATTAGACAATTTATTTATAATTTAAGACGTCACTATCACGTTTCTGCTTATAAGAATATTATAAGAGGGTGCTATTTAAGCAGTTATTTAAATATTAGAGTATTATATTTCCTACATAATTTAATAAATGATGGAGATAAATTCATAGGTTTTTATATTCCAAAAATATTTTGTAGGATAACCCTTCATATAACAATGTTGGGTGCATCAATAAATATTTCTTGTCACCCTTGACAATACTAATGCTACTATTTAGTTCATTGCTTTTATATTTCACTAAAACGGATTTTATTCTACTTTATTGACTGTATTATATTTGGAAAATTTTGATTCTCTTGATTCGCATATTCTTAGGGGTATATAAGGTGTCCCACAAGGCAGCCATATGGGTCCATTTTTTTTTTCAATATATCTTTACAATAATGTAGTTTATCCAGTGCTTTTTATATAAAGGGGACTTACACAAATGTCCATGTACTAAATTTTGTATATTAGTGTACGTAAGTAATGCAAATAGAAGTAGGGAATCTGTTGTGCCTTTCGGCTTAAGTGACGGAAATAGGCAGATGAATTACAACTCGTTGAATGTTGCTTTTCTTAACTATTTATTAACATAACGTCTTCTTAATTAAATACAACTATGTAGTATACACTGATAATTTTGCCGGCGGAGAATCAACTCTACTCAACTACTGCAGTACGACTTCTATTGCTTGCTCTGTTGAGAGGACACGATACTCTCACAGTTCGTCATGTTGAAATCTAGATACAGTCAGTATATTCGATAGCTTTTAGTACTGTCAATCACTATAGATTCCCGCTTCAGCGAAAGCGTTGTTCAAGATTGAAGGGATACTTTTGTGCTTTTTTTGTTTTTCGCAGATAGAAGCTTAACTTTCAGATGTAGTTCTAACATTTATATCGCCGTACAACCTTATGTGGATCATCGTAGGGTCGGATGAGTCCTGTTTAAATCTGGTCGATTCTATTGAATACATGCGTTGGCGGGTATCTACAGGTTTGGCGTTTCTTAATGTATTTTATTTTGCGTAACCATGTTCGATGGGTTTGGAGGATCATTTGAAGTATCTACAAAAAGTTCGCCTGGAACTTTCAAGCTTTGGCCGTATACAAGATCCGCCGGTTAACATTTAGGTTCTTCTTAATTGAGGCACGAATTCCTAAAAGGACACGCGATAGTTCATCACTGTATTTTATGGGGTTTGGTATTGACATTAAGGAGGCTTTCAGCAGTCTATGAAGCCTTTCTATCATTCCATTCTCATGTGAATGGTAGGCTGTAGTTCTAATACTGTTAGTACCTAGAAGCTTGGAAATTTCTGCAAAAAGCTTAGCCTCAAACTGGGTGAAGTCATACTACAAATTACAGAAAGCACTGAAATGGTAAATAGTTTTAATGAAAAAAAATCGGTATTGTAAGATATCAGAAAAGCACAAGGAATAAAAATTTCAAATGGAAAGCTTATTTCCAAGATTGATGACTTTGAGGAACCGTAAAAAGATAATAAATTTTTATGGAACACTGATCCTATTAGTAACATTTATATTGCAAGATATAATTAAATATAGCTTCTGAATCTATCTAATTATTATCTTCTAGATATGTCAGCTCTACAAAATCCCTTTAATAAAACACCTTCCATTCAAAAACCCTACAAATCATCGTAACTGTAACTTAAAAAAAGTTTAGCTGATTTGATAAGAGAAGTTGCACAACCGAAAATTATTTATTCGTGCGAATATTAAAACGTATAGCTTAAAAAAAAATTAATGAGTTAATAAATCCCAAAATATTTCAAAAAATCCTTGTTACCTTGCCCATTAGAATAACTTGTCCATTCAAGTATTTTATCCACCTGGGTAAACGATCAAAGTAAAATACGTGATCAATAAAGGTTACATTTTGTAGGTCAATAGACTTTGAATTGAGTACTAAAATGGTGGTAAAAAATATTTCTCCTATGGTAAAACAAAGGCAATTTGTCATTCTTTTCATAAGGCTGTAAAGCATATTTTATATAGGAAATAATATTTTCTAGTCATATTTTTATTACAAAAGATTTAAACTCCTCCTCTACCTCCTTCTATATAGGTATATCAGATTTCTTCGAAAATAAAACGAAATCGTTATCTGCGCATCATCGAACATTCCATTTTTACAATCTCCTAGACGATTGGGTTTATCCAGCAGCAAAATATAACGACTCCAAAGCATAACGCTATAAGCATATATAAAATCAATGGTTACAAACGAAAATAATTTTCGTACATGACTGACCTTCTACATACATGGATAATGTATCTATGGAGAGTTAAATCTTTAATCTTGGTGTTCTGTTTTTTAATATACATATGTAATTCTAGTTGTGGACTGTACAAATTGTTGGAATTTCCATAAAGACCTTCATAGAATGGATTTAGAAATTTTCAAAAATTCGATTCTGTGAAAGACTTTTTTCGTCCTTTCATAATATGCATAGGTCGGCAGATATATTGTATATTTGTACTATATAGAGTTTATAAAGACCAATGAAAAACATAAAGATAAGGCAATATGGGTAGAGTCTCATCCAGTATGAAATTTCATGGCTCGACACTTTATCATAAAGTCACAGAAATGCAGAGTTATCATGCAAAATGGGATCAAAAGGATACTTAATATGATAACCGAAAAATTGCTGCCATTGAGACTTAGCTTTGGAGTTAATTTAGTATCCACTAATTCAGGTATAGACAGAAAAAGGTCAGTATTAATATTAGAAGCGCTTTGACTTAGAGAAGACATTGACACAGACAAAAAAGTTGCTTTACGTCGTTTCCAAAAACTAGTAAGGACTAAATAACTAACTGAGAAGAACTCCAATAATAAATGGCAAAAAAAAAAAAAAAAAAAACAAGTGGCCTCAAACTAGATCCTTGCGGTACACTTTTTCAAAGTCTTAAGAAGACTGATTCACGATTTTCTAATTGAACACATTTCGTAAACTTAAATATAATATGAAAGAAGAAGAAGATTATATTTTGCGCACGAAAAAGAGACAACGCTTTTCAACCTATGACAGGTGATGAGAATTGGTCAAGCTAGCTAATACTTGATCAACAAAAAGAGACTATTCTATTTGAATATTTCCATCTCAGAAAGATACCTACATATAACCCAACACTGAAAATATTCTAACCATTGCAGAGGGTGCTTATTCTGTGTTTCGTCATATGTAATTGTCAAAATATACGATAAAATTGAATGACCACGATAGAGAGAATACAAGATATTCTCATTACGAACCGCATTCCAACAATAGTGGACCAAATTGAATGAGAATACCTTGTATTCTCTGTACCGTTGGAATGAACTTGTCTTCTTCTTCTTTTGACTTTTTATCAGCAAAGAAAAACTGATATAATGTAGAATGAATAACAAATGAAAAATATTATTTTAAGTTTGGTCACCTGCGATGCTGTAAGTACTTAAGGGGAGGTTACCGTCGAGAGGCATGAAAAATGCATGAACTTTGGAATTTTTTTTTTACATAAAATAAATACTTTTAGAAATGGATTTTAACGTATTTTATTTTTCTATCAATGGACAGTAAATTCCATTTTTATTAAAAAAAAAAATATCTAAAATGGCGGCTTCAGCTCCAATCAAACATAACCGAGCATGGCGTATTTTGGTCTGCGCGGGGCGCTCCACAGCTCTGCCAGTTCATCCGAAACGAATAGGATTGAAAATGATTAAACTAGGTAAAATTTGGGGGCCTTACCGGTTTTCGTAAAAAAAAAAAAACATTGAATAACAAAATTCTAGCCGTTTGAAAATGAAACCCATTTTTTGCCCTGTTTTGTTGCTTCAACGAACGAAAAACACTATTTCTAAATCAATTTTTGACAAAAATCGCTTCCTGATGGCGCTGCAAATTGAATTTCCTTCGAATTGCGCAGAGATTCATGTGAGTGAATCGGATCAGCCGTTGAAGCTGTAGAGCGCCCCGCGCGCTAAAAAATGTTGTTCCTAGAAAAACTCATATAAAGTTTAACGTTAAAAAAATCTTTGACAGCTTACTTCAGCTATTCCAGCACCATACAGATGCCGTTCTTCTTCCTCCAAGAACTGATTGTGCTGAATCTGAAAGTTAGCAGTTTCCGGAAATGTACGAGTGTACCTCAGGTAGCGAGAAAAGGTCTCCCTAGAAAGCGTGCTCCAAGCGCCTCAGTTGGACAGTTCTGCTCTCAACAGGCTGTGAATTCTAAAATACTTCAGATATGAAAATATCTTTTTACTCATGTGTTCTTAACACTTTAATGATGATAATTATGAAAAAAAAAAATTGAATTTTCATCATCATAAATGGTAACCTACCCTTAATTGCAGAATATATTTATACTTATCATAGCTTTCCAAAAATTTTGTCATAACCTAAACCATAAATGTAACCATTATAAGATCACTCGTGCGTTGATCCGTCTGTCTATCGAAGACGCTTTTCTTGAAAACGACGTGACGTAGGAATTGGAAATTTATCACAATGGTAGGTCTTCATAGCACTCATATATCGGACATCGGCAACGAGATTGTTACAACACAAAAAATGTAGTTTCTGGGAAATTTTATTATTTCTTATATCAGAAAATATCTAAAAATCGTAGAAATTTTCTGAGGGTACTTGGCGCCATCTCACGGCAAGTAACTGCACAATAATTATGACGTTTTTTTAGCAGGGTTCGAGACTGCCGATCTTTTGGCACACTTTTTTTTCTTAAAATGTTGTGATACTATCGTTACCGATGTGCGATATATCGGCAGTCAAAGATTATTAAATATATTTTTTTTTTTTGAATTTTTAATGAGGGTGTGTTGGGCCCCTCGGAAATTTTTTTTTTTATTTTGTGGTATATCGTTTGGGAGGACTAGTTTCAAAAACTTCACAAAAAAAAAAATTGTTGGTGAATTGGTTATACATGATATAGCTAATTTTAAATATAAAATTTTAACATTATCAATGCCTACTAAATTAAGTGAGAGATAACAGGAAAATTGCAGCCTTTTCGTCAGTCTCATAGTTGCTAAAAAAAATGATTGTAATGTTAACTAATAGGACAACTATTATTAATAAGACCAACTCTTATAAAATTAATCTTGCGTATGTTTGAATAGTTCAGTTCTCTTATGCAAATTTGGATTAGTTTTAAATATACTTATAAAAATTCAGTCGATCAACTATTCATTGATAAAGTTCTGGTGCGGAACCCTGATTGCATGAGCCCGACTTGCTCTTAACTGTATTAGTTTTTGTATTTTGTGACGATTATTCACTGCAAAATCATTTCATACAAATGAAAATTATATAAAACTCATTATTAACAATGATGAAAATTCAAATTCGACAAAATTGTGATGAAATGTAAAAAATTTATGACAAAATGTACAGTTAGATGAACTGCCCAAATTTTCTAGAGCAGATGGGATTAAAAAAAGCGACTGCCGATGCTTTTGGTTTCTTATTAATATTATCCAAACCATTGAAATTTCGGATAAAATGGCATAAAGTTTAAAGTTATAACTCAATATAGGTTTTAGGGGTGAAGCAATTTTCAGTTTTCTTTTAATTTTATGCTATGAGGCATATAATACTCAAAAATATGTGTATAATGAAAAAAAAAAACAAAAGAATGGAAAAGAAAAACAATATGATTAATGATACTTCATTGTGTTGCTTGTCGTATTAGGTAAGGATTCTTCCATATATAAATAGCCAACTACGCTAACCATGATGGTTTTCTTATCTTGAAGGGTAGGTTCTTCCTTTTCTTTAAGAATTGATTGTCTTACTTCTAGTTTAGGGAAACTGTTTTGGAAAACAAAGATAAGTAGGTACTAAAAAATATAATTAAAGTTTTAACCCTTTACCGCCGAGAATACTTTTTGCGTCCGATTTTTTTAATTTTCCAATATGATAATGCTGCGAGTCCAAACAACACTTAAAAGAAAAAAACTTGAGCTTGGAGTACTAGTTTCGAAATTATAGCCTCTTGCAATAGGCAACGCTAGGCGTTTATGAGGACAATAATTAACAAATTAAATTTTACTTTTCAAAGTACACAGAAGACTTTAATAAACGTTTTTTAATTCTTTTAAAATTAAAAAAAAAAAAAAAAACGTTATACCCAAGAACTTACATTACCTACATATCAGTCTTTCAAATGAATTTTTACGTTACATTTTCCACGCTGCTGCGTACGTTCAATGGATTTTCAAACTCTCCCTGCATTTAGAAGAAGACTGAATGGCGAAATGATCTAAATGATCTTAACTGATTTCATCTGATTTCATCTTGAATATGGCAATCTGTTGAGTTAAAATAAGTTATAAACTTACCACTAAACTTAGAATAAATTCGAAATCGAGCTAAATACATTGTGGTAATAGCACGTTTGAAGGTAAGCTGAGAAATATCCGCTACGGATTTTTGGTATAATATCCATGCATTCTGTATAGCGACATTTAACAATCATATAAATATTGACCACCAGAGCTTTATTTCCCCTAACGGATATCCTGTAATAAGTTATATTCTTGTCAATGCTATCAGTGCCTCCCATGAATTTATCATACATTTTTAGCATTAAGGACGAGAGACCTGTATTATTTTCTTTTCAGATCGTGAGTATCTTCCAACGTTACCCAAGAGCGCAATACCGCATTGCGTTGGAACGACAGTTACTACATTATTATCGTGCCAATGTGTAACAATGACACTTTTATTAGTTGACCGGTAATCGTAAGCGCCTCGTTTTTTCTTCTTCATTGCCTTCTTCGAAATTAGACCACAGCATTTCGGTATTCTATTTTACTTCATATTACCTGTTCCATCATAACCTTAGATTTTTAAATGATAAAGGATAGGTAAGCCAATGATAATATTATCAAAATAAAAACTATATGGTATAGATATTTTTCTCTTCGGGATTTGAATCAATCATCTGTATTAATGGAGCACCAGTTTTCCCGAACTCCACCTGATAGTCTTCATTGTCTTTTGGATCCTTGCCTTGATACACTTGAAATTTTACTAAATATCCTCTTTGAGTATTGGAGTGACCAAACTTTATACCCAAGCTGTATACGGTTGCCTGTGATAAATTCCTTCCAGCCATGTCTACCATAATAAATAACCATTGATAGGACAAATTTTCCTCAAATTCAAAATTTTTAATGCAATTTTGCTGCAATTTATTATTTTTGCCGAGAAAATTTTTATCAGCGCAGTGAATATAGCGTTTTATTTTTAAAAATCTGTCTCTACGCATTGCATTAGCCACCATGATATTTTTCATATCATCTTGAGAATCCAAATAATCAATCTCGTTGGGTAAGCTATTATATCCAGAAACTATTAGGATAGCTATAAAACATTTAAGTTCATCTGTGGTTATCTGTGGCTCCGGAAAATTAATAAATTAAGTATATTTGGTGGATTCTTCAGCTAAAAAACTTATAATGTCGTCATCTATAAATTTCTCGAACATTTCAACTGGAGACAAATCCCGATACTTTGAATAATCAGATTCAGGAAATCTTTTTATATCTTTTTTCCCCCACTTATTTGTATACCTTCCTTTGCTTGATTTGCTCCCTTTGACTTTTTATGAAGTGGCTCATCGCATATATTCTCTTCATACTGTTCGTGCTCTTCCTTGGTATTATTTATAATAAATTCAGTAGGTGAGGATAATTGCCTGCCATTCAAATTTATTATAAAGAATTTCTGTCCATTTTCATCTGCAGAATCTTCATCAGTAAGGTCGCATACATCTGGAGGCTCAACATAAATTTCCCCATCTTCCATGCGTTCTTCTTTTAAATATTTAGTCAAGATCATTATTGATTGTCATCGATCTATCAGATAAATATAATATGATAGAAAGATCCATAAGCAATAAGCAGTATACAAGTAACATGACTAAGAACACACAAGAAATTACCTAATAATTTAGAAATGTTATGAACAATATTCCACAGATATTTTATCATAATTTAATATTAGTAAGGTGTGTGTGTATTTAAAGGTAATTATAAATGAGAAAATTTGACGAAAATCCATTTTTACACTAAATTTTTTTTGCCCACTTAAAACCCTTGCAAATATTGCACTTAACGCTTCAGAAAGCAAACTGCACAGTTCGATAACGGCAACTGAGCTCTGGAAAATTCAAAATTTCTAGATTTGTCGAGTGTTGCCATATGTAAATGCAAGGCGGTAAAGGGTTAAAATTAAATTGACAGAGAAGAACATGAAAAAAAATCATTGTTATGTCTCCGATTAAAGCAACCTGTTGGAGTTTTACAAGTCCATGAATGTTGGTTTTGAGTTTAAAAAATTTTGGAATATAATTCCTGACAAAATAAAATAATTCCACTACTACCTTTCTATTATCACGATGATGGCAGGAAAATGTATCCTTTTATAACCTCAATCAGTCGCATTTCACATAAAAGTAAGAGAAAGTATAAAAAAAAACATAAACATAAAAAATTTTGTCGGTGTCATTATGACCAACCAACAATATAACATGACAATTTATGAAGCACTCGTGTTGTGATTTAGAGCCGTGTAACAAACTGACCGCTACGAACTAAGCTTTAAATGAATGCTCCATATAATCCACACCCACCATATATCTTTGTTCCTGTTATTTTTAGCAGTAATTAGCAGTAAACTTGAAAGTCACTTAATTTTCCGTTGGAATGGAATGGAATAGTCCAGAATAAGTAAAATCAACCGCACATTGAAAGAGAGAGAGAAAGAACAGAGCACCTGAAATTGGATTCAAGTGAACACACTTGGTTTGGCTTAGCTTGGCCAGTGTTATGTATGTATGTTAGTTATATAGGTAGGTTTAGGTATTCTACAATATATATACGTACGTACATACCACCAACAACATAGTATTGTGGTAATGGGACCAGAAAAGAGCTCATTTATTCTGTCATAAAAAATCACGTTAAACGTCGTTTATGGCTTGGAACACACCTGGATTTCATACCTCAGCACACAAATTCTGTGATATTGGCCCTCCTGCCCAAAAATATGTACATAACCTACCTACCTATCTACGTACCTATGAACATATTTCTGTACATACATATGTATGAACGTACATACAGAAGTGCCACAGGAAGCTGTTACATCAGCTAAGGCTGTACGAAAGCATTAGATAGTCAAAAGATTAGACATATAATTTCAGCTAATTTTGCATACTAAGTTTATAAAGGCGCAATCTTAATGATGATCTTATCGCGCGACTTTATAGATTGTTTCTTACAACAAGTTTATGCGACCACTAAAAAGCTAAGCTCTTCTTGTGGGTAAGTCAAGGCCCAGGAATATATACATATAAAAATTATGTTTATTGGCTTTTTTTGCCATTGATATAGATGGGTGAATGGTGGGTAATGATCGTTACAAACAGTTTTCTAACTTTTTTTTTTTCATTCATTTTTTTTTTAATGAAGCCCTGAAGTCGGTTCATTTCTTTGGGTTATAAAGATTTGAGTTTAGATTATATTTTATGAAGCGAACGATAATTGAAAATAAGTGAGGAAAAAACATGATTTTAGCATGTAAATTTAGATTTGGGGAATATGTATTTCAGTAAGTAGGTATAAGGTGGAACGAAAAAAAAAGCTCTTATTCAATAAAAACCGTAAAAAAAGCTAATTTGAGGCTTAACTCAAAATAAAGTGGAGAAATGTAATACTTAAGGGGTATAATATCACATAATGATATTTTGATTTTTAAAAAAATTTCAATTGATATTAGCCTGGACGTTATTGCTCCATTTTCCATCCTATCAGCATTTTACCATTCCTATCTAGGGTTTTTAAAAAATTAATGTTCTTGCAAATAACTCATTATCTACGCAAGTCTCCTTCATTATTTCCAATCTGGCTTTCGTTTCAAGCATATTTGCAACACTGCCTTATATTGAAAGTAGTCAATTTAATTAATACTACTTGTGATCCTTGACATCCCTAAAGTATTCGGTACTGTAAATGACGTAATCCTGTGAGAAAATTATAGTTTTTCCATAAGCTCAATAAAGATCATATTTAGTTAATTAACAGGACATTTACAAATAGTGTTTTCAAATGGTAATTACTCTACCTTTTTTAGCATTAATTCTGATGTTCCGTTAGGCTCGGTTCTTGGCCCGCAGCTTTTTTGTATACTTATTAATGATTTGTTTGACTGTCTTACACACACTTCAGTTCGCGATATCTACTAGAACTGTCAATTCTTTTCTGCCCAGGGGCCGGATTCTGTAACTCGGAGAGTTTGGAAGTTTGGGAGATGAGAATTTTCGCTTTCCCCGATTATTAAAACTCCCTAACTCTCCATTTGAGATTCTCTAACATACTTGGGGAGTTAAAGAAAACGTGAGAAGTATCGAAATATTGAAAGACGGCTAACTCTGTGTAGGAGGGTCGTAGAGCATTGGGGTTTTTTTTCTATGGATTTAGGGTCTAGAGTACAAAAATATGGGTGAACAATTTCTGGGGGAGGGTCTTTTGGGGATGGGGTGTCGTACCACCCTCAATTGAGGGTTATCCAAATTATGTCATGTTTGGTATCAAATTAAAGAGGGAGAACCTGGTAATCGATTTGTGTAGTATTTTTGATAATTTTAACTTTATAACTGACTTTTTACCGCCGAAAAAAGGATTTTTTGCACTTGGGTCATATACACCCCAGTTCCTATATTTTGCATATATTTCTTTCGTTCTTTGTTTCACATTCATTAATACTCTGTTGTGAAGATTTTTCTCATGGAAAGTGAATTTTCACGACTTACCAGTTCTTCATATTGATGAGTTGAAAATATGTCCATTTTTGTACCAAAAAACGGCCATTTTTTCATCTTAAGAAGGACTGATTCACTTCTTTTGCAGTTATCTCCAAAACTATTTACCGGACTAAAATTAGGGGACAAAATGTAGATGCCATTTCATCCTAACGTGCATATTTAAAATTTTGATAGCATCTCTTCTGTACTGGAAGACGACCAAATTGACCATTTTCGCGTGAATTACAATTTTTAACGGGTACCTTGAGATACCAAAATCCTTATTTCTCTGTAAGTATTGCAAGGATGTCTATAATTTATTTTTGTAAACAAAGCCAGGATATGCAGTGAATCCATAATTCAATTTGAAATTCCTAGGTACATTGGTACCTTCACAAAGGACGATAAATGCAGACAATACTGTCAGTTAAGAAATATTTTTATTACTTCTCCACAACTTAACACAACCGAGAGTTTTACCAAATGCAATAGAGAGTTTGGTAAATCTCAATACAAATTCCACGAGTTACAGAATTCCGAGTGGAGAGTTAAGTGGCAAAAGAGCTCTCATTTTCACAACTCTCCGAGTTAGTGAATCCGGCCTCAGATCTAAATATTTGATTACCAAACGCCTGTTTTCAGCCATTTAACTTTACCATTTCCTATGAATCAGTTTAGTTATATTTTTTGTATTTTATTTTTAGCAGTAACTATTTTTTTCATGCTTATGTTGAACTTAACTTGTACAAGTATAAAAGATTGTATAGTAATTGTACAATGTTTTAAAATTACAAATTAGAATTAACATTTATTGACTGTACACAAGATATTAAGTATATCTTATGTATAAGTACATTAATAAAAAGGACAAAGTAAGTATGGAAACAAAAGAGAGCGAGAGAGATGAAATTATCACAAAATCAACATCCTAAATAAAGGTATATAAAGCAAGAAACAAAACTAAAACTAATAAATTAACGTAAAACAAAAAGTAAATTAAAAAAAAAGTTAAAACCAACAAAAACCAACAAATGTGAAAGCTAGGCTCTTAAAGATAAAAAGTTCAAAAATAACAAAATCGCGAGTTGACTAGCTGACAAAATTAATTAATAAATTAAAAAATTCGAACAAGCTAAGAAAGAAGAAGAACAAATGGAAAAATAAATTTACACAACATAGCAAAATCTATAATAATTTGAGCAAAGATTACAATGTAAATAAAAACAGCAAAATGCCCAGTTTACTGCCGAGTTGGAGATGTCTTGGCGAACGTAGCTGAAACCGAATGACATTTAATTATTTAATATAATTTAATATTCACAAGAGGCGTAATCAAAGCGTCGAAGCCCGAAAATAAAACAGGTACAGTTGTTAAAAGCTACGTTGAGCATATAAAAGCATGAGCTATAGATCTTGGGAAATATTAATTTACCAAAATTAAAATGAGAAAAAAGAAGTGTTTTGACTACTCTTGTACACATATCTCTCGATAAAATATCAGCTGATAACCAGACCTGACGAAAGCCTCCATATATTTTCTTCAGCATGAGATTGATGTGGTCATAAGATCTCATTGTAGGGTTGATTATAACTCCCAGATATTTGACGCGCTGAGTTGATTTCTCATTGAACAATGGTCAATTGGTCCAATTGGTCTATTGAGATAAACCTGCAGAAGGTCAGCATACAGGTGAATTTTCAAATCTTAAACAATATTAGGAAGTTCAGTTATAAAAAAATACTGAATAATAGAGGTCCCAATATAGAACCTTGTGGAACTCCACACAGTACGGGTACAAGGCTAGAAATAAAATTATTCACTTAAACTTGCTGACATCTGTCCTATAAAAACTATATATTAATTCGGTAGCTAAAGGCGAAGAACCAAAGAGAGCAGATAACTTAGACAGCAGAATTTGATGTGCAATACAAGGACGTTGACATGATTAATATCAAGAGCTAATCGCAGATAATTAGTAACCTTTAGCGGCGCAGTTTCACAGCTATGCTGAGAACGAAAGCCGGACTTTCATTCCGTGAGTAGTTTTTTTTTTTCATCCAAATGTTCGAACATTTGAGCATGCATTAACCTTTCCAGTACTTGGGAAAGGAAACAAAGTATACTAATGGGTTGGAAATCGTTTAACTCTTTAGGAGACGATATCTTAGGAAGTTCGTGAACAGTGGCTACCTTCAAGACATGCGGAAATGTAGAACCAGTCAGAGATGAATTCAGAATATAGATCAGATAACTAATTATCATGGGAAAAATTAATTTAACAAAACGAAGATGTATTTATCTGGGCCCACTAAGTAAAATCTTATAGAGAATATAGCTTTAATTACTTCGTCGTGGATGCTGATACTTGAAGGAGAACCTGGATCCAGGAAAATCAACAAAGTGATAATGTTATTAGAATGAATAAATTGCGTGGTGAGTCTATTCGAATTTTTAAACTATAAATTATTATCATTATTATTCTTGTTTCAAAACACTGTTTAAAGAGGCTCAAAATATTTATACTTCTTATTAATTAATGTTCAAAATGATATTAAATATTAGGTAAACCGGAAAGAAATGAACATTTTTCGGATTCGTTCTTTTGAAATTAGTCTTGCAGCGGTTGTAGTCGAGGGAACATGTTAAAGTAGGTGTGTCATTTTGAAACTTCGTTAGTATAATCTTACAACGTCATTCACACGAGCGGATATGTTATTCTAGAGAACTATTAAGTTATGTAAAGACGGTAATATTGGTACGTATCCGCAATATCTCTCGTAGTTTGTATAGATAGGTATTGAAGACTAAGAGGAATATATCTCTAGACCGATATTTTAGGTAATATCCTTTCCATTAAATTTTATTAAAAACGAAATCGATGGAACATAATTCTAAAATAGAACACATTACTGAAACGAAAAGTGTCTTACACAAAAACCATCGAATTCTTAAAACTTAGCATTCAACCCAAAAATAAAATCGTAATATTCTTGGCGAAAGTTCATTCGGTATCAAATAATAAACCAAGAGAAAAAGTTTCAATGTTACCCGACTTTCACTCTTTATCTAACTCTAAGGGAAAGGCCTTCACAATTTGCTGGAGAACTATAGGAAAAAAGTTTGGACTCAAACCACTAAGACTGCATCTTAATCAGAGCTGGATTCACTCTAGAACAAGAGTTCTATACGAATCCATTTTTGATTTCCTCCAGTTTATCGCACATGACATTTGCAAGAATTGCCACCTTCTCGAGACTATGCTGAAAAGTAATTTTAAATCTAGAATTCCATCCAGAGCAGAATCTATCTATCTGTTTAAACTGACTGCTTCAAATCCGAAGAAAACACCATAGCAGGAATTTTCTGCAAGGATCCTCACATGTAAATTGCCACACACCTTGAAAACCATATCACGGTTTTCCAGGTGGAAGTGAAGGCCATATTGGAAACCAGTAGCGCACCCAGGCATTGTTTTTGGGTTGGGGGAACCATAGGTATCCCAAGTTCAAAAGGGGTATTATAAATAGGGCTCTAAAGTCCTGAAGAACTGCTATTTTACATTTAAAGATTTTATTTTATTTTGTCGGACTTTGTAATAATATACAGATTACATTTTATACATAATTTATAAATTATGTTAAAAACTGACCTTCTGGGGGGTCCCGATTGCCCCCTTCTCCGTCTGTGTAGCCCTGTTGGAAGCCGGAAGGTATATCCTGAACTCAGACACTGAGAACTAGGTAATACCTATCTGATTAGACAACTAAGGAGCTCCCAAGACTTTATATAAAACCTTTAAAACCACCAAAGTAGTACTGGAGTGTAACATCACCCTGAGTTCCCAATATTGGAATAACACGGTACTCGTTCTGTGGGTGCCAGTGCACAGCAATATCAACGGGAATGAAAGGGCGGACGAGCTTGCTCGTCTTGGTGCAGCCTCGGAACAATCTTTCTCTATAATCGGGAATGCATCAAAGCACCTTTCCTCTATCAATTCAGTTTAGACTGACCGCCAAAACAGTCGCCTTTTGTTAGATAACCTTTCGGGTAGAACTACAAAGTAACTGTGGGGTAAACATAACTCATACCTAACGAATAAGCTTTTGGAATTAACAAGCCAATCCTGAGAAATGTAGTGTTAATATTTACTGGGAACTCTTTCTTCAGGGGCTCACCTTTACAAGATGGGACTTGTTGATGATCCTATATACAGGGTTTGCGGAGAAGAAACGGTGGATCACTTTCTGTGGTACTATTCGGCTCTCGCAGGAAACTTTTATAGATTTCTTGGCTCATACTGTAGCGAATTAGTGCTACAACTTATACTTGTATCCCGAGCGAGACCGAATCGTAAGTCCATTATGACGACGAATTGAAATTCAGAACTTTTCACGACTTTAACTTCACGTAATTAAATTTTTTTTTTATAAGTATAGTACTATTTTATGCATAACACAGATTACTTTTTCTTAATATACAATTTTCGTCTTCGTCTTGTGAAGTATTATTCAATAAGAAGGAATAAGAATTCCTATGAACTCGCAGCCATCCGTGCTCCAAATCTTATAGCCACTAAATCTGGAGCAGTCATGAGAATTCTGATTATTTTTGTTATAGAAAGCGTATTAACGAAAGCTCGGGTTTGAAATTGGGATTGCTGATTCAGCTAATTGTCGGGCGTATAATTTGATACGCTACAACAACTCGTGGACGAGCTGCAAGAAGCCGACAAGGAGGGTTGGGGACCAATACTTACATATCTTTGTAAGAGCGTACGGATGGGAACTATGAACAATTGCTCATAAGTCTGGAGGGTGAACAATGGGCCTTATCCTGGCCTACGTTTCACGGACCCTTCGGTGCCGCAACCTCTTTTCAAGCCATCCATCCATCCATCCAAGGGTCACAGGGAATCAGTAATATAATATAGGCATAGTTTTTGGCCATCTAATGGGTAAAAAGTAAACTTGATTTATTTATTCTTTTAAGTTTTTTTTTTTTATAAAAAGACTTTATTAATTATTTAAAATTTTTGTTTATATTTTTCTTTTTATTTTTCTTACCGCAACAATTTTTTATATATATTTAATTAATGGCTTGTCGTTAGAGATGAGTGGCCTCTGGAGGAAAGAATTTTAGATTTATCTTTCTGGTAAAAAAAAAACATTTTTTAATGATTGCATACATCTATTTGTATGTAAAATTCTAGATGTGTAAGGAATTATTTTTTTTTATCTAAATTGATTATAATAATATTATTGAGGCAAATATATTATTAGAATTGTACAACGTAGTGTTATCAGCAAACATTTTTATATGAAAAACTAACGTGTCAGTTATTATTATATAAATTAGGACTTAAACCGGAACCTTGAGGAACTCCTTCTACGATTTGCAAAATATTAGTGGAGACGTAACATATAGCTATATATGTATGTAGAAGCATCTATCCATTAAGTAACTTTTTTGTATTTATTTCCACTAGACATATGTATATGGGAAATTTTCCTTTGATAATTTTACAAATTAAGCCTTAATCGATCAGAGCTCCGATATTCAGAGGAGACTCAAATCATCGAAATACGATAGTAGAAAGAAGTTGTTTTCTGGAATGTTTGAAACGAAAAATAAATTAAATCCATTAATCAACTTTTGAATTGCTTTGAATATCAAAGAACTCGGCGTTACGTTTTACGTTAAGCTAAGCTATTCAGTTTATTCAATAAAAAAAAAGTAAATTCCTTGCAGACTGCCTAATAGAGTACAGCCCTTCTCATATATATCGAATTTTATTATAAACTCAGAAGAGAAAAAAATTTTGAAACCCACACGTACACAGACACACAAAATATACTGTTGTTACAAAGTATCGCTCTTGACTTTATTGTCGGATACAACTTGACAACTATACTCTACTAAAATGTAAATATTTAACGACCAATTAGAACATTAAAAAGACAAATTTAAACATTTTTCAAATGAGATGAATAACTGTAATATGAAAAGAATGAAGAAGTATTAAAATCTTAGTCATATGTTGACGACCAACCAGAATTCTAATTATACTTTACATTTTATCATCAAACTATACTATAAACTTGACAATATTAAAAATGATATGCAATGGACAGATTAAGCCATATTTGTTTAACGAGGTGCCTTTATTGTATTATATAGAATTGCTGCTTCTGTTAATTAGAATGTATGTAATGTATGTAACCGATATATATGTAGGTACGTATTATTTATACTAAATAATATTATGAAACACCACAGAAATACAATAGAAAACCGATGAAAATTAGTTAAATATGTTGATACTCACTAGATTATCAGAATTTAATAATTTTCCTGTGGACAATAACAAGCAATTATGTCCCTTGATTGATTGCTTTTCCGATATATCATGCTAATGATGGCGACTATGTCATTATCAAAGTAACCTGTCAACGATTATTTCCCTCTCGGCTGGTTTCTGGTCTAGAGGACAAATTAAAATTCTTTTTTTTTTTCACTGTTATTATTGGACCCCTTCGACTCCAATTATCAAACTTGTGTATCACCTCCAAGGCACTTTTGTATAACTAGGAGATTCGTGAGACTTGAAAAAATCTTTACCATGTAGGTCCACTTGACTTTAACTCTCCAACAATTATATCGAATTGCACCCTATTTATTATAATTCAAGTATACTACTACCATGTGATCCGCAATCGAACACACACACCGTTTATTCGCTACTATCAACGAAGTTTTTCAGACTCACAGAAAACGATAAAAAAATTGGATTTGTTGTTTTTGTTGTTCTTTTGTTTTGTGGTTTAAATCATGCACTGCGTATAGACCACCATATTGAAATATGACCTTTTTTAGGGAAATTGAAGGATATTTCGAATAAAACTTGAACTGTTCGAATACGAATCCGAGATTGTTATTATATTATAATTATGGGGCCCCACATGGGTCGTCAAATTTCTACCACCGTATTGGTCGAGGTAACACAGGCTTCCCTATTTTAACTGCCTTTCAGGTCAGTAGAAAAGGGTGGGGTTTTAAATCGCGTTCTGGATTATCTGTTAGTGAAATTTTAAACGCCACGTAGCTTTTCTCTCAAAATCAAGCTACTACGAAACTCGCGAACAAAAAACAGAAAGAATTTTATACACACTTCAATAGATAAGAACAAAATATTTTACTTGGTAATAAACTAAAGATTCGACCTGGAGATAATCCGGCTTGCGTAGGGAGTCTAAATTTTCATTGTCTCCACAGAATTTAAATTTAAATTTTTTTTTTTAATATCCAAACTCGACTGGTCTAGCTCTCCTCATTCCTCCAATAAGAGGCGCTATTTTAATTAGCCCGCATTTTGGTAAATGTCACTTTTGGAGCTGTTATTTTTTGACATTTGACAAGTAGAAACTATGCCAGTAATAAAAATGGGACGATACACGATTCAACAACGCTTTGAAATTATTAAAATTCACTATAAAAATGGTGAAAATGTGGCAGAGACGGTTCGTAAAACTCGGAACATTTTTGGGTCGTCGCGAAGTACCTTGTCGGACAGCAATACAGAAATTGGTAGAAAAATTCGAGATGTCGGGACAAGTTAGTGATGTGAAGAATAAAACCCGTGCACGTCGCTCAAGAACAGCCGTGAATATTGCTGCTGTAGCCGAAAGTGTTGAAGAAAACCCAGGTTTGTCCATTCCTCGTCGTTCTTTGGAATTAGGCATTCCACAAACGTCATTACACCGTATTTTGCATAAAGATTTGGGTCTTAAGGCTTATAAAGTTCAGTTAGCACAAGAACTCAAGCCGGCCGATCATCAACAACGTCGAGGCTTTGCTGATTGGGTCCTTGAAATGCATGAAAATGATCCGGAATTCCATCGAAAACTCATCTTGAGTGATGAGGCCCATTTCCACCTCGATGGCTTCGTCAACAAGCAAAATTGTCGCATCTGGGGCTCGGAAAACCCAAGACTTATTGTTGAAAAGCCTCTCTATCCTCAACGTGTGACTGTTTGGTGCGGTTTATGGTCCCGCGGGGTCATTGGACCTTACTTTTTCGAAAATGAGGCTGGAGTAACAGTTACGGTGAATGGATTGCGCTATCAAGAGATGATTAATAATTTTTTATGGCCGGAATTGGATGGTATTGATCTGGACAACGTTTACTTTCAACAAGACGGCGTTACGTGCCATACAAGCAACGAAACCATTGATCTTTTACGGGTTCTTCCTTTGGGGCCACTTGAAAGAGAAGGTCTACGCCAACAGCCCAGCGTCGATTCAAGACTTCAAAGATGGAATTCGTGAGGCTATCGAGGACATAGGGCAGCCATTTTGCGATTTGGTTATGGAAAATTTCATGAAAAGGATATGGTCCTGTAGGCGTGGTCGTGGTGGTCATTTGGCTGATGTTATTTTGCATTATTAACGGCATATCTTCCTCTTTATAATGAAATAAAGATTCGATCATTTATCTCAGAAAATGGCATTTTTCTTTGAATATCAAAATAACACCTCTTATTGGAAGACCCGTTATTTGTTTTGCACCTCCGAGCTCGCTCACTAGCACTTCTTTTCCCTTTGAATCTTAAAAAAGAGCTGCTGATCCAATCCCCGGAAACAACACAGCCTCTTTTTTTCATGCGTTTCAAAAACGATATTCATGCCCTGTCACAATTAAGCATTCTCCGATGCTTTAACTTTAAGGTTAAACTGCGTAAATTTTCTTGATCATGGCTTCCCGATTAGTGACGGATAGGTTTGATTTTATTCTGTGGTGAGCGAGGCGAGATTAATTTTATTATTATAATTTTATTTTTTAGTCTTAAGGATGTATGTTTGTGTAACCAATGTTAATACGCTTTTTATGTAAAATGTGGTGTTCCGCGATCCTCCGATTACTTGTAGACTAAAGCACTACTCGTGTGCCTCGAACTCATAAGACATACTGTGAGTGGCCGTGTGAATGTTTGTGTGTGTACGGTGTGTGTGAGGAGATTCCTTCAGGCTGGCTTTTAAAATTCATCCTAAAATAAAGATTAAAGCAGTATAAAAAGTTCAATGTATAGAACATTTGGAACACATAACAATTGGTATGATTAAATCTTCTTCGACTAATTCTCCAGATTGTTTTAGTTCCGCATGTAACCATTTCCAGCTTGTAAATTTAGTAAATGTAGATGAGAAAAACATTTTATTCTTAGGTATGGGAAAAAGAAATTTCCGTTTTTTTGGTAAAAACAAACCTTTATTTAGCAATTATAACATATGGGTACATTACTCAAGGTATGTTCAATCGGAAGCTATGACGTTTGACCATCTTTGTTTCAGGCAATTTCTGAATTCCAGAACAAATAGTAATCTGTAGGACTAATATCTGGTGAATACGGCGGGTGCTGTAACGCCTATCAGTTTGCCCTTCTGAGTAGTTTTTAACCGATTCAGCAATATGTAGTCTATAGCATTGCCATGTCGTAGAATTATCTCCTATATTCTTTTATTCAGGTTGTGTTTTTGTTATAGATTCTTTAAATGGATGAGTTGTCATCTGTAGACATCGTTAGTAATTATTTCAGAAGGTTTCAGCAGCTTATAATATCAAACACCTTTCATATCCCACCAGATACACAGCATAACCTTTTTAAAAAGAATATCCCGCTTTAGCTGCGATGGACCAGGTTCATTAGGCTTTATCCAAGCATTTTAACGTTTAAGATTCTCATATTGAATTCACTTTTCATCTCTTGTGATAATTCTATGTAAAAATCCCTTTCTTTATTATCTTAGCAGCATCATTTCACAAATGGTCTTTCGCTTTTTTTGTTGCTTTTCCTGTGGGGCCCAATTTCCTTGTTTTTGAAGAAATCTTGTTGCTTGTAACCATTTTTCAACAGTTGATTGTTCAACATTTAATGCTGATGCCAATTCTGTTTGAGTTTGGCATGGATTTTCATCCAGTAATGCTTCCAACTGATCATCTTTAAACTTTTTCGGTCTACCTTCCTTTCAGAATCTTCAACTTCAATAATATCTTCTTTAAATCTTCTGTACATACCATCAGAAAATGCATGTTCACCGTACGCTTCTACAGGTAAATGATGACTTTCAGCAGATTTTTTTAAATTATAAAAGTATAATAAAAATTCCCGCAAATACACTTTAACTGATTGACAGACCGTGCATTCTGACATTGACTTTAAGACCTGTCAAATACATGTTAAGACAGTTCACACGTAATACATACAGTAGCACTTACGCCATCTATTAGAAAAATGAACTTTCTTTTTCTCATACTAATAGTTTTAAATGCAATCTAGAGCTCAAGTATACGTATGTAACTATGTAGGGTGGGGAAATTGATTCATTAGATTTGTTGTGAAATTTACTTTGTTCGCCCATAAGAATTTTTCTAAATAGAGTCTTCATACTCTCCATTAAGCAGAAATCCAATCTACTTAGTAGATTTAGTGGATTCAACTGTTGATTAAATCAAAATCTTTCATTATACATTATAAAATTAGAACACGTACTTGCTACATCAAAGGCGTACCCTCCCCTTTCGTGCCTCTACCCTACCACTGTTTAATTTAAATTAACTCATATACATACTTCCTACCGCAAGTCTCCTATACCGTCTTCTCCTCTTTTGGTCAATAATTTCTCGTTCTCTAATTGAGTTTAATAGTGACGCCCCACTGAGATAAAATCACACGCACCTGCTAACATTTGTAGAACATTAATTTCGTGGACGATTTCATCAGTGTTCGGCAAAAGCGAAAAGTTCATCACAGAGGATGGGCTTTGCATGTTTTATTATTCGTAGTTTTTCAAAGTAAACTAATGAAGTGTAATTATAAGGCGGTTCCGGTATAGTTTTAATGAATCTGTAATATAGTGAAAATATGTATTAATGTATGTCTGCATTTGTATAGCTCCCCCCCCCCCCCCTAAGTAAAACTAGTAAAAACATACCACCCAAGGATGTTCAATTGCAGAGCCTTTGTATCATTAATATCGTGGGGCGCACCTAGATAATGTCTATTTTTCATAACCGTGTTATTAGTTAGGACCATGCATTATTTTAGTTCATACTTATATGTATGTAGATACTATTCGGAAGCAACAAGGGAACTCTATATAACTAATAATTCCCTTTCACGCAAGAAAATTAAGGTAAAAATAATTTGAAATTGTACGTAAAGGAGGTAATTAGCAAGCGTTCGTTAGTTTTTTTGTTCTAAAAATATGCTTTTTATTGTAATCATTTGGGATTTGATTAATATGAAATACACATGGTTTCTTTATTGCAAAAAGTTGTGTAAAAATTTACATAATTTTTTAACAACGGACACGAATTTATTAAGAAACATTCTTTCTCTTTTATAAAAATCGTACATATGCAGATCTATGTAACTTCTATTAAGACATTTTTTTTTAAATATCTTATCTATGACCTACCAAAATTGCAAATGACAAATATAATAATTCACAATAGAGTTGTAAATTACAAATTCAAATGAGAATGATGACTCGATTAGATCTAGCGATTAACACAAGTATTTATCTCAAGAAAAATAAAAGTTTGACAGTACCATACGGTAGCTCAGTCAATGTACAGAAAACATGTTCGATCGTTTAAAATTAAAATAAAAAATAGAAACATGTCTTAATAACGCCCCCTGCCTAAATACAAGGTATATCAAACTGTCATTCTTTTTAAGTAAAATATTGCTAAATAATCACCTTTAGATTTTTGGAGGAGTCCCAAATGTGGCTGTTTTTTTTTTTTAGGTAAAATTGAACTTCATTACTAAGGATGATATTTTTAAAAAAACTTTAGTTGCAATTTACAAGTGTACGGAATTATATGTTATATATGAATATTATGTTGATCTTTATAGGCCTTTAGGCCTTTAGTCTAGATTGCGGTATTTCGAATAGATAGAAAATACCTGAAATGGATTTCTAGATTTGGCTGACCAAGTACCTAACTGTTCGACTTCTTTATATCACGAATTTTACCAAGTTGAAATTTATTAATAAGATTCACAATCTCTGAACAATAAATTTTTGATTAAAAATGTATTCATAGAACTGTTTTACAAAGTTATTTCTACGAAAACAAATTACCTTTTCATGCTTTATATTGGTACGTGATGAATGCAGTGCAAACTAGATAGAAGCACACATATTTTATTATTTTATCAGTGTAAAATAGAAATGGTGTCAATGTTTTTTACAAAAATTGTGTAAAATTTATTACAATTTTACATCACTGTAAGTTTTGTGTAATATAGGCCACTGGTATTTGAAAAAAAAAAAAAACATATGCAGCATGTACTTAGAGTAAAATCAGGGTGTAAATTCAATAAAAACATTTTATCTGTATAAAATAAATCTAAAATTTTAAAAACTGAACATAACTAATCTGTAATCCGATTTAGAAAAAAAAAAAACCAAAATATCATTACTTCATTGCATCTACGGATGTATTTGCCATTTATACTAGATATTTTTTTCTATAGATGCCTAAAAGAAAACATACTATGCAAATCCAAAATTTTTGCATATTACGTAGATCCGGAAAACTGAAAATCTTCTTTTGCAGCTGCGGAATGCCACCAAGGGAAAAGACATCAAGGGAGAGGCTGTATATTTCCTTACTTTGGTAGCTATAAGATTACTGGCTGTAATATCAAGCTTCTCCTTATTTGAAGGGCAAGTCATAGCTCTTACGTGGTCCACTTCAGTCACCATAGTGTGCCAATATGATTAAGCCCGAACGGAGTCACCAGTTTGATCTTATAAGGATTCTGCATGAAGAATCTGCTGAGAGTAAGCATGGCCTACAAGTTAGGTCATGCTTACGAAAACCATACCAATTGGGCAGCTGACATTCCTAACTTGATACCACGGAGTGGAGGACCCCTGGATATTTTTACTATTGTATTACTAAGTACTACAACACAGAAGGCCCCTTGATGGAAGTATCGTGGTGGTTATTGTAGCCCATATGCAGACAGAGAGAGAGAGTGTTAGAGTATAGCTTGTGTAGATGCACATGCTCTAGATAACGGGATAAGTATGTCGCTTGAATAAAATGCGTACTTACTTACGATTTGAACTATAATTGCTTACGCATTGTATGCTCAAATAATTAGCTATCGTCGTGGAGTTGCGCTAAACCAACCGCGTGCCATGACTCACAGATCGGCAGAGTTTTTAGATCTCGCTTCGACCAGTAAGTTGATGTCAAGCATGCACTGCATAATTGGCGCACCTTCAAAATACTTTCAGCCGTGCATTTAAATTCTATGAGGCTGTATTTTTTCCCCCAGAACTGTGTAAATCTACCAATCTACCATTTTCTATCTTTTACCTTGAGTATATGATCTGCGAAGGTTCGAGTGTCATACTTCAGAGCCTCCGCCACACTCCACATGTCCCCTAATTCTTTCTTTATCTTTTTAAAAAAAATCAGTTTATGGCATTATGGTACCTTCGTACGGGAGTGCATTCTATTAGTGCTTAACTTTTTGACCCCAATTCTGACCCTTAAAACATATCACCAAAAGAAAAAAGTTAATTTTTCAACATGAATTATCTCGCTTGTAAACCTTTGTTAATGAATATTTACGCCGCCATCGACTTATTGAATCTTAGGCAAAGAACACGATCAACTTTGAAATAAAAATAAAAAAAATGGTATTGGATTGCAGCTGATAACTATAATTATATGGAGATATATAGGCTCTCTGTTGTAATTCCGAAAAAAAAAATAACATTCATATTCATTCATATAACCCCAAAATCATTATTCCAAGGGAACCATTTTATTATGGGATAAGTTAAAGGCTAACTTTTTTGCCACAAGAGAGAGAGAGGGAGGCTGAGAGAGATAAATTGAGAGAGAGAGAGGAAGAGACAGAGAGAGAGGCAGGAAAAGAGAGACAGAGAAAGTGTGAGACAGAAAAAATCTGTTTTGATTTCTATACTCAATTCTGTAGATTGTCTTATACACCGTATAGAAAACAAACAGAAGATAGTCCAGGAAATATGGGAACAAATTTCTCTTATGGTATCTGCCTTGCATTTTGTCACAGAGGAGCTTTTGTGACATATTTTTATAATAATGATCGACAGAGGTTTCGATGATTCTGCAAGTCAGTACAAAGTAGTTGATAGAAAAGGATCTTCATGCTCCATAGCCTCCCAATGATATTCCACTATACCCGTAGTGCTACATCTTCAATTATACCATCTTGACTACCTTTAAGTTCCCTTAATATTAAAACGCAGCCATATGTAATCATCACACATACATACATATAGTATTTTATTGTTCATGCTTTCAGTCATAGTCTCAATAGTAATACAGATGCGCAACCGCCCTGGTCAAGGTACCTAAATATGTTCTTCGTAAGCACTAAGTAGAGCCCCTTAAGTTACTGAATGTCTCTATACCTTTCGATAGGTGAAAGTTATATAAATAGGGTAATCGCAATCCTTACTAACCTGCACTGAACACTGTAAAGACCAGCACAAGAAGGCATATGCTAAAGCATGAATTTGATTTTTTTTAAACCTTCTCTATCAATAAAAATTCCTAATAAGATCATTTTCAAATAGAAGAATATAAACTTTTTTTCTAGTGTAATATGTTTTCTGTGTGGTGTTCCACAAGGTTCAGTTTTAAGACCATAATTGTTTATTTTCTTCTGATACCATCAATATATTTTGTATATCATTGGCGAACATGTGAATATTGAAATTGTAAATTAACTTCTGCAAGATAATTTGCATAATGACAAAACGTCAAGGGGTTGATAATAGTTCGCTGTGGAATGCCTATAGTCAAAAGAGCAAGGTCAGATGAATTTCCTTAGCAAAGGTTAACTTTTTGCGATTTTTTTTTGTAAACAAATTTTAATTAATTTAATTTTCTTATAAATTTTTCAACCCATTTTATCTAAAACAAAACAAAAAACTTTCTTTTTCTAGGGGATTCTCTTCGTTTACCAGTAGCAAAACGAGAGGGCAAACGGCAGGACATACAACCTCCCATTGTATTATAGCCCTCCTTTTAAGCTCATGCTCTACCACATCTTATGCTCGATCAAATTGACCTGTCGATTACACTGACCTATCTCCGCATCTTGCTAGAATATATAGTTACGAGTGTATTACTTCCAATAACATAGGAGAGGAGACCTAGGTGGATAGTGTGTATAAAATCAAAGTTATAAGATGATAAGAAAAAAAATATATACAAAACCATTCCATTTAATATTACTACTTTTGATAATCATTCTTAATGCATTCAACTCTCTATTTATTTTATTTTCTGAATGATAATCAGCATGAAAACATCCCAATGAAGTAAATTCTCTAAGCTTCTTGAGCAAACATTTCAATAAAAAACGATAAAAAACTGAATATGTGTGCACAAACAAACAGTTTTTTTCTCTTTATCTTGTTTACTTGTGTTAAAGTAGAAATTATGATAAATGTTATCGAGTAAGTACACTCCAGCTTGCATCGACGGCGATAATAAGCCCGTGCAAGATTCTATTCAGTTCAGGTCTCATGTTACGAAAAAAACAACTCTCCAAGCTTCTAATATAACTGTCCAAGGCTACTGGTATCAGATTGAGTTCAAAATAATAAAAAATAAAAAGTATAAGTATAAGTAAGTATGTACTGCTACCGCTACCGCATTATTTATAGTTTTGTTTGTGTAACACTCTTTGAATTTTTGTAAGATTTTTCTCACTTGATAAGTTTTTTTTTATAGTAGTACGCAGATAGTATTAATTTAGTATACATAGTTTGAAGATTGTTTGTACTTTCCATGACCTTTCTTAGAGTCAGTCAGTGAGTCAGGCAGTGAGGAGGGTCAATTGATAAGTAGGTCTACCTACACGGAAATGTTTAATGTACTGGTAAAACTTTGAACAGAATAAATGGCATTTAGGAAAACCCTTATGGCAATAATTCTACATAAGGACCTCCACTTGTACTATGAGAGTATAACTTTCTCTTAGTTCACTCATATTCTATACACACAGCAGTAGGTCCATATTTCTCTAGGCCGTCGCCGCAATTGGGTAGAAAGAGCTTAATATGAATAAGTACGTAATAAATTTTTTTTTAGAAACACAGAAGGGGAGGAATCACCTTAAGATCTTTTTTTTATTTTATTTTTTATTTTTTTTTCTCTGTATGTCGTTAAAAGTTTCCCCAGTATTATACACGCCTAAACTGCTATAAATCCTTGTACACGGCCCCATTATATTCCAACTCTGGTCGAAAACTTCTTTTCTTCATTTTTGGCTGTTACTAGAACGCGAATACCCGGTTGCCTACCCGCCTACCCGGTGCAATTAAGCTATGGTGGCATTTGCCTTCCAGCAGTATAAGCAATGACAAAAGCTTTTATAGTTTATGCTTAATGGCTACTCGCGTCGTCCTTATGCAACCTTATCTTAGCGGTAGAGGCGTGCAAAGAAAGATACAAGATACAACAACGAAATGGACTTGTGTTGTGTTTGTTTTGTGATGGGTGGTGATATAGGGGCCGTTCGCGCAGCGCCATATCTATGGGTTTTGTACGATAAGAAAAATCGTTTTATGTCCGCTTCTGCTTGTAATCAGCTAAATCGCGTCATTATCCTTCATAAATTTTCGCATTTGTGCGCAAAGCTTCTTTCTTGAAGGTGGTTCTTTCTGCCAACAGTTTTCAGTCAGGGGGAAATATAAACGCAAATGTTATGAACGTCCTTTTTATCGTGTTTATGCTCCTTGAATGGCCCATGCATAAATCGGATTTATATACGTTGGTAAATGTTTTTAAAAGTTGTAAATGTGAAAAGAAAAAAAAAATTGTTTGTAAACATGTGACATTAGGAAATTGAATTTTTTCTGTGGTATATTTTTCCAATGAGGTTTTTTTCTCCAATGAGGTTTTTTTTATTATTATTTTGTTTAATTCATAAAATGTTCATCAAAACTATTGAATGCTACGGGCAGGAGACATAGTGGTAATTGAAGAGATATTGATGAAATTGGCTCAAGGATCCCATAATTAGTATGAACGGTGATGATTGAGGCAGGATAAGACAATTCCAGGAGACCACTTTGAGCACAAACATAAGAAACATTTTCTGGACCGTTCAATATATACTTGCATAGCAGCAAAATCCGAAAATATGTAAGTATAGATGATTCTTTTTTTTTAAAGAACGTAACGTCCACGGTAGCAAAAAAAAGTCATATAAACTCAAAATTGAAAAACATATCGTAACAAGCAGCGGTCCAAAATGGCTACCTTATGGTATACCAAACGTATTATAAAATATGAATTGAAAAGCTTCGCAAAGACAACACGTTGTGTTTGGTTGGATAAGAATTTGGCAATGGATAGAGAAATATGGAAAGTAATTCTGTAAATAATTCTATCTAAAAAAAAAAAAAAAATCTTGGTGATTTCTTGTATCGCTTTTGTTAACATTTTTTCCTGATATTAAAATGCTCTCTATACACGACTTATGAAAATGTCTGCCGTAGAATGCATAACCATTAGGGTCGAGCTAGTGCAAAAAAGACCTTTCAACAAAGTTTGAAATAAATAAATGCTGCCATTTGTGAGCAAAAGAACTCCAGACTTTAACACTCGATAGTGTTGATTCCTCCTGCACTAAGATCACATCAAGTACTGGCTCTTTGAGAATGTTTAAATATTCCTTCGTGATGCTTTCCGGCAAATTCTTTCCAATCTCCCTTCTCTAGCCCACAATTAACAAATTGTTGATACATCTCGAATAGAAAAAATAAATGTCGTTCCTTTTATTAAATTCTACCCTGCATTGGAGTCCTCATCTATCATTTCCCAGGCAGAAATCCCCGACTCTGCATTCCCGAAATCATTCATAATAATATGCGTGGAGTAAAGATATAAGTAATATCAGATACCTAAGCAGCACTCAAAGCTTTAAATTCGTTTACCTTTGAATCTTAGCCGCTCTGGGAGTATCTTACTGTCTTGAAGCAACTGTCCGAAATAAAAATGGTAACACTGATTTGGATGCCAGGACATGAAGACATAAGGGCATTAAGAGATTGCGGACCGATTTGCAAAAGAAGGTGTCAGATTTCTGTTTATTGGTTCTGAGTCCGTTTTTGCACCCCCAAGAAGCCACCTCAGGCTTCGAGGGGGACAGTTATTAAATCGTCATACTGGAAAAATACCCAGGGGCTAAGACAACCAAAGAAAGGCATTACGTATTCGCAACGGAGGACAAAAGCATTCCTCATGCGTAGCACAATAGAATTAAGGCCCATAACGGGCCTATTTACTGGGCATTATCCACTTAGATATCGTCTTAAAAAGATGGGTGAAGTAAATAGCGGAAACCCCTGCTCAACGACGAACTTCTGCCTAGGTAAACTAGGCAGTTGCTTGGGGATCCAACTTTGTAGGGAGCCCCACCAGAGTCCGAAATGTTATACATTGAGGACTTACTACATTAAAAAACTTTAATTTATTTTATTGTTCTTGCATAGAGGGGCAGATTTAGCACTAGGCAGAGCACAGTGTGGTAAATTCTCAATTGATGAAGTAAAAGGAAACGAGATCGAAGTCGCACTATCTGGCAGTATTGATTCAGAATTACCGTTTTCAACGTCATTATCGACAGGTTGATTGCAAAACTACAAAGATGTGGCTCTGCTTACGAGAACTTGAGTAAGAAGTTTAACTGAAGCTATACATAGTTTGGAATCTCACGCGAGGGCGCACGGAAAGCCTTCATTTCAGGAGATTTAGATGGGGTTTTAAAAAAAGGAGTGTTCGCACTTACGAACTTTTGTATGGAGGACAATGAGACTTCTGAACACGTCCTCTGTGGTTATGAAGCTCTACATTATATAAGGCGGGTAAAACATCTAAGAAGACATTCTCATTGCCAGAGAATATTGCAAAGACAACCGAGAACGTTATAGGTTTTTTTAAAGAACATATAAGTTGAATGGGCATTATAAGGGTTTTAGGAATAATGTCACAAAAAAGCTTACCGATCACAGTGACTAGATGAGAGGCGGTATCTCTATCTGCATTCCCAATTTTAATAATAATATAAAAAAAAAAGAATTCCAAATGCCAGAATAAATTTTTCTACGGAAGTTTAAGGATCTTTAGCACTTTCCCATTCAGGTTTATACCGCCTAAAAATTAGATTGTGGGCTAACAAAGTAGGAAAAATGATAAATATAGTAACCGTCATAAAGTAAATATAGTAGGTACAGAATTGCGGAGATTTTTTGTTTTCGTTTAATTTTACATTCTTTTGAGATTTTATCAAATGTAACAGTTCTATTAAAAATATTAAAATCATTAATATTGTTTTTAAAATAATGTTAATTCTGGTTCCCTTTTCAAATTAAATTATTATCCAAAAAACTTTCTACCCAAAAGTAAGGAATATATCATTAATTTATAATACAGACACACAGCCCGCATATTATGTAAAATTTAGGAGAGCTCTTTAAAAATTTCTTTACCTAGCCTTCCGCTTTCATAATGACAAGTTACGGTCAACTATTCCCTTTTCTTACAATTTTTTTTTTTTTAAGATTGAAATTATGTTGGACGAAACAAAAATTTATTAAGGTCACTCTAAAACCAACGAAAAGTAAACTCATATCTTTTTATCAACTTACAACAATTCTTTTAAAGGCTTTTAAGTGACAATTTTAATAAAATCCATCAGACCGTTACTGCTTAGACAGACGGGTGTCAATGTAAATTTTGAAGAAAAAAAAGAAATGTTTTCCAGCTTTAACTTTGAATGCGATTGCATGACAGAATTATGCTAATATAAGAACGCACTGTGCCGTAAGCTACTATTAGAGTGGCTGTTCGGCTTTCTCTTCTTCCCCTGTCTATTTTTCTATTCAAAAAGATAAAATCTCACACACATATGTTGTGTATCACAATGATGTTAACTATTATTACCCATAGCCGCCCGCCCCGTAGAACGAATCATTTCATATAGTTTTAGTTGTTATAGAGTTTGAAACAAAAGTTAAAATTAAAGAGAGAATTGTTATTTTTGCCACTACAATCAGGGCCGCCTGCGCTGCTGCTGTCAGGGATTGTTTACAATCCCACAGTAATAAATAAAAACAAAAACAAAAAAACAAAACGAACCTCTCCGGCTACTTTCGTATTCGAATTGTTTAGGAAAATTGTGATCTCACCTTAGAATTTCACTTTGTACAGCTTTTGACTTTATCTATGAAATGTGTCTAGTAGTAAAGTCTTAACCCTAACCATACGATAGTGCGTTGCCGCGAAACATTGAAGATCCGTTTTAGATATACAAACTGTTTCCCAGTAGTGCGAGTCAAAATGTAAATTTAGATTTTTGATTATATTGTCTCTACGTGGTCATTGGAGGAGAGATTAAAGCTGGAAATTAGACCTTGGCCATTATTCTTGTGTTTTGACTTATATTATTCCCCGTGTATACTGCCGTAATGTTGACTTATAATTGATGCTTATGCAAACGAAAAATATGCTAACTAGCACCCACTGTAGATGGTAATTATGGAGTTTTCAAAACAATTAAATTTAATGAGGCTTTAATTTTTTTTTTTTACGTTATAAATTTTTGTTTAGGTTTTCACTCGAATGTATTTTTTTTTTTTTTACTGAGAACTGTCTAACTGTGTTCTTAGATAAAAATTAGATAAAACATTTAGTCGAATTAGGTTATCTTCATATACCTATCTAATTAGTATTTTGCTGAAGTTTTTGAATTTTCGATGATTTAAAATAAGATAATAAATTCGATTATATACCCATATTACATGTCTGTATGGTAGGTAGATTAATTTGGAGATTTTAATTACATAAATCATTTATACTGAAATCTATTTTATAGAAGATATAACTAAATAAATAACCACCTTGATATTTCATTAACTAATTAACTAATCGAAGACATTAACAACCAAATCTAAGTTTGAATTCTTTTATATTATTGTAAGTAATCAAACAACGATTGTGGGATGAATAGAAAGGTCGTCTAGGCTCTTAAAAATTTCCTAATAAAGAATCTAATTAAAAGATTATATATTGAAATAATTTATTATTGGAAAAGAATTATGAAAAACCTTCTGGAAATTTTAAAATATTTTCTTTTGCATATTTTTATGAAACGGTATGTCACCTACCTTTATTAAGTTGAAATTAAGTCTATTCGACATAGTTTCGAGGAGTGACTTACATATTTACATAAATGAGAATTCCCATTTTAGGCCCGACATCAACAGACATGAGAGATGTATTTTGATACTCTGAACATATTTTATTCACAATGTTTATATCAATTAAGCGGTGGAAGGCCTCGAAGGGGTTGAAGTTTGATCTAGTATGTACATTTTTGAAAATCTAGTACAAAATCAGATTCCTTAGATCCTGAGAAGAGTACCCACATTCCTATACTCGCAGGCTTTAATCCCATCCCCATACTTATATTTGAGTTTTTCCCTCTTTTTTATTTGAACTGAGATACTAGAGTTTACGCAATTTATATCAGCTTTAACTCAGTAGGGTTATATCCGATCGGAAAACGAGTTTCACTGTTCGCCTCAGCTCATTACTAGCTGTAATTCGTAGAAGAATGGTTTTCTCTGCATTCTTTTCGGGTGGGATCCGATTCAGAAAACTTTGTCGGGACGTTTTTGCTCATGCACTTCGGTCACACAAAGTTCAGTTACAACATTTCGAATATATTTTTGTAGTTATTTCTTCAATGACCATTAGTGCTCTGTTGTGAACGTTTTTCTCATACGAAGTCATTTTCCACGAAGCACCAATTCCGCACAATCTCAAAAAGTACAAAAATCCACTTTTTACTCGAGAAAGTCGCTCAAGCTACATACGATCGCCAAAGCTTTTTCCAACTTAATTGAGGAAAATATTGTAAAATAAAAAATACAGAAATATTGTTAAAAAAAATGTATACGATATGTAGTAACTGGGGTGTATATGACCCAAATGCATGAAAATGGGTTCTCCAGCGGCAACATCCCGAGTAAGTTTTCTGATAAGGTATATAAGTACACCACGCAATAGTACTCGGTGAGACCTTTGGTTTGATATGCAACTTGCCATTTTGGAACCACCTCACCCTCCCCCCCACTCCGCTGGGGCTTCCGACTCACTACCCTAAAAGTATGCAGAAAAATATTTTCTTCCGCGAATTGTAGCTAGTAAAAGTGAAACCCATTTTCCAATAAAATATAATCATACCGAGTTAGAGCCAATCTAAGTTATGAAAAATTTATTGCCTAAGTTCGAATAAAAAAGAGGGAAATCCTAATAAAGTGAGTATGGGATTAACTATTTACGCCTCCGCGTTTAGGAGTGTGTGTCTTCAAACTTTTTCTCAGCATCTAAGGTAGTCGATTCTGTTCTAGATTTTCCAAATGTACTAGATCAAACTTTTAAAACCCCCCACCGCCTTCTCCTGCTTAATAGAAGTAAACATTGTTAATAAAATATGTTCAGAGTATCATAATGCACCGTTTAACATATCTCCCATGTCTATTCATGCCGGGCCTAAAATGGTCACTCCACTTTAAAATAAAGTTCGTTGTGGAATTTTAGTCTTTTAAGAGAGAAAAAAAAACTGGTACACTATAATTAAAATTTTCTTTAGAACTTTATAAGGGGGGAAAAAAATATTCGTTTCCATTTTTATATTCAGAACGGAATTTTTCATTTTAGTTAATATCGGCTTCAAGCCCTGCCCCAAATACTTTTTGTATTTTATTGAGGTATAGACTATTATTACCCATTGCTGCAAACCGTTTTTTTCTTTTGTTCTTCTTATACTGCTTTGTGCCCAAAAATACTCAAAATTCAGCTTCATCTTCAAAAATTTTTCCGCTCAGGCTGCGTAATATAAAACAAAAAAAAAATGTTTTTAACTAATAAATTTTCGCTAATCTTCTTCAAGCGATCTGCCAAATTTTCATCGTTTTCAATAATAATTATTCAACACTCGAGCTCCCTGGCATAGGCTATCTTTTCCCAAATATCTACTCAAAATATCTAAACAAAAGAAAAAAAAACAACATACGAGATCTAGCAACCACTTGTGGTCCAAAGTCTAAAAAATTGTTGCCTGCATTTCTACATCTTTGCGCGATCCATCTGAAATTCTTCTCTAGCGATGCATTTATATTGCCGAAATCTTCTACCACGCGACCGGGTAACGTGTACGAAACGACCACTTACATTTTTTCTAGCCACGGTCGGCTATTTTTAAATGCTCATTGGCACGTTCATGTACAGTAGCCACTGCGGTATCGGACCGTGCCGCATAGAGAAATTGAAAGTTTGATGCTTGCTTTTTGAGACAAATTAATTCGACAAATGGAATCCACACACGTCTTTCAGTAACGTTGAACAGAGTCTCAGATTTGTTTATTCGCGAATTTATTCACAATATTAAAAATTTAATTTTTTGTTTTATTTCACCAAGGACGACACGGGGCTAATTTGATGACGAAGTTTTCTTATTTTTTGACCTTTGAAATCTTGGATAAGGTATGCACGCAAATTGGTAACAAATTAGAGTATTAGACAGGTATGCTCGTGCCTACAAAGAAATGATGGATTTCCTTATCTTATTATAGACTTGTATGGATGAATTAAAAATGAGAACTGAAGCTTCCACCTATAAATTAGTAGTCAACAAAGTTTCAGCTTTCTGGTGAATTATAGTTACATGATCCAAACGAAAAGTACCCAGAATGGTAGTATAGCAGAACATGAAAGCTGGATATCAAAGTCACGTCACAATAGTTCACGGCATGTGGTTGTTGGTTTTTTTTTTCTATGTTTTCTGTTTCATCTGATTGCGCTAATTTTCGGATACTAGAAGCTATTAGCGGACGGTTTGAGCTCTCCACTTCAAATGTCTTTCCTATGCAAAACAGAACGTGATAGATCTTGACTTGACTGAATTTACGACCCATAACGTGATACGGGCAAAGCGTGTTTTCGTAGTTTCGTTAATTTTCAATGCTTCTACTCTATGTTGAGTCTGCTCTTATGCTAGCTACTAACTATGCCCAAGGTTTCCAAGTTTCTTGTTTTAATTTTTTTTTTTTTTTATATTTTATACTGTTCTCATTCGCTCGATTTTTTCATTGTGAGTAAACAACTTCCTGCGTTACAATTAAAAATAAATTTCATGGTCAGAAAGTGAATCGAAGTTTAGCGTATTTTTTCACATTTTTATAAATAAGATTTTATTTATTTTTAGTAGGACCAGTTTTAAGTGAGAATAAAATTATAAAAATGTGATAAATATTTATTGAATAGCAATATATATTTTTTTATATAAATCCACTTTGAGCATGAATTATAGATTTGTGGTTAACTTAAGCGCCATGTTATCAAAGATTTTTTTTTAGGCAAAAAACTCCTTCTCTATATCCTCATTACAGTTTGTGGCATATTGAGTTCAACTATAGCAACCTGAGTTATTCTAAAATGACTTTTAATTTACGGAAAAGCGGCTAAATGTTATTATAAATTACCTTATGAGCCGTGACAACTGAAAATAATATATCAACTAAATCAGAATTTTCCACGAAGGTAATATAGTACTTTTGAACTTCTCTAGAGATTAGAGAAATGTTTTCAAAGAAACCTACAATAGGTTTTTCAACAGTTTTAAATACTTAAGTAGAACCAATCAGACAGCAAGAAAGTAGATGAACTTGCACCGGGGATGTCATAAATTTCCAAAATACCGGAAAAGAAAACTTCCGAAAAGCTTACAAGATGGTAAATGCCAATTGTAATAATAGTTGATATCAGCTGTGGAAGATGACCACAGACTACTGTACGGCCAAATGTAATTTAAAGCATAAAAGGATGTACGCGGTTTACAGTGCGAGTATTGCATGTAGGAATAAATCACCAAGAGATCAGACTAGATATAGGGTCCGCCAAATAACTTTTTTTTTTAAACAGGGCGCAAAACATCGAGTGTAGCTTCGGCTGTGTGGCACGTAGCGCCGTCCTGTTGAAACCAAATGTTGCCAATATCCCCCTCTTCAATTTTCGTTCAACATGGCCCGATAACGATTGCCATTGACTGTAACGGCCACTCCTTGCTCATTTTCGAAGAAAAATGGCCCAATTATGCCTCTGGACCAAAATCCGCACCAAACAGTGACTCGTTTTGGGTGTATCGGCTTTTCAATGTATGCGTGCGGGTTTTCTGTGCCCCAAATGCGACAATTTTGCTTGTTTACATACCCGCCAAGATCAAAATGAGCTTCATCCGAAAAGATGATTTTTTTGGCAAAATCGGCATCTTCTGTAAGTCGATCGCAGGCAATATTTCCCAGCGTTGTTCAAGCGTATACACAACCATATTCGTTCAGCGGAAGAATAAAACTAATTATCTGTCAAATCAGACATGAGCTAAGTGTTACCATTCACGAAATAAGCACTAGTTGAAAAAAAAAACGTTAGATGGCGGACCCGATATTTCATCGGAACATTGATCGTGCATGTAGCGATAAAGAATCCAAAGCCATCCATATTGCGGCGATACTCGAGTAGGTCCATATGACAAGCTATTGCCAAATCGCCAATGATATTGAAGGCTCTCTTTTGGATGATATCCAATTGAGGTAAGGCTGTACAGCCAGCCCCAGCCCAGATGTGACAGTTGAATTCCATTCTAGGTCTGATGCAGGACTTGTAGAGGAGCGTTAAATTCGATGGGCTGAAATATTTCTTACACCTTTTCAGGAATTCAAGACATATCAATGCTACTTTGGCAACAGAGAAGATGAAATCTGTCCAGCTTAACTTACTGGAAATATTAATGCCAATAATGCATAATGACGGCAATTAATGCTCTGTCAAATGAAATGGCACTGGTTAAGTGGTGATCTTGTTTTAAATAGTTATTCGCATTCAATGATCTAATCATGCAACCTCTTTGACACATGCGGCATTCTCTCTGAAGTCCTCAAGCGTACAAAGGAGTAAGCGAAATTAGGGGTACTGTCATCGGCAAAGCTATTGATACGATTGAAAATTAGGAAGAGAAATGGAGAGATAACAGAGCCCTGAGGCAAACCGGCATTTATAGAGTGAGGTACAGATGTAACGCCATCTCATAAAACACGTATTAGGCGACCAGATAACGTTTAATAAATAATAGAAGAGGAGAGGAGAGACCAAGTGCTTCAAGTTTGGCTAACAGGGCAGGATGTCAGACTTTATCAAAGGTCTTTGAAATATGCACGGCAATAATTTTGGACTCACCATAATTGTGCAGACTACGGTTATAACGTTCCGTAAGAAAGCTCAGCAAGTGTCCAAATGAGCGTCGAGTCCGGAAGCCATATTGACGATCGTTTATGAGATGATTACTTTCTAGATGCTTCATTAATTTGGAGTTAGTGATAGATTGAAAAACCTTTGAAAGATTCCAAGTGATTGCAATTGGTCGATAATTGGAAGGATCGCTACCATCTACTTTTTTGGGAATAGGGTGAACATGGGTTAGTTTCCAAGCAGTCGAAAAGATTTCTGTCGAATATGACAAGTAGAATAGTTTTCCCAGAGGTTTAGTCAAAAATAAGGCACAGCTTTTAATTAACAGGGGTGATAAACCGTCAGATCCTGCGGATTTGGAGACGTCAACTCCTTTAAAGACCTTGAATACATTTCTCGTACTGATGCGTATTAGCTTTTTTACATATCCACATGCGACATGCAAAACAGGTATCTGTGAAGTGGGTCCAAGACGAGAATTTGAAGAGAGTCAACAACCACTTCACCATTGTTACGTTGTGAAGATATAGAGGAATTGCTGAAGTTGTTCCTGATCATTTTGATGAGCGGCCAGAAACCTTTGATGTCTTTGTGGCTAACATTCTGGTCAAAAAGAAATTTTTCTCTCTGAATAGTTGACTTACAGGTGTTCCGAGTAGTCCTGTATACTTGTTTCAGCTCTGGACATGCATGTAATTGATAAGCGCGAAAAGCAGACTCCTTAGCTGTTATAGCTTGGTTGCACTTATCATTAAACCAAGAGTGATTTTACTACTGTAGTAATACGGAATGTATTCACGTATTCCAAGACTTCGAATATTATTTGGCTCCAGAGTGCATTTATCGATATCCCCTGAAGCAAAACAGACTGAACAATCAATCTTCCTGAGGCACTGATTGAGATTTTCCCAATCAGCATTTTTATAGTGCCAGGAAAGCCTACTTGTTGGTGGAGGGGTAGGGTGGCATAGATTGGAGGTGGTAAATTGAGCCGTGGTCTGAATTACCAAGGGAGAACCGACTGAGACCTAGCTAGAAGGAGGCGCTGCATTTTTCCTTTGCATTTGGGAGAAGCTGCGAATATGGTTAAGATTTTTAAATGACTATGGCTTATTCTAGGCTTTCTTTTATCCTTCACCACTGGCATACCTCAAGCATTCGTCATGACTTCAGGAAAGGTTTGAACATGACATGGTTTAAAAGAAGAAAAGAAAAAAAAAACACTAAGCCATATTCAGAGGCGTTTCATCGCTTTCAAAAAATTCTTCAATATATTTATCTTGTTTCTTCATATATTTATTATTAGAGTAAAGTCTGTGATAATAGCGACCTACACGTTTTCATCTTTGATCTATTTGGAAGTCGATGTTGCTACTGAATTCATAATATGTTGCGATGCTAGACATATGTACGAGTATGTGCGAAAATTCTTATAAATTTTAATGATATGTTTGCTTTCTGTTGGATTCAAGTATAAGCTCAGGTGGGCTGATGCCTGTATATTAACCTTACAAAAAAAAAAAAAAAAAAATCATAAAGCCCCCTCCTTCTAAAAAACTCCCAAATCAACTGAAATTGTCGTTTATTATCAGAAAACTTTTCTTTTTTCGTCCTGTTTTTTTTTTTTAATTATTTCCCAAAGGTACTATACCCAGTTGTTCTCTAATTGAACTTTTTCCACAAATAAATTTCGATTTATTTTGCAGTAATTTTCCTTTCTCTTCCTTTTTGCCTTACAATTTCCAATTTTCCCCGGAAATACAAAGGCAAGCTACGGCGACAACACCAGCAACAACATTTTATCTTAACTTAAAAAGTTTTTCTCCCTTTTGTTGTTTTTCCATACCCCCCCCCCCTTTTTTTTCTTTCCCTAGGGAAGGAGATGAATAAGCCGCCAGACGTGACTTTGTAATAATTAATCATCCCAACACCTCCAGCACCTAAAATTCATTACTAATTATATGAATTGTTGCTTGACGTCGACAGCATTGGATCTCAGGATTTGGGACCCGGAAGGAAGAGAAAACGATTGTGTGTAGACTTTTTTAGAGGAGTGGGGTAGTTCAGTGTTAAAATAATGACGCTCAATGTTGAAAGTGTACAAACACGGAGAGAATAATTTACTGATATTAAGCAAATGTAGATAAAAATCAAGTAAAAAAGCTGTTGATTTTGCGCCAAGTAAATTTTTATTATTTTCTAGAAAACATTTTCTTGATTCAACTTTTGGGTGCTTGTATCATTATCAAGTAAATTAAACTAAATTCAAGCGGTCATATTTTCTTACTTCTAGCATTAATAGAATAAAACTAGACATGTTGAAAATTCGTACTGATGCTAGCTTTCCTATATTCAGAAAACCTTTATGCCAGATTCAAGCGACCTGTTTACTTGAATTAAACATTGAAAGATTAATATAAGTAAATGAAATGTCTATAACTATCTTATTTTGCCAATAAATTGAATTTTATTTTTGCTAAAATGTATACCATAAAACGTATAGATCAAGAAAACTAATTCTAGATTTAATTTATTGTAGTAGTATACACGTGCATTAATTTGCTTTATGCAGGTGTGCTCTTCTCAAGAATAGCTTTTCATGAGAGAATCTTTATGCTTCATGCAGGTATGTTTATTTGGGCAAAGCTTTTAATTAATGAATCTATAAAATTATTTATCATTTATTGCAAAAAAAAAATCGTGGGAAAATCCAGAAATAAAAACTAGTTGTTTCTATATAAATTGTAATCAATTTATTCAGTATACCTAATTATATTAAAAAATATGTATATTTTAAAATTAAATGAATTTATTAAATAACGATTTTTTTCAAATTATTAAGTTTAAAAGCTTTTTCACCATGTGGTAAAGTGTGTAGTTGAAATGGTTTATGCAAAAGGCTTTCTAGCGTTGCACTCCACACACAAAACACGCACAATATATTTAGAAAATTTAATTGTTTTTTCACAAGTACCAGGAAGAACGGTATAAAGTTTGACTTGGAGCAATTCTTTAACTTCTTTACTTGAATAAAGTCGGCGTGCAAATGAAAATAAATGTAAGCAATTGAAAACTAATTTACTTGTGTGTTCTCACACATTCTTAAATGTTTTCTATTGTTGCCCACTGACACGTGTACATTTTTGAAAGTAATGTATAACAACACTAAATTAACCGTTTGATTTTATCCCAACAGCAAAAAACCTATGTCATTCATTGAAATTAAGAAAATTATTCCTGAAATTTAATAAACGTTTGCTAAATTCTGTTTATTTGTATGATGTTTATTGAGTTCTAGCTAGATTCTAACATTTAAGTATAAATTTTTACCATATTTTCACACCGAAAGAGGTATTTAATAAATTATTGATTAAATTCAGAAAACTTTTTCTAAATTGTATTCGAGAAGAATTTGATAGTTTTTAGTAAATTAGAATAAATTTTGAAAACTTCATCTTTCTCGATACTAGACAACAAATTTTAATATTAAGAAAATTTTGATTAAATTGATCATTTGTTGAATCGATTTTAACAAAAAAAGTATTCACTGTGTTTAATAAATCGAAGATTTAATGTTAGTAAAAAATTCTTTCCGTGAAGGAGCGCGGGCATTCATAATACGGCTCATATAGGACAGTTATACATTAGATAGACGTGCGTATATTGTTATAACATTAAATATATACATAGGTTCTCTATATACCCTACTCTGTTAAAATATACATGTATACGTATGTATATTAGATGCACTTAAATTTGGTGAAAAGGTTCTAAAAACAAAACCTACAACTGACACAAACAACATTAATTTTATCTCATTCCTTATACTAAAAGAGCGAGGACTAAACACTTTGGGGTTTTTGTTTGTTTTTCCTTAAGCCAGAAAAACTGGAAATACGGGGGTGGGTTAGAGAAGCGGTTTTGTTTAAGAACGAACGAGACCAAACTACCAAGATAAAATGAAAACCCATCAAAGTAATGAAAATCCTCTTAGAATACGGGCAAGCTTAAATGATATGAAGTGCTATAACGTAAAAGGCTCAAGGAAAAGGAATATACTAGAATCCTTGAAATGTACGTGCAATTTGTCCGTAGATATATCGATGTTCATATGTGTACTGCATACCTACATTCATTCGTACATTCTGGAAAAACCAAATAGGGCAGTTAAAGCGGGCTGAACTTGAGTATGGTTTGCGGTTTGGATACGATATTTACAATAAAACATAAGAGAAGAAAACTTGTGGTATTTTAATTGCAAATATGTAGGTAGATAATACCTATTTGAATAACAACAAACAATCCCAACATTTTTATTTCAGTCTGATCTATGCGTAGGAGATGAAAAATTGAGGGAAAAAGAACATTGACATAAAAAAACAAAGAAGGATTTTTATTGTAAGAAACATTTTCTGATAATAGTCTTTGGAAATGATTTAAATAAGCGATGTTACATGTTTCTATATAAACATACATAAATTTTGCCCCTTTTCATTTTTTTTTCCTAAAGGATGCTGCTCTAAAACAAGAGAAACATAAGACAGTATCTATCCTATCTATCTATCTATCATGATATTGTATGGCATTACGATAGAATGAAACGCAGATCATAGAATTCCTTTCCAAGTAATTATCTTCCTTAATGCCTTTGTGTGATAGAATACTTCAGTCGGATCAAAGAAGAAAATAATTGCGCGAAATTGGAAACGTTGTCTAGTCTAACAATTTCAATGGAAAATTTCTGTTTCTACCTACACAATCTTTTCTCCAATTATATATTATCTTTCATAAAAATGGAGATACAAGACAGAGAGAGAGAGAGCGAGGGAGGAAACCTAGTGGGAGAGAAAAACAGGAGCTTTAGCCTTTTGTATTCGGATTTATATGAATAGAATTCAATTCTCATTATAATTTTCCAAATAAATTGCAATTAGCTGTTTTTCTATATTCAAACAGAAGAGAATCTCAGATAATTTTCAGTTAAGATCTTTCTCGTGCTTGAGATTATTATTTTTAAAGTACATAAATAAATTGAGTAGAAAAAAGTATATTATTGAGATGAAAGTGTACCTATATTATACACAAACAGAATTCAAGAAGTAATATCTTTTAAGATGATTAAAATGAAATTTATTTTTGATTTCTTACCTTTGCAATTTAATGAGGATAGTTGGAGTGAGAGAAGTTGGGAGAGAGTTTTGTTTTGAATTATGTTAACATTTCCAACTTTAAGGGAAATTCAATTACACCCCAAACGAATTTATTAAGGTTTGACAAATTTCATTATACTCCAGCAGATATAGTTGGGGTCTACTACATTTATACGGTTTTTGGTTTAGCAGACAATTTATGGTTAGATATCTGAGATTAGGAACAGTAGGCTTATGTTATAGGGTAAGTGTGCCTAAAATCGGTTATTTAAGGGAAGGTGTCCGTTCATGGCAATGAAAAGTTCGATTTCCATCCTTAAAGTGTTTAGAAAACGTTGGTACAAGGATATCTTCATATCTAAAGTATTTTAGAATTCACAGGCTGTTGAGAGCGGAACCGTCCACCGACTGGAAATCAGGTAGTTGAGGCGCACAGATCGCGCTTGTTGGGAAGAACTTTTCTCTCTACCTAAGATACCTTCATAAATTTCCAGAACTCGTTAACCTTCAGATTCAGCAAATCAGTTCTTGGAGGAAGAAGAATGGTCTCTGTATGGAATGAAAGTTCTCAAAAATATTTTATCACGTTTTATATGAATTTTTCTGGGAACATCATTTTTTGGCTATCGAGGCGATCTCCAGCTTCAATTGAAAGGAAATTAAATTTGCGGGGTCATCACGAAGCGGTTTTTGATAGAAATTGATTTAGAAATAGATTTTTCGTCCGTTGAAGAGCAAAAAATCGACTGTCATTTTTTTGAAAACGAAAACCAGTAACGCCCGCAATTTTTTTCTAGTTTAATCATTTTCAACCTTATTTGTTTAGGATGAACTATCAGAACTGTGGAGCGCTCCCGAAAATACGCCGTGCACGGTTTTGTTTGACGGGAGCTGAGGCCGCCATTTTTGTTTTTTGTTTTAAATATAATTGGAATTTACTCTCCATTGATAGAAGAATAAAATACGTTAAAACCCATTTCCAAAAGTATTTATTTTATATAAAAACAAATTCCCAAAGTTCATGCATCTTTCATGCCTCTCGACGAGAACGTTCCCTTAAGCTTCTAATTTGTATAAAGTATAAGTTTAAGTATAAGCGTATAAGTTTTTTCTCCAAAGAGTTGAGATTTTGATATTGTTACGTGTAATAGAAAAGGACAAGCGACATCTATTGGTTCAAACAGTAAACAACTTTATGTTCGGAGAATCGATATTTCTAGAATGGAATCTTCAGGAAGGTTCTAGTTAATTTTTAGAGTATAAATTAAGCACTTGTGATCGCCAGCGCTGGGTCTTGTTAGAAGCACTGAATGTACCTATAGTTAACAAATTAAAGCATTGAATTGCGATAATTTGAAGTAGAGTACTAGCGATAATTAAAGTAGTGTTGATTTGTGATTGTTAGTGAATTTGATGAAAGTAAACAGTAGAGTGTAATAACGAGAATTAGTGAACTAGTATTCCAAATATGTATTGTGTTTTGAATAACGAACTAGCACTGGGTCTACACACGCTTTTTCTGCTGGTAAGAGGGTGATCACAAATGTCATCCTGATATTGGATTAAATTCTGTTAAGGTAGCTCATTTGTCGTTACAGTTTTCATGTCGTTATTCGTCGCCAATACGTTGCGGTTGTCACTTTGAGATTAAGGCGTTTGTAGCACTTGGCGTTCAAGTTCCAAAGACATTCTTCTTTCCGATAAAAATTTATTATTTTAACAATGTCGAGCTCTTTGTTGGTTTCGAATCTGCCATTCCTTTTTCACAAATGTAATTTTTGTGCCCATAAAAAATGCACTCTACTATTAACAAACATTTGTGACGTGCTAGAACTGCCTTGACGAAGAAACCGGCAGCGTTCAGGTAGTTCACACTGGGCATTTGGCAGATAGTGTTACTGTTAAGATATATAAATAAGTAAAAAAGCTAGAATTGATCTAAGACCAATTCTTATGATACCCTAGATGAATGCCCGTATTAAATTTCGTATGGTCACCCTTCTGTGCAAGTTTGATTTTTGAAGTCGTTTTTCGCATATATTTCTAGAACCGTTTGTCGCAGAGAAAAAATGATTATAACCAATTTTATAGGATTTCGTATTCTGCAGAAGTTTTTAGTACAATGAAAATGTTTTGGACTGATCGTTTTCAAAGTATACGTAAAAAACATAAATTTTTATATGGCAACACCAAGAAGGAGTTACCCGATCTAGTTCATTTTTGAAATTTTATTTGCTAATGTAGTAAAAACATCACATACGAAATTTCAGCTCTCCACGTCGACGCGCTCTCAGGCAGTGTCCAAATATATTGCGGAAAACGAAATTTTTATATGGCAACCCCACGAAGGAGTTGCCCGATTTGTCTCATGTCCGAACTTAATTTTAATTTTTTTTTTTTAAAGTCCGTTTCAGCTCACTAAGTATATGCGTTCTCGAGTTATCGTGCGCACAGACGGGCGGACGGATGGACGGACATGTAAAAATCAAAATAACTTTTAATATTATGCATAGGTCTTTTTTTTATGTTAACCGGGTATTTCGACAAGACTGTAAGAGTGTGTAGAAAAGATAAAATAAAGCGCAATTTCGCGCCCTTATGCGGATAGTTCAGATCCCTCACGCTGTTCCAGCTTCATAGCTGTTGGTTTTACAACCATCAATTCGACTTGAGACAGGATGCCAGACTCATTCCCGGAATCGCTCCTGTCCAGACTGTCAGAACCGAACCCAGCGTTGTCGCTCCTCCAGCCGCAGCCACCAAGTCGACATAGGGTCGAATTGCTCCCAGCACTACCGCCTTCTTAGCGGACCAACACCCGTTCAGGCTATCATGGGTACAGCCTGGACTAAGGAAGTGCAGCCCTACTCTGGCTCAGCGGCGCTCAGTTTCTGTTCGTGGACTTCAAGCCGCCATTAAATAAAAAATAAAAAATAAAAAAAAAAATATAATTCAGGACAGGAAGTTGACACACCTCAATCTGGCTATTTTTAGAGCGAGCGGTTGACGGGTAACCAGGTCAAACCGTCACCGCCACTTCCTTTGTCAAACAAACACCCCAAGACAGGACAGTTTCTGATTCAAAACGTATATAAGCCCTTTCAACTTTTGGATTCAAGCAAGCTTCAAGATAGTATGGTTCCGTGCTGCATGCAGGCATCCAAGCCACCGCAGCATCCTATATCAAGACTTCGTATATCGCCAAAAGCGAACCCTAAAAACTTTCCCGTCAATTCTTACGGGACACTAACTTCTCAGGGGTCATTTACGTAGGATGAGACTTGCTGACAATCATGTATGCAGAGGAAGCGGAGAGGATGCCATATTTACGCATGGGCCCGAGCCAGGGCGCCACGATCTATGGGGCCCCTAGCCCCTGCGATATTAGACAACCGATAACCAATTCTTCAATCTATTACAAGCTGGTTTGGCTATTGAAAGAACACCGTGGAATTTATTCCAACGTCTGTACATGGCAAGAAATTTTCATACAGAGTAACGTCTATTGACAGAATGTGCAACCACACTGTTTTTAAAATTTTCGGGATTTTTTCATGGTATACTTACAGTAGCCCAACTCAATTTATTTTGTAATCAGCGAAAGTTTTTATACTGTTCATTCACGTTCGGCCTAACGCGTCCAGGAGACTTCTTGGTCACTGTTGCCGTCCTATCGCCGTGGACTGGTTTATTAGTACGCACACAAGGAATAAGTGTCACCTAAAAAACTCATCATGTTTTATATCATCATTCATCAATATAAATTTCGAGGAGGCAGCTGTTATATGTGTATTTTTCATATAGAAAATATCAACGCTATTGGGTTCTTGCATTTTAGAGCGAAAGGGTTCTTAAAGAAAAATCTTAATATTTGATAAACTGCGATCCCCTCCTGAAAAATTCGTTGGATATTTTCGTGTTGAAAGCTTTGATAATTTACTACAGATCTTGATACCGGTTAAAACTTATCAAAGTACCAATATGCGATCATCAATTGAACCCGAACAGAGACTGTAACTGCAGTAACTCTAAGGTCTATAAGCACTTTCATGGATATTTCTTCCCACATTTCTTGAAATTGTTGTTTTATAGGGGTGGTCTCATTTGTAATCATTCATATTGTATATCATTCTTGTATTAATGCTTCATTATTTATCTCATCCTCTCACATTATCAGTAATTACTTTTCAAAAAAAGATGCGTAAGTTTCTTCCTAGTTCTACAACGTTTCTCAAAACAATAATAGTCAAGTGGCGACAAAAATGTTACCAGGTACGCACATTCATATAAATGTGAAGGCGCTGCGATAGTTTCATCACCTAAAAGTTATTAGTCGGAGGAAACAAGTAGTGACGTTTCTGACACGTCACTTCATGCTCGCATTAATATTAGAGCCTAATGGAATTGATGGTGGTGACAAAACAGTGACGTGACAAAAAGGTTCCAGTGCACGATAGCTCTTAACGTACTTTACGTTATTATTTCTTTAGATAACTTAAAGTATTTTAGAAAATAAGTTCTGTTCCCATATTCTAAAGTGCCTAGGGCCCCCAGACGGCCAAACCTCCCATATATGAACGAACATGAAGCGATAAGGAAGGGTTGGGGGCCAGTCTTAAAGTTTATTAGAACATCCGGCTGGAAAAAATCAAATAAAAATAAAAACTATTTTCTCATAGTTACCTAGTAGCCTTACCTCAAAATTAACCTAAAATTCGGTAAAAGTACGATTTTTGATAAAAAATAAAATATGTTTTTTTTTATCAGCCCTACCCTAAAACATTATCTAAAAACAATCTTTGCCTCAATCTTCATCTATAGATATAATTTTAGTGGTCATCATAATAGATTTTCTCCACCGAATATGGCATACTAATTTGAGCTTAATATTGAATCCTAAATTAATGCAATAAATCTGTTTTGAGATTCTATCCGGTCATGGATTTTCATTAACCATCAATCCATCTTCTTGATGCGTGGCAGAATCATGACATGAAATATATCTCAAAGATATTTGTTGCTTGCTTGTTCTCTCTCTCTCTATCTATTTATATAGATAGATAGGCATTATTGGCGAAAAACCTTCTCCAAAACACATTTCAGTATGAAACCACAATATTGATATAAGTTTCCTAATAAACATCCACATCCTTTCTAATGTACCTAGTACCACACACCTTCAATCCCATCGATATATGTTTTTAGACAATATTCCTTTGATTGGGTCTACTGCTTGCTGAACTATTTCTAGCTGGTACATGTCGATGAGACCGATCCAATGATGATGATGATGATGATGACTATAACGACGAGGATGATGATGATGATTGATAGTCTGTAGAAATTTTCACTCAATTTGATTGAGGGTGGCGTACTGTATATATTCTTAATGTGTGCGCTTTTAATTGAACCTTGAGATGTTTGTCTGAGATGAGAGAACTCCTAAAATATCTACTTAGTTCCTGTTTACTCTCCTTTCTACACGTTCACCCTTTTTTGGAATGACTTAAGGTTAGAAAAGGTTTTATATTTCTCTGATTTTTTGGCCTTGGAAGTGGCCTCCAGAAAAAGTAAACACAAATATGTATGTCTATAGGGGGTATATATATATATATATATAGGGTGTAAGTCCAAGTAAGCTTCCAAGTTATTTGTATTTATTTTCTTCCCTTTTCTTGCGAATGTGCTATCAGTGATGAAATGTAATTAAGGAAATTATAGAGGCGAGTAAATTTTTCCCCAGGCTCTCACTTACTATAATACTTCACTTCAGCCTCTTATACTTGTTTTTCTTATTCCGAATCTTCTTCTTACTCTTCATCTTCTTCTTCTTCTTCTATCATAAGTGTTATTGCAGCCTATTCTCTGACTGTGCTATGCCCTCACAATAATTAGAGCTGTCTTCTCGTCCAATTAGTGTCCAAGGGATGTCAGTTTGCTTTTCATTTCTGGTTAATAGAATTAAATGGTTCTGTTTTGTTGCTTTTCTTGTAATCCACTTCTCGGGAGAATACATCGATTATATATACATATATATGTATGTATGTATGTATGTATGTATGTATATTTGACGGTAAATGTAGCTCTACAAATTAGTACCCGCATAAAATATAATCGCGGGTATTGTATGTATGTATACACGACGGCAAAACTTGTTTACTCTATTTAAGCGAATTATAAACGGAAATGTGAAGGAAAAAGTGTTTTTGCTTGTTATTTTTTTTTTATAAGACTGCTTTGCGATACTTTTAATTACTTAATTTAAACTGTGAAGAAGGTTTTTTTTTTGTGTTTTAATTCATTCAAATTTAATTCTATTCAATTCAGTTTAAAAATCTATTAATTGGAGATACTTAAGCTGGTTTAAGTCTATGTTGTTATTTAACACTCGATTTTTAGGCTATTTGGGTACTTTCTATTAGTAGAAAATGTAAAAGTAGATTTTGAAGTATAGTCGAGTATTTAAGGTTCAGAAGTCATTTGTGTTCGCCTCATCATAGGCAAAGACCCTGCAAACATTTTGGTTGAAATCGAATCGAATTCGAAGTAAATCAATTCGACTACATGAAGTTAAGCTTCGAAATCGAATTCGCTTGCGACATGCTTACGTATTGCAAGAGAGAAAAACGGAACAAGATATCGAATTTTATTGATGACCCCATACAGTGTTTCGGTAGTTCGATTTTTTTTTCGAAGTTCTTGTATGTGTTGGTAATTCGTTTTGGATTCGATTTATTCTTACTAGTACGATTTGATATCGACATCTCTTGCAAAGCGTTTTTCCAGTAGCAAAATTAAATACGGTATCGAATAAATAAATAATAAATACACACCGTAGTGAAATTTCACTTTGCACTTAACTCCATATAATCTCAACTTAGAATGCCGGCGAAGAATAATTTCATGAATAGAAAATATTTTTGCTTTAACGAATTCCCTAGAAATTGACATGAGTCGTGTAACTTCGTATATAGCAAAAAATTTGAAAAAATTTCGAGCTACGAGCGATGCAACTATTTCGAATTTTTGAAAATTTTGGCATGCTCGAAAACGTCGTTTAAGTAAAAAGCTAGAATTGGTCTAAGCTCAAATCTTATGATACAATTATATAAATGCCCGTATGAAATTTTGTACGTATGGTCACCCATCTGTGCAAGTTTGATTTTTGAAGTGGTAGGTATTTCGCATATATTTCTAGAACAGTTCATCTGACAGAAAAAAATGATTATAACCAGTTTTATAGAATTTCGTATTCTGAAGAAGTTTTTAGTACAATAAAAATGTTTAAGACTGATCGTTTTAACAGTATACGTACAAAACCTAAATTTTTATATGGCAACACAAAGAAGGGGTTGTTCGATTTAGTCCGTTTTTGAAATTTTATTTGCTACTGCTATGAAAACATCATGTACCAAATCTCAGCTCTCAATGTTGACGCGTTCTCAGGCAGTGTCCAAATATATAGTGAAAATTTCTTTATGCCAACCCCACGAAGGAGTTGCCCGATTTGTCTCATTTTCGAACTTAGTTTTCCGTGTATGTGTACAAAATTTCAGCTCTCTCAATATACGCGCTCTCAGGTTATCGTGCGCACAGACAGACAGACGGACAGACGGACATGCGAAAATTAAAATAACTTTTAATATTATGCGTGGATTTCCAATCCATTTTGCTCTACCATCATTATTTCTGTGCGTTACAAATGGAATGACAAGCTTAGTATACCCTATAGATTTCATCTAGGGTATAAAAAATTGAAGAGATTTCGAGCTACGAGCGTTTCTTCAATTTCGAATTCATTTCGCTACGGCAGAAGACCTGATGCACTTCATTAAGATGATAGGAAGACTTTGGTATAGGGCTTCTAGCAGGAAATCACAATGGGCCGCTCTGGGCTCCCTGGTTGGGATCTCTCGTCTCCTGCCTTTAAAATAATAAAAAAGTGCATAAAATGCAGAAAGGGTTTCATTTTGGGTACAAAGTCATTTTAAAGGGATGAATTTGATCTTCTTAAACCCAATATGAGAAATTGGTGTTCATGACGTGCGTTTTGGTAAAAAATGTAGTTAACTAAAAAACAAAAAACTGAGTAAAATTTCGAAATTTTAACTTTGTTATGCTATAACTTCGAAACTGAGAAGAGCAGGGAAAATGTTTAGAGACGATTATCTCTCAAACAAATTTTAGTTCATCATCATAGGGGGTAACGTTCCGAAATTACAGAGTAATCTCCCCTTCTATCCAATTTTTTGCATGCCTAAGTAGGACATATCCATAGCGCGTGCACAAACGGGACAACCTTTATAAGCGATTCTTCGTTAAGCTCCATTTTGTAACGCTTTTATAGTTATAATTTTGATGTTCGGAAGATGAAATGAAAAGTCTGTCAGTTTGGCAACAAGGGAATTCTCTTAGGAAGCGTAATTTACAGATCAATAAGGCATATCTCACCAATGGCAATATTGTTTGTGATAATCTTTATACTTTTTTCTATCTTCTTCATGGTTACTTCTGAATAAAGTTTTATTCTGTTTGTAAATCTTCTGTTGGTTATGGCCAATATTATTTAAAAATCTAAGAATTAGGAATAATTTCAATATATGATTTTCACTTTTTTCTATTTAAATAACTCATGTCGAAAAAAAACATTACCGCTCCTTCTATTGTTATTATTTACCATGTTTTCATCTTCACTCCCCTTGGGAGCATTTTACTCTATTCAGGTATTCTTGAATCTATTTTGTTTGTCTGTAGTGGCATCCCCATTTATCGCATAATAGAAAAGTACAAGTGTTGGGGGAAAATTGTGTGCTACTGTAGAAGTTTAAAAAAATTTCTTATCAAAACCATTCAGATATTTTTGCCATTTCCCTGGGGTATACATCATATACAAACCTATTCAAGTCACACCGAAATTAGACGATATTTTTTTAAAATGACATATTTTCAGTCACTAAGGAAACAGATTATCTTTGAGATTAGATTTGAGATTAGCTTTGAGATCAGGTTATGAGCTAATAATCCTTTAACGGCTGCAGTTAGCACATAAGTGTGTATAAGAGAGTCCACAGTTTACAGTTTTTGTAAGAAAAAGGTATGTCAACCAGCACTGTGTTAAAAACAAAAGATGTCAAAGTAAAAAAAGGCATGCAGATCTTCATGAGCTGCCTGAGATGACCATACCCTATGTACTTTTTAAGATATGCCGTGTTTTGTGAAAATCTAGAATTGTTTCTTGATCACCCAGCAACCCCAAAACGGTTGACATGGAACCCCCCTTCAGCGATTGAATTTTTTGTTTGTCTAGATGTGTACTATCACCTCCTGCTAAATGTTTAGTACCTTTCAAGTACCGCTAGATGGCGAAATTAATATTTCAAGAGTAAAATTACTACGAGAATTAAAACGAAAAACAGAGTCTCTGAACATATTTCAGAGAGAGGCATCTAAAGGAAATTTGTCTAAAATGTGTGATCTGTTGAATCAGAGCAACGAGATGGGAAAAATTATAGGATGGAAAGATTGTAAATTTTTAAGAAAAAAAAAAATATTAAGGCGACTGTGGTGATTGCGGTTATTAATTTACTTCAGATGATTACATTTGGCCTCCGTGCTTGGGTTCCTTCGACCACTGTTGAAAAATGAAAATAAATATCCATCTGCATACCAATCCATATAAAGGAAGATTTACATTATTATGGCATGCACTTTTTCCATTATGAGAAAGATAGTGTATCGTATACGGAAATTTCTGTATGACTGACAAGAGAAGCAAAGGCCTTCTGAATTTTTCCAGATCTCGTTTTGTCAATTTGTACATGTGCGTGTGTGTTTGACTGCGAAACCGTATTCCCATAAAAAAGCTTTCAAGCTACAAAGTTTTTAATTTTTATGGATACTGGAACTAAAACTGACAACACTAAACTGTCAATTTTGACGTTTTTATTTTATAATTAAATATGATGACATTGAAAGTTTTTAAATATTTATGTTATATAAAGGATTCAAGTTATTTGGGAGGTAGTACCTTGTCTAGAAACAGGAAGCAGCGCATCCACAAATTCATTACAGTGGTCTTTTTCGAAACTCATTTCAGATGATTTGGAAACAGATATACTCTATTTCGAAAATTTTACTGTTTGACAGTGCTATTTTTGCCATATCTAGTAGGGAGAAGGGAAGTGTTGATACATGTAAAATTCGTGTGAACGAGCGTGGATTTTTTCAGGGTCCCGTGAAGTAGGTCAGCATTATATTGAAGAAAGAGACAAATCTATTTTCAGCTGTCATAATTTAAAAGAATTTGAATCTAATATAAAACTGAAAAAATGAAAGACATTTTTTTTAAAGTGGTGCTAAATAAAGTAAAGAGTGTCAGTAATTATCTGTTGATATTATAGTGATAACTTTCTAAGTGATGTTCATGTATTTTCAGAATGAAGTGTTCGGTAAAAAATTGCCATAACAACACCAAGATACCACCTGGGAAATCATTTTTTAGACAAGTATATTTATAAAATATTATTTTGTGTACACTACACACCTATTTATATTAAAATAAATTAAAAATACATAACAAAAACGATGAAATATCGAAAAATTCATTTCTCCACCGATATCTGTTTACGTTCGTGACAGCTGGGAAACTTCCTTGGGTATCCTGGCGTAGTGACATCGAATAAGAACATTTTCGGTGGGAGCAAACACAATATTTTCAACCATATAACTTGTTGCCCCGCTCTCTATATTGATTGTACTACACGGCTGTACTGATCTTTTACTACAGCGGAAACAGATACTAACACAATCAGAGTTTGACTACGCTAAATTTGGCTTATCACACTTCCTGTATTCTCTATATTCTAAGGGAGTATGTGTGTGACATATTGCAGTGATTACCTTGATAGGATTTAAATTTCAATAAGTTATCTCCTTTACAATATCTGGAAAAAATGCATGCAATTATAATGTAAATACACCTTTAGATAAAAAAGAAAAAGAAATGTTCTTAGTTCATTGCTCAGATTGTCGTTAGGTAAATTTTCTAAAAAAGCGAAGAATGTATTACTCCATGAGGAGAGCTCCTCTTTAAATTCACTTTAACCTTACAATTTCCGATGATAAGTATTATTCAGTATATTTTCTGCTTACCAGAATTGGAATATGACCAAAACGGACCTCTATAGCTTTTCTTAAGAGCCACAATTTGTTACTGCTAATATTCCTATTTTCATATAATGTATTTTAAGCGCTTCGTCTTTGATGTTCCTTCCCACAAATTTTTCCGTAGCTTCTAGAACAAATTATATGTGTGGCTTCTGAGACGAATATATTTATGTCAAGGTCAGATTTGCCTCCTGTTTTTAGTATACATGCAAGTCACATTAGCTTTTCTCTACGCTTGAAGAGTATATCTTAATGAAAATCTTACTTTAAAAGTTTTGATTAGAATAGTCACCAAGAACTGATTCAATCACTTATGATAAGGGGGGAGAGGGGGGAGTGCCGAGGAGGTTGGCGGAGAGGAGATAACGAACTTAGAAATAATTGAACGTAATTAATTTGTATACAGCTGCGATTATGGTTGTAGCTTCCTGTTTCAACACCAAGGCGTTCCCCGTTAATAGGATGACCCCAAAGCAAATTCTCACGGATATAATATCAATATTTATTTCCCACTAACATATTCTGTGACATGCAATCACCACTTTAATTTTTAATCTAATCTAACCTAACCTAACTATTTGGGACTATCGAATATGGCTTTATTGAGAAGTACAAGATCCTAAGAACTTTATCTAATTTTCTGGAGTTCTACCATTCTACCAAGTTCATAATACTGTAGGATATTTTGAATCTCCTAGAAATATTTATGAATGATTTATTCATGATTCAAATCTTGTTTGCCTCTATAGTGTCTATTTAGTGTGTAACCTTGAATGGAAAAATTTCTTTTGTAGGTTTCTTACGTGATTCCTTCTCAGAACAATTCCTTTGGCGTACCCGTTATTAATCTCGATTTTAGGAACTGTGCAATCACCATACGGACACCACTGCAAGTTAGAAAAGTTGCATGGAGCCATAATATGCTACGACGAAGATGATTATGATGTCACAAGATTTTTCCATAATTATATTTTCAACTTCCTTGATCCCTCTTGGAACTTGTCGGAAATATTCATCTATTTGTTGACAAATTCTGTAATTGGATCTACTATTTTAGGTTAGGTCTGATAGGATAGGAGTGATATCTTTCTCCCACATAATAGTATCCCAATAGTTTTTAAGGGGCAATGACGTTGTCAGCAAAATAATTGGAGAGTTGGTACATATTAAGGTGCCAATTTGACTCGAACCAGAACGAACCGGAAGTATTCCGGAATTTTCCGTGAGTTTTCCTAATCTTCCTGGGAATATTGCCATTTTAAAAAGGAAAATTTCCAAGATATAATTTTAAATAAAGTAAACATCATTTTATCAGTCGATTTTTAATTAATGACAATAACAAAAAACGCTTTTTAAGAAAAATTCATAGAAGTACTTATATGCTAATGGTCTTTCTCCTCAAGCTTCGGAAGCGCTGAGTGCTGAGTTTTCATCCGAATCTTGAAACCGAGTTAAACAGCATGTGGGACAATAGACGTAAATTGGCCATTATTGCGATTAGTTTTTTTTTTAGTTGTCAGATGATTTGTCGTTAAAATTTGTGTATTTCAAAATAGTGACCAATTTGGTCCACTAGCAGCTGAAGATGGCGAAACACTGATAATTTTAATTTGCAATACTTGCAATCAGCTGTGAGTTACAGAAGCCTTTCCACCATGTCTTCTGATAACAGCCCAAATACCATTCTGTGAAAAGTTCCCATTCTTTACTCTATATTGAGTTAGGTTACACATAACTTTATTTGCATCCAAATTCTTCAATTAAGCATATATGTATATAAATTCTAGTCCCACTGCAATTTACCATTTGTGAGTTTTGTTCCTCTGCATTTACGGTGTACAATATTAACAGCGTAGTAAGTGGATTTCTCAACAAATTAACACGTCTTTTCAATTGCATTGAAGATAAGATTTTTCTCATTATTGGATATGTTTTTAGCAGCAGATAAGGGACTTTTACGCTTTCTGTGATGTGTTCAAACATCTGAGGAACTTCTTACAATATCGCTTCATCGCCTTCGAGTTAAGTTGTAGCTGTGTTAATTGGCTTTAAAACTTTTTTGAAGTGATTTAACTCTTAACCAAATGTCCTCTAAATGGATTTGTTGCTTCATTTCCTGTTTAAATCCCAATTCCTGATATAAAGCAGTGGCTTCAAGGGATTCTATGTTGCACGGAAATGACTCCATAATAACACAGTCACCCCATGTGGTTTTACTGAGTGATTTCCTATCCTTTCCGTTTCCATACTTTTCATATTGCATTTTTTGCTAGTAGGTGAGTTCTACATGTCGTTTTTTTTATATATATTTAATGATAAAGGCCATTATTTTCTGTGCGCTACTGTTCCCCTCAAGTTTTAAAATATCTTTTAACAATAGGTTAATTGTATGTGAAACAAAACCTATCGCAGTGAGGTTAGGATACTCAATCACCACCAATCTCCACATAAGCTTAATATAATTTGTATTTTGTGGTGATAATAGCAACAAAGTTTGTTGTTCAAATTTCATCCACTACTACTTTCAATTCTCGGAATATTGAAGCTGGTGACTCCCGGCTCGTACTAGGATGAACGAAGAATTTGTAAACAAGTAAAACAGTTAGAATTGGTCTAAGCCAAATTCTTATGATATCTTCTAGACGATATCTTATAGACGAATTCCCGTATGTAATTTTATATGGTCACCCACTTGTGCGAGTTTGATATTTAAGGTGGTTTTTCGCATATACATATTTCTAAAATGGTTCGTCGGCCAGTAAAAATGATTATAACCAAATTCATAGGACTTTATATTCTGAAGAACTTTTCAGTACAATAAAAATGTCTAGGACTGATCGTTTTCACAGTATGCGTAAAAATCCTTAATTTTTATATGGCAAGACCAAGAACGAGTTGCCCGATTTAGCCCAGTTTTAAAATTGTATTTACTATTTTTATGGAAACACTGTGTACAAAAGCTCTGAGCTCTCTACGTTGACGCGTTCTCAGGCAGTGTCCAAATATACAGTGAGCAACAACATTTTTGTGTGGCAATCCTATGAAGGAATTACCCGATTTATCCTATTTTCGAACTAAAATTTATTTTATTTTTTAAACTGCAAAATTTCAGCTTTCTAAGTACACGCGTTCTCCAGTTTTCGTGCGGACGGACGAATATGCAAAAATCAAAATAATCAATTTTGTTCTTCTAGTATTATTTTTATGCGTTACAAACGGGATGACATGATCTACGGTATAAAAAGCGATTTCGGCGTTGTTATAATGAAATTTATTATCTTTTTGGCATATCTGTCACTCCAGCTGTGCATAGCGATCGCAAGTGCTTCCGAGTTGTAAACTATTTGGGTTGTATATTTTAATGCGCTCATATTTAGCATCTAGAAAATTATTACTAGTCATATATCTTGTAGAAGCAGTATAATTAGATCGGAGTGAGGTAATTGCTTTCTGTCACAGTTTTGACTGCAACAGATTAAGAGGTGCACCAGTTGAATAAAAGACTAGTAGCCGGTTTCAGAGTCTAGGCTTAGGCCACAGCGTTGGCTTAAGCCAATTCTTAATAAACATTCTAGTTCCGCAGTCAAGACTTAATCGACATCACTGGCTTAAGCCAAGCTTAACTGAAGCCAGTAATTTCGAAGACTAAAGCCTCAGATGTTGCTGTGAAACACATGTGAAGATTATTGGTAATTACACATTTTGCCTAAATATTATAATTTCTGTTATTAAACGAACGTACGTATTTTAAATTTTCCATGCGAAAAATAGTTCTCTAGTTACCAATTTTTAGTACTGTCATATAGCTAGTGTCAGCATTCCATTTGACGTTGTTAGGAAGAAAGAAAACAGTTTGAGACAAAAATGAATTATTCATTTAATGCAAAGGATATAAACGATAAAGAAATGCATAATAGAAAAAATGAAAAAAAAGAAAAAATTATAAGGCGCTCGCAACATTTTGAAAAATGTGATGACGTTGATTTTTATTCTCGGTTCCGACTGTCGAAATATTCTGCAACAATGATTTTGGATTTGGTATCCTCCTAGATAAAACCACAACAAACTGGTAAATAAAAAGTTCTTCTTCTTTTCGGTTAGTTTTTAATCCACAATGGCAATTTTCCTTTAAAAAAATTCACAATTACCGCAGTGCTGACAACTTAAAAATTTTCATCTGCGGCTTAATTAAGCCTTAGCTTACAGAGTACTGTGAAACAGAGTAGGCTTAAGCTCAGGGTATAAGCCACACTCATGGCTTAGCTGAGCTCCGGCTTAAACCTGGGCTATGAAACTGGGCATAGGAGTAGGTACAGAAACTTCGAGGTTATCATTCCTTTCTACTTGAATTTGAGATGTTGAAGCCATTCGTGATGAAATTGATTGTGGACGATGATCCTGAACGAATGTTTGATTTTATTAGGAAATTACTTGCAAAAATATATAGTACAAAGTGGTTTTTTAGTTTAGTTGCAAAAATATTTTTCTGTAATACGTAAATTTTATTACCTTCTTGCCATCTATGTTTATTAAATCGTAATAGCCCCAGATTATCTTCGTGGGATTGTTAAGAATCGATAATTCTAACAATCTCACACGAAATATTGACTATGCACGACTATATAGAAATAAATTTATAGCGTTTCTCTATTTTTTAGTTTTAAGTAAATCAATATGCTACATACACAATTAGCCAGCTATCCACCAGCTATGCGCTTGCGGAATCACTTACTACCTACCACATAAATGGACAGTCATACTCATCTACAGAAAACTAACCGGTATGAGTACTGAATAATTACCTCCCTGGTTGATTTACCAGTAGTGCGTTTACAGGGTAGTATTCGTATATTTTCACGTATACATATTTTTCAGAATTCATACCCTTAAAGCTAAGCGGAATGCGTAAAAGCTATAAATATTTTTACTAACCTTCCATAATCTTCACAATTCGTAATAAGTTTTCATTAAAACTATATTTATAGCATCCTTGGACTATTTCAGACATTATTCAAGTCACGATTTTCTTCTACAAAATATTTCCTCCATGGAGGCCCACAGAGTGGTAGGTGATAGTACTCACTTATCCAAACAAAAAATTTACTGCAAGGGGAGGAGGGGGGGGGGGCAGGTCAACCGTTTCGGAGTTAGGTATAGGGTGATTAAAAAATTATGCTAGATTTTTACAAAACGCGCTATATCTTAAAAAGAACAGCGTGTATGGTCATCATCTAAAGCCAAGTATATGCAGAACTACAAGGTCTTTCCAACGATTGACCAATGAGCCCGACAGTCCTCTCCCTTAAGTAGTTATTGGGGTCTAAACTAAAAATTTCGAATTTTCTTACTTTGTTTTTTTTTTTACTTATATTTTGTTTTTGTTTTTTTTTGCAAAAGGGTGGTTAACATAACTTTTGTGCTAATAGCCGTTATACAGTTACTAGCTTGTAACCTATTCAGGTCATAACCGAACTTAGCCGATATGTTTTCAAACTGACGTGTTTTCAGTCACTAAGGGAACACAATTATTTTTGAGAATTGGTTTAAGAATAGGTTTGAGAATAGATTAAGAGCTAATGACTCTTTAACGGTTACAGATAGCACATAGGGTGTAATAAATTAATTTAAAAAGGTTATATTAATTCCCTTTTTGTAAAAAGACAAGAGGTCAAACTTGAAAAATTTGGAAAATCCGAAATTTTTAGTTTTGACTTATATAACGCGTTAGGGGAGATGAGTGTGGGGCTGATTGTACAGTTGTTGGAAAGGCAATGAAGTTCTACATACATTTGGCTTTAGACCTTAACGGTACACCCTGTACCTTTAAAGATAAAAGGTCTTTTGTGAAAACCTAACATAATTTCTTAATTACCCTGTAACTCCGAAACGCTTGATATGCCCCCCCCCCCTCCTGCCATAAAATTTGTTTGTTTGCTTAGGTGAGTACAATCAACTCCAGCTCTATGGATCATTATGGAGGAAACACCCTTTATATTTGTTTATTTAAAAACACTGAACTCATCTGACGAAAAATCCCAAAGTTTCGAGCAATTTTGAATACTTCCAGGAAAGTTTCCTTGAAATTGACAATGTTTCCGGGAGTTTTCATCTCTAAACAGGACCCATATAATCATTAGTCACTAGGGGTATTCCCGCAATGTTGTATCAAAAAGTGTATCGTTAAAAGATGTATTTTATTACAACCCAGTAAAGTCATACAAGGCTTATGCATATAAAATGCAATACAAGGGTCTTGTATTTTTACATTCATAAATTGACAGTGTAAACCGGGTTGTATAGTTGTACTTAGGAGCTGAGAATGAACGTCAAATGTCAGCGGGTGCAGCTGGGGAGGGGAGTGTCCTAGGCAAATTTCCAGTATGCCAAATGAAAGATCCTTTTGAGGACTATCGACTGGTGCACTCGTATTTTTTCTAGGTGGTACTTGGTTGATTTAGCAGGGTGTTCAATTTACATCTACCCGCATCATGGTTTTCCCCCACAAAAAAAGGTATTGCAAATTTGTGAGTCCAAAACATCAGTAATGGTGCATCAAAGAGCATGAAACTTTCTGGAAAACTTAATAAAACATCACCTAAAAACAAATTGGTGCGATCGATTTTCTTTTTCCGCCCTAAATTACTTAATAATAGTATTTGAAGTTCAGAAATTAGCTTTAATTATTTTCAAAATTTGAACCTTTCTTGCGGGATGAGGAGGGGGTCCGTTCAAAAAACTATCTTGATACTCGTTTTTAATTCGACAAGGCGATTAATTTATCGAAAAAAGAGTTTCGAGTGGGGGTATTTTGTGGTGCGGGGTTGTTACCCCCATCCTCCTCAAACCTCAAATATGACATGTGGGGCGTCTATTCAAAGCCCTCGCTGAGTTCTATCGAATGGCGTTTTTTAAATTTCAATCCGGTATACTCCATAGTACTTTACTTTGTCGGACCTTGCATCATAAGGGATACCCCTAGAGAATAAATTTTGCATCTAAATTAAAGGTAATAAAATTTTCTATCTATTAGAAGGTTTTTATTTTCAATTCGAGATATTTCCACACTGAGCTTTTACTCACGAATTTCAGTGTTTTGCCCCATCTTGGTTCCATATACGCCATTACTTTATATGAGTATATATGTTCGATTACGAAACTTTTTCATCTTTACAAAAAAATTCCTCCGAACCACTGTTATTCCGTAAAGGTAAATTGTAAATGTTCACACTTTGCCACGACAAAAAGCGGCAAAGATTGCCGTAAAAGGAGGTTATTCTGCTGTTATTAACATTTCTCCTAAACTATTAGCCTGAGCTGAAAACTAATTAGAAATAACCGTTCCCAACAAAACAGGCTTCATTTTATCTGCTGACATTATACTGATATAGTGTATAATTAAGTAGTAATAGTAGAAATAACAACATGGGAAACAACCCAAACGGTTAAAAAATTCTGTGAAAAACCGGCATTTCCTTAATTTAAGCCATTATTTTCATAAATAGTTTAACCGGATCTTCATAATTCTTTTTTTATAGGATAACTATGAATGCTAGGAATTTTGAAGATTTTTTCCAATTTTTTCCGGAGCCGGGGAGAGCTCCTACGGGCCCATTTTATCACCCTGTTCTCATAATTACATTTCGAAGTAAGCTAAAGGCTAAAGAGTATGTTCACTCTTTGTTCTAAATTCTTGTTGTATATTTACATCGGTTACACTGATACATTGAAGAGTGAATACCCTGTGTTATCCATTATTCCACTAATATTTAATAATGTTAAATTTTTATATTTTTAATAATAATTACGGTCATTTAATATGGAAGATGTATAGACATTATAATGTTCATATAGCTATACAAGCTAAATTGCCCTCTCTCTATAAGTTTTCGTCAATTTTATGCGCTTAATATCAAATTTTCGTTTCGTTTTTGTTTTCTTACTTCAAAACAAACAAGCAATTCACGAAAATGGAACTAAAACTATTCACCAAAAACATAATTCAAAGTCATAATAAATTTCTCCTTTTCATAACATCTGTGCCATGCCGACAAAACATTTCCAAAAGAGTCGATCAAAGTGGAAGAATTGCCTGAAAATGTAAGCCAGCCAACAAAGCAAGGCTGGCAAAGCCAGCAAGCAAGGAAAACCAAACCAAACCAGTCACCATAGAGAGGATAGGCCCTAATCCATCAAAGCCAAGACTTATAACAACGGAAACCCATAGAGGGAAAAGATAAGAGTCGTGAATAACCAAAGACACCAAATCAAGACCATCAAGTACAAGAGGAGCTCTAGTAAAACTTCTAACAAGTCTTAAGAAAATGGCACCATTAAATATAGCAGGCCCAGTCTCAGTCCTATGTATGCAGTGCAGGGCAGAAGAAAATCACCAGGGGGGCCTGGATGATAGTGGTGGAGGAGGTAATATCGTTATTCTCTGTGTACCTTTGACTTTGCTAAGCGCAACATAAATTTTATGCACACGTTCATTCCAACACAACTCCCAAATGTGTGCTGCGAAGAATTTTGTTTAAATCAGTTTGAGACTTTGGAAAAGTTTTCTGTGGATAGATGCTGCCTTCTTATACCATGGGGCATAAATGAGGGCTCCACGACTGTGTTTTCTTCGAAAGGAAGGAGGAGGCAGCACGGATGGTCGATGGAGCACAAAACAAACAGTCAACGCATAAATAAAATGGATACGCGTCTTGAATAAATAACTCTTTTTTTTTTTATTTTTTTGCTTTTTTCTCCTGGTCTTGTTCTTTCTTGAACTCTTTCTCTATAGAGTATGGCAGACTTCTTTGTGTTTCTTGGGCCTCTTTTTCTTTTATCTGTTTAAGATCTGTGTGAAGTTTTTTATGACACACTTAATGCCAAAATGGAAAGCAAAAATAAGAAGACTGAGAAAAGGTGAAGACAACCCAAACTTCTTGTAGGAAAAATCATTTGTAACAAAGAAGCACTCTGCGAGAAGATCGGAAATCTCTGATGGAGGCTGACCTCAATGACACCAAAATTTTTAATCATTTCGTTATTGATGGTGTGTCGGTCGAGAATCGGAATATTGACAAGGTCCAGATTTTTTTTTTTTTTCTTTTATGCAGCTCTATATGGTTATCGTAGATCAATTATTTTAAGTTAAAGCAAATGCTTTTGGTTAGATTTAATTTTGCATTTTGATTATCCACAGATATTTAGTCATATACTGCTGCTTAAAATTTATAGGTAGAGGAACAAAATCATCTGAAGAGACCTATATAATGAGTCTTGATTGAATAAAGTGAATCGGTCTTGATACTTATAATGATGATTTTTGTAATCCCAGACACCTCTTCCCAGCCAAGATTTTTTTAGTTGCTTCTTTTGTAGAGGTCCTGTCAATAGCGTAGTGAAGAAGGCTTTTCTACCCATGTTTCCTATTTTATATATGTATATATATTTTTTTTCTTTTGCACGGGTACCCGTAGTATATCTTTAGGAAGAAAATTAATTGGCCTTCACTAATAGGGCATCATACCTATTCTTCACTGTCAATCACTGACAGTTTACTATAGTTGATGGCTGCGGTTCCTCATCTGATTGCAATAAAATCTACTGCATATTCCTCCTTATTGGATGTAATCTAGTTACTTTGAAATCATGACCACGATGGTATCGGTATGGCACTTAAAATATTCTCATCTAAACAGTTCGGCCATATTATAGGGAGACAAAAATCATGTGCGAGTGTAATAGAAACATTGTCTGATCTTCTCGCTAGCTTTTTATTGGTTCCATATAAATAAGCTGTTTGCGGGGATAAACTAATTATTGAGATATGGTTTTTTCAAGAGTGTTTTCTAGAACTTCTAGATTTAGTGGGTATTTGTGCATTTCTGGCTGTCGACGACGGTCAATAGAACAGGTGAAGTTTTAGAGGTTGTATCTTTTCATTGAAATGGTAGAACCATATTGTAAATAAATTTATTTCTATTCAGCCTGATGGATTTGATATTTCAATAGATCTCTAAAAGTGGATGTAGGGGGGTTTCTTTAATCAATATTTTTTCACTCTGTTAATTACGAAGGTGCGATGATCTTCGAATCGGAAACAATTAACTAAAGAAGTTGAACCGGACTCCTCTTTAAGGATTATACTAATACCATAATTTTTATTATTTAGTTGGATTAATACTAGAGTCCGAGTCTAGAAAGCTTTCTGCACCTGGTTTTCAATATTCGCAAAGTTATGCTGATTAATTTTTCTAAAAATTTCATATAATTTCCCGATTGGTAGAAAAGTTCTCATTCCATTGTTCATTCTTATTGAAACGGTCTGGTTTTGTGGTATCGGTTTACGTGAAGTTGGTATCCGTTAATTTCTCTAAGAATTGCATTCGATTTCCTAATTGTTAGAAGAATTTTCTTAATGTATTGTTCATTCAATTAGTGCCTACATCCAAAATACTAATCTATTCACCTTTGAATCGGTCTGGTATGATTTCATATTTTGTTACAAAAGTTCGTAGGCTTTAAGCTAAACTCCTTGTGGGAGAACTCGGTCTGTGCACTTTTATCCTCAACTATAGAATTTCTTACGCCCCCTGTACCAGGAGGCTTTAAAAAAAATTTATGATTTAGTCAGCATATGTTGTTGTACTGGATTATCTTCGAGGGAAACTGGATATGAATAATGTTTATTTTCCTTTCCCACTTCTATCCTATCTCTTGGTAAGGCTTCTTAAGATCGTATCACAATGGACCACAAATAGTCTAAATGAAGCTGATCACAGGGGTTCGCGCAATGGCCACCAATCTAACCTAACCTAAGGCTCCTTAGATTATACTTGCACAGCAATTCTTTATCAATTTGATAGATATAAAGCAATAAAGTAAGTCATTTTTGGAGATGGAATGAATTTTCTAAGGAAAATGCGCATTTTATTTTCTTACCCTATATGGGAAAAAGTATATACGTAGATTTCATTAAAAAAAAAAATCAACGAATTTGTTTGTAGAATTATAACCACCGCTAAAACGCGGTGTTCCCTAGGCAACTATGTTGGGCCCTCTATTATTTTGTTTACATATCAATAATCTTCCTAAAGTAGTCCAGAATTCCTAAATACAGCCAATATCAGATGATGTTCAGATCTATTTGGATAAATAACTGTATTGTTTTCGTCGATGATTGTATTCAGAAACTTAATTCGGATTTGCCAACAATATCTGAGTAAGCCAAACCTAATTTATGGGCTTTAAATATAAATCTATAAGGCTACTTGTATGATTCTGTCTCGTGAATGGCTTACATTTTTAATGATTCCTATGTATATTTCTGAACAGTATACATTTGAAATACTTCGATGGATACAGATAATCTGGGCATCACATTCTAATTGATTTCTGTGTTCATGTTAAGTTAATAATTTGCCAAATATACGGTACATTACGGAGTCAATGGCTGGCTATCCGCGAGAATCTCGTCGTCCGCCTTGCGTTTGACATAGTTGAAATTCCTTCTCCTATCTTTATTTTCCTGGAGATATATTATTTTTCCCTCCTTTTCATTCCATATGCCAAAGATGCTATGTTATTTGTGATCTGAAGAAATGAATGAAGTACTTGTGTATAGTTAACTTGAGTACACCTGCCAAGTATGGCTTAATCCCATTGCGATCTTCACGCTTGAATTTGATTTTATAGTGACATCGAGAACCAGTTAGGCCAGTGCATGCTTTGCGTTCTTACTGATAGAAGCGAAACATATCTAAATCTCTGACCGTGTACTTTGGGTCATGGTACCCGGTTGATTTGGCGCAACTCCACTCTTAGATCCAAATAGCTGAGCATACATATGGTAGATGATCATTCTAATCCGAAGTCGTTGTACATACCGGATGCCATCTCCTGTGATCGCGCCTATGTCACATTAAACTCGAATACATCACTCTCTACCCGTGATATGAACCACAAATCAGCCACAACGTTGCTCCCATAATGGGATCTCACCCTTTCGGGGTAGAAAACGTAGATTTTCCAGTAGATTCTTTATGCAGAATATTTTATAAATGGGACTGGTAACTCCAATCGGGTTTAATCCCATTAATGCTGCCTATAACTAGACAGCATTCCAGCGCAGACCATTATGAGTTCAGATTCGTCCTTTGAGAGGTTATAGAAGCAGATTTCTCGTCTAACAGACTGAAATTTATTGAGAATAATTTCAATATATTTACAAAATGCATTTAAGAGATTACATCCAATGATTTTGTAGTTGTCCAAGGTATTAGGTTGTATAAGCTAGTACTAGTACTACATACAGACACTATTCGAATACATCCAGGACTCATCCGAAATAAGAATAGAATTTTAAGCATGATCGCATTTGTATGTATTCGTTCCCTTATACATCATTCTCCGTGTGAAATTACGCACTACAGACTCCCTTCCCGCCCATCCTAAGCTGATACAATCATATTTCTCCATTCCAATACTATGTTATGAGCTGCTTCATGGATTCACACTTGATTGAGAGAGCTTTGGTCGTTCTTTATCAGCTCATTTATACCCAATCTACTACTTACCTGATCATCGATCTGGTATATTTTTGGCCACGTTTTGGGATGCTCTGATCTTGTTTCAGTCATGCGTTTATGGAACAGTCTTCCTTGATATTAAAAAAACAAATACTATCTCACCATTCAATATCGCGCGAGTATCCTCCAATTTGATATTGCGCTCATATGTCTTACTTTAGTACTTTTATTCATTCTACTGTTGCTCTTCTATTACGTATAATTTTTATTCAATGGTTTTTCTCTATACAATAGGAAAACTTCTTTTTAGCTTATTTAACTTAAATAGAATTCTGTTTTGTTTAATTTTGTCTAAATTGCTCGATTTCTTTACTTTTAATTAGTTTCAATTGTAATTTTTCACGTAAGATTTGTTAAGGGTCTTGAAAAAGTCGCGCCTAGTAGTGAATAATGTCTGAACGCTAATTCTTTTTTTATGTCATCTTTGACAATTGCCAGTAGACACATGTACAATTTTAACCATGGATACTTATCCGCTACAAGAATGTATTAAAATTACTCAAATTTATTATAACAAGCAAAAAAGCTAGAATTGGTCTAAGACCAATTCTTAAGATACCCTAGATGAATGCCCGTATGAAATTTCGTATTGTCACCCTTCTGTGCATGTTTGACTTTTGAAGTGGTTTTTTCGCATATATTTCTAGAACGGTTTGTCGGACAGAAAAAATGATTATAACCAATTTTATAGGATTTCGTATTCTGAAGAAGTTTTTAGTACAATAAAAATGTCGTGGACTGATCGTTTTCACAGTATACGTAAAAAACCTAAATTTTTATATGGCAACACCAAGAAGAAGATGCCCGATTTAGTCCATTTTAGAAACTTTATTTGCCAGTACAATGAAAACACCATGTACCAAATTTCAGCTCTCTATATTGATGTGTACTCAGGCAGTTTCCAAATATATAGTGGAAAACGAAAGCTTTGTATGGCAACCCCACGAAGGAGTTGCCCGATTTGTCTCATTTTCGAACTTAATTTTACTTTTTTTTTTAAAATCCGTGTACAAAATTTCAGCTCTCTAAGTATACGCGTTCTCGAGTTATCGTGCGCACAGACGGACGGACGGACGGACGGACGGACGGACGGACGGACGGACATGCAAAAATCAAAATAACTTTTAATATTATGCGTGGGTGTCCAATCCATTTTGCTCTACCATCATTATTTCGAGGTGTTACAAACGGAATGACAAACTTAGTATACCCCTTAGATTTCATCTAGGGTATAAAAATGATCGATCTTTAAAAAATACATCTCGTAAAATTTTTTTGATGCAAACAGTCGCCCAAATGAATCGACAATTCAAAGGTTAGTGAAAAAGTTTGAAGAAACTGATTCTGTCGAAGATAAAAAGGAGTCTGGCAGACCAGAAAGTGGACGTTCTAGATCGTTGCATCCACAAAAATGTAGTGTTTGGTGTGGTTTCCGGGCTGGTGGAATCATTGGTCCTTTTACCTTTGCAGACACAAATGAAAAAGTTCGTACTGTTAACGGACACAGCTACAGACAAATGATTGACGATTTTTTGTGGCCTCAACTTGAAGAAGTAGATACAGAGTATCTTTACTCTTAACAGGATTGAGCTACGAGTCTGAGAAAACATTGAGCTATTGAGATCTAAATTTTCAGGTCGAGTAATGGTGACATAAATTGGCCACTTATTATATCGTGTGATCTAACTCCAGCAGATTACTTTCTTTAGGGTTATTTGAAAAACAATATTTATATGGATAACCCAGCAACAATTTCACATTTAAAAAATATAATTCGCGCTCCAATTTATGAATTAAATGCGTTAATTATGAGGCAGTCATTGAAAGTCTTGATGTTCGTATAGAGTCCTGTAGACGTGCTCGTGATAAACATTTGAGTGATGTAATTTTTCATATATGTGTAATTGTTATCGACCATACTTTTTACTAAAATAAAAAAAAACAAAAAATCTTCTACGTGTTTTATTAAAAAAAAAAAAACAACTTCCAAGCGCCCTTTATAATGTTAGTGTTGCAATCATCATTAGCGATTTTATTAAGATCTTTATACATGTTCAGAATAAATTATTAGTATCCAATAATAAATTCGAGGATTCCAGTTTCCCTAAATTGATATTTTGTCAGTGATGACTTTTTCATTTGCAAATGTGATCACCCATGAATAAAAAAGTTATTGGTGCTGACTGAAAGAAATTGCTATAAATTAAGGCAATTTTTTAAGTAAATGTTAATTAAAAAGAAAAAATATTAACTAGAAGGTGCCAATGATATTTTATTTCTTCTCTCTATCATGTAAATAAATCACAAACACAATTGCCAAGTGTTCACCATTAATGAAATTCATAAAATTATCAAGTGATAACTTGACTAACCATTATTTCCGTAAACAAACGTTACACCGTGAATAAATCAATTAGCAGCCTAGAGTTGAGAATATTTAATGATGTAATTGAGTTTTTTTATTTTTCTTTTATCTTTTTCCCTATATAAACATATTATAATGTATGCACCCCTCATCACACCACAATAATTGCCAGCCAGTCTTGTATACTCCTGACAATTGCAACAACTTCACCTAATCGCATATATATCAGCTACTGCAATTTATAAACAATGCATAAGTGGCGCGCAGTTTGTTGACAATATTGTGAGCATTAATATGCTCATGAAATGTAAATTAATCTAGCCATTCCTATTCATTCTTAGATATTACTGTTGTAGTGCATATCCGAATTTAGAACAGTAAAAAAATTAAAAAAAAGTAAACATAATACAAAAAAAAGTAAACAATAACAAACAAACAAAAAAAAACTGACGAAGATACTCAAAAATCTTAAACACGTGTTTCCATTCCACCAGAGTAGGTACAAGATCTCCATCCATGATCATGGATCAAACATTAACTCTCGACCTCTAACCACCATAGAGAATCACTCATTTCTCTGCCCACTATGCCATTGTTTGTCCATTTTCTGTTGTGCTTTATGGAGTATGTAAATAGCTGTTAAGAAGCTGAAGTTTACCCATAAATTAGTGGAAATATAAAAAAAAATAAAATAAAATAAAAAGATAATTAAAAACAACATTAAGTTCTCGGCGGCTGTTATGTTTGCTTGATTCATTTATGTTTTACTTGTCCTCTCATGTCGTGCTCTCCAGCCATCATTGTGACTGACTTCCTTATTGCTTCAACGAAACATAAGCGTTGAGTGGGTCGATGTAGTCTCAAGATAAGCACACATTAAATAAAAAAAAAAAACAGAAAAAAACAAAAAAGGAAAAACAAAAGAAAATAAAACATCAACAACAATCTTGACGAAGACCATAAAGATTTTTTTTTATCATCATATCGGGGAGGTGAAACCAGAGCCGGTTATTTGAAATTCAATTCTAGCACGATTTGTACTAAGCACGTACAGCCGTGCTCTCGTATTTGGATTAAGGTATGAAAAAAAAGCAAGTAGAAAAAAAATAGAAAAAAAAATATATCGCGTGATGTCATCTTTATCAAATTTTATATCCATTTAATTACAATTCGCATTTGATACGCTTGCTGATTCCTGCGTTGCATCTCAATGTGATTTTTAATGGCTCGTTCTTTGATATTTTGATATGTTTGTATTTTTTTTATGCACACCTTATAGAGGTCAAGAGAGCAGCAGACAGGCAGACAGATATTTTCAGTTTGTTACATATATATGTATAGTTGGAAGAACTAGTTTTTATAGATATTTTTTTACAATCTCAGATGTTATTACAGTCGTGGCTTCTGGCTTAAATACTCTTCCTCAAGTAATCCCTGGTATCCCTTTTGTGACTATTGTTCTTTCACGAACTCGATTTTGTTTGTTTTTTAGACAAAGGTTTTGTTTTTTTTTTGGTAGACAAATCATGATGAGCTCATCAATGAGCTCCTCATGAGTAATCAAATGAACGTCCTGATGAAATTTATTCACATTTGAATCAAAACCAACAAAACCAACAAAAAATCATTTTACTTACATATTCACAGATAGTGTGCATGATATATTGCACCTCTTTCACTTATATAGAAATGTATACCTTGGTCGTCTTTTGTGCATTTTACAATATTATATGAGCACTTCGATGACATACATAATGACATATATAATAAGTGTCACGATGAGCTTATTAATGAGCATGTCAATGAATGTCACGAATATGAATATATCAATGAGTATCATGATGAATACTTAAATGAGCATATCAATGTGATGAGTTTCTTAAATAAGAATCACAATCAGTTTAGTACAAATTTTACGATAGTTTTAATATATTCTTTCTGGTATCAAATAAATCTCTGAGACGCTAAGGAGTAAAGATTTGTGCATAACGTTCTGTTCAATAGGTATTTGGGCGACAATCTTCCCCAGAAAGAACAAATGAAAAAACTAATTTAAAATCAATAAATTAAAAATTTAATTTATAATGCCATAAATCACAAAAAAAAAACAATTCAAATTTTCTTAGTAGAAATGTCATCTGTCACGATGATGATGACAAGGAAAAGTATTTATTTATTGCTGGCTTAGTATATAGGGAGCAGCTTCATAATATTTAATGAGGTCTTCGATGAGATTTACAGAATGCTCATCGGAAGGTTCATTGGGACTTAGTGTTCTATATCCCTAGTAGAGATTGCTCACAGTTTTACCTTATCTCTTTCCCAGCAAGGGGCAGTTATTATGTAAACCAATTCTAATTAGACTGAAAAGCGTCAAGGTGTTAGAAATTTATGAATAAACATATAGAAAATTAAGTCCCGATGAGCCTCCTGATGAGTATTTATTAAATCTCATCGAAGGGCTCATTGGATATCAAGAGACAGCTCCCTACATAGTAAACTAGCAATAAATAAATATTTATTCTTGTCGTCACCGTGTCAGATTCTTACTAGAAAAATTTGAATTGATTTTTGTGATTTACTTATTTAAATTTTTAAAATATGTATTTTAAATCAATTTTTTGATTTGTTTTTCCGCGGAAAGACTGTCGCCCATATGCTGAACAAGACGTTATGTCCATATCCTTATGCCTCAGCGTCGAATTCGAAAAAAATATGAAATCAATCGTAGAATCAGATTGTCATTTATGAATTTTTCATGACAGTCATTAATATGCTTACTAATAAGCTCATCGTGACACTCATTGCTGTGCTCATTAACAAGCTCATCGTGACACTCATTGACATGTTCATTAATAGGCTCATCGTGACACTTCTTGATATGCTCATTAATGAGCTCATCATGACACTCATTATGTACTCATCGAAGAGCTCATCTAATATTGTAAAATGCACAAAAGAGAAGCAAAGTATACATTTATAAATTAATGAACAATGCACATTAGCTATGAATAAGTAAATGATTTTTTTCCCGGTTTTGATTCAAACGCGAATAAATTTCATCGGTACGTTCATCTGATTGCTCATGAGGAGCTCATTGATGAGCTCATCCTGATTTGTCTACCAGGGTAGAAGATATGATAAAACTGTGGTCAATTTCTACCAGGGTACTATTCAAAATCATATACATACATATGTATATATATAAAAACCGAGTATTTGCTTGGACTACTAGATCCTGTCGTCACCACGAAGAGTTTCTGAGAATTAAAATAAAATAATTCATTAACTTTTTATCAATTTAATTTTTTACAAATCGATTTTTACAAATTAAACATACTTACGGGATTTATCCGGTTTGTGGGCTACTGAATAAAATTACCTCATGTTAAAATAAACGTGCGGTAATAAATTTTATTCAAGCCACACTGGTCTGAATTTTAAAGTTATGATATTTATTAGGTCTGTTTGATGAAAGCCCCGGGTAAACCTACGGCTACACCGAGCTAGACTATCTTGTTTTTTGAAAAACCTAGGGCTACCCCGAGCTTACACGAAAAATTTCATGAGGTAATGATTTGACATTTGGCACTTGACAACTGTGACTTGCAATTTGTTGCTGATTGGGGCATATAAATTACTTCTTGAGAAAAAATAAGCAAAAATTAGAAAAAAAGAAATAGGAAAATAGCTAGAGAGTATTTTATTTGTCTTCACCCACTTTATAAATAAATTTTTACAATTAATTATACTCGGGAGAACTGTAAGAGAAATGTCATTACACTAGGTTTACCCATTGAATAAATAACTAATAAGGAAACGGCATTTCGGGTAAAACCCTAAGCCACTCGGCGAAATGTTTTAGTGTGCTGTGTATATATTTATTTCATCATGGCAGTAATGAAATCCTGACATTTTTTATAATCCAAATTGCTATGTAAAATAAATAAATTTTTATCGCCCCCCTTATTTTCAGATAATATTTCTTGGCGTTGTCTTTGTATGACTGACATAATTTAGGCAGCAATTACAATTTCATAAAATATGAAATGTCAGTCAGAAATGTTGAACTGGCGTACGATAGGCAATAGGCCCTCTTGTAATTTTCCCCCTCCCCCATCATAGGTCATACTGTCATTGAAATGCTTAAACAAGTACACTGTATTCGCTCGGTACCCCGCTTCCTTATTAGTTATTTATTTAATGGGTTTACCCGATGTTTTAAAAACTTGTTCGAGGAACGTAAAAACCCTGGAGAAATATTGGAGGGGCAAATTTACACAAAAAAAAAAAAAAAAAACCATTTTCATAAATCTATGCCCGGCATATTTTGAAATTTTGTTGAAGGTTTGTTTCAAATCAATATCATAAAAATTGTGTATAATAAAAAGGCTGAATAAAATGCTTGCTATTCAGCCTTACTATAATCTCAGCAATGACTTCTTTGAAAGTTACACTGGATATTTTCAAATCACATCTTGTTGATACACTGAATTAAATTGAGAATTATAAAATTCTTCATAAGTCGCACTGGAGAGTATTATTATTGTTTATTAAGATGTAAAACCCATTTCAAGATTTACAATCTTATAGTAAGTATTTATGTAATAGGGGGAAAAATTGGACGCATAAAAAACTAAGTTAATCTAAGAACTAAGATTAAAAATAAAAAAAAACAGAGTTCGTTATCCCAAGTATAGCAAATGACTTTTAGAAATTAATAAAAATATTTGATCCCTTATTTTAAAAGGAAAGAGAAAATGTTGACAAGAAAAGTAAGAAAATTAAATAGATCTATGAGATAAGTAGAAGGGTAAATATGCATACATAAAATCTAAAATCAAATCTACAACATTGACTAGGTGAAGTGAGTCTGGTAAGAAATAAGCAGTCTCCTGAATACCACGAATGATCCCGCCCTCTGCAGACTATTGGGCAAAGCGTTCCAGATTCGAATGACCTGAACGATGTAAGATCCTTCAAACACAGTGGTGTAAAATTTTGGCAGTCGAAATTTATATACCCTACTTGTATTTAAAGGCTCAATCATATTGCACAAATAAGAAGGCTGTCAAGAAAAAGCAAAAGCTAGTTTGTACAGAAGCATTAAAATTCGTCGCTCAAAGTAAGTGTTCAGTGAGCCCCTAGAAATGAAAAACTAAGATGAAAGATATGATCATACCTTCGTAGTCCAAAGATAAACCTAATACAGCATAACTTGGGGGAAAGAATTCTAGCAGAGAGCCAAAGTGGAATAGATTTTACATAGAGTTAAGTCGACATGGTCGCAACATTTCATGGTAGAATTTAAAATAACGCCCAAATTACGGATTCTTGATTCCCATATGAATCAAGTTATGTCATTTATTTTGATATGCGGTAACGACAAAGTGTCAAGTGGACCATGAGAGAAAGTAATGCACTTAGACTTGGCAGGGTTGAGATTGAGATTGTTATTTAAAGCCCATTTACATATTTCACTCAAGTCATCATTAACGCGGGCAATACAGTCTTCAATGAGTCCGATTGGACAAGAAAGATAAATTTGCACATCATCTGCATACATGTGTATGTTAGCATCACGGATAAAGATCACAGAAGGTAAGTCGTTAATGTATTGACTGAAACACAGCGGACCTAGGATAGATCCCTGTAGAACTCCACAGGTGAGATAAAGACGATCAGAATGGTTATCATTTTGAGCTCTCTGTGTAAGAAAAATCTTCATTAAGTTAACAGCACTAAACGTGAAATTATAATAGCTGGATAGTTTATTTAGAAGCTTGCTGTGACAAACACTATTAAATGCTTTATAAAAGTCTAGAAGCAACAATATAACTACCTCTCGCTTTTCGAGTGAAGAGCGAATATTGGAACATACTTTTGGGAGGGCCTTTTCCCAGTTATATCCAGGCCGAAAGCCTGATTGGATATTGCTCAAAAGTTCATTTTCACGTAAGTGCTTCTGGATTTGATAACATAAAAGTTTTTCAAATACCTTCGAAAGAAAACACAAGAAGCTAATACATAGGTCTGAAGTTGGAGGAGGATACAGCGATAGGTTTTTTAGGTATTGGGACCACGTTAGGAATTTTTCATACACTGGGATATATGGACTTAGTACTACAAGTGTTAAAAAGATGTAATAGTGGACTGATAATGCACGGAACAATTAATTTGATAAGAGTAGATAAAAATCAATGACAAAAACTGAGACTTTTATATCTGTAACAAAAAGCGAACGGCTTACTTGCCTTCTGAGTTCTGAGGTCCACATACCCAAAAGCAGGCATCCTATACGATATTGTGGAGTAACCCAAGGAACATCATGAAAGACTTCAAGTGCTGGAAATTTGGAATTTTTCCTATATGGCTCCTATATGTATAAATGTCGATCAAAATTTATATTTTCACATAGATCTTGTAGTTCTTTAGAGTGTGATATCCACATTTGTTGTTTTATATGAGTCTAATGAGTATTAGTCCTATATGAAGAATCTACTACTTGAATATTAGTGTTATAAACGTCAGTATATAGGACTATAATTCGGGGAGAATCGTAATCCTATATAACATTCCTATATCAGTATTGGGGAATTTATATTTTGGGATCACAACTCTTAGGAAATTCGTTCATATATCAAGTGTCATATCAAAAATCAGTCTCCAATCAACCCTTATATAAGAATACGAGGAATATATAATTCCAGTGAGAATTCATTTTCGATATCAACGCTCATATAAGCAATCAGTACTAAGTGAACTTTTATATAGGATCAAGGGGATCACTTGGAAAATGTGTTCCTATATCAAAGCTCATAGGAGATGGTAAAGTGTCATGTCGCGGCATGTGCTTCCTTTGAATATGATAGACGATAGTTGCAGAGACTCTGCATTTGATGGAATGGGGCATAACGATAAGACTTCTAGTTAGATATAAGGATGGAAATTTTTATAAATCATACAAAGTGGGCATCTCTCGAGATATAGAATGTTTTCGAAATGCATCGTGCATCTGTAAGACTTTAAAAGCACACTACCCTGGTCGATTTGAATTCTCAAATGGGAATTCTCACTACGAAATAGGAACTTAAGTGCTATATATGAATGTCTTTGTATACAGAAATATCTATTATCAACACACATCTTTATATTGGAATTTGTTACCTATATAAGCGTTTATTCCTGCTTATGTAGGTGTTGAAGTCGTGATAGGAAATTTTGTCTGTTATGTTAAGGTTTTTAATCTTTAAGGGACAACTGAAATCCTATATCATCTCTTTTCTATGTACCCGTTTCTAGCAGCCATATATGCTGAATATTTGGACAGCCATTTGTAATAGTAGCCTTAAATATTTTATTTTTCCTATATAGGATAATTTAGGAACAAGTAAGTTATCAAATAGGGTTATTTAATTCCTATATAAGTGAAGTAGACCAATTTAGGTAAACCTATAACAATGTCATAAAATTAAATTTCTACAATAGGGAATATATAAACTCTTATATAAGCACTGAGCATCAATATTAGATTAAGATATATAGGTATATTACAGGAATTATGATTCTTATATCCACACTAAATTTAATTCCCCGAGGATGATATGGAATTCTCCACTTTTTCTCTATAAGAGTCTAGTGCAATTCCCTGGGATTTCGGTGATACAATAATCTCGTTTTTTGTGACACCTTAAGTTCGCAATATTTATTCCCTAACAGAGCTCCAAGATATACATATATAGGACAAAAATTGTTCGTTGGACATATTAGTTCGAAAATGATATTAAATAAAGTAAATTTAAAAAGTGATCTCTGAACAGATCAATTCGGTTTGTATAACTACCATAGGATGGACACCAAACAGCGGATGACCGCACTAATGAAAAATAAAGGTCTTTGAAATTACACAAATTACTAAATTCCCTAGAATTCCGTTTTAAGAAACTCCGCGTTTCTGTTTGCTCTAGAGAAAATCATTTCTATGTGCGGAATAAAAGATAATTTTCTATCAAATGTAACCCTCAAATCCTTCACCTCACTAACTCTCGGAAGAGGATTATTATTGATTTTATAATTAACTTCCAGGTGGTAAGACAGGATCTTATATTTTGAAATATTTAGGTCAAGTTTATAGTTAGTACACCAAACAAAAAGATTATAAATGTCAATTTGAAGCAGTACGAAATCATTTGCAATTGTTAGTCCTGTAAAAAGTTTGAGATCATCAGCAAAAATTCGCTAGTTGGCAAAATGAAATTGATTTACTACATCATTAATAAATAACACAAAAATTAAATTAGACCCAAATGGCTACCCTGAGCTGACATTGATTATTCTTGATTTAAGGTGGCAAATTTTGACTTATTGTTTTCGATCACATAAATTTGAGGAAATCCAATAAGGAATAAATGAATGAAAACCAAGTAACTCAAGCTTGAAAATCAACACCGATTACCGAACCCTCTCAAATGCTTTGGTTAAATCAGTGTACACACTGCACCAATCTTTCAAGTGTAATTCGAGAATATAGCTAAATGTACATCTAATGATATACCAGAAACGAAACCGTGTTGCTGTGGAACTATAATTTCTTTAACGAAATATAATAATTTTGAATTAATCAAGGAATCCCGTACTTTCGGAATTATATTCATAATGGATATTCCTCGATAATTGAATACAAGGTTTTTAAATCCAGACTTATGTATGCAATTTTCTATTCATCTAAAAATTTACCAGTATGTACTAAGCCATAAATTAAAAATTTCGGTTAGACCGCAAGACAGAGAATTAACGCAATTAATAAAGAAAGATGAGCAAGTTCCTTTAGCATCAACCTTAGAACTACATTTTAAATCTTTAAGGAATTTAGTACCTACATCAGCTTTATTAAGTAAAATATAGCCAATTTCCAATGAATTACCTTCAAAAGAGTGAGTAGCATTATTGAAAAAGCCATAAATAGTGTTATTATAATTGAAAATAATCTGCAAAAATGTTACAGCTGCTCTGTAGGTCATAAGATTCATTATTGTTATAATGCAAAAATTTTGGAAAATCCGACGTATTCCGCTTAGAATTTTTAAAAGACCAAAACGTATCGCTATATGATTTTATAACACCTATGAAAAGTTCATATTCTCTTTGTAATCTTTGGAAGTTAGTTAAATCTTCTGACTTTCAGACACTTTGAATTTTTTATGTGCCTTTTATTTAGTATTTCTAAGCCTTAGTAGGCTTTTATTGAACCATCTATTCATTCCTTCTCTTAAGAGGAGTCAGTAATCAGCAAAAATTTCAATTTAGATACCGGCGAGCCTGTAGGTTTGTGTCCTGAAAGTATGAGACTTCATATAAAATTAGCCTAGACCTAGACCACAAGCCACATTAGAGACATCTAGCGCAAAAGACAGAAACCCAACATGCGACAATTTAAGACAAAAATGAAAATTTGCAGTTCAAATTTTTAACGAGAATTAACTCTCCTAAATTTTATTTTGCACATAATTGTTAAATATGCTATGTTGCTTTATATTCCTACAACTTTCAACGAAATATTGCAATTTCTCGTCGGTGAAATATCGAGAGAAAAAACAAGTACTATTAGAGTTAAACAATTAAAAAAAGCGCAACTAAAAATAAAAAAACTAGCAAGCTTCCGAGCTAATATCTCCATTCCAATACATATTTTTTTATTTTTCTCGACGTTATTTACTTGACCTCTTCATAACCTTTAATTTAAGATATAAGTCTTTATTCTGGTACAAATAATTTACCAAAAATTCGCATTGAAAAATGTATGAAACTTGCAAATCTTGGTACTGACTCCTCTTAATACGTTAAGTAACTTGCTGTAAGCTTAAGGTTTAAAACTATCTATAAAGGACCAATCTATGTTAAATAAAAGTAATTGTTTAAATTGATAAAGTCTCCTCTAATAAAATTAAATACAAAGTTCATCACAATAAACCGACTCTTCCTAAGAAGATAAGAAGAGGTCGACAGGTTTTAGTAAGTAACCAAATAGCCTGGAATTGCCGATATACAATGGCCTCGCATTCGCATAAAACGTGTTCCGATCTTTCATCCTCTTCGATACATAACCTACCTTTGATGAATCTTTTTCTTGTCTGGAGCCTATCATTGAAATCCATCTGTTTTGCATTTTGTTCTGGATACAAGTTTGATTGGTTGACTTCACGGTATTATCACATGTACTGCAAAATAGTTTCGGTCCAATGAGGGGCATGGGTAATCCTTTACTTTTTCGGTATACCTGCATTACCATACCCATCTATTTCCGAGTGTTCTAGCACCCATTGAAGTGCTAGGTGATTCTTTGTGGTGCCTAAGGTTTGTTAAAGCATTCCTGCCAATTTTCTACAGTTCCATAACGTTAGCGTACTTTTCTAGACTGGTCTTATCGATATGTTTATTTCAATTGAGTTTATCATCGAGAGTTATTCCGAGATATTAAGTTTCCTCACCGAAGTAGGTTGGGCTGGTTATGTTCCTCATTTTCCTTCTTCTTATGAACGGTGTAACTAATGTTTTACTGGGGCTCATTTCTGAAATAGCTTATACCAGCTCGAGCTAACTCAGTTTTGAACTAATACAACAAGAAAATGAGTTGAGCTAATAGCGCAAGCTCGGAGTTTTTACATTCCTGATATTTAGCTTTGATAATAATTGATCATCAGCATAACCTTGTGACTCCTTAATATCGTAGCTATTTAGTTGAAGTTATATGTAGGTCATCAACTACCGTGGTCCACATTAGTAGAGATAGTACTCCTCCTTGGAGATAACGTCTGGTGGTGTAAACCTTCAGTGTCTAACCAAATAGCTGCGTTTCAATTATTCTGTTGGAAAGCATTGCCTGCATCGATCTATTATGAATTTTCATAAATCTACATACAAAGCTCTTCGTTAGACACATATCTCCGAATTTGTAGATCTCATCCTATAAAGATGTGTATATGCTGATAAAATATATGTATATACAGACCCTATTTGAGTTTTTCAAAGCTTTGTTTATGTATATCTATGTTGGGTACGTAGATATTTTTAAACTGAAATCGTGGGGGTTTTAAAATTCCATATGTACACTAGTGCTGTAAGGTGCTAATTCACTAATTTTTGAAAATTCCCAAAATTTTATTTTATTTTAAAATATAAACTCGAAGAATGGTTGAAACAGTAGTCGAGGGGGAGGGGGGGGGGATAACTCTCCTTATTAGAAATGCTGAGGAGTTTTATAACCAACAAAGTTCTAGTGCAATTATTAATTTGTTTTGAAAATATAGAATATTTAGTATTTCCTAAACATGCTGCAACTCGTGGTAAGGTTGAAACTAGAGCCCCTGCTCATAATTTATGCTTAACACTGCTCTGCTTAGAAAAAATTCTGCCAGTTTATCACAATGAATAATTATTTTCCTGTGTTTCGTATTTTCCTGACTAATATATGCAGCTTCCTAAGTATTTTCCTTTCGTGTATTTATCTTTATTTACTTTTCTATTCCTTTATCCTTAGTAGCCTCGTCCATGATTTCTTTTTCTATGTAATTTAACATAATTTGATTTGAATCTTTTTTTTACTTTCAAGACTGAGTACTGATGCTACGAAAGCATTGTGAGTGCAAAATGATTTAAGATTTTCCAATTGAGCAGTGCTCAATGGTATAAACAAATTGTTCGTTGAAATACTTTTGGTTAAAATAATCACCGTTTATGGTTTTTAATATAAAAGTTGTATTTTTTATTTTTACTTTATTTTTGTTTTAAGTATGCTTTACAAAGTTTGCTTTTAATTATAGCCAATTACATTCAATAATTTTCTTTCAAATTATATAATTGTATCGCACTATAATCCTTTTATCTGAATTAGCCCTTTGCTTATATACTTTGTTGCCATTTTTCAGTACAGAATTTTAATAATATGTATTTAGTTTTGTACTTCTAAATTGGAATTTACGTATAAATATCAATATAATTATAGTAATATGCTTGCAAGTATTCCTCAGTTGGTACAGTTATACGATAAATAAATAACATCAAGTATGGAGACTGTGATTGTGAATTAAAATTAATATTTTCAAGCCAAAGCCATGTTGATGTCGGCTTTCACCAGCTGGAGTACAAATAATATTTATATCATCAGCAATTTTTTTACGAATTTCAACAGCAGCTTAAGAAGGAACATGAAGTCTATTCGAAACCATTAAGAAAAAAATATAAAAATAATTTGCCGATGAATTTGATATTTTAATATTCTACTCTATTTTCTACTAAGTAAATCTTTGCAAAATATTATTGAATATTGTTTTATTTTGTTTTTATTAAATATTTTGTACCGCCATATACAAGACAAAAATAGCAGCTACTATTTTTAATTGGTATTAACTTTCCAAGAAATGTTGGCAGGTGTATCGTATACTTACACATTTGCCATGGGTTTTGACCATCAGAAAAATGTGTAGGAGCTACCCTCAAGGGTCTTTATAATATACACACATACATATATTTTTTATAAAATCTTTCCAAAACTTTCTCGTAAATATTTTTCAAATCCAACAAATCACTCATGTCATTGCGACTTTTTATTGTGAAAAACATTTCTAAAACATTCTCGATTAATGAGTCACAACAAGTGGAAAATTCTTTTTCTTGATTTTTATCAAGAGTTATTTTTTTTTTTTTGTTTTTGTAAGCAGCATTTAGTAAAGAAAATGAGATAAATGGAAAGACTTCATTTGAGTTGCAACAAAAACAAAAAAAAACCGAATGTTATTCAACCCATTTTCTCAACTCACTCTCAACAACAGATGGAAAAATTTTGTGAAAAACAAATCCATTTGCATGGTAAATTAATGATGTCAGATCTGCTTGTTACATATAATATTCTCCCCATTCCCTTAACCCGAAAATACTTCTTCACTAACAATTGAAAAATATTTTTCACACTCAACCCATATATACTTATGTACCTCTTCATCCTCCTCCTCCACCTCCACAAAAAGAAAAAGAAATAAAAAATATGTTTTTCTCTGGAAAACATATTCCAACTGTATAAATAGTAATTGTTCGCAAAGAATTTCATGTCTTTGACTTTTTCAGTAAATTATTATAGTCTTTCTAGAAAGTTAATCAACCTCCGTTCCCCTCTGGATTTGTTACAATTTTTATTATAAATACAAATTGAAGGGGTGTATCCTTAAAATTCCGCGATTATGAATAATTGCGCTTTGGAAAAAATTCAAAAAATAAAATTACATCAGCCACGATGGCAGAATGTTTTTTTGTTTTTGTGTTTTTTTGAATAATTCATTCAAAAGCATGTTGAGATGACACTTTTTTCTGTGTTGTTTTTTGTTATGCTAATTTTATTGGAAGGCTCTGTGTAGATGAATTCAAATAATGTGATTCGAGTAAAATTGGGTAAACATATATATATATGTACAGACATAAATTGGAGTGTGTATATTTTGATTTTAAAATTTAAAAAATTATATGAAACATAATGGAGCATATAAAAATTCCTTCATGTCTATTTAGGGACATATCATACACGCATTATGAACAAGAAATGCGTATATGACAACACCAGAGGCGTATCTAGGTTTAACATTTGGGGTAGCGAGCATACTAAAAACAAGCGCCACTGAATGAAACTGAATTTCATGTCATATTTTGAAAAACAAAACTCCGTCTTCAACTAGCAATGTGTATAAGGCGTTTCGGTCAGCAAGAACTAGTACTCTTCAGAACGGCCAGTTCTTGCCTGCCGCAGACACCAGAAAAAAATGCTAAGCAAAAGCAGGCCTCATATAGACTCTCAGTATAAGTTCTGAGTACGAATCATATGAGGCGAAATACGACGTATTTACTTTAGCGCTTAGCCAATATAGGCGGGACTAGCCAATTTAAGGAAAAGAAAAGTCATGAAGATTTTTACAAAATGCAATTTTGTAAAAAAAAACTGATAACTAACACTGCAATGCCTGCAGTTGGAGCAGACAGAAATGTGTATAAGCCGTTTCGTTTCAGCAGGAACCAATACTCTTCAGTACGGCCAGTAGTTCAAACGTTTTATATTAAAGGAAAACATAACAAAAATCTGTTATTTCAACATAAAATTTAATATGTATGTATATATGAATTATAAATAAATAAGGCAACTATACAGCTTCCTTAATCTAGGTTTAATTCTTGCAAAATTATCTATAACCATATTATAATCCACTTCAGTAGCCAATTGTTATGTACAAAACATGTCGTTTTTCAATTTATGGTCAAAATTTCCAATAAAGCCGCAATTGAAATTATGTGTTTATGCATAAATTTACACGTAAAAAATTTAAATCAAAATGTACATAAACCTGCTTACCTTTTGCATTTCATAATCGTTTTTCAATATATAATGGCTTATACTTTATACACACGCGCAGTTATATTACAAATATGTTTCTCTCAAAACAAAATTTTTGAAAGAAACTTTTCAAGAAAATTCACAGGAAAAAAAATTATTTTAAATAAGGGCTGGGCTATGTGAGTCACATCTTTCCGAAGTGGTTTTCCTTTTCATTAAGTGGATGTAATCTTGAGAAGAGGTAAACTAAAAACGGTCAACATTTCATTGTACTGTTAGGGATACTTAAACTTTTTTGTTATTTTATAGTAGCTATTTCACATAAACATCTAAAAATTCTGCAGCATCTCAAAGCCACGTCGGTTTTTATTATTAGAAATAAACTGATTCACGTCAAAATCAGATATTCAGTATATCTATGCTTAAATTAGTATAATCTGAATTTCATTGGTAGGAACGAGACACATTGGGATGATATTATCCAGGGCAAGCGATGGTTCCCCCTGCTTCTGGTTCCTACTGTGAAAGATATGCTTCTGGACAAAATGTTGGTAACTTTTTATTTTATTGCAATAATTGCGGTAATGTTCATCTTATTCTCCCACAGCAAATGATCTCAAAGTAATTAGTTTTGAGAAAAACGCTTCCCAAAGTTACTTAAAAAAACTAATAATATAATAAACTAATATAATTATAATGCTCTACACAATTCAGTCCAGTGGTCTTATAAATTTATGTTGGAATAAATGTAAAAATAGTTTAAACAAAAATAACTTAATCTTACTTAGGACTCTACAACTAATAGTATAATATAAAAACAATTAGTAAGTAAAATTATAAATAAAAAAAGAAAGAAAATAGAAAATACATTTAAAGTTAACTTATAGATATTAGGCACCAACATATAAATACCTATGTATAAATTAAAAAGAAAAGAAATAAAAAAAATATATATATACATATCTTAGCTTATATTTAAAATCAAAAGAAATAACAAATAGGATAACAACAACAATTTAGCTTGTACGGAAATGTTCAAACAATACATTCTTGAACCTTATACCGACGCCTCTTTCTCTTCACAAATCAAATGTAAGCTATTCCAGGTTGTGACAGTTAGCAAAATAGTGCTTTTCAGGGACTGATGGGTTAGCACCAGATACAGATAGAGTAAACTACATGAAGATTCGAAAAAAACACATTTTTCATTTAAATAAGTTGGTCTGTCAGAGCAGATCTTTAAATAATGAGCAACGAAATTATATGCAATATTTCATTAAGGTAGGAAAACAGAATCAGATTTCGACCAAATTTCGTTGCCATAAGTAAGTGTCTTTCCCTTGATCTCCATATCAGGGGCTATCTTCGCTGCTATTACGATGGCGAAGACTTCAGCCTGGAAGACAGTAGTATGCCTTCCAAGTGAGTACTCCATCCCAAGGTCAGGTTCAGGAAAGTACAAACTTGCACCGGCTCCCTCATTAGTGAAAGAGCCGTCTATGAAAATTTTTAGAGCGGACCGGGGATGGCTCGATAAGGTATTTCCCTCAGTCCACGATTACCTTTCCGGAAAACTCACATAGAAGCGACGGCCAAAACATTAAATGAAATGCTGACCGGAGGGTTTTCCAGTTCTAGCCCACATGCCAATGAGCAATGGAAATAACCCGTCCAGCCGTCTTCCCAATATCCCTATGAGCGAAAACTGTACACAGACATTTTGGAATCTGCCTAAATGACAAATTAAGTTGGACCTCAAGGGCAGCAGTACCTATAGATCACATGGAGCCTGTAATTCCCAGGCAGACAATTTTTGCAGACCCACCAGCTTCCGGATCGAAGTCCCCACTTGTGTTCTCGCGCACTACATACTCACAGGAGATATATCTGAGCATGGGGCTAACGATCGAGGTGTACATTCAATGCGCAAAACTCGGCCTTATGCCCCATGTGCAGCCAAAGGTTCTCCTGCATTTAGCCTTCATAGCCACATTAATTTTTTATAGTATTTTATCATTTTAACTTTTTAATCGATTTTACCTCCCATAATATTACTCTGCCTAATTAGCCAAATGTTTGTCAAAATAATTTCCTTAACACCCAATGTCATTGCATTTCCATTTATTGAAATATGTACAAAAAAAGCTGCTTGAATAAGATTTATTTTTTGTTAAATCGCCTGCACGTGTTTGTTGTGTGAATGTGTTATCCTCTGTCTAGAATTAGGTCATTCTACGCAAAATTTCCTACGCAGTTTCTTTTTTTTTTTTTTTTTGTGCGATTATGGTGTTGTTTGGAACTGTCTGTATAAATAAGTACATACATATATCCAAACTAAACAAAATTGAATGCAGAGTTTGAACACCAAGCGAAGAATCTTAGTGACGGTTAGGATAAGACAGAATCGACGTAGAGAATAGTAGAAGAAAGTAGAAAAAAGCACAGAGACTGGGTCTAATAGTATCTGTTATGAGGAATAATAATTTACAGATTTTAACTAGAACTAAATCTAGCACAAGGTATGTACTTAGTTGATGCACTAATATAATACAATGGAATCCCTTTAAGTAATTTTGAGGACAGCTGCGAATTAATTGCCAATTATTCTGAATCTTTAATCAATCTTTAAGTTTGGGGAAGTTTTTTAGATGATTGGAAGTTTTCTCTCATTAAACCTCCATTCAAAGCCGGTTACTGGAATCGAATCAGTAATTAAAGACCAATTGCTAAACTCTAAGCAGTCCGTAAATGTTTTGAGAGCTTAATAAAAGATAAAATTAATTTCACGTTAAAGAAAGTATTTCCTCTTTGCAGCACGGATTTGTAAGTGGTAGATCTACTTCCATTAATTTAATTCTTTTCAAACGCAGTGTGTTTGTTGCTATTAAAGATGGCTTTCAGGTGGACGTTATATACACAGATTTTGTAAAAGCTTTTGATCGCGTTAATTTAACACTTCCTATTACAAAGCTTCAAGTGCTTGGTTTTATTTCTTCTCTGGTTGATTGGTTGACTTCGTATCTTACTAATCGTACTCAGTGTGTTAAAGTCGATTGCTTTCAGTCTCGAATTTTCCAAGTTTTGTCTGATGTTCGCCAAGTAAGCCACTTGGGTCCCTTATTGTTTGTTATATTTATTAATGATATGATAAATATTTTTCGCTCCGCACAACCATTGCTATATGCCGACGATCTTAATTAATTATATCGCACATAAAAAATTCATTTGACACTGATCATGTTCAGTCTGATCTTGATCAGTTGAAATAATGAACTTCAATAATGGTGTTTTTCAAAATGACTGGCTCTAAATTCAAGCAATTGTAAATGTTATACTCTTCACCGTTTTTTAAATCCCCTTCATACCGAATACTTTATCGGTAATGTTTCCATTGAGCGCCCTAATGAGATTTTGGATCTCGCTATCATTTTTGACGCGAAACTGGAAAGTAGCTTGCATATTAATTATATCTGCTGTAGGATTCTTCGTTTCATAAAACGCAATATTAAAAATGGTAGTGATCCTTACACCTTAAAAGCTATATTGCCTTATTTATATCTCTAATTGGGTATGCTTGAGTTGAATGGTGTCTTTACACCAAACAACTTAGTGACTGAATTGAGAAAATACAAAAAAAAAAATTTACTTGCTATGCTTTAAGAAAATTGAATTGGTTGCATGATTTCCCAATTATAAATTAAGATACTAGAAGAAAAACTTCATCTGTAATGTTTGTAAGAAAAACTCTATGCTACAAAATCTGCTCACCGAATTTGCTAATCTTATTCAATATTTATGTGCCCTTAGATAAGATGTTTGTTACATTTGCCTTATCACTGAACGTTTTATGATCAGCATGAACCTATTTCCTATATTGCTCTCGTCGTTTTAGTGCAATATGTCGATTTACCTCTTGAACGCACCAAGTTTAAAGATACTGTAATTTATAAGTATTTGTAGTTCAGCTAATTGAATTTATTTATTTTTTAATTATTATATATTACTTCTTCTCTAGTTTCATTTATTTTTCAATTTTATTTAGATACTATTTGTATTTTTGTTTGTTTGAAAATATTGTTTGTTTGTAAATATTATTTGGTATACTATTTAAGTTATATTAGCACAGTGTGTAGGAGATGATTTCTATAGACTGAATTCACTTAAATAAATAAATAAACAGAATACGGGATATAGAGCTACAGTCTCTACACAACTTTACTAAAAATAATAATATCATGTAAATTTTCATACTAAAAGGTTACATAATACTCCTTCCAAATCCTCTTCGTACGAATATTACACTACACCCAAATTCAAAAAGGGTTTTGTGTCGAATTCATTTGTATTTCAGGTGCAAGTACAATATCTAACCAGTTTCATTCTGAATAGCAAAAATATCTCAGGTTCAATATGAATTCAGTTCTCACTGAAGCAAACTGATATTATAAAAAAAATTAATTTTAAATTTTTTTGTACAAACACAAGCAAATAATACCCTAGACACACAACACGGTCAAATCAATCATTAGTACTAATTATTGTTTTAAATTTTGTGTGTCACATAGTATTTGTAATTACGACTCAAAAATCAGATGATAATGAAGTACACTAATAAAATTTGTTTTTTTTTTTCTTCATTACAGCTCTTATGAGGAAAATGTGCTAGAACCGAATGTATTTTGGCATATAATATAAATCTGAAGCTCCGCTGTGCTCTGTCCGTTTGAAAAATAAGAAGAAGAAATGCAAAGCACAAACGGTATTATCAAAAATACTTTTCAATATAATATTTTATTATTTCCAACGCGTTAAAAATAAAATAAATAAAAATTAATAGTGAATTGTTTTCTGCGACTCAGTGTTAACACTGCCACCGAATCTGCCATTCTAGCGCTCTTTTCTTCCCTACAGGTGTCGTGGGAAGAAGAGAGCCGGGAAATGGACAGATTTGATGGCAGCGGTTACAACGAGTCGCAAAAAAGAATTCACTATTAGTTTATCGCATCGATTCGATCCAGTTCGCTTTTTCACTGTCATAAGTATGTTAAAACCAGTTTGACAGTACAACTTAATTAAAGAAATGACTATGTACCTGCAGTTGCCTAATGAATCATTATGGTCTTATGAGTCATTACTTAATTATTCATTAGGAACGCTGTGCATAATATTTTCGAATATCCTCTGAGAGAATTTATTATAGTTGGTTTGACCTAGTTGAATCTGAAGTGAACCCAAATTTCGACCGAATACAAAATTCAATCAAAAACTATTAAGTGATTATCTACATATATAAAAGTTAAAAATATAAATAAGAAAAAAAAAACACTTATAGCCCTGAATCATTTTTAGAAAAGGTTGCATAAATTGAGTAGTCACGTTTTCCAAACAAAAAAGAACAACAAAAATCATGCCTAAATTGATCCAGTGAAGGGCTGGCGCTACCTTGGCTTGTTAGGCTAGCCACTAGATAGTTAGCGTAGCAGCGTGCATAATTGCGACATACTGAACGGGGCTTTCAAAATCTCATTATAAAAACAGAGAAGCCGAAAAGAGTGTGTTCAGATAACCTTGAACTAGAAAAAAATTTATCTACAAACACTTAGGACTTAGTTTTTGTTGTTGTTTATAGTAGGTTAGTTTTTTTTTTTATCTTTGGAGTTTTTTTTTCTTTTCGTAAATTGCCACTAATTACAAGTCTTACATTTCATGAAGAAGTGAGACGTGATCCCATTTAGAATCTCAACAAATCACAGGCGACGATGCCTCCCGCCGGCGCGGCCCGGCCGTCGTCTTCTACAGCTTATTGTAAGACATTTTAAGAGATCTCTGTGACTTCCTGTATACTCGCCAGTCTATTGTTCTTTTATATTTGAATGTTTTTTTTTTTTTTTTTATGGCAGCTAGACACATTTGAGACCGTAAACAGCTTGATTTGATGTGTACCGGCACTCCTAACCCATTAGCGTTTCATGTATAAACGTCTCTCGTTATAGACTGCCTTGTTGTCGTGTTTTTTTATATATTTTTTCCACCAGAGACTAATTAACAATCAACTTGAGCTTTTGTCATTTTGTTAGCCCGCCTGAATAATCATGAAATCCATTCGCGAACCACATTAAATATTTCGATTTCCTTCTGTTTCGTAACCATGTCACAAAGCTACAAATAACTAGCAATTTCGTACTCGAACTAGCTGCCACATCGAATGACTATAATTGTAAGGAAGTCTATAAGAAAAGTACCAAATCGAATGTTGGATTCATTTTCCGCGTTACTGCGCTTTCCAATCTTTGCTTCCACTATAACAGATGGGTTAGGTAGTATAGGGGGGATTATATTACTCTGCCATTAGGCTTTAACAGTACGTGCTAAAACTATCAATGTTACGCCATTAAGTGTGAATGCTCATGATGTGTGAGACTGTGAGGAGTGTTCCTTTATTAAGGTGCGCGCGCACTTTTCCTCTTATTGCGGTGCTATTCTTTCTATAACCGGTGATTTTTTTTTTACGGAAAAAGTGAAAACAAAATTAGACTCCATACTCTGAGCTGACTGACTGGCTGGCTGGCTAGCTATAATTATCGTAATTTCAGTGTACAAAGCGTTATGCCTAGAGTTACTCGTTGAGCCCAAAAAAAAAACAAAACAAAAAAAAAAGGCATGTTACTCACTCGTATTGCACTAGACATACAATTACGGCTAGATGGATAGATAATGGCTGGCTAAGGGGCTCATCAACAATCATGGAGAAAACCGTGTACCGCCCGGGGGTGTTATTACGTCTTGAACTTGACTTAAGGCAATTTCTGCCTCCTTTTTCCTCTTCCTTCCCTTCCTTGTCTTCCTTGTCTTCCACTTCCAACTCTTCCACTTCCTCCTCTTTCTCCTCATCCTCTTCCTAATCCTCTTTCACCTCCTCCTCCAATTTATTATAGTTGAAATAAGCTGAGTTGATCAGAAATCTTGCATAGTATGAGACACGAACGATTTGTAGCAAAATGTCTTGAGTTTACGATCAGTTTAACAACAACAAGGAAAACAAAGCGATCAGAGAGAGAGAAATTTTACAGGTTCGGTAGATGACTAATGTTTGACTTTGTACGTACATAATTACAGTTCTATTTGTTTTTTTTTTTTGTACCTATGCTTTATACTGGACCACATAATCATCATCAGACTAATCCTACCAAAGCCCAGTGTTGTATTACCGATTAAGTCGAAGGTACCTAATTATTGGAATGTTGTAAGTAAAACGGAATTACCTTCACTTTCTTACAATTATATTGCTGGGAAAGTCACTTTAATAACGAGAGGTTGTCACCTATATGTATGTATTCAAGTTGGATCTACAAAATGTCTTAAGAAAATTCACAATCAGTTGAGGTCTTTATGCAAATCAGCTCGTGTGTGCTTTAAAGTTCAACACATGAAGAATTCATATGAATACAAATCACAGACCAAAAAAAAAAAAAAAAAGAAATACTCACCGGGTAGAGGCTCGGATTATGTAAATTTGTTGATAGTGATATTTTTCGAGTGCCCTGCACAATATCGACATTGTATGTGGATTTGTAAATATCTATATATGTACATAGGGTCCAAATATGTAAACTACATATATACAAAGACACGTTTTTAAGCAACTAAAAGTTGTTGGTAAGCCTTGATCAATTCATAGATGATCTTTTTAGAAAATTTTTCAGAATTTTTCTGTTTTTCTTTCTCATTTTTTATTTTTTGAAAATTTAAAATCGCCATTAATTGGATGTGTATTTCTTAAGTAATCTGCATGAATAAAAAATTATGTAATATACATATCTAAACGTACATATGTATGTAGATTGATGTATTTTATGGGATGAGTAGTTATTAATTCCAGTACCAAAATTGGTATGATTACAGTAATAAGAATTTACATATATGTAGAGAAACAACTTTATCGAGATTAAATAAATGAAATTTGTCCCAATAACCTTGAATTAAACTTTGAGAAAATTAAGGTGTGGAAATAATGGAGGCGTTTTATAATGTTTTATAAAATAAGTCGAATTTAATGGAGTATGAAGATGTTTTGTTTTTGTCATTTTTATTAATCTTCTACATTGAATACACGATTTTTGATTCTCCAATTATAATTGAAATGAAATTGTAAGAATTAGTCATTATCGGAATTTTCCTTAATAATTTTGAATACCTTTGTAAAAAACCAAAAAAAAAAAAATATTGAACGAATCGAGTATGGGGTCGCTTAAGGTGCATCTACACATAACACACATTGAGAAAAAAAGTTGACAAATATTTGATAAATATTTGTCATATGTTAGTCAAACATTTGTCAAACATCTGATTTAATATTTGTGTGTAAATTTTTTTCCAAATGTTCAGTTTTAATCATATGTATTTTGCGAGTGAAGTAACGTATATTGCAGAATCTGTCGTAGTACTTGCCGAAACGTTTGAGGAAAATTTTCGAAAAGGAGATAGTGGAACAGAAAAGTCTTAGGCAGTCGATTACATTACAATGGCCGTGATTTATAATAATAAATTGACAATATTTCCAGTTTTCGAAATAGTAGTGCAAATTTTGATAAACCCCCCCCCCCCCCCCAATAGCCATGCACAATATATCGTTGAATAGCTCATTTTAAGCGGAATAGAAGTTAGTATTGCACCTAGCTCCAAATCCCTGTCCGTTCAGAGTTACATTGTACTAGACATGTCAGTTTTACCAATAGCCGAATATCGTATTTTTTGGTTATGTCATAGTTCACTGCTATTTTGTGCATCATTAGAAATGAGTATGCGCTACATGTTCAGCAGAAACCGGTCTTGAGATCACTCCTTCCTCCAGCTTCTCCTTCCGTTATTGATTAGACATAGGACGTAACAGTTCCAGGCATTGAATTTTTAGCAACTGTCCTAGTCAGACCCGTCATACAATACCAGAAGTTATAATGATATACACATTTTATGAATACAATCTGTACGTTCGGAAGGTGCTACAAAATATCGAGAGCACGTACGTAAAGAGTAATAACTGGGCCGACTTACCTCAATTCTGCAATGTCACACATGACTTTAATTCAACCCATCTCAGTGATATTAGTGACATGATGAGGAACGTTTTACAAGGAGGTTCTAAGTTAGATTTTGAAACGAGAGGTGCTATGACTAATGAAGAGATGCATTTTTGGACTGAACGCAATTCCGATCAACTCGATTCCATGTTGGAGCAAACTTCCTCACTAAGTAGAGATGTAAAAATCGAAGAACCGCTTTAGGTATATTTCTCAGAAAACTGCGAACTGGTGATTTCAACGAGAGACTTTCGACATTGTTTAAATGCAAAACCTTGACCGATTTCTTATTCATGCCCGATTTCCTATTAATGATTATGACTTTATTATTAAAAAAATCCAAAATGAACTTTCGCTATTCACAGTTGTAAAGTACCTAAACACCTAATGTTTTCCATATCATTTGGATTAAATTGGAACTTTTTAAAGAATCCAAAACTATAAACATTGTGTTCACACCCATCAAAAATTCCCAAATTCTTGACAAATGTTTAACAAACATTTGACAAATGTTAATAAAATATTTGTCATGTGTGGACGAGCATTTAGCTCTATTCAATAGGTTTGTAAACCATGAATTCTCAGGCTCAAATCCCTCTGGAGTGACTTCAACTGAGATATGTATATACATACGTAAGTGTCTAATTGCTATATATGTCTCTACGTATTCTATTCTTCCACACAGAGAAGTAAAATATTAATACATCTTCTCAAAATATTTACATTATTTATTAACTGAGTTTTACTAAGTTTTGCGTAGCGTTATGGTTGAACTACATTATGAACACCAAAAGCAAAAACAATAGTTCTGTTGCTGTAATAATATTGCCAAATTTCAAATGTGATATAGCTATAATGATAACTTAAATTTAAATTTTTTTGTGGGTTAAATAAATATCGTTGTTGCTGTTACTGTTTTTACAGCCAGTGGTGAATTAGATATCTGTTATGAATCCTCGTTTTTGGTTTAATCTTATATGTAGCCGCTGAGCAAATTAACTTAAACCTTGTAACTATAACAATATTTATTTATAGTTTATTAGATTTATTTCCATAAAGCATTGTATATTCCCTGCAACTTGGAACAACCACATGTACCAATTCATGGTCATAGAATTTTGGAAAAAGTAATCAAAATTTTCAATTTTTTGGTTTATTATCCAATTTCGCTGCATACATTTAGCTCAGGCATTCTTAAGTTCAATTGAAAGAGTCCCAAGTACAAGAACAAAAAGATTGAAAATAATTGTAGAATTAATTCTTGCACCAGAAAAGAAGAGAAGCAAGAGGAATTTGCGCAGCTTACTTAAATCTGGAATGACAAACTTATTTTATTAATAAAGTTAAAGTAAATAGCCTTTTAGAAAAAAAAAAAATGTTTATTAAATTCTGTAAAAATTCTGAAATAAAAAATGTCGAAAAATCAAAATACCGAAAATAATACGAAGAAAATAAAATTGAGTTCGATAGAATTTCGAAAAACCAAACCGCGAAAATGAAATCCAGGAAAAATTATATAAAACAAAAAATTTACAAAAATTTTGTTTTCTCGGGATTATTTTTGGAATTTTGGTTTTTCGAGATTTTGATTTTCAGAATTTTGAGTTTTTGGTATTTTTTACTTTACGAAATATTGAAAATCTTTGGTTTTCTTAATTATATCCGAATAAAAAAAAAATCTTAATTTCGAATTGAGAGTATGATAGTTACTAGGCACTCATCCAGCTGAAATTTGGGAAAATGTCCCTGTAAATAAAAGAACCCTTAAATTTTGGGTCTACATTCATATTTTAGCGCATGTATTTTTTTCCTCGAACACGATTTAACTTGTTTTTTTTCGCACTTTTTCCAATTTGGTAGAGCACATTTTGATTTTGGGGACAGTTTTAAACATACATTTTGAAACTTTTTTTTCTGATACTACTTTTATTATTATTATGGGGCATCATGCAGATATATTGATGGGTTATGTCTGTCTACACCATCATCGTGGCTTAAGTTCTTTTAATATGAGTGGCTTTTTCCAGGTTGTTTCGCCGTACTATAATAAGATAAGTAAGCTCGAGAGTGGCTACTATACGAATACGTATATATGTCGTAGACACTTGACGTAACTTAGCACTTCATAAAATGTATGCAGATAGTGTACCTATAGTTATAACTTAGCACTTCATAAAAAGTCTAGACACTTCATGAAATGTAGGTAGATAGCGTAAAATAGTGTTGAAGTGCTAAGTTACGTCAAGTGTCTACGACATATACATTTAAAAAAAGGCAGTGAAATTTTATTTCGAATTGTTATCATTCCAATTAAATGAGTAGAGTCTGCGCTGCACACAGTAGTGTCAGTTATTGAGAGATCCCTGATAACAAGAAATTTATACTGGGTGCTTTCCTGGATGTCAAAAATGTTAAGACGGAAGCATGAATTGAGGAATCTGGAAGTTAATAGGAATTTATGTGACTGGATAAACTCCTACTCCTCAACAGGAAGATAAATTCATGCTCAGAGGACGTATTGGTAAGTGTGTTCTACTAAAATCTACCCTGAGTTGAAGGAGTAATATGCTAGAATCCGTGAAAATAACCAGTGTGGCTTTTGACATGTGTATTATAATTTTTTGCATGTGTAGTCTTTCTCAGGCAGAATATTTTGGTGGAAATTCACCAAGCAATAATACTGCTGGTGAATATGCTTGAAGAGTCGGATTCAGAGATTTGCATATATACTGACTGCCAAACGGCCATTAAGGCGTTAGATGCCGTGGTGATAAAATCAAAGCTAGTGCTATTTTGTAAAGATAGCCTAGGCTAGATTTTTATATGACACAAAAAATCCAGTTAGTAATCAAGATCTAAAAGGAGGCATCGCCAACGACAGATACGTTAAGGCTAATCATTGGTGGTTCAATCGGGAGACACCTGTTGTATTGCAAGGAAACTGTATCATATGATACAATAAGGAGAAAGCATTGGAATTCCCGAAAGAGAGCAGAGATGACGCTATAAAATTAGTAGGGGTTAACGGGACATTTGGCCGTGAAACGATTTCGGTCGTAGCTTTAAAACTCTTAAAGAAATTGAATCAGTTCGTTATGTACCTTACGAATGTTCTGCTCTAGCGACAAAAAGACGCATGCTATTTGATAGCTACTTGCTCTTGGGTCTGGGAGAGCTACATGCTTAGATCTATTCTGAGTTTTCTTAGTGAATCAAGGTATATCTAGGGTTTTTCTCAGCAGAATAGATTCCTATGTATCTATGGGGCACAATCGAACCCGTCAGTGGTCTAAGTGATGCAGGCCAAGTTTTCCTTGGCAACCTACCTAACCTATCCCAAGTAGTCCTAAGTCTTTCTTATATATATATATATATATAAATTAAATTAAATCTTGTAGAAATCTTGGATTAATGTCCCGATAATTTATTTTTCGATTTTTCGCAGAGCTAAGTAAGTAAAATGTCAACCGTAAAATTCTTGGGTACATAGTCATGACGGTTTCAGGAAAGAGCCGAAAGAAAAGTAGATAAATGGTATAGAAACTGTCCTTCAGATGTTAAATTTTACTATAAATCGGTTGTCAGAAGGAAAAAACATCTAGTTTTCAATCGAAAACCTACATCTAAGCTGAAAGGACAGACATACAGGAAACATTGTTTTTTTAATTCGATATACAAATTTCCTTATCATAGTTAGGTCAGGTTAGGTTAGATTAGAGTATTAGAGTGGCGAATATCGTAAAAGCCTGCGAACACTCACACTTAGAACATCGATGGTGCATTATGATGTTATTTTATTGGGATCCTACCTGGAATATATTGTTGTAATTCAGGGGTACGTTAAAACCAACCACAAGAGTTAATGAGCCTCCAAAGGATACCCCCAACTCTTTGTGTGTTAGTTTTCGCAAATCGTAAAAAAAATAACTACCAAGTGTATTCCATCTACGCTTGGCAAGGGTGGGGCCTTCACACTACAGGTGTTAAACATTTTTAACTTCTTCCTTGTCCATACATATTCTACAAAGGTCACTGTGTGTGGCTTGCATGTAGAGTACATACATGTTTGCAAAAGAGGCAGTGTCCTATAATAATTGTAAGAGGATTCCTCACGTCATTACAGTTCCTTCTTAGCATAGTATCTGTTAGTCTTCCTAGGATATATCTTGAGCCATACCTATCTTGAAATTACGCATGTGATTAGTTCTCCCCATCTGCGATTAGCCAGCTTACATGCCTGAAGTCTAGAATCCTCTAGGGGTCCTTCCAGGGGTCCACCTATGGATTTTTCCGCTAATTGTATATATTCTTTGTTGAACCCTTTCTGACCAGAGCATCTTTTGCCACATTTCCTGGTATATTACAGTGGCCAGGTACCCAGCACAGAACAACTCTGTGCTTCTGCTAAGCTTACTGCGACAACGTTGTACTAGACGCGATCTAATGGTGTTCGGGTCCAGCATTTTTTTAACTGGATCACTAGATATGTACGTTATGACTTGTTTCCAGCAGCTTTACTACATTACTGATAACCAGAACCTCCGCTTAGAACATAATTAAGCGTATCATGATTACTCAGAGCAAAAAGTTTATGTACCACTTACGATTTTATATAGGCTATAACAAACGGAAAACTATTTTTCTCCAAGTTAAAAATGATAAAATAATTGAAACAATAGAAAAATGTTCCCTCATTAAAATATTATTTCTCAATCACAATGTGAACTTATATTTATTGCCTATTCATGAAAATTAATTTTTACACCTTGTTTACAACATTTGTCGTCGTCGTCGCAAGGTTAAAACAACAAATCTTATTTTCACCATGAACAGAACACCTCATTTTTATGCCATAATTCCATGGCGACTAATGTGTAAATGAATCGATTCCCATTTATAAAACTATAATTTCTAGCCGCGTTGCAGATACTCCAGTATATTAGAAATTGGTGTTGAGGTCTGCTATCAGCAAACAATAAACCAACGATAAAAATTAATTTTGAACTATTTTGTGACGGCATAAAATTGTTCTTCTTTTCATTCATTTAAAAAAATTCATAGCTCTCTTTATGTATGTATACAAGAATTCTAATTTTAGAAAAAAAAAAAAAATAAAAAAAAATCCTAATGACAATGTCATGTATGTTGACGTCTCAACAATGAAACGAAGGTAAAAGCTTGTCAGTTTATTCAAACATTCTAACCACACCTAGAATTTTATTGAGACAGGTAAGTTATACATACATATACCACCTAGGCCTATCTCTGTTGCGGTGGTAGTAGTCGTCTGTTTTTAAAGAAGATACATAATATCTTATCTCTTATCCAAGAGTCCCTGTAAAACAAAATAAATAAAAAATATTCTACTTTAGTCGATGCAAACTTTGAATGAAATTACAAGAAATCTTGTTTTTCTGAATCTCCCTCTCAATTATTTGAGTGCAATTTTTGTTAGCTCGTATAAATATAATAAGATTATGACGCAGGTGCGTATTTTGATTTTCTTAATTCTTGGAAAAAATAAATTTGGAAGAAAATAATAATTTAGGGGACCAAGCACACTTTAATCAGAATCTCAAATTGTCTGTCGACTAATGAACTCTAGAAGATATTTTCGTCGTCGCAAAAAGATGATTTTATGAGTTTCTCTTCCTTTAAAAGTGTCTTTTCTTTTCAAGGTTTCCTTTTCGTAGTGCCTTCTTTCTATTTAATCATTTCTAAAATGTACTCCTTAAAGGATTTGTATTTTCTTTTTTTTTTTTTAATTTAAAAAGAAATTTATTGAGAAATTTATTAATTAAAGACCTTCAAGTAATTAATTCGGTTTCATTTATTTCCAAAATTTCTTCAGAGGTAAGATGAAATTTTTAAATCCCCTCATTAATTTACTGGCAATATGTTTGTATGTATGTATAACAATGAAGGCTCTCATTTTATAAGCACATTTAGAATTTAGCAAGCAGTAATTACGTGGGAGTACTTAACAGAAATCGATTACTACTCAGTCCTGTGGAAAATATAGAGAATTCATATACTTAAATATGTACCTACATACAAAACATAGCTATCTACAATCTACAAGTATACTAACATATATCTATATATTTCTGCAGGGGAAGTGATGATACGTACTTGTCAACTTCTATGATTAGCTGCTAGCAAAACATAAATATCCTTGACCTTGAGAAAATGAAACTTTCTTAACCCCCAGGGAGAAAAGAGAACTATTAAATCCATCAGGTGACGTGTTCTGTGTATATGATTTCCTCTATTGATTTTATTTTTATTTTTTTATTTCGTTCTGTTTTTGTATATCATAAACATACTTACAAACATACATACATTCATACATATCTAGTAGGTATAGCTTCTTTTTTCTGGGCTTTATGATTCTCTGTGCTGCCAATGTCGGTTGTGTTGTATTGTGGTGGGTGCGTCCAATCAATATCTGGGACTGGAAGCACTACATATGTATGTTCGGATGTATGTATATTATATATTTGTACCTATACTTACCTATTGAAATTAAGCTTGCCGCCTACGCAAGAAGCCCATGATGTTCAAGTATCACGAAACTATCTTAATACCTAATTTTAGGTATATTCCGGTTTTGTTTACCATAGGGCATACTAATTAAAGATTAATCTTAGCAAATGCTACAAATGAAATGGTATACTACGTTAATTGGTGTATGGTGGGACGTGGTAGGATTAATATTACTGCATAGGGGGTTGGTGCTGGGTGTGTTATATTATCTATTTCAATTTTAGACCTATACTCACAATGAATTTACAATTTGAGTTTTTGTTTGAAATCATTAATTTTGTAAAAACACAAACAAAGAAGGAAATTAATTGCAAAAATTGATTGAAATTTAATTTTTACAGAATTTATAGAAAAATAATAACGGTTACGACACGGTGACAAATTTGTGTAACGAGTACCTACTTCTTACCATTCTTGCAATTTTATGTATTTATTTATTTCACTCTACAGGATAAATCCTTCAGATCACAAGAAATATATACAAACATAAGTATGTATGTATGTATGTACTAAGAAATCAAGATTTACTCCTCATTTTTTATATAAAATATTCCTAAGAGATCGCTTAACCTCATACTTAGCAAGTAATAGATTTTAGCAGAATTGGTATTCTATGGGGAGTGCAAATCGAAAATCGGAATTGCCCAATAGATGGCGCCAGCAGTATATACTGGTCGAAAATGGCGGATCAGAAACGTCACACGGTAAGGTTTTTCATATGTCAACAACTCCTCATTATTATATTTGTGAACTTTATCGGCCTCATATAATTTTTTTGTACGCGAATATGTCAAAGCTGCAGTCAAATAAACGTCATTTGCGGAAAGTAATTTATGACAGATATCAAATACCTTACAATTAAATTAAACCCACATCTAGCGTAACTATTTGTGAGTAAGACTAGATTGAAGCTTACCTAAAAAAAAAACCTGAGAAATAATATTCGTTATATCGGAAATCATAAACTAAAATTACCTGAAATAAATTTCGAATTGGACTTCTATAACAACGAGCTCTGTGGTTATGATTCTTCATAGTTAATTTTTCGATATAAACTTCTCTCCAGGGTTTGTATTTCTTTCATTCAATAGTCGGACATTTTCTTTAACATTGTATTCATTTTAATAAAATTTAATGCCTCAGCTATACCTGATAAGAAGAATAATTGCATACAGTGAGATCATTCCACAAGCGCAACTCTCGGTAAATCGTTGATAACTAAGAAAAAGAGCAAAGGACCCAGAATTGATCCTTGGGGAGCCAGCGTACTAGCGGCTGTTCAGGATAATCTTTTTCCTTAGTTTATTGACGATGATGATATAAAAAGCTGTTAATCAAGGACACTGGCCCGGTACTGAAATTAATTGAGGAGGACAGTTTCTGGAGAAGAATACGATGGTCTGTGCAATCAAAGACTTTCAAAAAATCGAAAGGAATCAGAGCAGTGAATTTGTCTCAGTATACTTTATCACTTAAATTCATCAAGTTACTAGTGTATTTTCTGTCATGTACATCTAATACTTTGAAATTTTTCTCTAAATTGAAACAGACAGTAGTTCTTTCTACACTAAAAAAACCTCATAAATTTTGACCAATTTACCTCCGCTCTGTTAGTGTACTTAATTTTATTACCAAAATACTTGAAGAAGTTAGAAAATTTATAGAATATGTGGTGTTCTAAAATATATGTACTTCACTATCATACTTTTGAATTCGCACTTTTAAGGATTACATCTGATGTGCTTATGGGCTCTTGGTAATATGATCACTTAACAGTATTCGTCCTTCTAGATTTTGCTATGGTATTAAATTGAATGAGTTACTCCAAATTAGTCTTCAAGCTTGGAACTAAGTACTCTGATACACCATGATACACACTCGGTACTATAAACTGATTTTCTTAGAAGTATTTTAGAATATTTTCGTATATAGTCCAATTCCCACCATACAAGTTAAACTACGGATAATTGACGAATCATATTCCGGCGAAGATATCTTGATATTTATCGCGCAAGATTATCATCCTCTTAGTGAAGAAGTCTCGTTCTTCGGGAAGGTGTGAGCCCCAAATGTAAGTCTTCTTGATGAATTCAATCATCTATCAACTACGTGTACCACAGGTTCAGACATACTGATACAAAAACAGGATTTTACGTCGTGTCTAGTCTGCAGTGTGTATCAATCGTGTATCAGCGGACTTAGTAAGACTTTTCTTGGTTGATCAAATCTCGCAAGCAAGTAGCCGAATTTCATTTCTGATATAGTCTATAATTTCTTGTTCTCGAATAGAGGTGTTAGCTTGGAAGAGAAGAAGGGTTGTACTTTTGTGCTATTTTTAATCAAGGAAAGTTATCAAGTTCATTCAAAGAGGTATATTAACAAAAAGCACAGGAAATGCGTATCAATAGAAAAGCAATGATCCTGATTCTTATTAGAAAAGGATAACGAAATACAACGACAGTTTTGAAATTGAACTGAATATAGATTGTGGGAAACAATAACAAGCGTGGCCCTTTACTGGAACCCTTAACTAAGAATATCACCAAGCTGCAAGGCCGAGAGTAATGCACAGAAAAGTTGTGCTATAGCAGAAGTTGTAGCAATTAGCAATCAGACCTGTAAAATTCTAAGTACAAGTACCAGTACCACTACCAGGACCTGGAATTATAATATTTTAAATTCAACTACAAGTCCAGGTCCCAAACTTAAGTACCCTATAAGTATCAAAGTACGCACTTACTACAAATATCGCAATAACACGAAGTACTTCAGCTCTGTCCTTGCGTGTTTCAATAATATACACCAGAGCTGTAAAATACCCAGTATTTAATGGATTTAATACCTGTTAATACCAAGAATTAACGTAGTGACTATTTCCAGTGCTAATACTCCTTTATTGGGATTAAAATTTTACTGTCCCATTCCTGGAGTGGCAAATAGTACTTCAAAATACCGGAAAGTAATTGAATTTGCAATTCCATTACTTTTCGGAATTTTAAAGTGTTATTTGCCATTCCGGGAATGGGACTATAAAATTTTAATTCCAATACAGGAGTATAAGTAAATACTTGGTATTGGTAATGAAGTACTTTACGTTATAGCGGTATTTGTCGTAAGTGCATACTTTGGTACTTATAGGGTTCTTTAACTTATGTATGGGACTTATAAGTGCCAATACCTGGACTTGTACTTGAAAATTTTTTAAGAATACCGGTACTTATACGTGTACTTAAAAAAAATTAAGTTCTGGTACGGGTACTAGTATGTAAGCATTAATATACTTCAGTACTTAACAGATCTGCTAGCAATCAATAGATTTTACAGTGTATACATTCGTCTGGAGAGCAACTAGTTTTGCCCTATATTTCAGGCAGGAGCCATAAATTGAGTAAATTATAATCTACATACAACACCTCACAACTATAAAACTAATGGAAATAATTCCAATAAATAGTAAAATTTGATGCCACGGCGCAATAGTTCATAGATAAAATAATTTGCGTTTCAACTTCTATCAACTGGTTAACTCCAGTCTATAAATAATGTGACAATTTGTATTGATGCACCCATCTCAATTAAAAGTGATGCTATTCATAATCTGGGCAAACTAATAATATAAAAAATAAAAGAAAAAGATCAAAACATACACAAATTGATAATTATGCGTGTGCTCTCTTATCATCCATCAACTCTCATGTGTAGTAATACTATATATCTGGAGATTTACACGTCTTATTTTCCTCATTTGATAAAGTTTGTAATTTATGTACTAAAATTGAGGAAATTGTGGGCAGTCATTACGTAAAATATATAGACATTCACTCTCTCATACACACAACACATACACATACATATATTTTGCGTAAATTTATCGGTGGTAACGAAAGTGTCATAGATTGCAGCTGCTTGTTCGCTTTCGACCTCTTGAGACCAGCGCTATCAGCTGCCACTCGCTCAATTTAATTATTTCTTATCAAAAAGTGTACTCTTGTGACCGCGAAGAGTAAGCATTAGACCCAGCCTTAACTTGATATTTGCATTGTAGAATCGCGCGAATAGAGAAAAGATTAAATGGAACTGGCTATTTTGGATGAAGTATCCATGAACTGATGATAGATAGCTACGTCTGTATAGAGATATATGCATCTGTGGTAAGATGGTTTAGGACTGTCACCCTTTTGGTGAAAAAAAAAAAACAAAAAAAGAAAAGGTTATCAGTTGATGCGCATTTTGGTTTTAATGTAAAATTTTGTTATTGTTTTTTTTTTTTATTTTTTTTTAGATAACAGCTCCTCCTTTTTGATAAACAAATTTTTAATTAAACTTTTTTTGTTTGCATTTTCCGAACTTTTCCAATATTTACCTACCGACTCGCCATTACCCTTGGTCTTATCTTCAATAAGACTACAACTGTTTCTGAAAATATTTTTTTTTGTATATATATACATAATGTATCCAAAAGTATATATATATATATATGTATAAGAAACAAAACCAGATGAAACCAGCTTTTACTGATGATGGTTGTGGTGGTGGTGATGCTATAAAAAGCTTTTCCGTAAGAAAATTTGATTTCCTCGCATCAAACAATATAAAATGTACGCGCGGCCATCTGCTTTGATAAATCGCCTTCGTGTTTATTTTTAATAACTTATCGCACATTATACCATTATACAGACTCGTTTCGTACTCTATCGCTGTTCTGGCCTAAAGTCCTGATAATAATAATTGCTCCGTAAACAATTAGTAAAGTTCTTTATCAGTTTTTCCGCTGGGATCTATATGGGCTCATATTATTATCACTGATCTAATAATAATTTTATATCTTTGCCTTTTGTTCTTATCGGTTGTTGTAATCTCTTTAGTTTTTGATTTTGTTTTTGTTTTTTTTTGTTTTTTTTTTTTTTTTGTTGGAATTGCAACATAAGAGGGCATGACCTATGTATGTCATAGTATATCGAGGATTAAGTTGAAGTAAAAAATGTTTTACAACTTTTGTTAATAGGATTAAAATGGAAATTAATACTGTGGGTATTTATTTTTGGGAGGTATAAATTTCCCTAGGTGCTAGATGAAGTATAGTAAGTGTAGCCTACTGCATGTCCTTGTATTTGCAAAATGTAGTGACTGGGTTACATTGTTGGAGATATAACAGGACAAAAATTTTGACCGGAGTCCAGGACATATATCTTTGATTGTGACGGATTATCTCATATTAGGCCTAGATTAGAATATAATTATTTCTATATATGGACAGGGGCTGGAAGCACTGCATTGTCTGATACAAAGTTCAAAAGAAGGCTTTTCGGCTTATTAGCGACGACATATCAATACCAACTATTGATTTCCTAGAGTACCGGTGCAATATCGGCTGGCGCTCTCTCTTTTTTCGCTACTTCTACGGCTATTACTCTTACAAAATATTTAGCCTGATCCCTTGTAGATGATATGATATGATATGATCTGTAGCCCGAGCTCACCTTCACACGTTTGAAATCAAATTCGGCCGTACTGTGTAATTTCGTGAATGCTTCATCAACAGAACAGTACGAATTTGGAGAAGTTTGCCATCCTATGTTTTCTTCCTCAGCTAAGAGCCGCAAACATTCAGGCGTAATGCACACCTTCACCTACTTGGCTTAGCCTAATAATCCAGAATTACCTATCCGTTCTTTCTTACCTACTAAGATCAATGGCATTTCTTACACCGTCAGTATTAATCGAGTTGGGTACAAAATCCAGAAGTGACAAAATCCAGAAGTGACAAAATCTAGAAGAGACAAAATCCAGAAAAGATATTCTGGATTTCCCCTTTGTTTGAATTCTTCATGAGCTCGGAAATTTTTCGTTTACGTTAAAAACAAACAAATATTTTATATTTTTTACATTTATTTACCCCACACTACCACTTCAACACACGCATTCATTTATTTGCGTACTCATTAATAAATGAGACCTATATGCACAGGCCTAGATATATACCATATAAGCACTAATTAATAAATTCAAGAACAGGATAATAACTCAACGCAAATTTTTCTCTTTGTATTAGTAATTTCTAAAATTTAAACTTTTTTTATTTTAATTCGAATTATCATGCATTTTGGACCTTGACTATCTCAAAATCGCGATCAACACTTCTAAATTTCATATAATGTTTCTTGACCGCCATTCACAAATCGTGACCCATGTGCAGGCATTGTTGGGTTAGCCTGTTTCGTTCACAAAGATACTAGGCTTCCATCAGATTAATATATCATCACAAAACTCCCAACTATATTAATAACACAAAGAAGTGTAAATATAAGAATTACGAAGCGAAGCTCATGCCATTTTTAAAATTAAAAAAACAAAATTTAATTATAATAATTTTTACAATTTCGGGCTCTTGACATTTATGTATTTTGTCGTTTCTGAGATTTGTCACTTCTGGATTTTGTCACTTCTGAATTTTCTCATTTCCGGATTTTTTTAATTTTTCTGGATTTTGTCACTCCTGGATTTTATACTTTTGGATTTTATCATGTTCCCGTATTAATCGTTTAGATAACCAGTCAGAACTTCTCTATTTAAATAAAAAAAAACGAAATTCCAGAAACGAAAAATAACAAAAAAAAAAAAAAAACAAAAGAAAATAATAATAATACCTTGAAAAAAAAGGCAAATTTTTTACAAGTTTCCTGTATATTTCTCCCTTTTTGGACGGTTTTATTTTTCCTGACATTGCTTTCAGAATTTTAGGTTTTCGGAATTTTCGTTTTCAAAATTTTCAAGATTGGGCCTCAGGTTGTCGAGTTAATGCCAATTTGTGTTGTGGCAGCCCACAATTGCTGCGTCTTTTGAAACTTCTCTGAGCAAGTATCCGACTTGCTCGAAGTAGAAAACTGTACTATCTTGAATTAGTAATCTGTATTGGCTTAAATGGGTTTCGATCGATACTCGTTCGGTAAGCTATTAGATGAGGACCAGCACGAACCAGGAGTCCATGTTGGTTATAATAGTTACACATCGAACACTTGATCCGTTAGTGACAAGTTGGGAACTGTGCTGGCTTAAAGCAGGAGTCCGTGTTGAATAGTGTGCTGATTATTGTTCGAACACTTGTTCTGTAAGTGACCAGATTGATATACATCAGACCTGGAATATATCTCTCTGCTCTAGCTCTAGCTCTAGCTGTTTTTACTTGGCATCCACAAAGAGGAAACCACAATGATGTTCCGACTTGACATCCACAGAGGGGAACTTCAGACCTGAAATATATTTCTATGCAAGAGGAGAGTCGCCGAAATGCCGATGGAGGGATATGCTGTTACAGTTCGGGATATCCCTATGACAGCCAGAACGGGTATTATTCCGTAGGACGGCTGTGGTTCGGGAACCCAGTCGACTGAGACACGGGACTCAAGTCCACGAGTGAGTGTAGCTACAATGCTGATGCTCTCTTCATAATTCACTCTTAGGTTCTAGGTTGTGTTGTTAGTTCATAAAACTAAAATTGCTGTAGGTTCTGGAATGTAATGTTTATTTAGACATTAAAGAAAACGTCGGCTTGTAGAACTCCTCGGGGAAATTACTCTTTTATTCTTGGCGTAAAGAAATTTGATTATGTTTTTTTTTCAAAATTTTTCATTCTTTACTGAAAATTTTATTTTTCACTACATTTTTCTTCATTTTAATTTTATCAATCCAAAAGCTTACCTAACTAATTCCTCTTTTGTCATCAGTAGGGTTTCTATGTGCTTCTTTAAAATTTGTTTGCAACGATTACAGTGGTTTTTTCAGAACTATGGATTATTTAATTTTTCGAGATTTCGACATTCGAAACACTTAGAGATTTTACGTACGTAATTTTGACTTTCTAATATTTTACTTTGGGAAATATTGTTTTTCGACAATTTTACTTTTAGAGTTTTGTTTTCCCAACCTCACGGTCTCAGAATAATACTGTGGCTGATCAAAATCTACTTATAGCTGTGCTGCTATTTATTTAGACGCTGTTGAATCAGATACAGTCCACCGCACATTACATATGTAATTTTTTTCTCATTTTCTTATATGTGAAATTTTTAATTGTAAAAACTTCTTTTCTTTCGATTGGAATCTGAATGGAAACTAACAGAAAAATGTATGAGCTCCTTGTAGATTTTAACCTGGACAGAGTTTTGCTACGCCACGGAAACTAAAAGACTATTGTGGGAGAACAACTGTGCAAGAAATTCACAGAGCCAAATTGTTCATTCAGGATGTCGGGATCCATGTCAAATTGGTTGAAGCAATTCTTCGTATGCACCCCGTGTTCTTTTAGATTATTAAACAGCTTTTTCGGTGCATTATTAACATTGAATTTCTTTTCGAAATATTTCCGCTTGGCAACTTTAATCTTGGAGTTAACTATCTATATTTCGAATTCTTTTGTAAGCTACGTGACGTATGGCATTCTTATTGACAATAAATTTGCAATATAGAGACTCACGCTAGTCAATCAAATGCTAAATTTCAGGCGAGAACCATGGTATACTATCCGAACGAACAGCCCGAGTTCTTCTTCTTTAAAAATGTATATAAAGAAAAAAGTAATGGTCCCGATGGCTTCTTTGAGATCATTAAGTAGAAAAGGATTTTGGGCTAGAAAAGGATAATTTTAATAATGTCAGTCAATTTAAGTGATAAGGAAGGTCAAGATTTTTTTTATAATAGTTTTATCAACTCCTACAAACTAAATATGATCATACTCTAACTCCAATTTCTGCTTGCTATATACACCTACTTCTGTATCTATTGTGTTTATAAACTCTTATTATAATCTTACTCTTTACAAATTACTAAATAATTAACATTTTCTACCTCATCCAGATGAGATAAATTTAAATTTGATTTTAAATTTACGAAAACCGACTTAACATCGCTCCTAACTCATAACAAATTCAAAACTTTTTCTCAACATTCATCAAATATTCTTTTATTTTTCCCTTATGACTTTTCTAAACCCTTCAAATTCTCCAATCCTACCACCACCCATATCCCCTCACCACCACCAAAAATATTTAAACACATTAACTGAAGTATTTTTTTCATGCAAATGAAATGAAAACGAAACCCTTTCGAAACGTAAATTCTTATTGTCGCGAAAAGTCACCGACATACATCAATGCGATTTGACTTAGATAACATTTAGAATACTCTCTTAAGACAAAAATAAAAAAAGCATAACAAGAATAGTAAAAATAAAAAATAAATGAAAAATGAACAAACAAAAGTGAAACAAATTTTCCTCCTGGGATCAATTAACTTAAGTGTTTGCTTCATGCATGGCAACGTTCGCTAAGCCTTGACTCATGTTAGTTAAGACTCAAAATTAGCTTAGAGTTTCGCTGCTGAAATTACAAAAACAACAAAAGCAACAACAACAAAACAAGATAAAAAAACATACTTAAAAAAAAGCATCAAGTGCAGCAGCCTAGCACAGCACATACATATATGAGCGAATACAGGCTTTAGCTCGACTGGTTTGTAAGCACCTCGAAAAAAAAACGAGAAGCAACGAAACTGGAACGATGAACTTTAGAAGCACTAAAAAGCCAACAACGTGTTGAACTTTTCATATATAGTAGAGGAGCGGACTATTATATGGGGCCAGTGGAGTCTAAAAGGTATGTGTGGGACACTGGAGTGGAGAAGTTGTAACACTGAAATTGTGATTTCTAATGCAATTGCTGCAGTTTTGCAGAGAGTAGAAGATTGTGAAATGCACTCACTGCTAGTATAGAGCATCTGACAAGATGCAGCATCCACGTACATGTACTATACCAAAAACTTCAAAGAGATTAAGGTGTTTTTGCCTATAAAAGTTGAGTTACTCTTCTATCCTGCTTGCAAATGCTTTGTTTTTCTTCAGTATTGAAAGAGGAAAACCATTGGATGATCAGATGGGTTCCATTAGAATCGGACAGAGGAGAATTATCATAATAAATTTTGTTTTGTTTTGGAAATTAAAGAAAATCAAAAAACGAAAACTGAAATCAGTCAATTAACTTTCCCCGGGTCGCCCTGATCATTTTTCCTTATTGTGCTGGGAAAGTGCTCTGAATTGAATGGCAATTAGAAGAATTTGTATTTCGATTTTAATGCGATAACTCTGATTAAGAATTACCTGCCTCCTGTGAGATGCCGTCGATTAATAACATCTTTTCAATGAGTTCTGATTTATGTAAGTACAGAAACTTTTGTCAAGTACTTTATTATCATGAATAATGAATTGGGCCTATATAGAATAAAACCAACAATGATTGATTACATTCTATGAAATATTGGACATAAAAAATGATTTTATGTCGTACATTCGCAGGTATAAAACGCGATAAATGGAAAATTTATTTAAAATAATCAAAAAAAAATTTTATTTTCCTTTTTGCGTTCAAAACGTATTGAATACAATGAAAAGGTAATTCTTATGCATGCCTTGGCACCTGTTGTATATTTAACTTATATTAGACTTCCGTGATTCAGCCACTGGATTTTTTTGTTAAATGTAAATTCGAATTTCGAATCTGTTTTTGAAGCTATTTATATGAATGTAGTTTTTATTTTTATAGTCACCACTATCTAAAATTTATGACGGACTGCTGACGAATAATCCATTTTTCCAGTATATATACAGGGTGTCACCTTGCCGAGTTACAGGATGATTAGTAAAATATGCTTTTTTTCCACTATGCACGCCGTATCTTAAAAAATACACCCTGTATTGTCTATTTTAAGACGGAATTGTATGCAGAACTTTTCAACCACTCAACATACGCTGCCCACTCCAGAGTTATGATGCTTTACATTAAAAATTTCATTGTTTTTTTTTTTTAAAATACCCCCACTAACATACCCTTTTTTACAAAAATTCGCTAATAACTCTACAAAGGCTACGGTTAGCACATGGGGTATTATAGGTTAAATTAAAGAGCAGACTCTGGGCTTTCGAAATTTTGTAAAAAGAAGTCTATGTTGGTGGGGGTATTTTTAAAAAAATAACGAATAAATAAAAACTAAAACACAATTTAAAAACCAAAATTTTAAATATGAAGCATCACAACTCCGGGATGGGTACGGTTGTGATTGAGAATTCACAGGAAAGACCCTAAGGTTGTTCATACAATTTCGTCTTAAAATAGACCATGTTTGGTGTAATATTGAAGATATAGGGTGTTTTACGAAAAAATAGCATATTTTACTAATAACCCTGTAACTCGGTAGGATGACCTTTGCCCCCCCCCCCCTCCCCCCACCTCCCTTACAAACAATTTTTATTTGCCTGGACGATAGGACTCATTTGGAAAAACATTGAATATTAATCTGGGACACCCTGTATACATATATAAATAATTTGTAACATGGTAAGCCAAAGTGTTTATTTTTTTCTCTTAAGTTTAAGCCTTCTTTTTGTGTGTGTGAATTTCTAATTTGATTTTTGCAAAATTATCAGCGAGTATAAATGACAGTCCCTTAAGTAAATTGAGAACTATTATGATGTATGTAACATGTACATATTCGGAAAGAGGCATACTGACAAATAGTATGGAGTACGGCTGCTGTTTGTTGAATCCAGAAATTTGATTCCAGAAAAAAGACTGAAGTGTGAACTATGGTCTGAAAAAATTTTCCAATTCTTGTAATTAGATTTTTTTTCTCTTTCAGCTATGAGTTCAGAAGTCCGTCATACTGGCGTCCCCTTAAAACATAGATGCGGCATTGTTAGAGCTGCTTCAAAATTTGCTTGTTTAAATTTCGTTAATTATATATTGCCACTTCGTCTTTGCTGCTATTTGTATATTTAAAATATATTTTAGTAAAATATTTCCTGTATGGATTTTACATGATATTGTATTGTATTGTATTACACCCTTGCTTGTCGAGAAATAAATGTTAATAAAATATTGAACCATATATTTTTAAGTATGTATAAGTAAGGTTGAGATGTTGTACTTTTCTCTCTATTAAAAATACCTTTTGTTAAGAGAAATAACCGAAAAACCAATCCTAGGTAGTCCGGTGCCCTGCATTACCAGTTTCTTTGCTCTATTTTATCAATCGGTCAGTTTATTACAAAGAAAACTAAACACTTTTCTTATTCCGCTTCAAATGAGTCATCCCCGGTCAAAATCGGCGGATGAAAAATATTATAGGCTATATCCAGGGCCGGACCTAAACGAGGGGGCAAGCAGAGGCACTTACCTTGGGCACTAGTTTTAAGGGGGCAGCAATACGACGGATTTCTGAACTCGTGACTAATCGAGAAAAAATGTAATTACAAGATGTGGAAATTTTTTTCGGACCATAGTTCATTTTTAGTCTTCTTTCTGGAATATAAAAGCTCCTGCGTTGATATCATACTTTGAATTGTGCTTACACTTATACAGTCAATCAATTTACTGTTTATTAAATTTAAGTTTGTAATCCTCTGTAAGCTAATTAAACTAAGAATTTCGCTAAATTCTCAAATTGCACTTTTGTGTCATATATGAAATGAATTAAAAAATTGTACAAATGTACTAAGGTGGCCATCAAACCTATCTGGAATGTAGACAGAATATAAGACAGTAGGCACAAGCACAAAGTAGCCACAACAATATTTTTATGCCAGCTAAATTTAGTCATTTTAGCCGGAGTTTAGGCCTTTGGATCCGGCTAAATCCTGTCAACCTGAACGGCGAGAATTCGTACACAGCGTTTTTTTTTCTCTCAAACTTTAGTAGTTTTAGCCGGAGAGATTCATAACAAAAATCGGCTAAAATAAGAAACTAATCTTTAGCGTAATAAAATTTTTAATTTGTATTCTTTGTGCTAATACAATAACGTGTATTGGTAATAATACCATTTTTAACTTTCCTTTTATTTTAAAACAGTTTGAGATTCAAATGACAATTAGGATCTATAGTAGATCTTAATTTTTTTTGAATTTCAAACTCATTTTATTGACAAATCATTATTGTTTCAAGACCATATTATTTTTAACAATTCTGGTTCTAGTTCCAGGGTATGCAGTATATAATAGTAGATCTGGCACTGCGTAGTAGAACTCTTAAAACGCGCCATAATTCATACTTTTTGTAATATAAATATATACGCAATATTGAGTTTCCTTATTTTATATGTAAAATCTCTCGCATTATCTCTGTATATATATGTAAATGTTGGAAATAATATTTCTCACGAAAATCATCATAATCATATTCAAGACTAATTCCAGACAATCATTAAAAAATTTCTCATTTTCTTTTCAGGATAAACTCATTACGAAATATAATTACTCAACTGATAGCATTTTATATCAACTGAAGATGGCTACATTTTTGGCATGTATCGATGGCTAGGCCTGGAGCAGTACCGTTTCTTCTTGGTATTCTGGATAGCTCTGCAACATATATCATAATGGGACCATCATCAGCAATAGGTAATTAAAAATAATTTACGGAATAGGGATAACTTAAAATTTAATTCATATGAAGACATAAAACCCGCTGTATGTAAAAAAAAACAAAACAATTGATTCGGAGTTACGTCAGCTGTGAATGATCCTTGTTACTTTTATTTTCGGATCATAAATCATTTCTTTCTTAGTTTTATAAATTTAATAAAGAATATTTCCTTTGACTATCGTAAAAAATATTTAAAACACAAGAAAAAAAATGTGTGGTTGGTTGGAAAAGAGCTTTTTGAATACACTGGTAACTCACAGCTTGTTTCGAGAATAAGTGTTTGTTAAACATTTCTTTCTAACACTAATAACGGGTTTCTGTTCAAAATTTTCATCTTTCTTTAAAAATTTTACTCTGTTTGTCGTTTACCAATTGTTGAACTCTTCTGTTATCGACATTTTATTTTAATGGGATTTTCCAAGAATATATTGGAAGAGGTCTACATATATTTCTAGATAACAAGTTGCACAGCCAGGGCGTTCACAAGGATATTCTATTCCACAACTAAGAAAAGAATTGTTTATTTAGAAATATTCAGAATAAAATCAACTCTATAAGCTAAAATTTAAAATATTTTTATTTTTATTTTTTAGAAAATTTTTTTATGCTTCGAAACGATGTGTTTGACTAGGAAATCTCAGAGGAATCTTGGAATTTCAACTTTGATGAAATGGTTAATTACATTCTATTAAATATTGGACATAAAAAGTTATTTTATGTCGTACATTCGCAGGTATGAAACGCGAACAAAAGAAAATTTATTTAAAATAATCAAAAAAAATGTTTTTTTTTTAAATTTTCCAGAACACTACAGCATATTTGTCATGCGCTCGAAAAATATTGAATACTCACAATGAAAAAGAGATTATTATCCATCGTTTGGCACCCGTTGCATATTAGACTTCCGAGATTCAGCCGCTGGATTTTTTGCTAAATGTAAATTCGAATTTCGAATCTGTTTTTGAAGCTATTTATACGAATGCAATTATTTACTTATAGACACCACTATCCAAAATTTATGGGGAACTGCTGCCGAAAAATCCATTTTCCGGTATATATATATATATCAAGAATTTGTAACATGGTAAGTTTTTAAATTTCAACCTTCTTTTTGTGTGTTAATTTACTTTCTAATTTCTAATTTGATTTTTGTAAAAATATCAATGAGGATAAATGACAGTTCCTTAAGTAAATTGAAAACAATTATGATTTATGTAACATGTATATTATTCGGAAAGAGGCATACTGACAAATAGTGTGGCTGCTGGTTGTTGAATCCAAAAATTATAGAAGAAATTTGAATTTAGAAATCATAAAACACACTATTATTCTGCATGATATCCCTCTTATAAAAATATATGTAAATTCTATACTAAGCAAGAACTTAAAGTAAAAGACTTTACTTTAAAATTTTTGGTAGGTGGTTCATTTCTCCAATGCTTGTGATTTGTTTTCGTTTTTCTTTTCTCGCTCTTTATGAGTTAAATCGAAATAAAAAAGTTTTAAATAAAAATATCGATAGAAATCTGTGTTTGGGTAGGAGAGATCAGTAGGTAAGATTCATTTACTTATTACGTAAATTGTTATGAAGAAGAAAAATGTTATAGGTAGATATTTACCTGTCACGAAAAAAGCAGAAGAAAAGTTCTGTTGAAATGAAAATGGGTTATAAAATTGAAAGAAAACGTTTTTGGTTAGTAATAGGTAGAAAGTTGATATTATGGACTGTGGTGACTATGTACTGAAATATATATTTAATATTTAGAAAAAACAAAAACTTGTGTCGAATCAATACAATGAGAAGGTATAACTCAATAGGGCGCTATTGCTTTTCTAAGTTTTTATTTATTTATTTTTTTCAGTTTTTGCCTAGTTTTTGATCTAGTTTTTCTTGCTTTGATATAAAATAATTATGTAGGTACCTAGCTAAATTTACTAGTTCCTAATTAAATTTCGTCGCTATTAACTAAAATTCCAAAAAATTTAAAATCTTTAAATCATATGAAAATGAAAAACCAAAAAATTAAAATGTACCTAAATATTTCCCCTTTTAAAATTGACAATAAAATTCTGTCCATCACCATGGCAAGTGGTCTAGTAGTGTTGTCTGCACTGGCAGAGAAAAACAAAAAAAAAAAAATAATGATAACCATCGCACTTGCCCCCTCCTCTTCAAAAAGTTAAAATGGCTGCTTGATTTCATTGGTTAATAAAATCCGAATTTTATTTAACGAACGTTGTTTACGTTTATACCCTTCTTTCATCCTCTTCAACAATTCAATATTTCTGACAGAAGACTTAGAAGAGGAGACAAGAGACAAAGAAAATATAGATAATTATCAATTTTGCCTTCTCCTCTTCCAAAGTTAAACTTCTGCTTCATTTCAGTGGTTCATAAAATACACAAAACTTAACTGCTCCACTTAACGAATACTTCGGTCATGCGCAGTAGAAATCGATTTTATATTTCGGTTAGAAATTATCTGACTTTTGCTGATCGCCTGGTATTTGCTGTTTCTTTCAAATATACAAGAGGGAAAGAGATGAAATATACCAAATAAACGATACGGCGTAGCCATCACGTTTACAATTTTTTTTCTATAATTTATAGTAGTGTCCATGTAGTGAGTGAGTGAGTGAGTGATATTGAATTGCAATGGGAAATATTTTCGTTTGACGAAATAATGTTTTTAGTATTTTAACCCAGCTGACGGAAGTTTTCCTACATCGTTCTGTGCATTTATATTTCAAATCTGAATTTTAAGTTTTGTATAGCCATAGAAGAAATAACAATGGCATCTAAAATGTTGGTAAATATATATGTATAAGAAAAAACAGAAAATAATTAAATACTGCATGTTCCGTCGTTTTGTTGTCGATCAATATGCTGAGAGCGCGTTGTTCTTATCAAGATAAAATTTCTGGCTTTGGTATGGGTTTGAGAAAATAGCAATAATTTTCATGATTGCCTTCACCTCTTCTAAAAGTTCTTTATTTCATGGGTTAATCTGATGCGCACCATAGAGAAGTTACTATTGCATTTGCCTTCTCCTCTTCCAAAACTTAAAATTTCAGCCAATGAAAAGAGGCTGATAAAATGTACGCACATACACTACTACTTAACTTGACGAATAAATGCATTTGGCCATGATCTGTTCTCATGTTTTTTGTTATCTGCTGTTTCTAAAAGTTATACAAGAGTGAATAGATTGGAATTACAAAATATAGCAAACGTTAACGGCAGGCATATTTCGTTTGTTTTGTTTTTCTAACCTAGTGATATACTTCTGCCAATAGATGGCTCCGGGTGTATCGAAATGAGAAATTTTGTGGTTCAATGAAATTAAGATTTTTGTATAAATTTATTTATATGTGGCAGAAAAGTTTTTCGATTTTTTGGTATAATTTATATTTCTTTCATGTTCCTCTTTTTCTCGTGGTCTTTTAAGATAACATTTTATTTTATTTTATTTTATAAAATTGCATTTCATATAAGTATGGAGGTATGACGAAACCTCCTTAAGTAGTTATTCGTGAATTTTCAAATCCGCATTAGAAATCAATAGAAGTGTGTCATCATAGTAATTTAGTCAACATTAAATTACATTCTTCACGAAATTGCTTTAAAATTAATTATATTATTGTAATAGACCTATTTGTTAGCATTTTAACTAGTAAACGTTAACAACATAAATTTGAAGCTACTTTTTCCCAACTATTTTGCCTGCCTATACATTTGCATTGAAGTATGTATAATTTTTATAACAGAGCTCTATTAGCAATTAAATTTTAACTCTTCTGCGACCAGATTTGCTTTCTTTTCGGAGAGAGCGCAGGTTTTTCATCTCTCATTTCTTCCCTTCAATATTGTTACTCCTTTTTAATTGTGGTGACGTGAAATGATACCTACTATCATACAATCGTGCTATCTTAAATGCAATTAAGACTGCGATCTGCGATAGTTGACTTTTGTTGTCTCATATTAAATAAAAATTTCAATACAATATTTGTAAAGCTAGAATTACTTGTTTCTGTGACTTGACTATACAGGAAAGTCGGCAATTAAAATATCTAAGATTGAGAGGGTATGTATCAATATCTAATTCCATTTTTATTGACCGTGAATTACAAACGCAGTGGACCTCTAGCAACTGCACTCAGATGTATTGTCGTGGAAGATGCAAATTGTTATTCTAGATTGTATATCACTAACACCTACAAGAAAAGTGAGAATATTCTGATCTTTTTATACATTGTATTATTTTCGATTTAAGATTTTTCGTGTTTTCATTGTGTCTTCTCTCTCTATCTATCAATACATTTTTAACAAACAAATGCGGCTATTGATTGACTGCTTCGAGTGGAGTACTCGACAGCAACAATTCTCTTATTGTCATGTTAAACGACAGATGTCGCCAAAGGTATCAAAATTAGAAAATTACCTGCTTGAGTTGCTTTATAAGATTATTTTTTGTTTTTGTTTTTTCTTAACTCATTTTAAAACTCTCACTACTGCAGCAAATTCAAATTATGTTTAATTTTTTTAGTCAATATGTTGCTTAAGGTGGAACGTAATTGTATCTAATCAATATAAATATTAACAGCTGAATTTCATATATAATTACCTACTTATGTAAGTTAGATTTATAAAACAATCCATAAAAGCATCCTTCAAAATCGATATATAATTTACTTATCTGGAATTATCACAATGCAGATTCTCGCAAGGTGGAGATATTTTTACAAAACCCAGATTTTATCAACTTTAACTGAACTTAATGGGCAGGTAAACAGAAATTTGTATACATAAAAATGAATTTTTGGAAATTTCGATGCCACTAAACCGTTCGATCGCATATTTATTCTATATCCTAAAAATAAGAAAAAAATAAAAACAGAATTATCTAAATTAAAAATAAAGTTGATTAAATACATACATATTTTCCCTCATGAAATTTCACAAAAATCATCTATTCACGATACTGTATTCGTACACATATATGTATGAACGCAGTTATCGTCATTTGTAATATTTCAGATTAGGATAGGAATAAAAAATGTCCAAAAGGATATCAATCGCGAATATCTCTACAAAATGTTATCAATTGCAAAATTTCAAGAAACTTCCAATATCCATCTCAATACTTAGCTTCAGCTTCAAATTATTTCCAGCATCATCATCATCACTATGATTGGTTGGCATTTTCCACCTGCCGTTTCCGTCAACTTTTAAAGAGTCTAAATGGACAGTTTTCGTTTTTGCAATCTTCGAGTCTTTCCATTATTTTGAAATCGGTTCGCTCTAGCCAGATTCAGGTATTTTGCAATTTTTTACTTAGAGCCCTATCGTTCAACTTTACTACAATGTCCTAGTTGTCATTATTGTCAAGTATATTATTACGGTCATATTATAACACCTTTCCTACCTAATAACTTTTTGCGATTTCAAAGCTCTCGGATGTCCATACATATTACCGTCGATACTATTTTTCGGAGTACTCCCATTTTCCCTGTAATTAAATTCATCTCTACGTTCTACGCCTGCCTAAGATTTACGAAAAGTTGTGATGGCTTTGATTTACTCAAAATTTCTAAATTACTTAGAGTAGGTATGTTAAAGAATTCCTGTCGTTTGTCTTCCACTGATAAGGACGCATAAGTTTTACCAAGATTTTTTTCGCTTAACATTGTTTTAATGCTTCAGCGGAGCCAAGTCTTTATCTTCAGTTAACGTTGAGAATGCTTTCGTCTCCAGGTACTTTGTTAATTTAAACCTATTTTAGACAGCATTATACACATAAGAATGTGCATACCTTCATAGATCGCATTTGAACCACTATTCGATCTACAATATATTTAATATTTGATGTCGTATAGATTTACTGTTCCTTGTACCGAAGGCAAGGAATTATGTTCCTTCAATCTACGACATTGTTCATAATAAAATTTTCAAAATTTCTTCGTTTGATAATAGCATGGTCAGTTTTTGTGCGTCTTTCTCGTCAATTTTTTTCACGTGGTCCTTTGTATCTAACAATGAGAAATCTTAAAATTACTGCAACACGTTGCGGTCGTACTTGTAAATCGGTCTCGCTATACATGACTCTACCGATATTACTCAAACGCTGAACTATTTGTAAATGAATTTTTGTTTTTCCAAATCACCTAGTGAATTTATAAGGAATTTCTTAAGCGAGCCTATATTCAGCAGATCTAATGCTGAAATAAATTGATCTGGCATTCCTTGATAATCTGTTTTGTGGCCCTTATTATTTTGCTTTTTTTTAATGATCTTCATATTCTCAAAGACATGCGTATATCCATGTTTATGCGGAGACAATGTTGACATTTATTTATCCAAACAAGTTGATTTAATAGAAAATTACATCCATCGAGAGAGACCTGAGCAATATCGTCCTTTAGAATTTGCTGCTAATTAATAAAACAAAAAATCTTCTCGCTGATATTTCGCCCATCTGATCTTAATCTTCCTTTTTTATGAATTGCTGACGTATATGTATAGGAATATGAATCCTTGGAAAACTTTTACCAGTATTTTCCGATTGTTTGTAATGTTTGTTGAATACATTTATTTAGTTTTTTTTTTGTTGTGACATGGAGAGACGGTGAGAGAGTATTAGGAGAGTATTAGTATTTCTGAATAAGGATTAAACCTCCATCGTCATTTTGCATGTATGGGACCGAAAAGAAATTGAAAGAATTCTAAATTTCAGCACTAACACAAAAAACGAAAACAAATGAAAATTAGATGGAAGTAGTAGTTGGAAGTATTCAGTAGGAAGTTATTTTCAATATAGTCTAGTCTGTAGAGGATTTTTAGCACCTATACTGAGATCTTGCAAGGTATCCGGTTTTGGCGATATTTTGCGTGGTCGTGGGAAATGTTATCGATTTTGTAATTTCTTTATTCTCTTTGGTTTCTTCGTCGTCGCAAGTTTCTTTCCCAACGACCAATCAAAAAATCACAGAAATAATATTTCTTCGAAGCGAACCGTTTCTATTCAATAACAGCTTGAACCCTTTTTGGCGACGATTTCATCATGGTTTCCTTTGGGATCTTCAACCACTCACTTTTTATTTCTCATAGAGCTGAGCTGCGTCTAGTTTGAGTACCTACCATTTAACCATTTAACCATATGCCTACAAATTTTCAATGCAGGCCTATAATCTATCCTTTCATTGCGGTTCTATTCAAACCGTAATTAGTCACAATTTTTGAGGGATGCGTGGGATTTCGGCTCTGTTGAAAACTTCAATGGAGAGGCATCTATCTTCTTCTGTGTATGGAATCATATCCATTTGGATGTTCATAATGGGGCTGGGTCTTGCCCATGAGAAATACTCTCCGCTCCAACGGAGCCTTTTCACACAGTTTGCCATTATTGCTCAGTGCATTTCCCATATTTTGTCCATAAATTTTATTCTTTCTTTTATGTTGCTTATGGATTTGGCAGTTTAACCTCGAAGACTCGACTTCTGATCTTTCTGTCTGTTAATGTTTTCTTATGACAACAATTTTTATGGCCGCTGAATAATAAATATTTCTTTACAAGAAATGTATAAAAATTTATAAATAATTTCTACTTTTTCTTTTATGTAGTGATTATTGGCATTTTTTCATTCTTAAAACGGTCAGATACTCGAAAGTCCAAGATGCGTTTTCTGATGGTGTGTGCATTGCTGAAATGGAGAAGAGCTCACCATTTTGATCATATTGCACACAATTTTTGAAAACCATCCGGGAAAAAGATTATGGTGGACCATTCAGTGGAGATGTGGGAACATGACCCTACCAGTTGAAGGTAAAACTCTAGAGCAGAGCAAAATATTTTTCAGCTCCACTAAAATGCTCTTGACACGGGCAAAAATATAAAGCACCCTAAGTCAGAAATACGTGAAATTTGAGGATTTCAATAAATCTTTAATTGAAAGCTCTAGGATCTATCCAGAAAAAAATATCGGGGTATATCAAATATAATTTCTTGTGGCAATCCGTCACCCCTTACTGGCCACTTGGTCTTCGCGTAAGTCCTTATTTTAATTGCCTTTCTAAGGACATGTAATATTTGTGAATACAAAATTTTGCTCCAAATGGAGCTTATAATTTGTTGGAACATTTCTAAAAATCCAAGGCAGAGTAAAGTTCCGGTGTGGATAATTTACTTCAAATCCTTGAGTAACCTGTAAGGGGTTTAACCAGTAAGGAGTTTAAAATATAAGGCTTCGAAAGGAGCTTTATTTTCAGAGAAACACGTCCGAGTAGAACCGATATTTCAAGCCCTTGTGCAAGGAATGAGGCAATCAATTTGTTTGTTGGTTTTTGTATTTTGTTTTTTTTTTTGCTCCATGGGCGCGTAGCCTTGATTGCTTTATCGTCGCTTGGGAGAATGCGCTGCTTTGAGTGACACTTGGCTTTTGGTTCGTAATAGTAAACTCAAGTATCGTCACCTGTCATAATGTCGAACATTGCTTTCACTTGGTTTGAATCTCTTGAGCATTTGTTATCTCTAGTCAACTCGATTATTCAACTTTCGAGCACCACTCACTTCTTCTCGATGAAACAAATCTTCCTGACAGTCTGAGTTTAATGCATGCTTCATAGAGGTTCAATTCTTTCTTGGACGACGAAAATGATAGTATATCCTTCTCAAGGGTTATCCTTAAGTGAATTACTCCCACGTTAAAATTTTTGATTTATTGAAACACCACTCTATACAGTGCGGTGAAGGCTAGTGCTTCATCATGAAATAACCATTTTAGTTTTTGCGAGAATTATTGGTGAGTTAGTCAGTTAATAAAACCCATAAAGAATTATGGATCGAAAATTTTCTCGTATTAATTCAATTTTTTTCACATATTGATTTTTTTTGACAGCCAATATAAAACCAAAGACAACAACAAATTTGTTGATTTGTAATAACTGTGGTAAGAAATGGAAAATAATCTGAAAGTGCTTGGAAATAGGCTAACCACAAGACCTACGCAGCGACCATGCAGTTCCTTTAATCTTGCCAAACTTAATCTAATAGTACCCTTTACTTAGAGCTGACACCACTATAGCAAGTGATCCCTGGGTCAAAATCAGATGATATACTACTATATTGGTGTATACATCCAACTTTTTTATGTCAAAGTTTTCAATAGCATCTTGGTATTTGTACTGAAAATTATAAATATTTCACTCTTACCAGAGTTTAGATTTCGCAAATCCTGAACCTCTGTGCTGAACTAATTCAAGGCATCTTCGATAATTTCACTAAAAATGGCAGGAAACGTTCCTAATATCACAATCGTCTGGGTACGGAACTATGTTCAGCCTGTCTTCTCAGTCTAGCTTTTTGTGAGCATTTCTCCTGGTCATGTCAACGTTTTGTCGGTTTATATTAAAAAAAAAAACTAAATACGTCTTAAAGTCTACTGCTGGTCACAGAATTACTCTTATTTGTAATATCTGAAGCATAAATGGCAGTACGTCATCAATGTCTATAGGAATTTGTAGGGGAGAAAGCTGTTTAGTAGCCAAGAGATGTTTTTTTTTTTTTTTGTATTTATAAAACTGATTTCAACCCATGAGTTGTTTGTTCCAAACTCCACACTACAATGGTGTATATAAATACACCTAGGCAGACAAAGAGTGATCATCAATATTAAATAAAAAGATTACTCTTTTGGACTTTTTACCGGGTTAAACTTAATTTTGTTCAAGAAAGAATTTTTTGGGATTCTCCGGTATATAGCAAAAGCTAAAAAATGTTCTAATTTGTTATTTCATCACACAACCCATTAATTTTTGGTGAAAAGATTCAAGTCTTGGTTTGACTCATCAACAAGTCCCAAATAGCGAAATTGGGTGATTTGAAAAACAAATGAAAAAAATGAAAAAATCCCAAAAAATTTTTTCTTGAACAAAATATTAAAGGATTTAGGAGAAAATAACGTCTTCTTTTGATGATGTCTTGCTAAATCTTGCAAAATTCTTTGTATGCATTCAGTGGATTCACAGTCATTCATCTATTTTGGCTTCTTTGCACTTCTCAAGCCATGCTTGCAGTATGCCAATACTTACACTTAGGTAGAATCGACTATATAATTTGTAAGTGACATTAAGTCTGTTCGCGTACTTCTCGTGCAAACATTTCTCTGTACAAACTTACTCGTGTGGCCGTGGAAGAATGTAAAAGCATGAAAAAGTAAACGGACACTTTTCATGCAATACAACTTCATGAAAAACAAGAAGAAGAAGTGTGGAATAACATTTGCGAATTGAGTATTGTTTTATTTTTTTACCGTGTTGCACTCTTGCGAAATTCCCACGAGAGCATTGAATAGTCAAACTATCTTCATTCGACATTTTGATTGCGCTTTAAAAACTTTTCAGAAAATCAAAAAAATGAACTTTCCTATGACAGCTGTCAATTTTCCTTGCTAGAATGGTGCTGTAACTAAAAACTTCGGATAAATTCATACGAGAGAGGAAGCTGTGACGTATGCAAAACTCGTGTAATTTTGTGTGCACGAGAAAATAAACGAACGAAAAATGTGTAAGTTCGTGCAAATTCATTGCAATGCATTGATTGTCCCAAAACTGAGTACGCGAACAGACCTATTAATTGCCTGGAAAAATTCTATGTCTGAAAGTGTAACTTCAATCGCTTGGGTAAAATTCTTCCATAGTCTATCAGCTTTTAGGATTCCTACATGGTTCCAGACTCTCGGTCTTAAGGCTCTAATTTAAGACTATCCAATGGTTATGAATTGATCTTAAGTTTGATATACTCTAGTCTTCAGCCTTAAGGGTATTGTTGTCGGTGAGTAATGACTCTCATTACTGTGATATTTAAAACCTCTTCCCAACCATTGAAATTTTACAGTTACCCTGTTTACATAATACGAATACAAATTTAATGAAAAGCTTATCACATCCCTTGTTGTCCTTCTTGTTTTCTGAACTACCCAATAATGTGCAGTCCAGACATTTTTATACCAGCGTCAGGTTTCTGTCATGAGCTACGTATTTATACAAAGGAAATAAACAGATCATCCTTGCCTGTGCATTCTCTAATTTAATGGCTGTCAAATTTAGGACATGTTTTTTATTTAAGATTAAAGGTTCCAGACTTGCACCCTTATTTGATTGTATTGGATATCTTTTGCGGATAAGTCATTGTACTTGAATTATGGCAATTTTGTTTGTTTCCTCTCATAGGAAAACAAGTAGATTCTTCGAAGTACTTCTGTAGTGCTGAAAGCTAATCCACAAGTATTGCAGATTTGTTTTGGTGTTGGTAGTGTGTGTTATTTCGTCTTCGCCTACAACCTCTTCTATGTTGATATCTGCGATATTCTAGGATTGGCAATTTTATTTTTGTCAAACATTCCATTATGGTTCGCTTTCTCTAGAACCTCTTACACACTCATCATTGATCTGTAGAAAGAGAGACATGTATGTATTTACCGATTACCATTAGTCTACATTTTCGTTTTTCAGAAACCTCTGCGTTGCATTTACTGATTTAACCAAACCCACGGTTGTGTAGGGTCTTTTATTCGTTACATTGCAACTGATAAATAATTTATCATCTTCGATATATCTTTTGTGTGTGATTATTACTTACTTTAGTCAAGAAAAAATCCACTGTTTATCACCTGTTTTTTTTTTTATATATATATAAAAAGGATAAATGCATAGAAAAATTCCAACATTGTGGTATTGTCCTGCTTAACAAAATCGCTCACAAAAACCTTCCTGTCATTAAAACACAGAATGTCTAAGGTGAAGTACGCTATCCCAAGTATCCTACAGAAGTATGAAGATAACATACTTCATACTTCTGTACTTAAGTATCCTACAGATAGGAGACCCTAGAGTATCCATTCAGTACCTGGTATAGGTCAGGTAAGCACACAGGAAATGTTCCATTGCTTTAAGCTCTCCTTCCAGGTAGGACAGATACTCGGGAGGTTTTGTCAATAACTCGCATTTTTGATAGGTGAGTGTTAAGCGGATTGTAGCCATTCACCGGACCGACCGTGAGTCTATATTGGTTTCTTCCGAATCGCCCAACAGAAAGGCCATGAGAGCTTCTTATTTGGCCCATCAAGAAACAGTTTTGTATACCTGCAAGCGCTCAGCTACGCCTATCGCTTATAATCCTTTGTACGAATATCTGTTTTGAGACCTGGAAATGCCAACAGCATAAGTCTCGTGTTCTAGGCATCCACTGTATATATCTCCTCCCATCACATTCTTAAAAGATTTTCAGTTAGTTATTAAGAATTAATAAAATTTTTTCGTTAGCCTTTCTTTCACACTTCTATAGGATACTTTCTTTCAGATGATGGATTCGATGTATGGTTAGGTAATTCTAATTCTTGTGTAAGGATGAACTCCATCTATGTATAATAGTATAGATGGCACACGAACTAGATGTCGCATGGCATACTAGAGCAGAGTATATAGATTGTGAATTTCTGGAATGGACCATAACATGTTTTAGAACCTGCCGAAGGCAAATTTTTTTATAACAACAGTTTTGTATACATTTGATCGACTTCCCTAACACTTCAGATACGAAAAAATATCATTCGCTCGACGTATGCATCATTTCAAATGTTGTGGTCAATTCAGCAGTGAACCACCCAGTCATATAAATTTTGTATACTTTTCTGGTACTGTATGCAACATCTAATTCTTGCGCCATCTATGAAATCTCTAATAACGCTGATTGCTGAGTTTTTAATAGATGTAATGAGATTTAAATTGGGCGCCACGCTACGCCAGCAGGAGAACTATTCCCCTATGGTTTCTTAAGAAGAACACCGTATTTCAGAGGAAATCGATTTGAATTGATTTATGTAGAAGGATTCTTTTCATTTGTTGTCTTGGCGATCAGAGCAATTCAATAATGTTGGTACAGAAAACATGTTTTTTTTTTTGTTTGCTTTCAAGAAAATATGTAATTATTTTGAGCGATTTATGTTTTTTTTATTTAATCATTTTCAGTCAATGGCAACTCGATTATATTCTCATGCTCCAACTAGTTGTTCATTGCGACAAATGTAACATTTTCTTCAAATTTTTAATTTCGGAAAATTTTCGGAATATGATTTCGATGAAATTGAGAATCTGAAAAAATATGAAATGCTTCATTTACCTGGCTATGATATTTCGACAATTACAGCTTCTATAGTACGGTAATAAAATAATATACGCGACGTATATCGATCACCAATAGCGAAATTCAATCATATCTATTTTCTGTGGAGTGTAAATGTTAAAAATATCAACAAATAATTATTATTAAAAATTAAAAAATTTGAAGCTGGCTCTTTGGAGTATGCGATCAAGTAATAGTAGGTACTATAAGGTTTAAAATCTACTGCTGCAGTTTCTCTATACTATATAACAGATACATCATCACATCTGATAGTTTCTATTTTGATATTAGATATGATTGAATGTTGACTGAAGTAAAATAACTGCAAAAATAATTTTGCAACCATCACCGAGGTCCGGAATATGCGCAAAATAGAAAAAAAAAAAACAGTTCTTACAACGTCTATAAAAATAATTGCAAAAGTGCTGCAAACATAAAGCAATGCTTACTCTAAGAAAATGTACTAAATTCGCAACTCATTTCGCCCCCCGGAATATAATTTTTTATTGCTAAATAATGCTTCTATTAGTTATAAATATAAAAAAAAAATTAATTACAAAAGTGATGCAAATCGTTGGAATAACTATTTCAATTTGTTGGAATTTTTTATGGAAGTTACACGAACTTTTGTTTTTCTGCAATTTTGTGCATCTTTCGAATCTCGATGATGATTGTAAAACTAAATTCTAGAAGGGAAGATGGTCTAAAATGACACAGTCGGGTAAAACGACACATTGCAAAACTATTTTGGAGCGAATTAGTGAAACAAATAACAAACATTGCGAAGTTTTCTTCTTAAACGGATTAAAATCGTGTTTTTTTTTTATATTAAATATTGATTTTCTTTAATATGCTATTTTTGCTGGATTGCTTTTATTCTAAAAAAATCAATTTATATGGCATTAAAGATATATGACAAATAATAATAATACCTACTATAATTATTTTACTTTGCTCTTATTTGGGTTAAATGACATACTTTGGTCAGGGAAAAATGATATACTTGTGTCATTTTACCCAAAGGGATTCCAAAAATTTATATTATTTTCAATGGTTACGCAATATAAAAGAAAAACGACTAGACAAGCGGCGAAAAGCATGCAGAAAGCTTTCGATGCAATTCAGAAATAACAAGATGGGCTGGACTAAAACCTACCAAAACTTTCAAAGTTCTACAAGTTCAAGATTTCAAATATTTCGAAAAAAAAAACAAAAAAAAAACGTATTCGCACACCAGGTGTAAAAAAAAATACTAAATTTTCGGCCAATTTTTACCCCAGAAAAAGGAAATAGATCTCGTGGAATAAATAAATATTTTGGAGATAAGGCTTTTTGGAGTTACATGCTCGGATTTGAAAGAATTGGCTTCAAATTATTGGTTGAGAGGGTTTTGAGCTCGGCATAAAGACATAAGTTTGAGAAACCCTAAACCTACATCAGCAGCATGAGCTAGGGGTTTCAATCGGCCACAAATGCAAAAGTTTTTTTTTACCAACTGGTGCATACGATGAAGAAAAATAATATTCCTTCAACGAAGATCTCAAACCCGGAGGAATGGGGTCTTAGCACAGGCCAGAGACCTCAAAACATGCAACAAAAGGCCGAAAAAGCAAGTAGGAGCTATTACGAGTGCCGAAATATGTCAGCATGTTTCAGTGATGTGTTGCATGAGTTCAGCTAAAACTTTTTTTCCACCAGCTTTGATTTATGCGAGGAAAAACTTTAAGCAGGAACTTATTGGTGGTGCTCCTATTGGAATACTTGGTCTCATTCAAGAGAAGGCTTGGATGACTGGGGTGCTATTTTTGAAATGGATGCAGAATTTCAAGGAATGGACATTGACGTTTCGAAATACGAAAAGGCGAACCGTATGGCAATATTGTCATTTCCTGTACGCATAGAATGTAACATTTGAAAGTTAGTTTCTTTGGCCCACTGAAAATATATTTTAATATTAAATCAACGAATTGGTTGAAGAACAACTCAGGAGTTGCTCTAAACCAATATCAAATAGCAACAGTGTTTGCATCAGCGTACAGGAAAGCAGAAACCTACGAAAATGCTGCGAGTGGATATCCTATGACCGGAATATGTCCTTTCAATACGAACGCATTTCCCGAATATATGTTTTAGCCAGCCGAAGCTACAAACATTCCGCTTGAGAGTCCAAATAACGTAGAAAATTCTGAAGACCAAAATGCATCATACGAGCATATGGATGCGTCATTTGTAGCGAGTACATCACGTGAGATTTTAACTACCTTCTGCAAGCACATCATACAAACCAAGCGACATATTGCCGGTACCAGTTATTACGTCTTCGATTACAGGGATTCGAAAACAAAAATGCTGGGGCTCAGAACTTTTAACTAGCACGCCCTTTATTAAGATTATTGAGGAAAAACAGGAAGTAAAGCGAGCTCCAAAGCAACGACGTGCCGCAAAAAAGGGTAAGCAGCAAGTAACCTCTGAAGCAAAGAAGCAGCAGAAGAAAGAACCGGAAGAGGACTTTTCGGGAGATGAAGAGGATTGTCCGTATCTCTATTGTAACGATTTATTCTCAAATTGGAAAAGTCAGGAGCCATGCGTACAGTATATGCATTGCTCAAAATGGGCCCAATACGATTGTGCTGGTATCGCCAGCCAAACAAATATTTTTATTTGTAAACTATGCAATTAATAAATTCCAAAAGACTGATAATTGTGAATGAACGAACCAACGATTTTGACGATTTTTTATTTATTTATAGTTTTCATTAAAAGGAAAATAACTACTAAAAGCAAAAACAACGAACAGTTTTTGTTTTTAGTATTTCGAAGACTTTGAATTAGATTTTAGTTTATTTAATGTTTATTTAAAAAATACTCTTTTATTTTGTTTTGACGAAGTAGTAGTATGTCGGTTTATACACACGCTGCCAAAATAACACATTAGGTGATTTTTCTTTAAAATTAAAAAACTTGTTCTTATTTTTGCTGTAGGTAATGCTTAATTTACTTCAGACTTTGAGAGCAAAGACTTTTTAGCTGCGAAATTTGAACTTAAAATATTGTCAAATATAAAGGGTTAAGAATAACAAGGCAAAATGTTAATGGTATGTCATTATAGGACACCTTCCCTTATATGTGTTTTACCTCATCCAATATTCCATCAAAATTTAAAAGCTTTTGGAATTAATATTAAATTTTGAGATTTAAATGTCTCTTGGCTGGCCTATAGTAGATACCTAAGATTTAGCGGAGAAACCAACTGACAAAAATTTCCTGAGCATTGTAGAATATACTCCTCTTGGTCTTTGTCATCGAGCAGGATAAGACAGGATATACCTACTTTCGATGAAAGACATTAAAAGACAAATAGATGTGTGAAAGAAGATATCATCGAAAAGCATAGTAGTACCTACTACCTACCAAACTCGGGGTAATATAAGCTCAGATTGTAAAATCAGGCATTTGTGAAGTCCACCTAAACTCTAAATGTACTGAAATCGCATTTAATTTGATTTCTTTGCACGAAGTAATACGGAAAGAATTTATATTTATAATAGTCGGAGTTTTGCCAATGTACAAATAATATCTGGAAAAATACTAGGTATAAGCTTTTTTAATAAAAATTGATTTTTGTTTTTGTTTTTTTACTGTTTATTCTCTATTATTATCAGCCACCATCAAACGTCATTAACTCAGTTGTCGGCGAGAAATAAAAAAAAACTGACCTTGAAATTGTATACGAATTTCTTTTTTCCCAATTTGACTTTTTTTACAGTTTCCCACAAAACTCTCCTTCAAGTAGTGAATATAATTGAAAGATCCATTTTTAATGCATTCAATCCCGGACACCTCTACAAATAAAAAGATTTTGCATAGACTACTACCAACCCTAGTTTGATTTTTTTTGCACTCAGTAGTTTGAACTAATGAGGTTTGATTTCCATACAAATTACAAAAAATCAGTGTGCCAATATAGATAGAAAATTAAAAAATTCTAGATTGGTTACCCCACCGGATGCTTAAGATGTGACAGAAATAAAATAATTATTGTCAAAACTTACAACATTTAGGGTAGGTATACCTAGTTTTGTGACATTAAATATTTAACACCCGACAAAAACTACTAACTTACGCTCAAATTTGATTATTATTCTTTTGTAAGATCACACTTGACAAACACAAAAGAAAAAAACTCATTTTGGTATATTATATTTTCTGATTTTAATAGCAAATTTCACAACACAACGCTGGCATGGAAAACTTGAGCTTATTTCTAATCTGATCCACACTTTCATATTTAGCACGCAGCAGTACTGTTCGATTGGGTGCAGAAAATGTGAAAAATTTGCTTACTGCGATGAATCTGTTGAATTTGTTCTAATTTACCATAACACGATTTATTTATAATTTTTATTGTCAATTTGGTATTATATTACATTATTTTTCACATAAAAACTGCCAAAAATACCGCTTAAATTGCACTTAAAGTGGCCACATTTGTCCGTTCGCTACTTATTTTTTGCTCCTTTAATTTACTCTATTTCATTCGAAAACTGACAAATTTACATTTATATTGGTGGTAGAGGAAATTTCTGAAATTTTAACGGACCCGTTCGGTCGCAAAATACCAAAAACCTTTTAAATGAAATCTTCAATAATATTTATTTAACACTTTCTTTTCTTTCTATCATTAGGTACTTCATGACAACTTTACCATGGGCAGAATAACGAAAACTACTCAATTTGTTGTAATCAAAAGGAACAAAATACAGCTTTGATGTTCTACAGATCCCGGAAATGCAGAATATCGACGAAAGAAATGGTTTGAATTGTCCCCAAAATAGAAGAAAATTACTCGTTTTACACATGCATCTACCTATACATGTGTGTGCACATCAATTTCTTCAAATCTCCAACGAGACTCGATTACTTAATTAAGATTTTGATTACCATAATAAATTGTTTATAGATATATTGTTCAATAAAATAAAAAAAAAACAAAAAGTTCTGTTTCATTTTATATCTCTAATTCCATCTTTGTTATTCTCTGCAATGGCGTCCTAGTTTACAATTACTTCCATATAAAAAAAATCATTAAAAAAAAACAACTACAAACTTATTTCTCTCTTTCGTTAAAAATCAACTAACGCTGACCCACTTATTTTTGCCTATTTTCTAATTCCCCGCCCTTTTGATATGCTATAGAATTTAATCTGAAAAAATAGAAAATGGCGTCCCTATTTCAAAATGTCCATATAAAAAAAACTTCGATAAAAATCCACATGCCCCACTTCCATTTCTGCTTTCGCTCTCATACCACGCCACAATATAATCAGAAAAATTAGAAAATGGCGTCCCTAGTTAAAAATGTCCATATAAAAAAAACTTCGATAAAAATTCACCCAAACCAAACTTTCGCACTGACAACTGGGAGCAGGAAATCTGATTGAGTTGCTTGCTGCTGTTTATGGGTACCTGGTAGAAATCTGAAAAATTTGGTTTTAACTGGCCTGGTTTTGGATGTTTCCATATCGACAATTTTTTGAAGCCTACAAGTATGTAATCCTGAAAAATTAAAATACGATCCACAAACATTTCTGGGTTGGTGCTTTCGATTTGTCGATATGGAAAACATCCAAAACCAGGCCAGATAAAGTGAAATTTTCAGATTTCTACCAGGTACCCATAACAGCAGCAAGCAACTCAATCAGATTTCCTGCTCCCAGTTGTCAGAGCGAAAGTTAGTTTTGTGTGGATTTTTATCGAAGTTTTTTTTATATGGACATTTCGAACTAGGGACGCCATTTTCTAATTTTTCTGATTATATTGTGGTGTGGTATGAGAGCGAAAGCATTTAATGAGTAATGGAAGTGGGGCATGTGGATTTTTAACGAAGTTTTTTTTATATGGACATTTTGAAATAGGGACGCCATTTTCTAATTTTTTTGATTATATTGTGGCGTGGTATGAGAGCGAAAGCATTTAGTAAGTAATGGAAGTGGGGCATGTGGATTTTTATCGAAGTTTTTTTTATATGGACATTTTGAAATAGGGACGCCATTTTCTAATTTTTCTGATTACATTCTATAGCATATCAAAAGGGCGGGGAGTTAGAAAATAGGCAAAAATAAGTAGGTCAGTGTTATTTAGTCGATTTTTAACGAAAGAGAGAATTAAGTTTGTAGTTTTTTTTTTTACGAAGGGTTTTTTTTTTATATATGGAAATTATTTTCAACTACGGACGCCATCTTAGAGTAGAGCCAAACAGTGTTTGATTAAGTATAAGAAAACGGTTTAGATCAGAAGAGCTAGGCCTGTACGGGGTTGTAAAAACGATTTTTATAAATTTGATTTTTATTTTTTTATTCATGATAGGGTGGAAAATGAACATGTTACAATTTTTATGGAAATTTTTTTATTATTTTTCTAAGAGTAAAACGCTATTACATTGTCATTATTTACCTTCAGTTTTTCTTCTTTTTCTAGAACTATGATCAAATAACAATAAAAACTAGAAATCCGAAAAAAGGAAAAAATAGAAAAAATAAATAAAAAAATTGTTGATCATTTGTTTTTCTTTTTGGTTTTTTTCCGTAATTTTATTTCTATAACATTTTTGACTTAAGAATTATGGGTATCTCTTATATGCTAAACAGTGTATAATTTCAGCAATTGTACAAGTTTAAAAAGCTTTTTACGGTAGGATACACACACCTGTCATTAAAAATTGAATTTTTTTCCACAAGATAAATAATTTAAAGAATAATTCTTAGAATTATCTCCAGCATTAGAGAAAAAGAGCTACATAGGTATTTCAATCAGAACAGGTTAAAATTTTTGTTGAATTCTATTGAATTTGATTTGACGATTTCTTCACATGGAGCGATAGGAGAAAGCTGCCTGATTCTGTCTTAAAACGTTGCAAATTCTGGATTTCTTCACATTTAAGTATTCTGTCTCATCCTGCTGGGTGAAAAAAAAAAATTAAGTGAAAATAAAATGGCAAGAATATGAAAATAAAAAAAATAAATTAAGCTGAAATTTTTGGTTATGAATTTCAAACGGGGAGATATGTTCAAAATAACACAGACATATATGTATGCTGTAAAAATGCAAATAATTAAGTTTTAATTAAAGAAATATTTAGAATCAATTTTTTTCTTTTTTTTTTCCTCAAGAATCAGGTAGGTATACTTAGTCATTTTTCGTTGAATTCTTCATATATCCTTTTCTTTTAACGCCCATTTTCGATATATGTGATAAACTCTGTTTTGTGACTTAATCCATAAATTTGCACACAAAATACTTTTTGTAACCGATGGCTCGTTTGAAGCGGAATAAGAAAAGAAAAATATTTGTATACTTTTCTTTGTGATAAACCCACCAGTTGATAAAATAGACACGGTCAAAAATTTGCGGATATTTTTTAATCTTTCTTATGGATTAAAGCAATATTTTACACTGGCATATATTAAATTTTAATCTTTCTTAAATATTACTAAAATATCAAAAAAATTTAGGATTAGAAATTAAGTTTCAGTTATTGAAACTAATGGAGTTAACAAATTTTTGTTTGATCTTAATACTTTTTACTTAAAAAGTCCGTTCAATCTTCCACTTATTCAAATTTATATATTATTTTATTAACTTTCTTATTCTTCATAGATTAGTAGATAATATTTCTTGCATTAAAAAGTATCCTTATGGATTAAAATCTAAACTACATTATATTAAGATTTACAATTCAATGTGTATGTGACAATAAAACAATATTGATATTAATTGGCATTGGATTCAATTTTAATCGATTGGCTTTAATTGTAATCCCTTTAGATTAAAATATAATACAAACCTTCTTATTTATTACTCCAAATTTAGTAAAAATGTGTTCTAATAATTTAGTGTGAACGGGCGTTTAAAAAGTATTTCTTTTGAGTGCTTTTTTACTGCAATAAAAGGAATTATGAAAAGTAAATGTGTACCGGGATTATTAGTCAAACTAAAATTCCATGAATGAAATGTTACAAAATATGTCGAACTAAAAAGGTTTCCATTTTTTTATTTCATTTAAAATCTGAGAATTTGTAGTCATTAAAATATTTCAAAGCAAAGCTTCTTAACGTACATACATTTTAAAGGTACTCTCCGATTTTGTGCTCCGATACCAAGAAAATGCTGGCTACTTTCTTAACAATTGGAATTATTATGCGGACGTGGCAGAGACCATACCATACCCATACCATCTGCATTACAATCAGGAATTTATAAACAAAACCTTTCTTGTACCTTTTAAAATTACTTCCTGTGACAGCTACATAAGAGCTCTAAATGCAAAAAAGTAAAATCTGGAAATTTTAAAACCTCTCTGCAAAAGTTAATTTAGTTTGAAAATATATTATTGCTCTAATTCTTCCCATTCAATTTCATCCTATTTTTTTTTTAGTGTAATACTCTTAAGGAACAGTACAACATCCAGGAGAATCAACCATTCCTCATTGCTGTTGGGCCGAACAAGGCAGCAATATCACAATACTTCTTGGTAATTGACAAAAGGCTTATGCATTTACCATTGAACTTTTCGATAGCGGAAGCCTTCGATTTCCTTTTTAAGTCATTTTACGTATTAAACAAAAAATTTGACGATATCTTGTATAATTTTTTTGCGTTTTTTTCCTGTTATAAATGTTAAAAATATACCTACAAAAATAAAATTATAATTATTAAAAATTTACTGTTATTTTTTATAAATTACATCCCACATTTTCCACCCTGAATTAAGTTTTAATCCAAAGGTTGGATTTAAATATTTCCCACTTTGATGGATTACGTTTCAATACATGTGTATTAATTTTTAATAGAAATATGAGTTTAATTGTAATATTCGGAAATTAAACTTTTAAACATTTTTGGTGTGGTCATATATGCAATCCAAAAAAGTGTAGAATTTATTCCAACATTTTTGACCGTGGAGCAAAGAAACTGGTAATGCAGAGCACCGGGCTACCTTGAATTGGGTTTTCGGTAATTTCTCTTAAACCAGCTGGAATCTTGCACATAAACGTATATATATATATGTATAAAATAATACATATATATATTTTATGATTTTATACATATATCTATATACATTTATGAATATATACGTTTATATATATATAGGTATATATTTATATAAAATATCAGACAATCGCTTCTTATCGAAAATGCAGCCTGGATTTCGTACAGGCCACCGGTGTGAAACAACGCCGTTAAAAGTGTCCATCGATATTCACTACTCTTTAATTACAACTCTAGTTTTCTAGATTTCATTAAAGCATTTGATTCGGTTAATCATTTCCCTTCTTTTCCATAAGTTGAGGAAATCATATAAGTTTTCTACCTCTGCCATGAATATTATTAGTGGTTTCCTATCCGTCCATTATCAGAAAGTCAAAAATGGTGACATTAATTCTAATTGGAAAATGATCCCCAGCGGAGTGCCGCAAGGCTCCATTGTTGGTTCCCTTATCTTTTCGCCTTTTACAAATGAACTTCCTAATGTTATAGAAGACGTTAATATCCAGTTATATACAGACGATGTGCAAATATATTTATCTATTCCAATCAGCTTAGTAGAAGACTGTATTAACAGAGTCAACAAAGATTTAAAGAATATTTTCTCGTGGGCATCTAATAACCAGCTCCTGTTGAATTTTACTAAATAATTGGTTTCTCTATACAGGTAATTTAAGATCGGCCGATATTCCTAATATCTCTTTGAACGGCGTAGTGTCTGCACAAGCAAGGTGAAGAATCTAGGAGTAATTTTTAATGGCAAACTGCAATATTGTGACCAAGAGAACTATTCTCTGTAAAAGATTTACAGAGGATTCAAATATTTACAGTTATTTCATACTTCTGTGGAACACTTGGGATAGCATACTTCACTTTAGACATACTGTGTTTCATATTACTAAAATGACAGGAAGATTTTTGTGAGCGATTTTGTTAAGCAGAACAATACCACCTTGCTTGGAAGTTTTCGTTGCATCTGTCTCTTATATAAAAAAACAAGAAGGTAAAGAAGGGATCCTTTCAACACTAAAGTAAGAAATAATTACACACGAAAGATATATCGAAGATGATAAATTATGTGTCAATTGCAATGTAACTAATAAAAGACTCTAAACAGCCGTTGGGCTTGGGTTAAGTCAATAAATGCAATCCAAATTTAGTATTGCAGAGGACTCTGAAGAATGCAAATATAGACTAATAGAAATCGGTAAATATATACATGTCCCCCTTTCTACAGATCAATGATTAGTTCTTAGAGGCTCTAGAGAAGGCGGACCATAATGGAATGTTTGACAAAAATAAAATTGCCAATCCTGGAATACCGCAGATATCAACATAGAAGAGGTCGTAGACGAAGACGAAATAACAACCACTACAAACACCAAAACAAATCTGAAATGCTTCTGGATTAGTTTTCAGTATTATAGAAGTACTTCGAAGAGTCCACTTGTTTTCCTATAAGAGGAAACAATCGAAAATGCAATAATTCCAGTACAATGACTTATCCGTAAAAGGTATGCAGATCGAATTGTACAATTTTCTCTACAATCAAATTAGGGTGTAAGTCTGGAATCTTTAATCGGCTGGGTTGCTGTCATAAATCGAACAGCTCGATGCGCAATTCGCAAGATTGGGCGGGGCGTTAAGATTTTTGAATAAATCGCAAATTGGTTGATCGAATATTTATTGAAAGACTTAAGGCAATAAAATAACGTTTTCTAATTTTTAAATTTGTCCCCCAATATTTATTGAAAGTGATTTAAAAATGAAAATTCATTGATTTGTTTTTATTTTCTCTGGTTTGCGGAGCGAGGCTGCCACAAATTTGAACTAAATAAAATAAAATCTTAACATAAGCTTTCTGAAGATAATAAACACAAAATAACGTTTTCCGATTTTTAAAATTATATATACAGGGTGTCTCGTAAGTCGACGTCAATCCGGAACCAGGTGATAGACCAGATCGTAACAGTTACCAGAAAAAAATAAAAAAAATCGGAGTCATGTATTTTTCAAATTATAGTCATTTCTTTTGTTTTCCAGAAAATGTACACCTTGTGATGGTTTTTTAGCTCCTGTTACTACAAATCTTTACTTTTTTCAATTTTATTTTTCTTATGTAATCCCGAATAGTGCTTATGTAACCTGTTGCTTTAAGTTCTAAGCCAACTGCTCCAGCTTGGAAGAAAATGTCACATTTTGCCGAACCAACAATATAAAATTAATAATTCGTTGAACTTTAACTGACTGTACTGAAAAACAAATGTACTACGCCAGTATGGCAAGTAACTTTAAAAGTTGACGCATTTAATAAGGATTCTAAAATGGTACAACACTTGTTAAATTATTTCTTAGATTACGGAAAAAAATGTTTTTTTCTTCAATAAACCCAGTTTCGAAAAATTTCTTTTCACATACTAAAATTGATTCTAGTGTACCCAAAGCTTGCCTTAAGAGCGTAACTTTAAGATTCTAACTTGAGTGAGACGGAGAGTCATTCCATGAAGTGTGAGTGAAACAGATAGTGACGATTTCAAGTTACAGATGCTAACTTTTTGTTAAATTTAGGACAAATTTTCCTTAATTTTAAAATTAAACACCAATTATTTGGATGCTAAGATTTATTATTTACAAAAGATGTTCAAACTGCCTTCCTTCAGCTTCAATACAAGCTCGACATCTTCTTAAAAAAGATCGGGTTATCAGACGGCCAATTCTTCCGTTGTTGACAAATTCAACTGCTTCCGTAATTCTTTGTCGAAGCTCAGCTAATTTCATTGAGATATTCTTTAACTGAAAGGGCATAGTGTGCTGGGCGGCCGTCTTGCTGATACCACATCTCTCTGTAAATACTTAGTGGCATATCTTCCAGTAAATTAGGTAAATGGTTTTGCAAAAAAATCTAAATAAACTTCAGCATTAAAGACCTCTGGCAACTCCAAGCTGGAGCAGTTGGCTTAGAACTTAAAGCAACAGGTTACATAAGCACTATTCGGGATTACATAAGAAAAATAAAATTGAAAAAAGTAAAGATTTGTAGCAACAGGACCTAAAAAACCATCACAGGGTGTACATTTTCTCGAAAACAAAAGAAATGCCTATAATTTGAAAAATACATGACTCACATTTTTTTTTAAATTTTTCTCGTAACTGTTACGATTTGGTCTATCACCCGGTTCCGGCTTGACGTCGACTTACGGGACACCCTGTATATATATAAATATTCAATTAAATATTCCATTATATATACGTATACCATTAATAAATATGCGACTTATTCAAAAATCTCAACGTTCCGTCCCATCTTGCACCGAGCTGTCCTAATTATGACAGCGACCCAGCCCCTAACTTTGACAGACATTAAATTAGAGAATGCACAGGCAAGGATGATCTGTTTATTTCCTTTGTATAAATACGTAGCTCATGACAGAAGACTCACGCTATTACATACATGTCAGGAACTAAATATTCTTGCAAGGAAAATTGACAGCTGTCATAGGTAAGTTCATTTTTTTGATTTTCTGAAAAGTTTTTAAAGCGCAATCAAAATGGCGAATGAAGATAGTTTGACTATTCAGTGCTCTCGTGGGACTTTCGCAAGAGTGCAACACGGTAAAAAAATAAAACAATACTCAATTCGCAAATGTTATTCCACACTTCTCCTTCCTGCTTTCCAGGAAGTTGCATGAAAAGCCTTCGTTTACTTTTTCATGCATTTTACAGCCTTCCACCACCACACGAGTAAGTTTTAACCCAGAAATGTTTGCACGAGAAGTACGCGAACAGACTTAATGTCACGTGCAAATTATATAGTCGATTCTACCTAAGTGTAAGTATTGGCATCCTGCAAGTATGGCTTGAGAAGTGCAAAGAAGCCAAAATAGATGAATGACTGTATATCCACTGAATGCATACAAAGGACTTTGCAAGATTTAGCAAGACATCATCAAAAGAAGACGTTAATATGTCGAAGAATTCTACTGGGACTTGGTCGCAATCTTCTTCTGAATCCTTCAATATTTTGATGATCACTCTTTGTCTGCCTAGGTGTTTTTATATATACCAGTGTAGTGTGGAGTTTTGAACAATCAGCTCGTGGGTTGAAATCAGCTATATAAATACAGAAAAAAAAAAAAACAAAAAACATCTCTTGAGTATAGTAAACAGGTTTGTCCCCTACAAATTCCTATAGACATTGATGACATACTGCCAGTTATGCTCCCGAAATTACCAAAAAAAGTAATTCTATGACCAGTAGTAGTAACTCAGGTAAATACCAAGATGCTATCGAAAATTTTGACATACAAAAGTAGCCTCATTACACAACGGTGTAAAACGGTGTAAAGTAGGTGCTTGAGTAAAATTACATTTAGTCAAAAATATGCAATTCAACCAAAGTTGGTTTGTTGGATGTGCACCGCTATAGTGTACATCGTGTGATTTTGACCCACGGATCACTTATTATAGTGGATTAAGATTAGTTAGGCTATTTCCCAGCACTTTCAAATGTTGTCTTCGTTTTTATGTTGGCCGTCTGAAAAGTAAGTACATGAAAAAGTAGAATTAACACGCGAAAATGCTCGAGCCATAATTCATTATGAGTTTGATAAACTGATTAACTCACCAACGGCTCGCAAAAAACTAAAATGGTTATCTAATTATGAAGCATCAGCTTTTATCACACTGTATAGAATGGTGTTTCAATAAATTAATAAATTTTAACGTGGGAGTAATTCACTTAAGGATAACCCTTCAGAAGGATATACTATCATTTTCGTCGCCCAAGAAACAATTGAAGCTCTATGAAGCTTGCATTAACTTCAGACCGTCAGGAAGATTTGTTCCATCGAGAAGAAGTGAGTGGTGCTCAAAAGAAGAATAATCGAGTTGACTAGAGATAACAAATGCTCAAGAGATTTAAACCAAGTGAAAGCAATGTTCGACATTATGACAGGTGACGACACTTGAGTTTACTATTATGAACCAAAATCCAAATGTCACTCACAGCAGCGCATCCTCCAAATAGACGATAAAACAATCAAGGCTAAGCGCCCATGGAAAAAAAAAACAAAAAAAAAAACGAAAACCAACAAACAAATTGATTGCCTAATTCTTTGCACAAGGGCTTGAAATACCGATACTACTCGGACGTGTTGCTCTGAAAATAAAGCTCCTTCCGGAGCCTTATATTTTAAACTCCTTATTGGTTAAACTCCTTACAGGTTACTCAAGGAAAAAGTCCTATCTGATTTGAAGTAAATTATCCACACCGGAACTTTACTCTGCCTTGGATTTTTAGAAATGCTCCAACAAATTATAAGTTCTATTTGGAGCTAAATTTTGTATTAACAAATATTACATCTCCTTACAAAGGAAACTAAAATAAGGACTTACGGAAAGACCTAGTGGACAGTAAGGGCAGATGGATTTCTACAAGAAATTATATTCGATATACCTGAATATTCTTTTTTCTGTATAGATCATAGAGCTTATTTCTGCTTTATATTTTTGCCCTTATCTACAGCATCTTAGTGGAGCTGAAAACTATTTTGGTATTCCAAAAGCTCTGCTCTAGAGTTTGACCTTCAACTGGCAGGATTTTCTGCTCCAGATAGTGCAAACACATTTGTTTATTTTTTCGCTCTTACTTAGTGCAGAGTTCAATGCATCACTATTTTCGGAGCAATATTTCAACCTTACTTTGCATGTAAAACAGCTCATGTTGCAACATCTCCACTAAATAGTCCACCATAATTTTTTTCCCGGTTCTTTTTCAAAAATTGTGTGTAAAGAGATCAAAATGGTTAGCTCTTCTCCATTACAGTAATGCACGCACCATCACAAACTGCATCCTAGACTTACGAGTATCTGACCATTTTTAAGAATGAAAGAATGCTAATTATCACTCCATAAATAAGAAGTAGATTTTATTTATAAATTTTTATACACTTCTTGTAAAAAAAAAAAACACAATTTATTATTCAACGGCCATAAAAATTGTTGTCATGAGAAACTACATTAACAGACAGAAAGATCAGAAGTCGAGTCTTCGAGGTTAAACTGCCAAATAGATGACAAGCAAAATAATATACAAGAAGGAATAAAATTTTGTGAAAAAAATATGTGAAATGCATTGAGCAACAATGGCAAACTGTGTGAAGAAGCTCCCTTGGTGCGGAGTATATTTCTCATGGGCAGGACACAGCCCCATTATGAACATCCAAATGGATAGGGTTTAATACAAAAATATCCTAAATATATATGATTCCTTACGTAGAAGAAAGTAGATGGCTCTCCATTGAAGTTTTCAAAAGAGCCGAAATCCCACGCATCCCTCAAAAATTGTGACTAATTACGGCTTGAATAGAACCACAATGAAAGGATTGATTATTGATGTGGATTGAAAATTTGTGGGGATGTAGTTAAAAGGTAGTTAAAAAGGACATAGATTCTCCAACTAGACGCAGCTATATGAGAAATAAAAATTGAGTGGTTGAAGATCCCAAAGGAAACCATGATGAAATCGACGCCAAAAAGTTTTCAAGCTGTTACTGAATATAAACGGTTCACTTCGAAGGAATAGTATTTCAGCGATTTTTTTATGGATTTAAGTTTGCGGGGTTTTGCAGCCTCAGAATTGTCCGCCTCTTGAAAAGTTTTACTAATAAAATAGTACATATATTTCAGATTTTTAAGATAAACGCAACTTTGATGTTTTATCGGCCGAATCTTTCCGCCGAAAAAGTTTTTCGGCTGATAAAACATAAAAATTGTGTTTTTCTTCAAAATCTGAAATAAATATAACTATTTTCTCAGTAAAATTCTTAGTTTATCCTATTTCCTTGGATTTTATTAATCATTGCAATAAAAATCTTGTTTTAAAGTGGAATAAATTGAGTTTTTCGGTTTACATTTTTCTGTTCTTGTTTTTGATGTGAAAGTGCCTTAAGTATTGAGATGGATATTGGATTTTCTTGAAATTCTGAAATTGGTAACATTTTGTAGATATTCATGATTCATATCCTTTTTGACGCTTTTTGTTCCTATCCTTATCTGAAATATTACAAATGACGATAACTGCGTTCATACATATATGTGTACGAATACGGTATCGTGAATAGATGATTTTTGTGAAATTTCATGAGGGAAAATATGTACCCATGTATAGGTATGCTTAGTATGTATTTAATCAACTTTAATTTTAATTTAGATAATTATGTTTTCATTTTCTTCTTATTTTTAGGATATAGGATAAAGATGTAATCAAACGATTTAGTGGCATCTAAATTTCCAAAAATTCATTTTTATGTGTACAAATTTCTGTTTACCTGCCCATTAAGTTCAGCGTATTCGTTAAAGTTGATAGAATCTGGGTTTTGTAAAAATTTCTCCACCTTGCGAGAATCTCAATTGTGATAATTGCAGATAAGTAAATTATATGTCGATTTTGAAGGATGTGTTTATGGATTGATTTATAAATCTGACTTGCATAAGTAGGTAACTATTTGAAATTCATACATATCTACTAAAAAATTAAATATAATTTGAATTAGCTGCAGTAGTGAGAGTTTTAAAATGAGTTAAGAAAAAACAAAAACAAAAAATAATCTTATAAAGCAATTCAAGCAGGTAATTTTCTAATTTTGATACTCTTGTCGACATCTGTCGTTTAACATGACCATAAGAGAATTGTTGCTGTCGAGTATTCCACGCGAAGCAGTCACTCAATAGCCGCATTTGTTTGTTAAAAATGTATTGATATAAAGAGAGAGAAAACACAATGCAAACACGAAAACTCATAAATCGAAAATAATGCAAAGTACAAAAAGATCAGAATATTCTCACTTTTTGTCTAGAAGTTAGTGATATACAATCTATAATAACAATTTGCATCTTCAATGACAATCCATTTGAGTGCAGTTGCTAAAGGTCCACTGCAGTTGTAATTCACGGTCAATAAAAATGGAATTGGATATTGATACATACCCTCTCAATCTTAGATATTTTAATTACCGACTTTCCTGTATAGTCACGTCACAGAAACAAGTAATTCTAGTTTACAAATATTGTATTGAAATTTTTATTTAATATGAGACAACAAAAGTCAACTATCGCAGATCGCAGTCTTAATTGCATTCAATACAGCCCGATTGTATGATAGTAGGTATCATTTCAAGCCACCACAATTAAAAAGGAGTAACAATATTGAAGGAAAGGAATGAGAGATTAAAAACCTGCGCTCTGGCCGAAAAGAAAGCAAATCTGGTCGCAGAAGAGTTAAAATTTAATTGCTAATAGAGCCCTGTAATAAAGATTATACACCTGTTATAGAAATTATACATACTTAATACATAATTGTTGTTAACGTTTACTAGTTAAAGTGCTAACAAATAGATCCATTACAATAAGATAATTAATTTTAAAGCAATTTCGTGAAGAAATTTAATTTAATGTTGAATAAATTAGGTACTATGAGGACACACTTCTATTGATTTCTAATGCAGATATGAAATTTGACGAATAACTACTTAAGGAGGTTTCGTCATACCTCCATACTTATATGAAATGAAATTTTATAAAATAAAATAAAATAAAACGTTATCTTAAAAGACCACGAGAAAAAGAGGACATGAAATAAATATAAATTATACCAGGAAATCGAAAAACTGCTCTGCTACATATCAATAAATTTATAAAAAAATCTTAATTTCATTGAAATTTTATCTTGATAGAACAACGCGCTCTCAGCATATTTATCGACAAGAAAATGACGGAACATGCAGTAATTTCATTTTTTTTTCTTATACATATATATTTACCAACATTTTAGATGCCATTCTTATTTCTTCTATGGATATACAAAAATTTAAAATTCAGATTTGAAATATAAATGCACAGAGCGAGGTAGGAAAACTTCGTCAGCTGGGTTAAGTTACTAAAAACATTATTTCGACAAACGAAAATATTTCCCATTGCAATTTCCTCTGCATCTTTTCAATATCACTCACTCACTCACTCACACACTACATGGTCACTACTATAAATTATAGAAGAAAAAAAATTGTAAACGTGATGGCTACGCGCTGTATCGTTTATTTGGTATATTTCATCTCATTCCCTCTTGTAGATTTGAAAGAAACAGCAAATACCAGGCGATCAGCAAAACTCAGATAATTTCTAACCGAAATATAAAATCGAGTTCTACTGCGCATGACTGAAATATTCGTTAAGTGGAGCAGTTAAGTTTTTTGTATTTTATGAACCACTGAAATGAAGCAGAAAGTTTAACTTTGGAAGAGGAGAAGGCAAAATTGATAATTATCTATATTTTCTTTGTCTCTTTGTCTCCTCTTCGAACTCTTCTGTCGGAAATATTGAATTGTTGAAGAGGATAAAAGAAGGGTATAAACGTAAACAACGTTCGTTAAATAAAATTCGGATAACCAATGAAATCAAGCAGCCATTTTAACTTTTTGAAGAGGAGAAGGCAAATGTGATGATTATCATTTTTTTTTTTTTTTGGTTTTCCCTGCCAGTGCAGACAACATTACTAAACCACTTGCCATGGTGATAGACAGAATTTTATTGTCAATTTTAAAAGGGGAAATATTTAGGTACATTTTCATTTTCATATGATTTAAAGATTTTAAAATTTTTGAAATTTTAGTTTATAGCGACGAAATTTAATTAGGAACTAGTAAATTTAGCTAGGTACCTACATAATTATTTTATATCAATGCAAGAAAAACTAGATCAAACACTAGGCATTAACTTAAAAAACAAACAATAAATAAATAAAAACTTAGAAGAGCAATAGTGCCCTATTGAGTTATACCTTCTCATTGTATTGATTCGATAAAAGTTTTTGTTTTTTCTAAATATTAAAGATATATTTCAGTACATAGTCAGCACAGTCCATGATATCAACTTTCTACCTATTACTAACCAAAAACATTTTTTTTCAATTTTATAACCCATTTTCATTTCAACAGAACTTTTTTTTTGCTTTTTTCGTGACAGGTATACAATTTTTCTTCTTCATAACAATTTACGCAATAAGTAAATGTATCTTACCTACTGATCTCTCCTACCCAAACACAGATTTCTGTCAATATTTTTATTTAAAAACTTTTTTATTTCGATTTAACTCTTAGAGAGCGAGAGAAAAAAAAAACAAAAGCAAATCACAAGCAATGCGGAAATCAACCACCTACCAAAAATTTTAAAGTGAAGACTTTTACTTTCAGTTTTTGTTTAGAATAGAATTTGTCGAAAAAAAAATTTACACATATTTTTATACGAGGGATATCATGCAGAATAATTGTGTGTTTTATGATTTCTTCTCTAATTTTTGGATTCAACAACCAGCAGCCGTACTATTTGTCAGTATGCCTCTTTTCCATAATATACATGTTACATAAATCTTAATTGTTACTTAGGGAACTGTAATTTATCCTCATTGATATTTTTACAGAAATCAAATTAGAAATTAAATTAACACACAAAAAGAAGGCTTAATGTCAAAAACTTACCATGTTACAAATTCTTGGTATATATATATATAGGTACTGGAAAACGGATTTTTCGGCAGCAGTTCCCCATAAATTTTGGATAGCGGCTGAATCTCGGAAATCTAATATAAATTAAATATGCCACAGGTCCCAAACCATGGATAAGAATTAATTTTTCATTGTATGTATTCAATACTTTTTGAACGCACGAAAAAAATGCTGTAGTGTCCTGGAACAATTAAGAAAAATTTTTTTTCATTATTTTAAATAAATTTTCTTTTGATCGGGTTACATACCTGTGAATGTACGACATAAAATAACTTTTTATGTCCAATATCTCATAGAATGTAGTAATCAATCATTGTTAGGCCTACATCATTTCATCAAAGCTGAAATTCCAAAAGTTTTCGTACTCGAATCTAATTTTATATATTTTCGGCAATATTTATTTCCTCTGAGATTTCCTAGTCAAACACATCGTTTGGTACCTACTATAAAAAAATTTCAAGAAAAGAAAAGAAAAAAGAAAAATGTTTTAAATTTTAGCTTGTAGAGCTGATTTTATTCTGAATATTTCTAAATAAACAATTCTTTTCTTAGTTATGCAATAGAATATCCTTGTGAACGCTCTGGCTGTGCAACTTGTTAGCTAGAAATCTACATATGTAGACCTGTTCCAATATTTTCTTGGAAAATCCCATTAAAATGATATGTCGATAACGGAAGAGTTCTACAATTGGTAAACGACAAACAGAGTAAATTTTTTAAAGAAAGATGAAAATTTCGAACAAAAACCCGTTATTAGTGTTAGAAAGAAATGTTTAACAAACACTTATTCTCGAAACAAGCTGTGAGTTACCAGTCTTTTCAAGACGTAGGTTAAAAGCTCTTTTCCAGAACCAACCACACATTTGTTTTTTCTGTGTTTTAAATATTTTTTAGGATAGTCAAAGGAAATATTTTTTATTAAATTGATAAAACTAAGAAAGAAATAATTTATGATCCGAAAATAAAAGTAACAAGAAGCATTCACTGCTGACGTAACTCCGAATCAATTATGTTTTTTTACTACATACAGCGGGTTTTATGTCTACATATGAATTAATTTTCAAAGTTATCCCTATTCCGTAAATTATTTTTAATTACCTAATGCTGATGATGGTCTCATTATGATATACGTTGCTTGCAGAGCTATCCAGAATACGTTGCACTAGAAGAAACGGTACTGCTCCAGGCCCATCTATCGATGTATGCCAAGAATGTAACTATCTTCAGTTGTTATAAAATGTTTTCAGTTGAATAATTATATTTCGTGATGAGTTTATCCTGTAAAGAAAATGAGAAATTTTGTAATGATTATCTGAAATTGGTCTTTAATTTGATTAGGATGATTTTCGTAAATAAAATTATTGGCATCCTGCAAGCATAGCTTGAGAAGTGCAAAGAAGCCAAAATATATGAATGACTGTAAATCCACTGAATGCATACAAAGGACTTTGCAAGATTTAGCAAGACATCATCAAAAGAAGACATTAATATGTCGAAGAATTCTACTGGGACTTGGTCGCAATCTTCTTCTGAATCCTTCAATATTTTGATGATCCCTCTTTGTCTGCCTAGGTGTCTTTATATACACCAGTGTCGTGTGGAGTTTGGAACAATCAGCTCATGGGTTGAAATCAGCTGTATAAATACAGAAAAGAAAACATATCTTGAGTATAGTAAACAGCTTTGTCCCCTACAAATTCCTATAGACATTGATGACATACTGCCAGTTATGGTCCAGAAGTTATAAACAAAAGTAATTCTATGAACAGTAGTAGACTTTATGACCAATGAAGGTAGTTTTTTTTAATAAAAACCAACAAAACGAACGTTGACATGACCAAGATAAATACTCACAAAAACCAACCCTGAGACAGGCTGAGCATAGTTCCATCCCAGTCGATGTAGTGATTGTGCCGTTATCAGTTAAATTATCGAAGATGCCTTGAATTTGTTAATCGCAGAGGTTCAGGATTTGCGAAATCTAAACTCAGGTAAGAGTAAAAAATAATTTTCACTACAAATACCAAGATGATATTGAAAAAGTTGACGTACAAAAGTAGCCTCATTACACAACGGTGTAAAACGGTGTAAAGTAGGTGCTTGAGTAAAATTATATTTAGTCAAAAATATGCAATTCAACCAAAGTTGGTTTGCTGGATGTAGACCGCTATAGTGTACATCGTGTGATTTTGACCCACGGATCACTTATTATAGTGGATTAAGATTGGTTACGTTATTTCCCAGCACTTTCAGATGTTCTCTTCGTTTTTATATTGGCCGTCTAAAAAAATTAGAACGTAAAAAAGTAGAATTAACAAGCGAAAATTCGCGAGCCGTAATTCTATATGAGTTTGATAAACTGATTAACTCACCATCAGCTCACAAAAAACTAAAATGGTGATCTGATGATGAAGCATCAGCTTTTACCACACTGTATAGAATGGTGTTTCAATAAATTAATAGATTTTAACGTGGGGTAATCCACTTAAGGATAACCCTTGAGAAGGATATACTATCATTATCGGCGTCCAAGAAACAATTGAGGCTTTATGAAGCTTGCATTAACCTCAAACTGTCAGGAAGATTGGTTCCATCGCGAAGAAGTGAGTGGTGCTCAAAAGAAGAATAATCGAGTTGACTAGAGATAACAAATGCTCAAGAGATTCAAACCAAGTGAAAGCAATGTTCGACATTACGACAGGTGACGATACTTCAGTTTACTATTATGAACCAGAAGCCAAGTGTTACTCACAGCAGCGCATCTTCTCAAACGACGATAAAACAATCAAGGCTAAGCGCCCATGGAGAAAAAAAAAAACAAACAAAAAACCAACAAACAAATGGATTGCCTCATTCTTTGCACCAGTGCTTGAAATATCGATTCTACTCGGTCGTGTTGCTCTGAAAATAAAGCTCCTTTCGGAGCCTTATATTTTAAAGTCATAATTTTTTAAACTCCTTATAGATTGCTAAAGGAAAAAACCCTATCTGATTTGAAGTAAATTATCCACACCGGAACTTTGCTCTGCCTTGGATTTTTAGAAATGCTCCAACAAATTACAAGTTCCATTTGGAGTTAAATTTTGTATTAACAAATATTACATCTCCTTAGAAAGGCAATTAAAATAAGGACTTACGGGAAGACCTACTGGACAGTAAGGGGAGATGGATTGCTACAAGAAATTATATTCGATATAGCTGCATATTTTTTTTTCTGGATGATCATAGAGCTTTGGATTAAAGATTTATTGAAATCTCAAAATTTCACGTATTTCTGACTTAGGGTGCTTTATAATTTTGCCCGTATCTAGAGCATTTTAGTCTAGCTGAAAAATATTTTGCTATTCCAAAAGCTCTGCTCTAGAGTTTTACCTTCAACTGGTAGGGTCATGTTCCCACATCGCCACTGAATGGTCCACCATAATATTGTTCCCGGATGTTTTTCAAAAATAGTGTGCAATATGATCAAGATGGTGAGCTCTTTTCCATTACAGTAATGCACGCACCATCACAAACTGCATCTTGGACTTACGAGTATCTGACCGTTTTTAAGAATGCAAGGAGAAGTAGATTTTATTTATAAACTTTTATACACTTCTTGTAAGAAAAAAACACTATTTATTATTCAACGACCATAAAAATTTCTGTCATGAGAAACTACATTAACAGACAGAAACATCAGAAGTCGAGTCTTTGAGGTTAAACTGCCAAATAGATGATAAGTAACATAACAGACAAGAAAGAATAAAATTTATGAAAAAAATATGTGAAATGCATTGAGCAACAATGGCAAACTCTGTGAAGAGGCTCCGTTGGTGCGGAGTATATTTCTCATGGGCAGGACAGAGCCCCATTATGAACATCCAAATGGATAGGGTTTAATACAAAAACATCCTAGAAAACAATAGATATGATTCCATATGCAGTTGAAGATAGATGCCTCCCCATTGAAGTTTTCAACAGATCCGAAATCCCACGTATCCCTCGAAAATTGTGACTATTTACGGCTTGAATAGAACCACAATGAAAGGATTGATTATTGGCGTGGATTCAAAATTTGTGGGGATGTAGTTAAAAGGTAGTTAAAAAGGACATAGATTCTCCAACTAGACGCAGCTCTATGAGAAATAAAAATTGAAGGGTTGAAAATCCCAAAGGAAACGATGATGAAATCAACGCCAAAAAGTTTTCAAGCTGTTATTGAATATAAACGGTTCACTTCGAAGGAATATTATTTCTGCGATTTTTTTATGGATCGTTGGGAGAGAGGTCTAAATTTAAGTTTGCGGGGTTTTGCAGCCTCAGAATTGTCCGCCATCTTGAAAAGAGGGTGTACAATTTTCTTCTTCTTTAAATTTTTCGCTTCCCAATTGAGTTAGCACAAAATCTAAAGAAGACCAAATGGAAAAAAATGTGCGGGTGCGAAAATCCGGAAAGCAGTGTTTGAGAATTGCGTTACCCTTCCGGATATCAATACTCTTCTTGAAAATAACAAAATTTGCATCGACGAAGAAAATAAAGAGAATAAAGAAGTTACAAAATCAATTGATCTCTCACCCCCTCTCCATGTCACAGAAGAAAAGAACTAAATAAATGTATTCAATGAAAATTACAAATAATCGGAAAAGATTATTTTTTGTGTATAGATTGCAATATAATGGGGTTTCGATTAATAAATTCATATTCCATTACAAAAGAAATGAAATAAAAAGGAAACCCATAAATGTAATGCGTAATCAAATTTTATGTGATCATAGCCCATATTTGGACGCATATAATGTTCTAAAATTTCTGTTTTTTTAGAGATAAAATTGTCAATATTTTGAGTAGACATAGAAAATTGGTTGGTATTATTCAATTAACATTAATAATTCTTAAGTCAGCTTTGGAAAACACTGGTAAAATTTTACCAAGGATTCATATTCCTATACATATTCATAAAAAAAGGAAGATTAAGATCAGATGGGCGAAATATCAGCGAGAAGATTTTTTTCTTGTAGCAGAAAATTATGAAGGACGATATTGCTCAGGTCCACATAGGCTCTCTCGATGGATGCAATCTTCGATTAAATCAATTTGTGTGGATAAATAAATTTCAGCATTATCTCCGCATGTCTTTGAGAATAGAACAGCTGAGTATAGGCTCGCTTAAAAAATTCCTTATAAATTCACTGGGTGATTTGGAAAAACAAAAATTCATTTACAATTAGTTCAGTCAACACCATTTGTAAGATCGAGCAGTACGCTAAGGGTCGTTAAAATGTTATTGTCCGGAGTCTGACAAATATCGGTAGAGTCATTTATAACTAGACCGATTCACAAGTACGACCGCATCATGCTGTAGTAAGTTTAAGATTTCTCATTGTTAAAGACAAATTACCACGTGAAAAAAATTCAGAAGAAAGATGCGAAAAAACTGACCATCCTATTATCAAACGAAGAAATTTTGAAAATTTTATCATGAACAATGTCGTAGATTAGGGGAGTAAAATTCCGTGCCTTCGGTACAAGGAACAGTAAACTTATACGACATCAGATATTAAATATATTGTAGATCGAATAGTGGTGCAACCTACGAATGTATGCACTTCTTATGTGTGTAATACTAACTTAGCTTTAAATTAACAAAGTACCTGGAGACGACAGCATTCTCCGTGACTTTAACTGAAGATAAAGACCTGGCCCCGCTGAAGTATTAAACCATAATTATGCGAAAAAAATCTTGGTAAAACTTATGCGTCCTTATCAGTGGAAGATCTACATCCGATAGGAATTCTTCAACATACCTACTCTAAGTAATTTAGAAATTTTGAGTAAATCAAAACCATTACAACTTTTCGTAAATCTTAAGCAGGCGTAGAACGCAGAGATGAATTTAATTACAGGGAAAATGGGAGTACTCCGAAAAATAGTACCGACGGTAATATGTATGGATATTCGAGAGCTTCAGGAAATGTGTTATAATGTGACCGTAATAATATACTTGACAATAATGACAACTGGGCATTGTAGTAAAGTTGAACGATAGGGCTCTAAGTAAAAAATTGCAAAATACCTGAATCTGGCTAGAGCGAACCGATTTCAAAATAATGGAAAGACCCGAAGATTGCAAAAACGAAAAATGTCCATGTAGACTCTTTAAAAGTTGACGGAAACGGCACGTGGAAAATGCCATCCAATCATAGTGATGATGATGATGCTGGAAATGATTTGAAGCTGAAGTTAAGTATTGAGATGGATATTGGAAGTTTCTTGAAATTTTGCAATTGATAACATTTTGTAGAGATATTCATGATTCATATCCTTTTTAACGCTTTTTTGTTCCTATCCTAATCTGAAATATTAAAAATGACGATAACTGCCTATATGAATACGTATAATCGCATACGGTATCGTGAATAGATGATTTTTGTGAAATCTCATGAGAGAAAATATGTACCAATGTATAGGTATGCTTAGTATGTATTTAATCAACTTTAATTTTAATTTAGATATTTCTGTTTAAATTTTCTTCTTATTTTTAGGATATAGGATAAAGATGTAATCAAACGATTTAGTGACATCGAAATTTCCAAAAATTCATTTTTATGTGTACAAATTTCTGTTTACCTGCCCATTAAGTTCAGCGTATTCGTTAAAGTTGATACAATCTGCGTTTTGTAAAAATATCTCCACCTTGCGAGAATCTGAATTGCGATAATTCCAGATAAGTAAATTATATGTCGATTTTGAAGGATGTGTTTATGAATTGATTTATAAACCTGACTTGCATAAGTAGGTAACTAATTGAAATTCAACTGTTAATATTCATATTGATTAGGGACAATTACGTTCCACCTTAAGCAACATATCTACTATAAAAATTAAACATAATTTGAATTAGCTGCAGTAGTGAGAGTTTTAAAAAGAGTTAAGGAAAAACAAAAAATAATCTTATAAAGCAATTCAAGCAGGTAACTTTCTAATTTTGATACTTTTGGCGACATCTGTCGTCTAACATGAAAATAAGAGAATTATTGCTGTCGAGTACTCCACGCGAAGCAGTCAATCAATAGCTGCATTTGTTTGTTAAAAATGTATTGATATAAAGAGAGAAAAAACACAATGCAAACACGAAAACTCATACATCGAAAATAATACAAAGTACAAAAAGATCAGAATATTCTCACTTTTCTTGTAGGTGTTAGTGATATACAATCTATAATATCAATTTGCATCTTCAATGACAATACATTTGAGTGCAGTTGCTAAAGGTCCACTGCAGTTGTAATTCACGGTCAATAAAAATAGAATTACTTATTGATACATAGCCTCTCAATCTTAGATATTTTAATTACCGACTTTCCTGTATAGTCAAGTCACAGAAACAAGTAATTCTAGCTTTACAAATATTGTATTGAAATTTTTATTTAATATGAGACAGCAAAAGTCAACTATCGCAGATCGCAGTCTTAATTGCATTCAATACAGCCCGATTGTATGATAGTAGGTATCATTTCAAGCCACCACAATTAAAAAGGAGTAACAATATTGAAGGAAAGGAATGAGAGATTAAAAACCTGCGCTCTGGCCGAAAAGAAAGCAAATGTGGTCGCAGAAGAGTTAAAATTTAATTGATAATAGAGCCCTGTTATAAAAATTATACATACTTCAATGCAAATGTATATGCAGGCAAAATAGTTGGGAATAAGTAGCTTCAAATCTATGTTGTTAACGTTTACTAGTTAAAGTGCTAACAAATAGGTCCATTACAATAAGATAATTAATTTTAAAGCAATTTCGTGAAGAAATTTAATTTTATGTTGACTAAGTTACTATGAGGACTCACTTCTATTGATTTCCAATGCGGAATTGAAATTTCACGAATAACTACTTAAGGAGGTTTAGTCATACCTACATACATACTTATATGAAATGAAATTTTATAAAATAAAATAAAATGTTATCTTAAAAGACCACGAGAAAAAGAGGAACATGAAAGAAATATAAATTATACCGAAAAACTTTTCTGCCACATATAAATAAATTTATACAAAAATCTTAATTTCATTGAGCCATAAAATTTCTCATTTCGATACCCCCGGAGCCATCTATTGGCAGAAGTATATCACTAGGTTAGAAAAACAAAACAAACGAAATATGCCTGCCGTCAACGTTTGCTATATTTTGTACTTCCAGCCCTTTCACTCTTGTATAACTTGTAGAAACAGGAGATAACAAAAAACATGAGATCAGATCATGGCCAAATGCATTTCTTTTGGTAAAATTCTGTTCTATACTGTGGTTAACCGGAATATTCGTCAAGTTAAGTAGTAGTGTATGTGCGTACATTTTATCAGCCTCTTTTCATTGGCTGCAATTTTTAGTTTTGGAAGAGGAGAAGGAAAATGCAATAATAACTTCTCTATGGTGCGCATCAGATTAACCCATGAAATAAAGAACTTTTAGAAAAGGAGAAGGCAATCATGATAATTATTGCTATTTTCTCAAACCCATACCAAAGCCAGAAATTTTATCTTGATAGAACAGCGCACTCTCAGCATATTTATCGACAAGAAAAGGACAGAACATGCAGTAATTTAATTAATTTTTTTTTCTTATACATATATATTTACCAACATTTTAGATGCCATTCTTATTTCTTCTATGGCTATACAAAATTTAAAATTCAGATTTGAAATATAAATGCACAGAACGAGGTAGGAAAATTTCGTCAGTTGGGTTAAGTTACTAAAATCATTATTTTGTCAAACGAAAATATTTCCCATTGCAATATCCTCTGCATCTTTTCAATATCACGCACTCACTCACTCACTACATGGTCAATACTATAAATTATAGAAAAAAAATTGTAAACGTAATGGCTACGCCGTATCGTTTATTTGGTATATTTCATCTCATTCCCTCTTGTAGATTTGAAAGAAACAGCAAATACCAGGCGATCAGCAAAACTCAGATAATTTCTAACCGAAATATAAAATCGAGTTCTACTGCGCATGACCGAAATATTCGTTAAGTTTTGTGTTTTTTATGAACCACTGAAATGAAGCAGAAAGTTTAACTTTGGAAGAGGAGAAGGCAAAATTGATAATTATCTATATTTTCTTTGTCTCTTTGTCTCCTCTTCAAACTCTTCTGTCGGAAATATTGAATTGCTGAAGAGGATAAAAGAAGAGTATAAACGTAAACAACGTTCGTTAAATAAAATTCGGATTTTATTAACCAATGAAACCAAGCAGCCATTTTAACTTTTTGAAGAGGAGAAGGCAAATGTGATGATTATCATTATTTTTTTTCTGTTTTTCTCCACCAGTGCAGACAACATTACTGAAACACTTGCCATGGTGATAGATAGAATTTTATTGTCAATTTTAAAAGGGGAAATATTTAGGTACATTTTCATTTTTTGGTTTTTCATTTTCATATGATTTAAAGATTTTAAATTTTTTGGAATTTTAGTTAATAACGACGAAATTTAATTAGGAACTATTAAATTTAGCTAGGTACCTACATAGTTATTTTATATCAATGCAAGATAAACTAGATCAAATACTAGGCATTAACTTAACAAAAAAAAATGAGTAAAAACTTAGAAAAGCAATAGCGCCCTATTGAGTTATACCTTCTCATTGTATTGATTCGATAAAAGTTTTTGTTTTTTCTAAATATTAAATATATATTTCAGTACATAGTAGCACAGTCCATGATATCAACTTTCTACTTATTACTAACCAAAAACATTTTCTTTCAATTTTATAACCCATTTTCATTTCAACAGCATTTTTCTTCTGCTTTTTTCGTGACAGGTAAATATCTACCTATAAAATTTTTCTTCTTCATAACAATTTACGGAATAAGTAAATGTATCCCTACCTACTGATCTCTCCTACCCAAACACAGACTTCTGTCAATATTTTTATTTATTACTAACCAAAAACATTTTCTTTCAATTTTATAACCCATTTTCATTTCAACAGCATTTTTCTTCTGCTTTTTTCGTGACAGGTAAATATCTACCTATAAAATTTTTCTTCTTCATAACAATTTACGGAATAAGTAAATGTATCCCTACCTACTGATCTCTCCTACCCAAACACAGACTTCTGTCAATATTTTTATTTAACAACTTTTTTATTTCGATTTAACTCTTAGAGAGCGAGAGAAAAAAAAAACAAAAACAAATCACAATCAATGGGAACCAATGAACCACCTACCAAAAATTTTAAATTACAGACTTTTACTTTCAGTTTTTGTTTAGAATAGAATTTGTCGAAAAAAAATTTACATACATTTTTATACGAGGGATATCATGTAGAATAAATGTGTGTTTTATGATTTCTTCTCTAGTTTTTGGATTCAACAACCAGAAGCCGTATTATTTGTCAGTATACCTCTTTTCGATAATATACATGTTATATAAATCTTAATTGTTACTTAAGGAACTGTAATTTATCCTCATTGATATTTTTACAGAAATCAAATTAGAAATTAAATTAACACACAAAAGGAAGGCTTAAAGTCAAAAACTTACCATGTTACAAATTCTTGATATATATATAGGTACTGGAAAATGGATTTTTCGGCAGCAGTTCCTCATAAACTCAACAACTACATTCATATAAATAGCTTCTAAAACAGATTCGAAATTCGAATTTACATTTAGCAAAATCGTAGTAATGAATCATTGTTAGGCCTACATCATTTCATTAAAGCTGAAATTCCAAAAGGTTTCGTACTCGAATCAAATTTTATATATTTTCGGGAATATTTATTTCCTCTGAGATTTCCTAGTCAAACACATCGTTTGGTACCTACTATAAAAAAAATTCTAGAAAAGAAAATAAAAAATAAAAATGTTTTAAATTTTAGCTTGTAGAGTTGATTTTACTCTGAATATTTCTAAATAAACAATTATTTTCTTAGTTATGGAATAGAATATCCTTGTGAACGCCCGGCTGTGCAACTTGTTAGCTAGAAATATATGTAGACCTATTCCAATATATTCTTGGAAAATCCCATTAAAATAAAATTTCGATAACGGAAGAGTTCAACAATTGGTAAACGACAAACAGAGTAAAGTTTTTAAAGAAAGATGAAAATTTCGAACAGAAACCCGTTATTAGTGTTAGAAAGAAATGTTTTACAAGCACTTATTTTCGAAGCAAGCTGTGACTTACCAGTCTTTTCAAGACTTAGGTTAAAAGCTTTTTTCCAGAACCAACCACACATTTTTTTTTCTTCTTTGTTTTAAATATTTTTTACATTAGTCAAAGGAAATATTTTTTATTAAATTTATAAAACTAAGAAAGAAATTATTTATGATCCGAAAATAAAAGTAACAAGAAGCATTCACAGCTGACGTAACTCCGAATCAATTATGTTTTTGTTTTTTACATACAGCGGGTTTTATGTCTTCATATGTATTAAATTTTAAGTTATCCTTATTCCGTAAATTATTTTTAATTACCTAATGCTGAGGATGGTCCCATTATGATATATGTTGCTTGCAGAGCTATCCAATACCTTGCACTAGAAGAAACGGTACTGCTCCAGGCCCATCTATCGATGTATGCCAAGAATGTAACTATCTTCAGTTGTTATAAAATCTTTTCAGTTGAGTAATTATATTTCGTGATGAGTTTATCCTGTAAAGAAAATGAGAAATTTTGTAATGATTATCTGATATTAGTGTTTAATTTAATTAGGATGATTTTCGTAAATAAAATTACTGTATCCATTTTTATCTACATATAGATGTATACAGAGATAATGCGAGAAATTTAACATATAAAATAAGGAAACTTAATATCGCGTATATACATATTTTAAAAAAGAATCAATTACGGCGCGTTTTAGGGGTTCTACTACGCAGTGCCGGATCTAGTAAATTTTTCATGGGTGGGGGAGGGGATGGATCAGGAACGCAAGTTGCCGCCACTTCTAACAACATTCTTTATTTTGGGCAAATCTTATTTCAGTTCCAGGGTAAACTAGGTACCATATGTATATGGTACCGACTATTATACACTGCATACCCTGAAACTAGAACCAGAATTGATAAAAACAATAATGATTGTTAAATACGTATATATGTATATAAATATATATACATATACAGTCAATCAATTTACTGTTTATTAAATTTAAGTCTGTAAACCTCTGTAAGCTAATTAAACTAAGAATTCCGCTAAATTCTCAAATTGTACCTACCTTCGTATCATATGTGAAATGGATTCAAAAAGTGTACAAAAGTGGCTGGCAACCCGCTGTTCCGCATTATTCATCAAACCTATCTGGAAGGTAGACAGAATATAAGATAGTAGGTACAAGCAGGAAAATATTTTTATGGCAGCTATATTTAGCCATTTTAGCCGGAGTTAAGGCCTTTGGATCCGACTAAATCCTGTCAGCCTGAACGGCGATATGCCAGAATTCCTACCCAGAAGTTTTTTTGTCTCAAATTTTAGTAGTTTTAGCCGCGAAAATTCATATTAAAAATCGGATGAACTAAGAAAAATAAATTTTTGATTTGTATTCTTTGTGTTAATACAATAATGTGCATTGGTAATAATACCATTTTTAACTTTCCTTTTATTTTAAAACAGTTTGAGATTCAAATGACAATTAGGATCTATAATCGATCTATCTTAATTTTTATAATTTCAAGCTCAAATTGTTTTGAAGAATTCTTGTTCTAGTTCCAGTATGTAGTATATAAGATGTCATCTATCATATACATATGGTGCCTAGTATACGCTGGAACTGTAATAAAGTTTGTCCCAAATAAAAATTGTTGTTAGAGGGGGCGGCAACTACCGTCTTTACCCCCTTAAAAAATTATTATGACCACCAATTCAAAATAACTCTGTTTAGAATATTGCCAAGGGTACCTTCCTAATAACTCCATCCTCTGCAAATCTAAATCTTAAAAGTCCTTAGAACGAAAATCTGATATTTGAGCTTGAGGTAATCATACTATACATCGTTAAAATTAAGTAAACTTAGAAACGACATCACAATCAGTTTTGTTTGTTGTGACTGTAAAGCAGACAACTGACTGATTAGTTGGTTTGGCTTAAAGGCTGATATCTTGAAGGTAAATTCCTGGTTGACTCGTAATGTCCATTTGTATTTTTCGCAAATCGAATTCTCCTCTTCGAATGTACTAAACATGTGTTCTGTACATAGATTAAGCTTATTCCATCTGTTGATCTTAGCTGTATCGTGAAAGTGCGGCTCATGTTCGAGTTGAAATTCATTCAAGAAACTTGAATCATAAACACGAGCTGCAGGTAATTGTCAATCATCCAGATCCTCTAGTTTGATGTATAGGCAACAGGATAGTTCTACGGTACCGATAATTGTAAGATGATGACGCATTTCATCACCCATACGGTATATATATCTCTGAGATAGAATAAATAAATAATTGGTACGTAATATCGATGCTGATACACTATTTTAACTTACAAAATATAATATAAAAAAACAAACTATAAATAAATCTTGTATCTGTCCTTCTATACGATCTTACCATAAAAAATAAATTTATTTCAGCAGAGAGTCGCACTGTATTACTTGTGTATATTTCATGTGTAAACACATTCTCAGGTGGTTACGATGGTGGCATTGAAAACAGTTTTCTTGTCAAAACAATTCACACCATAATTGTCACACTACTTTATTATCAAGGTTCACACTAAAATTGTGACATTTAATTTTAGAGACAAAATTTTAAACAAATTTCTTTTAGATTTTGTCAGGAAAGAAGTTTTGTATAAATTACAAAAAATAAAGCATCTGTTTGGATTGAATAGTTTCATTGAAATCTTTTATATTAGATCATTATAAGCTACTTTTGTAGCTCTCAATAATCAAATATCACTTGAATAAATTAGAAAATATTATGTGAATATAGTCCCACCCTTAAAAGTTGTAATATTTACTGTTTAAATAAATTGTACACTATGGAATTTTTAAAGAGGAATGAACCAATAGTTAAAAAATTTACTGACCTTGGAAAACTGTTTATATATGTAGGTACATATACAGTACAATATCCTGCCCCTCTTGTAACAAAATTGTAGTTGTTTTTATTTGTTGCGATTCTCCTTGAGAATTTAAAAGAAAAAAGGTATAGGTACTCGAATCTGAAGCGGAAAAATTATCCCATTTTTTTCCCTTTGGGTCCTAGTATTGCGACCCCAAAATAGCTTAACACGCTCACGCCGATATTCATGCTTTTCACTGTGAGACGATGCTCGAATTCATGTTTGGCTTCATCTGGCGAAGCGGTACTATCGCATCCGACCATCTCCGCTTTGGATGAAACTTTCACAGTTTATGGGGAATAACAAAATAGGTCACAATTATTTTGTTGTTTCCTCCTATAACGCCCCCACCCCCGGGTAAGGGGTTAGAAGTTTCGTGATTTTACAACGAAAGGTCAGTTTAAAAAAATCGTATCCGCAGATCGAAGCAATCGCTTTTTCAGATTTAAATGCCAAATGAACCCAAATATTTTGTATTTTTTATAAAAAAATATAGCAGCACCGAAAATATATTAATGGTGGGGAAGCCTTTTTAACGGTTGACGAGATAATGGATCTTAAAAATTGTGTGGACTGTATATTTTTTTTCAAAGAACCGAATTTTATTGTCACTCTGGGAGTATGGTCGATTTTATTATAAATTCAGCTCTTATAATTTGAATTTGTAATTTGATGAAAATCAGAAAAAAACCAATTAATTTTTTTTGTTAATAATGTGATAATATTAAAAATTTGTGGGGGTGGAAGTACCTAAGTGGCCTTACTATACAAGTTTGATTAAGTAACAACCATCTCCATAGGATGCATTTGTATGATGTTAAATAATTAAATTAAATTTATTCCTCAAAAGCGGTAATGAGGTTTTTTACTCTTGCGAGACCCGTACAATATACTAGCCTACATTCAATTCTCAACGTACTGCATAAGAACAGAGAAAATGAAAAGACAAGTACCGAGGTGCTGTCAGTTTCTGGCCTAAAGCCGAGATTAAAATATTTCATATTGAAATTTATTCCTCTTATTGAGTTCCATCAAAACTAGATTTACATCTAGATCTAAATTTGAGTTTAATTAATTGATTTCAGGATTAAATTTTATTAATTTCAAACACTATATTTCAGGTAGTTTTTGTTCAGTGTAATTATAAGTTTTTTTTTTATAAGCTATCAAAATGGGTTCAAATCTTAAATTTATTAAAAATTGACCTCAAAGACGGAATTTTGGTCAAACGGTACTGAAATTATTAATTAAAAAAGTTATCTACTTCTAACGGTTGTCCGCAGGTTAACTATTCGCATATCAGTGGAAGGCCTGAAGTATGGACTAATTTTTATACATATAGTCTAAGAGAGAGTCTCAGTGATTCACATAGGTAGTGCATTTCCAGATATATGGAGGTTTAAGCAGAAGGCTTTTATTTTTGGAGAATAAGGAAAAAAAGTCGTTGAATTTCAATAATGTGGGAGAGTGGACCACCTCTAAAAAATACTTTTTGCTCGGACTTATATACACACGCACACTATAATGGACGGGATAAGCTATATACACATATGTTTATATGCCTAGATAAACTAAGCAAAAATTATATGGAATTGAGAGGGAAGTACCTACTTAAAGTGACGATTTCTTGTAGGCTTTTATAAAATAAGTCATATTTCTTGAACTATTTAGCCAGTGTTACTCGGTAAAATATCGGTATTTAGTTACATGCTCGTACATACATATGTACCTATGTATTTCTGCTCCATAAATTTAAAAATCATCTACAAGCTAAAAAAGTTAGAATTTGTCTAAGACCAATTCTTATGATACCCTAGACGAATGCCCGTATGTAATTTCGTATGATCAGCTCTTTGTGCAAGTCTGATTGTTGAAGTGATTTTTCGTATATATCTCTAGAATGGTTCGTCGGTCTGTAAAAATTATTACAACTAATTTAATAGAATTTCATATTCTTAAGAATATTTCAGTACAATAAAAACGTCTACACACTAAACATGTAAATCCTAATGTTTTATATGGCAATACCAGAAAAGGTGTTGCCCTATTTAGCCCATTTTTGCAAATGATATTTACTATTTCTATGGAAACGCTGTGTACAAAATTTCAGCTCTCTAAATACATAAAGTTTATCCACTAACACGAATTCTGTAACTTTGTAACTTTACACAGTTATATTGACGTTGTACACTTTTGGGACATATGTTTTCTTCTTAATGTACTTCATATGTATATGCCGCAAAGAATAAAGAAAATAAATCTTGAAAGAGATTTTGTGTTTCAAGGAGTGATGATGAATATTTTATTTATTCTAATCTTTGTTATGAGCTTGTTTGCAGATCTGAGCACGCTTACGTTGATTATGTTGACAAAATGAAATTCTCCCTGTGTTTTGAGTCGAAGCGATTCTGGAATTTTGCGAATTCCAAGCGTGACGTCGGTGGTTATTCTACTACTTTTATCTTGGAGTTATGGAAAGTAACTATTTCTCTACGATTGCCGATCTTTTTGGTGACTTTTTTATAACTACCTTTTCTAAGACTGACTGTGATATTACCATTTGTAATTTTAATTATTTCACAATATTTCCATCTACTTCTCTTTAGATGGGGTGACCTTTTACTTGACGAGGAAATAATTCTAAAGCTCAGTTCAGGCTTCTTTTCTAGTGGTCCTGATGGTGTTCCTGCAAGTGTTTTAAAAAAAGGCCGTCTATATCTTGTGCCTATTCTGTGTTATTTATATAATCGGGATCTTCTAGCTTGACTTTACAAAGGGAAATCTACTACTATAACCTTGCAGAATTATCCAACTTCTGTAATCCTGCCCTTGAGGCTGACAAGCTGGTTGACTGTGACTACATACATACACTGATTTCAGTAACAACAACAACAAAATTTATCAGCGTATTCTGAATATTAAGGTCACTAATCTTTGCTTCCTCCTCTTTACGTTACACGGTTATGGTCATACTTGTCTGACTGCATTTACAAACACCTCTGACGGCGTTCCACAAGGTAGCCATATCGGTCCGCTCCTATTCACTATTTTGATGTAGGCTCAATTCTAACCAATTCTAACATACTCTCTTATGTTGATGATAGCAACATTTTTTGTATCGGATGATAATGATTGTACTCTTCTACAAATCTTTTACTTTTGAATATTAGTGAGTGTACTACAATTTTTTTAGGAAAAAAATTTCATGTATTTTAATTTTTCTGTAGAAGGAAATTTATTTATTAGACTTGACAAAGGTAAAGATTTGAGAGTCGTTTTTGGCTGTCGTTTGTTTTTCAAGAAACATATTGACGCCATTGTTAACAAGGCTAATTGTATTTTAGATTCTGTGAGAAATGGTATAATAATTTTGACGATCTTTATGTCGCCAAATCTCTCAACTGTACTTTTATCTAGTCTTGTCTGAGTTCCTGATTACTTGTTGCATATTACTTGGATTGTGGCCATTCAATAAAGATTCCTTAGGTCACGAAGGGTAACGTAACCTTCCTTGGAGCCATCCCATTTTTCTCTCTCGATACTCGCAAAGGACTAATCTGCTTTCTTTAGACAACCTAGATAAAATACGTGACTTTTTTAGGGTAGCTTTCATTTTGGATATTTTACAGGGCGTTATTAACTCGCCTCAACTACACGTTTCTCTTATCATTTTAACTCCTCCGCGCTCTCTTAGCTATCATGACTTTTTCCAAGTTCCTCATCATACATAGAACTAATTACGATATCGATATCTGCGATATCTCATCCTTTTGATATTGCTTATTCCCAATGGATTGATTTTAATTTGACTTAAGCCCAAATCAAGATTCAGCTAAGAAAGTTATATTTATTTTATTTTATATTTTATTATATTTATGTACATTTTCTTTATTATTGTTATTTCTAAGAATTATTTGAAGGCTATATAGTAATCAGTCTTAGGTGATCTCGAAGTGAATAAATCATCTATTAGAATACATTTGGTTTAACGGTATTACAAAATCTAATGGGAATCATGAAGACACAATATAAAAAATTCAATATGTCTGTTTTAAATAAGTCTACTAAAAAAAAAACACCAAAGAAAAATATCGAAATCTTGTGTAGTATCCACTCATCTAAACAACTAGAAACGATTTGTTCGCTATGAAAAACATCCATGACGGAAGTTGCTCTACAAATCTCTACAAAAAATACCAACAGAATTTTGGCGCCAAGTTAATTGTTTATAGATCTGATAAAATAAATATTACTATTTTCTGTTTTTTGTTTTGTTAATTTTAATTGCCTATATATCTATTAGCACAAATCATTATGACATTACTCCCACATACGAGTACCACACCACTTACAACAAAAATTGTATACCTAATAATTTTCCCCATTAGACAGATCATTATTTTTGCTACCACCAACTAAAGTGGGTACTCACTCTAGTACTGCGATACTCTGGATACCACATGTGAAGCATATATTCGAAATTCATAGTTTTTATTATTCGAAACCAACATTAAGCCTACGAGCAATTTAATTGACTTCTAGAGAGCGAGATATTTCCGTGTGATGTGACCTACTTTGAAATTATTTAGAGAAAACATAGTTAATACATGCAAAAAATTTTGCGAAAACAAGTGAGGAGAAAAAATAACCCGAAGAAAAATAGAACTCAATTGAAATTCTACGCATCTCACTGGGAGGGCACGCGGGGACTGTAATTATAGAATTTTATGTATGCAAGTATGTTAGGGAACTGCGTAATATTCCCAATAATATTATTTCATTCTAACTATCTATAAACAAGCAGTGATTTAGCTATATTAAATCACTTTTTTCGGATGCGCGGAGGTGTGTTGACTATACCGAAAGTGAAACTTGTGTGCCATTTTTATAACATGCGCCACCTCAATAACAGGATTCGCATTGCATCAGAATCTGAAACTGCTACCCGAAATAAACATAAATAAATTATTCCATGCGCTATTTCTTCTGTGTATTTGTTTTGTTTTTAAGGTTAATTAGAAAAAGGTGTCGATGACATATATGTATATATGTATATGTATATATATTACCGTGAGTCGCCAATTTGAATTAAGAATTGAATCGTTTTAATATGTTTGCAAACACGTGGACACGTTTTTTCCTACATTTACGAGTACATCCATACATTTATCAGAAATTTACGTTTTTCCGTAGGAGTTGTAAGTAAAAGGCTTCGAGAGAATCATAAATAAAATTGTCTCTTGTTTTTTAAATAACATCTTTGCGTGAGTTTAATGGCACATTTAGAATTTCTAGAAATGATCTAATAAATAAATATGGTGACACCTGAAGCAGGTGACTAGATAATGTCAGATTTTTCGAGTTCAAAGATGAAATTTCTGCGTTTTACGGAAAACCATATGCATAATATTTATTTATATATATATATATAAAAAAAAAAAAGTTAAAAACTGACCGTGAATGTATGTAAATAAATTTTTAAACATTTTTCCCATTTTTATGAGAATGATATTAATAGCGCATGATTGTATTTTCGTGTGGTGTATTTATTATATTTATTGTTACGTTGGTCTCTTCATTTTAAACAATTTATATTGTCGAAATGTAAATGAACTGAAAGAATATTTTCACAGTCTATAGTTCATTTGGTATTTAAATGTGTTATAAAAAGATTGATATAATTATCTGATTCACTTCCTCTCCCAACTGGTGTACCTCAGGGATCAATCTTAACGCTGAAACTGTTTAGTTTATTTATCACTGACCTTTCTTAAGTTGGTAGCGATATTATGATTCACGCAGATGATATGCAGCTATATCTGAATAGAACTATCGGCCTGATAGAAGACTGTATGACTCAAATTAATGTCAATTTGAGTAGTATCAACGTAAAAGATTAATTGAATCTCATTAAGTCTTAATATATTATTTTTCACAATAATCTACTACAGCAGTCTGATTTTTACCTGTAATTCAGGAGGATAAAGCAACATCTCTGGTTAGTAAGGTAACAAATCTTGGTATCGTTTTGATCCAATACATGAATTTCTGTGACAATATAAAATCAATAATTAATAAAGTTTAGTCTGGACTTTATAGGTTGTGGCTCTCAGACAGTATTTTTCCAAAAGCAGCCCGCTTAAATTTAGTTAAGATATTAATCCTGCTTCACTTCATCTATGGAAGTTTGTTTTTCCTGCGACTTAGTAGTATTTGTACCTATCGAACGGAGATTGCGTTCAATGATTTGTTACGCTTCATTTTCGGATTTCGTAGATATGAGCATGTCTTGTTCTTCAAGGGCCGCGTTGATGCCAGTAAATATTTACACTTATATTTAATTGATTGTCTTGTTAGGGGCAGTTATCATAGCGAAGTACTATCTCAATTTATTGAAATTCATAGAAAATGTATATTTTTATTTCCCTTCATTTGAGGGTACCTTCATGTGTTTTCTATTAGTTTTGTTTTTGTTTGTTCTTTATTAGTTGTTTTGTTGGCTTTAATTTACATACTATGTAATTCTTATTTAACTGGCCGTTTTTGTAATTACAAGTATTTATTTTATTTGCTATTATTCTTTTAATGAATTTCTCCTCGTTAGCGAACAATTATATCTACTACGTATAATAAAAGATTGTAAATCTTGTTATTGTTAAAATTACATTAAATTACAATGTTATAATATTTACTACAAAAAGTATACCCAACAATAGAAATTGGGAACAGTGTGCTAGGTAAATACATAAAACATTCCAAAATTGAAATTGATGATTTAATATTTAGCTTTTATTATTAATACTTAAATTATAATTTAATTTAACTAAACTCATTACTCTTCTCCTCTTTCTTCGTTCTTGAGGAAGAAGTTAATTATTGTTTTCGCAAAACAAAAATACTTTTTATTTCTCCATGTCTGATTAGCTTTAATCGTTTGAATATATTTATTTATGGTAATACTTTACATTGTTGAAATCGTGCTTTACATTTTATAGTTGCCGAGGTTACCTTTTTAAATAAAAAAATATAGAGTGTGAATTAAATAAGGATAGTCATTCGTCGACTTAACATAGATAATTACTTGAAATTAATTCGAAAGTAGAAAATGGTAATATAACTTTTTTTTTTACTGTAACTTTTTAAGAGAAAATGTTGCACTCAGTCACAAGACTGCCTATTTGTAATATTTCAAACAAAATTTTAATCACCCTGGTCTATTTACATATGTAATTGAGCAAAACCTGAGAGTTATTTCAGAGAAGGTCTCACAAATATCAGTAGGTACAAAAAGATAACGGCGAATTAATAAATATGCTCTCAACTTCCCACAATTTCTGGCTCAAGGTTTGATCTAATACACTTTGAAAAATATAGTACATAATCGAATTCCTTAGATCCTGAAAAGAAGTTTGAGTATGCACTAGCGGCACAAACTCCGTAGTTCTACATTTCGCATGTCTTTTTGCAGTTCTTAATTCCATGGCCATTAGCGCTCTGTTGTGAACATTTTTCTCATAGGAAGTCATTTTCCATGACTCACCAATTCCGGGCAGTCACGAGGAGTAGAATATCCACCTTTTCACCAAAGAAAGTCGCTGAAACTACATCCGATCGCCAAAGGTATCGGCCGTTAACTTTTATCAAAAGTGGGCATTCCCCTTTTTCTTTTAAAATATTCTTCTTTTTAAAGAGTTTTTATCACTCAATTCTCCAGCCGCAGAATATGTATAGTAATCTCGGTCAATTGTAGACATAGAACTACAAAGAAACTATGGGGTAAACCTAACCTAAACCTGACGATAAAGTTATTGGGACTAAACAAGCTTACCCTGAGTATTCTAGTATCAATTCTCATTGGGCACTCTTTTTCAGTGGTTACCTACTATATATAGAGTGGGACTCGTTGATGATCCTGTATGCAGAGAATGTGGAGAGGAATCCGAAACGGTGAATTAATTTCTTTGTCACTGTCCATATATCTCAGGAAAGCGTTACAGAGTCCTTGGCTCACATCTCCTGAACGAACTGCATGAAGCCGGTAAGGAGTTTAGGGGGTCAATATTGAATTGTGTAAGGGCATCTTGCCGGGACCTATGAGTAATTGTTCATAAGACCGGATGGTGAAATTGCGCTTTGTTATGGTTTACTTTCCAGGGTCCCATCTGGATCTCAACCCCTCTTCAAACTATTTATCTCGGTCAATTTCATATTTACTAAATTCTTTATGAATTAGGAATCCACACCTTCTTTCTTGCAGACCGTTTTTTATTTATTTCTTGTTACTCTAATTTTCCCATATTAGCAGTCAAACAGTGTCTTACCGAACACCCTGTATACGACAATATTCTTTTAGTCCCAATTCAATATCTTTTTGTATATTTATTTGTCTAAGTGATTCTTCTTCATTTAGTTTTTTCCTCTTATATACGCAGATCTACTACTATCGAAATGATTTAAAGCCATAATATTTTTATGAGTATCTTTTACCTTCACATTTGTTTTAGATGCACTAAAATGAATTCGAGTTTCTCCTTTTTTTTTATGCTTGCTTTCCTGCGGTATTAAACCTCGGATATTATGTAAGTTTGAAAAAGATGAAACGCGTAATTTTTGCAATAACTTTATAACCGAATTTTTGAACGTCATCAATATTTCTCTTTTGTAATAACTTTTTCTAGTGACCTAAAGTGGTAATTACTGAATTTAAAAATATGACTTTTTTGCTTTTTTACGATGACATCGTCCTTTCTTAGAAGATTTTTGTTTTTTTAATTTCGACTGGGAAAAAAACGTGCACCAAAATACTCACTTTTATTTAGCCACGTAACGATTTTATATTTTATAATTTTGTTCGGGTCTAAATTAATTTTGCTATACAAAGCAGCATCATCTTTTGTTCTTACTTGAATTCCAGCAACATGATAAAATTACTTTTTTACATCATTGGTGAATTTAAGCAATCTTAAGACTATCATAAATGTTGGATAAAAATAAAAAGTACACATATTTTTGAATAATCAAAAAATATTAACTTGGACAGGTTGTTTGCAGAGGAGAGGCATACTGATTGAGTACCCTTTATAATACACGGCTGATATTGAAATACAAATTTATTTGGTTAATGACAACGTAGTTTTCCTCTTTAATAGGCATGTTCCACTTAAAACTTTCAGTGTTCTAAACGAAAATTGCTGTTGAATCACTCCTCAGATATTGTTACATTGATGAGCAAACGTTATAAGGCATATAAAAGATGGAAGCATTTTCGTATTTACCCACTTAAAAAGAATATCGCAGGTTGCGAAATCTTGTTATATCTGCCATTTTAAAATCGAAAACAAGCTACCGTAGAAAAAAGTTGGTTAGATGTAAAGCTATCAACCAAGAAACTTTGGATGAACCTGAAGAATTCTGGCATTACGGCATGATTATCCTGAATTGATTTTTTTTAAGTTCAAAGACAAAAACTTTTTATTTTAAATAATTTCCATATTAATTCTCCTTAAATATTTTGTTTACCTACGATATATCGAATACGCTAACTACATAGTTGCCAGTGTTAAGTTGAGTCATTCGAAAAAAGAATAAAGTTTACACATTAAATTTTTTCACCTAAACGTGATCGATACCAGGTGTTATTTCATTAAGTTAAACAGACAATACTACCTCAGAATTTTACATTTTATATTGACAACAATACAATAATTATGTTCTATTTAACATTAAAGAATTTTGTTGTTTCGCAATTTAGTTTAAACAAGTGGAAGTGGATCAAAATAAATTTTCCAAGCTTTTCATATGCCGATGAGGTTTTTCTTGATTTTTTGTTTTTTTGTAAATACCCAGACTTTATTGGCATTTGGATCATGCGTTTTTAACTATTAGATTATATAAAAATGTTTAAGGAAAAATTCTGATTATTTAAATAAAGTTTTATATATGTAGGTACTAGATACATAGACAATATCCGTTTTGGACGGAATAAATTATTCATGTTAAACAGACATACAGACAGACTGTATAGACTGGACATGACCTGATTCGATGGTTTTTTTATCCATAAAAATTGGAAAGACTATATAAAAATCTTGTATTTAGTAATGTATAAATGTATGAATAAAACAAACTAGTACTCATTCCCTTTACTCGTTATATGTATATGATGTTTTACCAATGGAAGTTGTAACTTCAACTAATGATGGATGAGCTTGGGATAAACCAGCAATTTTAAAGAGAATGTGTTGAAAAGTGCACCATTTTAACGGTAGCCGTGGTTTTTATGATTTAAATACTTTTTTACTTAAATAGCTTGAGACTTTTTTTTCACCCAGGTAGAAATTGATAGTAAACCCTTCAAGCTTTCTACAAATACTCAACTACTCACATTTTATCTGGGGTAATGGAAGTTCAAAATGAAAAAAGCAAAATCATATTATTTTATTTTTGGAAATTTTTAATTGTAAAAGTTGGCCAATTTTTCCAATATAAGCAGTGGGGTTCCACAAGGTGCTATCTTATACCCAAACTCTTTTAAATTTTTGTCAATTATTTTCCGCATTTCATACACAATTATAGTTATCATATTATCACTGGAATTAATCGAAGATGTGATAATATAAATTATGATCTTGGTATATTTAATTTATAACTCTATTTTAGTCAGATTGTAACAGAACACTGAATTGGCCCAAGCAAGTTAATATTATAATTTAAAAGTTCTTCGAAATTTATCCAAGATCACTGATTTCACGCATTGATATAAGCGCTCTATTCAGTAAGTTGTTTAACGATTGCCTGCTGTGAGATATTTTACTAGTTAGATTTCAGATTTTTAGATTAATGCTGTTTCAATTGTAGCATTCATAATGTACTTAGTATACGGACTAAAACATTTCGAGAACAGTTACCTCTACCTCAAATTTAGGACTGTTGTGGTTCTTCACGGACTTAATATTTTATGAAAAACCTCATCGGAATATGATTCTTGTACATCTGTTGCTTTTCTTTAATTTACTTTAAGCTTAAAAGTGAGTTTTCAAATAACGTCTGATTATCCGCGTACTTGTAAACCTTTTCATGTCAGCAATTTTTAACTTTCATCCACCTCTTAAAAAAACAAAAAAACAAATCACAGTAAAGTCCCTAGGTCGTTTTTCACCCATATAGTCTGTTTTGTATTAGAAACATTGTGTTTTACTATTTTTTTATAATAACTTTATTGAGAAAAATAATATAGAAAAATAATACAAAATTGAAAATATAATAAAAATGATTTTGTTGCTATGTATTGACTCTGTGTAATTTAGACATATACAAGAGTGCCTACTATCAACTTTGCATACAAAATTTTTACATTTTGGCATTTTGAAGTATGTTTGTTTTCTAATTTTTCAGAGAAACGGCATCGGCCATATTTTGGAGCAAGTTTTTCCCTTGATGGTGCTACCCGTAATTGTCTTTGGGTAGTAGATATCTTTGGTCTTGGGCTAATAGATTCTGAAATATTAGTTAGAAGTTGCTGATCATTTAGAGATCGTATGGAATACGAAGTCTTTCAGCCATATGCTGGTTTACAACATAATCAATGAACAAGCTTCTTTCTATTATATTCCACTCTGGGTAAATACTCATAAATAAGACGAAGCATTGGGTAATGGGTATGACCAAAGAAGTTATCAATAATAAAGGTTGCAAAGAATTTATGTGGCCAAATAAAGCAGAAAAAGAGGGAATCTATAGAGCTTTCCATTTTTGAGGTTTTAATATCTAGATGTAAGTTTCCTCAGATAGAAGCATGCATTTGTTTTAACGTGGAATGTGAGCAATCTGTATTGTATCCTGGGTAAATGTGAAGATGGAACCCTACTCTTAGTTTTCTGGATCGTACAGAATCCAGAACTGGAAAAATAAGACATCCTTTAGTGAAATTAAAGAGCCAAAATTGACGTAGGTCTGTATATGTTTTAGACATATGGTGCCATTAAATAGAATTTCTAGCAGTGAAGTTGAATTAATTAGAAGCAATGTACTGGGATTTTTTAGAACAAAGTCTAAGAACAAACTTACTTAGCTAGCAGTAAGTTCTTTGAAGGTTACATTTAATATGGTTTCCACAATCTTCGATTAGATCACTCAAATATGACGATACAAATAAAGCTGAATATTTTCCGAATACAGGTGAACTTTCACATATAGTAAGTCACCTCAGGAAGATCATTTATGTATAAACTGAATAATAAAGGGCCAAAAATAGAGCTCTGAGGTACAACACGAACAAATAAAAAATAATTAAAATTAAGAAAAAGTGAATGAATGAATTTAAAGTGGATCAGCTTATGTCGGTGATTTTTGTTTTGTTTTTTAAATTTTGAGTTATACAAATACGCTAATGTATTTAATATTATTTCTACTAACTTTATGCATAGGTACATAATCCAGTAATCATGTGCACTTTTTAGTAATTTATTTATAAATTTCTTACACCATATGGGACACGACTCACAATTATTTGAATGGGTCATATAGATGGAATAGAAGACTTTTTTGAATTTTTTTTACGAATCTATATTACCAATCACCCGAAAAGCGGGCAGTCCCGATTTTAAAAATCGGACAAGGTGGTTGATTTTTCACTTGTATTTAATAATTTAATTTACAATCGTAAAAATAAAAATTTCAAAACATTTTTTTATTCCACCTACTTATTTAGTTAGTCTTCAGCCAACGATAATTTATTTCTCCTTCTGGTTGGTCTGGCTAAGGATCAGCGGTATCGAATTCAATAATAATTATTAGTACCCACCCTGTTTTCACCTTCAACGTCTGAATGCGGTTTCATGATCAATCTGTAATATGCTCGAGTTTTCAAAGTCATGACAACATTTATTAGGACTCGACTTTTTTTTATACCATAAATGCAAATTCTTGCTTACATGTCAACATCCATTTTGAAATAAATTGAGAGTTTAGCCAAAAATTTTTTGTTTCTAGCTGTAGACAATTATTCCTGTCACTTCAACATACTCCCACACAACTATAAAAAATAAACCTAGAATTTATATCAATATATGTATATACATACATATAAGCAATTTATGTATAGCATACGAACTCAAACATACCCTTTCGATTTTCCATTCTAAAGCCACTTATCACCTTTGAACACACTTCATGTACAATCCGACTTCAAATGACTACAAATGACGGTCGAAAATGAGTCATTTACTTTGTGAAAGGTGTAATAAGGGGAAACGTGATGACATAAAGAATATGACAAGGAAATCAAATAGGCAAAGAAAGCTAATTGAAATGCGTGTTGATTATATGAGCAGCAACAAGAAGGACGAAAGGGTTAAGGTTTAAAAAAAAAACAACAACAAAAGACAGATTAAATACGTAAGTGACAAAAAACAGGGGTTAGAGATGAGACAGAAGTTAAAAAGAAAGAAAGTGCTACCACTAGTAATAGAGTCAACGTCAAATCTGAGATCTTTTTGGTCTTATGCATAACATATTGGAGGAAGATATAATTCCAAATCTATGAAACAGATGCTCTCACTAATAAATGTACATGATAGCCTTAAAACAAAGTAGTCCCTTAATAGTTGTATACCGTGTTTTGAGACATAAGCAAGAAGGAGGTAACTTTGAGTAATTTTAGCTTGATTTCCTAGGCTGCCAAGTGTGTGTATCGGTAACAAATTTATAACAAAAGTTTTGTATTTGTGAGGAAATATTAGTTTTGATTAGTTAAATTTAAACTTTTTAATATTTTTTTTTTTTACTCAAGGCATATGAAATTGACCATCTAATACCCCAGACACACTGACTTTATAATACTTAATTTGAAATTCAGTCATTTCAAGGAAATGAAGATGAGGTAGATTTATATGTATATCACTTGACAGTTCCTCAATGTGGGTAAAGATCATGCAGATTTCAATAATTTAATTAATTGTCAAGAAGAAGATTTGCGAGCATTTTTTTGTCGGTCTTGAATAAGGCTAAAAATAGAAAACAGAATTGGAAAAATATTTCATGATCAGCTGATCGCTGTCACTGCTAATTTTATTGGAAAATCCACTTTTCACTTTTTAATATATTCAATTGATTTTAATAACAGTAGGTGGCACTATTATTAGAACTTCAATAAAGACAGTAAAATTTGCTCCATTCTAAATTAAACTGAATTGTTTCAAATGGGTCCTTGATGAACCTCGTTTGGTGACACACTGCACTGCAAATTAAGTCATTATGGAGACAGTCTGCCCAGGGTAGCTTAGGTTCGAGTGGCAGTCAGCGGAAAAATATGAGATCAGCCTCACTTAAGACCACGTATGTTCCATTGTGATGGCAACTTATTGGGACCCCACCTGGAAAATATTCCTCAAATTAAGTGGGTGCATTAAAACCAGCCACAAGAGTTAATTACCTTATTTTGTGCATAATATTATTTCACTCTAAAGTTATCGCATGGTCATACAGATGAACGGACGAATACATAAAAACTTAATATATTCCATGATTTAATGTAGGATATAAAACTTTGGTGGGAAATGTACTACCTAACTCAAACTTAACAAAAGAGCTATTGGGACTAAATAAGCCTACCCTAAGAGCCCTAGTATCTATTCTTACTGGATACTCATTTCTAAGGGGTCACCTACATAGGACTTGTTGACAATCCGAAAGGATGGCTCATTTTCTTTGTCACTATCCGGCCCTCTCCGGAAATCGCTACATATTCCTTGGATAAGAGGTATTAGATATAACTGCATGAAGCGCGTAAATATGGTTGGGGACCAATATTAAACTTTGTGAGAGTGTCCGGCTGGAACTTATGAGAAATTGCTTATAAGTCTGGAGATACAAAAAAAAAAAAATGTAATCTAAGTGATAACTGAATGGCAGCACATAGAAATATCAATCAATTTATACTCTTATCACTTTTAAATTCATTCATTCTGTTGCCTATTGACACCTGAGAGAACTTACTCACGTTAGAAAGCTTGAGGTCAATACATATATTAGTCCTGCTTCACTAGCATTCCTATTTTTTTTTATATATTCGAATAGTTTGTGACGACGCGTCCTTACCGGGCGTACATTTTCGTGCTCTTGACCAATGTTTTTGTAAACCTGGCAAAATGTATTTTGAACACTAGTCTACTAACACTTTGATGAACGTAAGCAGGTTTAGCTATGTAGGCGTTGACTTTATTATTCTGATGTCAACCCACGATTTAGTCACGCGAAAATTAAAAAAATAAGACATAACCACACTAAATAAAGAATAAGCTCCGAGAGGACCTGACAACCGCTGAGCTGATGTTTTTTGTTAATGCTTTCCCAAAATAAACTTCCATTTAGAGTCCACGTTTTCTTTGATCTATCTATCTTTGATCTAGCAGATCTACTCCGGAAACATTGCATTCTTTCCACAGTTCCGCCATCACTGCTACTGTTTCCAAGTACTCCAACTCGACATAGCGTCGACTTGGTTTAGACTATCGGAAGCTAACCTTCAGACAACTTCAGCGCTGTAGCTCCTCTGGTCACAGCCATCAAGATGACATAGGGATGGCTTAAACCAACCCAGGAAACGTTCAGACCATTATAGCGACAGTCAGAACTGGAAAGATACACTTGCCTAACGGATTGGCTTTTCGTGAGCTTTCAGTCTCCATCAGGTAGACTCAGGGGCTCTAAACTCTTTTCCGGAGACTGATCACCTTAATCTGGCTGTTTATTGAACATTTCATCGACGAGTAGTCAGGTATCAAGGATTCATCGTTGCCTACGTCGCAGCGAATATTCAAGCCACCAATTTGTTACGTTCAACAATGCTCAAGACGACACAGCTCTAGTGTGCGTTAAGCAGGCCTTGGAGTTGCAACTGTGTAATGTACGCTCTAGTGACATACCATATTTAGTCCTATAATACTTACATTCCAAAAAAAATTAAATCTTAAATTTGATTTCCTAAGAATTGATAATAATATTAGTAAGAAATACAAATAATAAACTATGAAAATTGAAACGTCATACGTTAATAAAATAAACTGAAATAAATTAAGACAACTTAATTGAATCTACTTTCCAATTAAAACTCACTGGTGGCATAACCATATGGGGAGAAGACGAAGCAATACATTTTTTGCACAGAAGAGTGCGAGTCTTACTTTCGAAGTCGTGGAGCAGAAAAAATAAAAGATTCATCCAGAATCAACAAGTTTTATTTAAATAAAAAAGAAGACAACAAGGAAACTCAACAAGGTCAGCAAGGAAACCTTGTGCACCTCATCAAGAATTTTTTTTAAGTCCAGTAGCACTGCCGCCACCAGAAGATCGCACAATGATCATGCTAAGTTGAAAATAAATAAAAAATCATCTAATAAAAACAACATAGCTTTTGTATAATAAACCTAAACATAATAACAGCATTACATGTTGATTTTTAGTCTCGTAAAATAATATGTATTATTCATATAGATAGAAGTGTCTCGAAGGACGGCCGTATGGTTTAATATATTATTTAAGCGTATAAACTGTGTGCAGGGATTTGTAGGAAACTGAGTGCTAGTAAAACTTCTGTTGAAGTCTTATTCTTTAAATAACCTAAAAAAACAATCAATTGCCAGCATCATAAATGCAAACCAAGAGCTCCCCTAGACACTTGGTTTACAACTAGACAGACTTCAAGACATCAGTTTCCTTCATCAGGCAGATGTTAAAGACGCCGCGGTTTTCTCCTACAGAAATCGCACAATTGTGGACATAGCTCTCCAAACAAGACTTGGCATTACGTCAAAAGCGAAATATCTTCCAACAGAATGGAATTAAATGAGAGATTAATTTTCTCTTTTATCTTACTGAATTGTTTTAAATCTGTCGAAATAATGGTGTTCATGAAGTGTTTTATGCGAATAGTATTCCGTTGAATTCAGGAGATAACTCCTATCCTACAGCTAGCAGACAGAAATTATACAAAACAATGTTGTAATTAGGAAGGAAAGGAAGGGGTTGAAGTTTTAATATGACACCTGGAACAACCACACCGTATTACTAACCATCGGTTCTCACAAACACAAAATAATGTTTTATGAAGCATAGGGAATGATTTGTATACATATGATGATTTGAGAATGTTTTTTTTTTCGTTATTTTTCATTGCTCCGACATTATATTTGTTACTAATAATCAAACGAATATGTTATCCTCATAAACACACTAACATCTCCAATAATGTACCAATGTCTGCCTAATATCATCACAATTTGTTACAATAATAAATTCCTCATCATTTATTTTTCCAGAGTGATTGGACTCTTCAGGGTCAAGTAATAATATTGTTTTTCTGCATGTCTGATACAACCTACATACATATTTACAACATCTTCCAAACTGCATTAAAATCTTGTTTAAAATAAAATCCGACTTATTTGGATTGGTTAAATGCCACTTAAATAAGTAAATCGCCCGATTATATTAAGTCATTTTATTTTCTATACTTAAAAACATCCCAATATACGTAAATAGCTTGTTTACTTAAAACTTGCGGTCATCATCATCATCCATATCAGCACAAGCAAAAACTTTAATAATATTATGCAGCTATAAATCTTTTAGGATATGATGATATCTGAATGATACTTGAAAATCAAGTGACATACGTTCTGGGTGTATGTAGTACATATGTATATAAGTAGAGAAAGTCCACTGACATCTTGTCTAGATATTAAACAGAACAACAGAAAATCTAGCTATCTAGCTAGCTAGCGAAGATAAATGCAACTGCGTCAATTTGTCTGACAACACGCCAAAATTCATCGTCAGTCACTTAAATGAAAACTAAAAAGATGTTTATATTTTCATCAAGCAAAATACAAAAAAAAAATAGAAAACTAAAGCTGCTGGGAGTAGAGAGAGGATTTGGACCAGGAAATCGACCTACGGAGAACTTATACAATTTATTGTTATGCCAAATGGACTTACAGATCGAGTAAACAAAGTTGCGAAAGATTTCAAAATACATAATATCAAAATACATTACGATAAATTTTTGTATCTTTTATTGATGAATTCTCACGGAAATGCGCTCTACATCCACGTTATTTTTTTCCTTCCTGGTTGGGGGCGAAAGGAGTTTAAGTGAATGCTATTTACACCTAGTCCCGGGAACTCTTTTCCCCTTTCATATATAATTGTAGTCAGTTTCTTTCTTTCATTTTGCTTTTGTTTACTGAAAAGATGAGTGAAAATAAAATTCTATTTTCGGCGACGGGTTTTTGGCATATTTAATGTTTGTATAACAAGAAACGCTAGCTAGAAAAAATATATTTTTTTAATTAGTACATGTGTTGATAATTAAAACCATATTTGGTTTTGGCTTAAACCTTTAAATATTTTAAATCACAGTCATTACACTATGACCTATTCTTCTTTTTGTTAAACTGATGTCTGTAGAGGTGTGAGTGATAAGAATAACTGCGATTTTTTTTAAAGATTTTTACATGTTCTCTACCTTTATGTATTAGCATTGTACCTTTGTCTTCTATACTATATATTTATTATATCTCCCGTAAGAGATCGCGTAAGAATATTTTCAACAAATAATTGTAGCATTTATTTTGTTTTTATTTTTATTGATGTATTGATGATGATCTAATCGAAAGCATTTGATCTTGTCAATCTGTCAGTTCTATTTTAGTTTTTCTCGACTAGCATCATCCCTACTCAGCAGACTTTTTGGATCTATTCAATTAGTAAGTAAATCAGTTTTTATTGTGATAAAATATTTTTTTCTCAGCACAAATGTAAAGATCTCTAAAGATGTTTGTCCATTTGTTTATGTACGTATGTTGTGTTGGTGAATAGATAAGAACGTCTGATTTGTGTTAAATGTCACAATTCGAAGTGGCAATCCTACGAATTACGGTTACAGGAATTAATCATTTTATCATCTATTAACTGGATTATTAGAGAGATTAATTTTGGAGAGGGTAGAGAATATAAAGAAAGTCCTTGCACTTTTATGGGGGATACTACGATCGTTGGGAGCAATAGTGTCATAAATCAACGGTTCCCTTTTTACGTTTTAAAGCTCAAATTAATGCAGACAATTTTTTAAGTTATGTCACTATTTTCTCGAATGAGTGATATTATATGTTGTGGATCTGCAAAAGTTTAAGAGGAAAGGATTACTGATATCATATCCTCGAAATAGAGTAACGGTAATGGATATGTATTGTAAAATTAGTTAAGAAGTTTTGTATTGTATTTCCTGGTATTTTTATTTTATTTTTTTTTTAATTGTAAGTATACCTTAGACTGAGATGCTTATGTTGTGCTACGAGACTAATAAGCAAAATTAAAATCCTATACTTTTTTAAATAATTTTTTTTAAGCAACTTTGTTTAGCAGGTTTCCTCAAATTCAATTTTTTTTTGTTTTTAATATTCGGATTTAAACCTGAATTTAGTTAGCAATATTAATTAAAGGTTAGATAAAGTTTCTCAAAGCTACTCAGCCACACACTTCAAATTTATAAATCCTTCTACCAATCTCTCTAGTATTTTAATGCTGCAAAAAGAAGGTACTGTTCAGAATACGTTCAAGGGACCTATAAATTTCATTACACATTAGAAAACCCCAAAGAGGGAAAAGCGGAGAAATTACAATAATATTAGTTATCTATAATTTTATTCAAGAGCTTCAAAATTTATGCTCAGTGAGAGAACACATTTATTTACTAAAGACTGTATTCTTGTGGGCAGTTGTACCTATTAAAGTACCACATATATGTAAGTCTAAACAAGTAGAGGTCGCCCTTCTTGCTTGACGAGTCAGACAGTGTGGACGGTAATGACAGCGTCACGTGCATACCAAGAGAAGGGGGAAAACAATTTAAGAAATATTTAATTAAGTACGAAAAGAAAAAAGTAAAATAAAACAAAAAAGAAGAAAAGAAAAGTAGAAAATGAAGAAGGAGTCTTGGACGCCTGCTTAAAGCTAGAAAAGAATACCGGATAAAGGGGATGTTGAGTATATTTTTTCTTGTTATTATATAAGTATATATAATGGTTTTCGGATATATTCGTCTTTTTTTTTTCAGTAAATTGTAAAGTGCGGCTAACAGGCATCGAGTTTAGATTCATGGTCACTAAGCATTCTGGGAACAGAATTTTGTTTGCCATAAATTTGATTTATATTGGTTAAACTTGCGACCTCTTCCTTTCTGTTTGCGAAACACATTATTGATACATTTACAGGTTCTTCAGAACTCCGCTTTCATGATTTATCCGTAAGAAGCATGATCAGGTCCTTAATACGTAAGAGTTGTCTCAGGGCTCGTTTCTAGGAACTATGCTACTAAATTTCTTTTTATCAGTAAATAATATTCCTAAATATTAAGAGTAAAAGCAAGAGAAAGTGAATGAACAGTGATCTCACAATATATTATGTAGTAGTGTACTGTAAACTAACTTGACTAAAATGGAATGTAGTCGTAGGGAAAGCGCTAAAATCTTCTTTGAAACACTTGTGTAACTTCGGACTTTATCGTCTTCCAGATAGAATTTCTAGTTGCTACGAAGGCACTCGCATTCTAAGATAGGATGTAAGACCGAAGTAAATTATTGCCACTTACATTGAAAGTTTCAAAGGCTATTACAGTTTTGCAGGTACATTTCTTTCTATCACTGGTTTATTATGTTTAGTTTGCTGTTATTGCGCACCGGATTGAAAAATAGTAAAATATGATTGGGATTGGGGACCAATTAGAATGATGAGTAGTAGTTAACTCAGGGGCTTAGGCAGCATTAGCTTTTCTAATATCGGCTTGTGTGTAAGATTTGATATATAGCTGGTTGCTAATGAAGCGCTGAGAAATTTTGTTTTGTCAAAAGATTTTCTTTGTTTGCTTTTTTATTGTCTAAGATATGAATTTTGTCAACCAAGATGGATATATTTATCGTGGCAGTTTTAGGCGGTCTCAAATTGAACATTATTTAAAATATGGAAATTATATAAGTAGTAGTTTCATGGATTTGGGATCAGTTTGTCCTTGATCTAATATTTAAGTATGAGTACATGACCTGAGCCCTGATGGACTCCTGTTTTAATTCGTAGGAGTGCTTAATTTAAGTGTAAATAGGTTCGAATGAAAACCTGAGCTCTAAGAGACTCCAGGTTCAAATCGTGCGAGTGCTGAATTGCAACTTTAAAATTTGCCAAGAATCTGTCGTGTTTGTCTGAAATTTGAGTAGTGCATGTTTATAGTTGAGTTTTGAGCTTTAAAACAGAACTGGATGTTTTGGTCTCGATGAAGCGAGATAGCGACCAGGACTTGTCGTTGATGATTAATCAAAAACGCTGAATCTCCCCTGGGCGGAAACCCAAATGCCTCGAGAGCAGTCAGGAGATACTTATTTATTTTTTTAGTTTTGAACAAAATAAATAAAAGAAATTATATAAATTAATAATAATAATTTTAATTTTAAGTACTCTTTCATTTATTTTAGCAGAGCAGACAATTACACTTTGGCGTTCGTTTTACCGAATAATAATTAGTTCAGAATGAAAAATATAAATCTAGTGTCAGTTAACAAAAAAATTATAAAATTTAATTCAGCCAAGCTCCTATAAAGCTTTGTTTCTAAATTTTTTAAACAAAAAAATTCAAGAAAAATCACAGAAATTAAATAACAAGCAATTGAAAATATTTAATGTCAGTAAATATACATACATATATGCAGCATCCATATATAAATGTAAATAAATATATTTCTCTATACGGTTCACTTACCTCTCATAATCGCTGCTATACATACAAACAATGTTTCTTATAATAAAACCATATCACACTTGAGATAGTAAAAATGAAGAAGATCGTGTTGATTGTCTGATATCACCCTACATTCCTCAAAATACAATGAAAAAAAAAACCAAAAACAAAAAAAAAATACTTAACTCAATTTATATCCTCTAAGCTTTATCTTTATGACAAATCGGCGCCATTATGCTAAACAATAAGTGATAATAGTATTCATTTCGGAAATTACCATAGTACATAACGACAGGAATCATAAAATTCCCGAATTGGTAGTAACTTTCCCATTAATTAAGTAAGAAGTACTTTCCCAGCAGAAATGCGTTGAACTGTAACCAACTATTTTCCAGCCATCTAAAATCTCCCTTTTGCCCAATTAATCCAATTGGTGAACATAAATGGCGGTCGTCAAATGGATAGAAATTGCATCGTAAAATTTTTTATGATTTATACTCCTCCCAACTCTCTCTACATGGATTCGTTCCAAAACTAAAATATTTTCTGTTATTCTAGGGAGTTGATATTATGGCTTTTTGGTTCAACACAATAATTCAAATTGCAACAACCTTATTCTACCATAAACAGCTATCTCCCTCTTTATCTCTCTCTCTCTCTCTCTCTCTCTCGCTAAATATATATATATATATATCTATCTCGATGTTTCTCTTTTTTATACTCTGTACTTTTTGGTCTGACAGAGTTTTTCCCGTTTCTTATATGAATAAGCTGAGCATGCTTCAAATGAGTTTATGGACTCGCAACGCAATTACAACTATAAATCTAAATAACGCGAAAGCCATAAAAAGAATGCTTAAAGTACCGAAAAACTGCGATATTGAATAACGTACCGCCTTTAAGGCGATAGAGAGAAAGCAATACCCACTTTCTTTTAGCGAAAATTTTTATGGCAAATTCTCCTTGTGATTATGGGCGAAATTGGTGTGCTATGAAAAACGAAACCTCCCGGTGATTGGGTTCAACAAATTGACAAAGTGAACTCTCACCATTATTGCTGAACTTCCTCTCTACCATTCCAATTTTTGCTTCGTTTCGATGTTCCCATTTTACCGATATCACCAGACAATGATTATATTCTAAATGGAAGAAATTCCTAATTTATTTGGTTGTTTACGTTGTAGCTAAAGGACTAGATCGCGCCATTAAATGACGAAAAACCTTGCTTTCAACTTCTACTTATGAGCTCCGGCAAAAGTCGAAGTATATATATATGTATATGTATGTATAGTATATGTAGGGACCCATTCACAGCTACTGACATCTTTATTGTTATCTGTGAATTATTGGAATTGGTTAGAAGAAGAAGAAGGAGCCCTCGATTGGGTGACACGAACACTAACTTGTGGGAATATCGCTTATGACGGCCTCAACGAGAGAAAACTTCTTTTAATAGGCCGTTTTCTGAAATATTAATGGCAGTCCCTAATGCCTTAGAAACGTTTTCTCCGTATCGTAGAATTACCCGTGCGAATGCCATGAAGGATATATAAATAACTTCACGGCGACAGCATGAAATCGAAGTGATTTAAAATACTACGTCAACTGGTAAAAAAAAAACAGGAATATAAAAAAAAAGAAATCAACCCCAGTGAGATAAGTGCTGGCTTGTTTTCTTGTTTTGACGCTATCTTTAAATATAAATACAGTAAAAAGATAACGACATTTTGGTAAACTCTTTATATCTAAACCGTGTACCGTACTTTTATTAAAACAAATTAATTGTTTTAGTCTCAAAATAATTTGCTAAGCTTCATTGTATTGTGTAGATTTTAAAATATATTTTAAAGTCCTATGACTATAAACTTTGAAGGTATATTTATTCTCTTTAATTGTACAGTCCTTAACCTTTTAAAGTACCTACTTGACTTTATTTGGGCATAGAACTTATATTATGTTATTGTATAGCCTCTGGTTTTGAAGAAATAACAAAAAAACTAATCCGACATAGTCTGCTTTCACGTTAGCCTGTATAATTAGAATTTTTGCTCTATTTTAGCAACTAGTAAAAATGTATCCAAAAAAGCTTTTACATATCGTTTACCTTACTCATTCCTTATCAAATGAGTGCTCATTCATCAAAATCGGTGAAAAAAAATTATCAAAATTTTGCTTTAGTGATAAAGTGACATTATTACGAGAAAAACATAATGCATCCTTTTCTTCTCTCATTCCGCATTAATTGTGCGATCCCTCTGATGAAACAAATTTATATCATTTTACGGAAATTTGATTAAATTGTTTGTCACCGATTTTGACGAATAAGTATCTGCTCGTTGGACACGGAATAACGAGAGGAATATAACTGGAAGTATTTTCTGAGAGACTACTACTAATTTTCGAGAAATGAACAAAAAGCCAATCCGTTGTAGTCTGATAGGTATATTTCTCATGCCGCATAAGATGAGTCGCCCCTCTTCAAAATGGGAAACAAAAAGTATTTTTTATGAAAAAATCTATACCCAGATTTTTTTGCGAAAAAGGAATGCCTATTTGGGCCCTACATGAACAGACATAAAGATGTCTTATATGATGCATTTTGTTTATTTTAATTAAGCCGAGGAAAGCTTGGGGATCAAAATTTGATATTGTACATTTTGGAAAATTTCGTACAGAATCGAGTTCCTTAGGTCCTTAGAAGAAGTTTGAGTACACACACTCCTATACTCGGAGACTTAAACAGCCATCCTCATACTCACTTTCTTTAGTATTTCCCTCTATTTTATTTTTAATAAGGTACTAGATATTTCGCACCTTAAATCGGTTCTAACTCGGTAGGGTTATGTCCGATTGGAAAACAGATTTCGCTGTTCACCTCAGCTCATTACCAGCATAACAGATATATAGATGTCTTAAACGATGCATTCTGTTTACTATAATTAAGATGGGAAAGGCTTGGGGGCTCAAAATTTGATCTAGTACATTTTGGAATATTTAGTACAGAATCGAATTCCTTAGGTCCTTAGAAGAAGTTTGAGTACCCACACTCCTATACTCGGAGACTTAAATAGACATCCTCATACTCACTTTTTTAGTATTTTCCTCTATTTGATTCGAATTAAAGTACTAGATTTTTCGCACCTTAAATCGGCTCTAACTCAGTAGGGTTATGTCCGATCGGAAAAGAGATTTTGCTGTTCACCTCAGCTTATTACCATCTACAATTCGTAGAAGAAAATTTTTCTTTAAACCACCGGTGGGGGAGGGTGGCTGGTTCTAAAGCGACATGTTGCATATCACGTTAAAGATCTCACCACGTACTATAAGACTATTATTTTTTCCCGATTCAGAAAACTTTCTCGGGACGTTTTTGGTACCGCAAAACTCATTTTCATACACTTTGGTCACATACACCCCAGTTACTATATTTTTGCACATATTTTTGCGGTTATATCTTCCGTTGCCATTAGTGCTCTGTTATGAAGAAAGTTATAGGAAGTCATTTTTCACGACGCAAAAATTCAACACGATCACGAGAAGTAGAAAAGTCCACTGTTTAACCCAAGAAAGTCGCTCAAGCAACATTCAATCACCAAAGCTTTCCCCGCTTAATTGAAATAAACAATGTTAATAAAATATGTGCAGATTATCATAATGCGTCGTTTATGTCATCTCTCATGTCTGTCGATGTTGGGCCTAAACTCGTACGAAAAGTGGGCATTCCCCTTTCGGTAAGAGTTTTTTTTTTGCACCGATTTTGACGTATCAGCAGTCGTTGGACACGGAATAATGGAAGGAATATAAGGTTTTTCTTAGATAATTTTTAAGAAGTTACCAAAAACAAATCCGACGTGGTCCGCTTTCACAGGTATGTGCTGTTTTTAGGGTTCTGTACCCAAAAGGTAAAAGCGGTAACCCTACTACTAAGCCTCCGATATCCGTCCGTCTGTCTGTCACCGGACTGTATCTCATGGACCGTAATAGGTAGACAGTTGAAATTTTCACAGAGTGTGTATTTCTATTGCCACTATAACAGCAAATTTAAAAATTAAAATAAAATTAAAAATTAAATAGGCATAATTTTTTCAAATGACAGGATTATTTTTTTTTTTTTAAATGACTGCATGACGCGTACTCTTATTTGAAAAAATAAATAAAAAGTTCATAGTGTTAAATTTTGTACGATGGTACGGAACCCTTTGTGCGCGAATCTGACTCGCACGTGGATGTTTTTTGGGTCTGTTTTAGCGACTAGTAAAGAAAACTGCAAAAAACATCAAACGAGGCCCACTTCGCCAAAAACGGTGAAAAATCGCATTTTTGATGAAAAAAATCTTTTGACTATAGATCGTGTTTTTTATTGAACATATTTTGTTGCCAATTTTAACGAGTAAAGTCTTGATGGGCGCGCATTTAAAAGATCTTGGAATGCGACCGAACTTTGCTTTGCTGTGAAATATATTTGCTTTTGTCCTGCATCTTTAAGGGCTTTATAAGCCACAATCTTGATGATTAGTGAGTCATATTGCTCTTTTAGCCAGGAGTGTAACATAATATTTTTATTATTCAATTTTCCGGCTTATTTTCCCAGCAATAATTTCCCCATAAATCTTCAGTTACTCTAAAATATCACCAAAGATATGTCTTAAGAATGGCCGACATTAGGCTTAATTAACCCAAAAGAAATGTGGTCAGACATAAAAACTAACTTTTTCAGCTTAATTATGCATGCGCTCACACCCAACCCTTGAAAGACAACTGTCAAGGCCAACTGTTGGCAGAGAGATTAAATCTCTCTGGGAATTGGTATGAACTGTAATGAACATAAAAAGGTAAAGTCAAAGGCAGAAAAAAAAACAAAAAAGACGGAAGGCTCTTACAATCTGAACTACACCACCTTAAATTACCTAAGGGCTGCTAACCCTTTATACATTTTTTCTTGTGTGAATTAATTAAATAAATTGGCAAATGTGAGCAGGATCAGGTCGGCCGGCGGTGGTGGTTAAGATGATTTTCGTTTTTTTTTTTCGAATTTGATCAAGTCATGGTTTGCAAGGACGGTAAATTTTTTCTTGGTATTTTTTTTTCCTTTAACCCCAATCAACTCCTTTAGGTTAATTAAATTTTTCCACTTGAGATTTCTACCGCGCGTAATTTATCTGGGCATCATAAAAGTTTGGCGTTTTACGACAGTTCTTTTTCCTTATTTTGAGGTTTTTATGAAAGGTCGTGAATTTTATAAGACAAAAAAAAAAACAAAAAACAAAAGTTTTCCAGAGGAAAATGGATTTTGATATTTGGCAGGAAATGAGTTCCAAGGTTTATTCTTCCTTTTTGGTTGGAAATTTACATTTTCAGGTTGCTGTCGGAATTAAATGCAACATCTACCTACGATATATGTATCCATATGTATATATAGATAATTTTATGTGGGTACAGGATGTCCCTGAAAAAGTCGTAAAACATTATTGAGCAAATATCGTAAGGAAAAGCTCTGTCCTTAAGAATTTGTTTGAAGGTTTTTTAGTTTTGCGTGACCAAGGATAATGGAGAATCGTTATAATATAAATTACAAGAGAGGCGAAATTCTTTACGTGAAAGGGAATTAAATCGAAAACTGTTTCTAAAACGTTGTTAACATTAAAAGAGTTGTGGCGACATTTTAATTTTGGACTCCATATTCGATATATTGCTAAAACCGCTGTAATCGCTGTATTTAAATTTCCGTTAAAATACCTTAGTGAGACAATTGAGACAAAAGTTTGAGCAACCGTCTCAGTTGTCTCAGTTCAGACCAATCAGCTGATTTGCCAATTTTGTCATTTATATAATTTTAACCACAGAATTGGATAGTAATAAATTGAGGAAAGTGTTGTTAGTTTAGAAAATGTACGACAAAATATGTCAAAATTCACGACTAAATAGTACGACAAAAGATCAGAATCACCCTCCAGGTCCAGACAATATTGGGTCTTATAATAACTCTAGGGACATTGCTTCCACCTCACAATTACTTCGGCAACCTCAAGCCGTCTGGCTACAATTGGTACTTGCAAGCGGCTATCAGATCAAGGTAAAATCCTAAGCACTCAGCTATTATTTCAACATCCGTCGTACTATTTAAGCAGTCTTTAGCTAAAGGTTCAGCTACAGTTCCTCGTCTACTACGTTGACATCAAGTTATACTAGCTAAAGTAGTATTAGTTGTATTCATAGTAGCTTGAGCTTTTCTAATTATTATTCAGAGATCTGTAAATATTCAAATATTTTCAATGTCATAAAAGTAACCAAATAAATTCAATATTCTGTCAAGCAAATGTTCCACTTATGGCAAATTTTCAAATCGTGTAAATACAAGAGGAGCTTTGTAAATTAAATGGATGGACTTCAGGGAATTTTTTCTGTATTTGTAATGAATTTGGTAAATCCGTTTGAATTATTGTAGTGTTATTTCAGCCTACAATAGACGAAATAATACCCAGATCTTATGTAATTTATCACTTCTCTCTTTTATATTTCGACGATTAAAAGCGAGACATTTTAATCGTCAAACTGTAAAAGGGTAATGCCCATATTTCATACAACTTTAGGTCCGATATTAACAAACATTACAGATGTCGTAAACGATGCATTATGATACTCTGGACATATTTTATTAACAATGTTTATTTCGTTTAAGCGAGGGAAAGGGGAAAGCTTTGTCGGTCGAATGTAGCTTGAACGACTTTTTTGGGTGAAAAATTGGATTTTTCTACTTCTCGTTATTGCGTGGAATTAGTTCCTCGTGAAAATTGACTTCCTATGAGAAAAATGCTCACAATAGAGTATCAATGGCTATGGTAGAAAGAACTGCATATGTGAGCCAAGTGCATGAAAATGGGTTTTTCGGCAGCAAAATGTCCCGAGAAAGTTTTCTGAATCGGGAAAAAAGTGCACGATACAATAGCACATGACGGGACCTTTAATTTGATATTCAACATGCCTTATTGGAACACCGCCCCCCCCTACGGGGTTCCTATCAGGCAGAGAAAAATTTTCTTCTACAAACTGTAGCTGGTAATGAGCTGAGACGAACAGCGAAACCTATTTCCCGTTCGGATATAACCCTATCAAGTTAGAGCCGATCTAATGTGCGAAAAATCTAGTACCTCAGATCGAATAAAAAAGATAGAAAAACTAAACAGGTGAGTGTGATGGCTATTTAGTCTCCGAGAATAGAAGTGTGGGTACTCAAACTTCTTCTAAGGACCTAAAGAATTCGAATCTGTAGTAGTATTCCAAAAGAGGCCTTCCCCTGTTTAAATAAAATAAACAGTGTGAATAAAAGATGTTCAGAGTATCATAATGCATCTTTTAAGATATCTATCATGTCTGTTGATGTCTTAAAATGGGCATTGCCCTTGAAGATCTCCAAAGCTTTACGAACAGATTTCCTTAAATTGTAACCACAAAAATTACATCCCGCAATACTAAATATGTGTACTATGTGTGCCTGAATGAAGGCAAAATAAAGAGGAAAACCTACCCTTGGTGGACTTAAACTCTATGCAAGTACAACCAGTAATCGGTTGGGATTTTCAAAGATTTGTTGGTTTCATAATAAAAATATCAGAGGAATTGTATTTCATTTTGTTATTAGTTATATATGGCCCTTGAGCGCTATGCAAATTTAATTCTAATCGATACATTAAATTTAGAATTATTCACAGATTTTTGGAAATCAATTCAGCAGGAGTTAAATAAGTTGGTTAATTGAAATTTTGAAATTATTTCTGAAAGATTTCCGGAAATTTAAGTAATTTTAAGTACTTAGCAGTGGACTTGCTGGATTGAAATAAATTAAATGAATAATACAAAAAAAAATGATTGCAAATTATTTAATTTTATGAGTGTTGTGTAAACCTGTTTTCAAGACTTTATATTCTCTCAAAATAAAAAAAATATCTCCTCAGATAAATAAGATCTTCTTTAACTCACAACCAAGGGACAATCCTATAAAGCAAATGAAAATTTAATTACTTTAAATATTTACCTTGATAACCATGAATGGATCCAGCCGGCATCATGCAAATCCCATTGAATTTGCCATTACCCTTTAGAGCCTTCTCCTCATACATTCGATTCAAATTTCATCAGCTTATAACTAGGTCTATCAATATACATACAGCCAAACATGAAGATATTCATGTGTATGCATGTGTGTATAACTTAGAGATACTCCAGAATGCTAAACAAACGCATTAAAATAGAAATAGAAAAAATCGAAAGTGGAGGCCAAAAATAATGGCGAAAGTAAACAAATTTAATCGAACTGCAGCCTTACTATTCCTTGGTTGTTTGGAAAGGCTATCCCCCCCGGGTAGACGCCAGCTTTTAGTCGTTTTGAGCTTAAGTTCAGTTTCGGCCACCCCCATACAGAAGACATAACAATTGAAATCAGTCCAAATGTAAACAAAAGAAATTATTGACGGTTTGTAGATACAAAGAAGAAAAACAAAATTGGGAGGAGTTGGGAACTGGATGTTCTTGATTATTCCTTTGATGTTTTCTTTGGAAAAGATTTTGTATTTATGAGTAAACAAAGAGACGACATTTTCTGAAAGAAGGAAATCGATTTGTAACAAAAATTGTGGATTTTTCGAGTTTTAACTGTTTACTAATCTTTTGAAAAAAATTAACCCAGATCTTATTAAGAGGAACTTGAAAACATTTTTTAGCTGAGCAATTAACACATTTTACAAAAATTATATTGATCTGAATATTGTGAATTGAAAAATAAACGCAGACATCGATTTGAATCTTTAATATTTTGCTGATTTTTGAAGCCTTTTGATACTGTTAAGCTGAAAAGGATATAATACGGAATTACTAATTGTGTTTTAGCCTATGCAGAGGCTAAACATAAAAATAAGGGGACAGGTGTCGCTTTTATGGGGATATACTGAAATTTAGTTTAATTCTATGACAGGTTAATATCAAAACACAATTTACAAAAAAAAAGTATTTTGCCCGAAATGGCATCATTATTTGGTCCACTTGATTATCCCTATACATAATCATCAACAATATTTTCACCCAAACAGTATGACTGGCTAGACATTCCTGTGGTGAGCAACTACCAGATCCATTGCAAAACAAATGGACCAAATTTAAAATAAAGTAACAACTCGTCAATTTGATTAGAATTTTGATCATGCATTTTACTCCTGCACTTAAAACCATCGAAATTCATGGTTTTTGCAACGCGTCAGTTTGAGCATATGCAGGTCTCCTATACATATGTATTATTCTCATAGATGACCTGACATCTAAAAAAAGAGTCCCTCCAGCAAAAATCATCTCACTTCCAAGGCTTGAACTCTGCGGAGCCGCACTCTTGTAAAGATTGCTGAAACAAGTACAAAACGACATGAAGCTACAAACGGTTTCGACATATAGTACGCATGGGCGAATTCAAAGATCATATTAGCCTAGATATCAGAGCAACTATCATGTTGAAAAACATTAGTTGCTAACGGAGTCTCTAAAATGCAAGGGAACATATCTGCTCCTATCTGGATATTAATCCCATCAAGAGACAATCCAGACTATATCCAGATGAGTTATGGTGGAAAAGTCCAGAATGGTTACAACAAGAGTCCATGAACTGGCCGTAAACACCAACAAAAATAATCCATTTTCACGTGTAATGCACAAACACCAACCAAGATTTCTCGCGATTTAATCCATCGTATTACACCGGTGAAATATTTTATCCGAGATTTTCCGTCGGTAAAATTTCTATTCGAGAATTTCTCCGAATGATGAGCAAACTTTGAATTTAATTGATAATGACAGCAGACAGCAAAGAATAGCACGTGTCCGTGGCAACGATGTTTCGGTTAGATGCACTGATCTTAAATTCTATCTCTATTTAATTTTTTTTTTTTAAAATTATGTTAAAAAGAAAACTGAAAATTAAATTAATTTTGTTCATTATATTGCTTATTCACCATTTCTTATTTTAAAACATAATAGTCTTTTATTTCGACATACCAAAAATATCCGAAAGTAATGCCACACAAGCAAAAAACTCTTGTTTTACACGACTTGGTGTTTACGACCAAAGCAAGCAGGATTATTCTCGGATAGGAATAATTTTTACACAGTAAATAGGATTATCCTCGTTGGTATTTACGGCCTTGCACATTAAGATGTGCAAAGGCGGTTACATAAACATTCGTCGTTTTCAAAGCTACAACGAATCATTGCAAACTGTCGACGCTTCATTACCAATTGAAGTACCAAATACAAGTGCCAAACCGCAAACCACATTTCAGTTCCAGAGCTATTAGAAGCAGAGGTCAGAATTATTGCCTTAGTGCACACCACGTCATTTTTCTAGAAAATTCAGGCCATGTCAAAGAACCAGTCTATTTTAAAATAAGAGCTAAATATTAAGTTTAAATCTGTTCTTGGACTCAAATCGAATGCGTCGAGTAGGTGGAAGACTGGCAAACTCCATTTTAACCGAAAATGAAAAACATTCGATAATTTTGTCTATATCTAAATTAATAACCGATCACAGACATCATGGCGACCCCTCCAGCTCATTCTTAATACTATAAGAACTAAGTATTGGTTGGTAAATGCCAAAATCATAATACGTCTTCGAATCTATCAGTGTATTTCATGCTTCCTTGCCTCACCTCGTGTAACCCTAGCCTGGGAATTCGAAAACATTGGAATTAACTACGCTGGACGAATTGAAATAAAAACGGCCATCCATATCGAAGTTATCTTAGATTTATGATAGCAGCATTCATCGCCACGTTAAAGAGATTCATAACCCGCCAAAGTTTGTGTCTGAATCTGTTTTTTGATTGTGGAACCAATTTCATAGGCCCAAACCACGAATTGTCAAAAGGATTGCAAATATTGTTAGCCTCTATCCCACAAGAAATTTCAACCGGAATCACTTTGACAGGCACTTTGGCGGACTTCGGGGAGCTGACGTAAAGTCTGTTAAGACTCACCTTAAAAGAATACTGCTAAATGCCACAATACATTCGAAGAGCTCACGAGAGGTTGATGCCGTTCAACACCTGCTGTGTGAATGTTCCAACTTGAAGGATTATATTTGGTAGAAAGAATTAGCAGACAAAAAATTGGGGAATCTTTTAAAGTTCATGGCTAGTTTTAACGCATCCTTTAAATTAAACAATCTGTGTCAAGTAAGTTACCAATAAGGTTGCATCTCAATAGACCATCTATGGTCTAAGTGTGGCTGCCGGCAGGTTTCTTCAACAGTCGCCACTCTAACCTAACTACAATACCGACCGCCCATCTCATTTCTAGCAAAATGTCTATAGTAGACATTTTGCTACAGTAGATATTTTGTCTACAGTAGGCAGTTTGCTAGAGAAGAGATAGGTGGTTTACAAGTAACTGGGACACCCTCAACAACAAAACTCTTGATTTCTTTTGTCGTATTCCTTTAAGGTTACACATGTGGCAATGCGTCTGTGTCTGGTCGTATATTCCCGAACAGTTGACCAACCATTTTGTAAACCTATCAAAATTCATTTAACTAGGTAGGCTTTTGATTTTTGGTAAATAAGAAAAAAAAAACAAAAATTGTATTTATTTTAGTCTTTCTGAAAGAGATATAAAAATAAATGAATAATTCAACTTAAAACGAACAGAATGAGGAAATCATCTTTATTCTACTGGCTCAATTCATCCCTATTCATCAGAGGAAGAAACTTTTTTAATGTTATAGATCCTGCTGATTTACGCATTTTCGTTCGCAACTCAGGAAGGCATGTCTCGGAAGATTTGCGTATTCCCCATTAATTTTCATTAAGCAAATATTTCTTTACTCTTAGTCTAGGTATACGAGTACTATAAACAGTATTGGTGTAAACGAATTGCGTAAGTTACCACATCTACAAGTCTCGTATTATTACTTTCGTCGGTAACTTAGGTCAAAAAGTGGCCCCAAACCTCGCATTTCAGATTCAATACTCATACATTTGTGGTAGCCTACATATATGAAAAGGTTTAGCAAATATTACCCCTACCGGATTCATAAAGATTAATTTTGGGATCACCTATGTTAAAAGTTTGCCACTAACCGTGACGTCATTTATTTATGGTCAGCCAATTTCAAAAGGTTGGCACATATTCTATTTCATGAGCTCGTCATGGTCAAAAACGTTACCGCAGATGCAAATATTTTAGCTTGGGCTGAAGAAAACTTTTCGAACGCGGAAACCTCACGGCCGTCATATTGTGATCGGGACGACTAGGTTCTATGCCAAGTATTTCAGGTTCTCAAACCCTCAGTTCCTGTGACAATCAATTCTACAATCTTCACAAAACAGTCACGCTATAAGCAACTACATATATATATGACACATTCACCCCCATTCCCCCATCGTCTCCTCGTCGTTATTTTTAAAGTAGCGTAATTAAAGATTTTGAAAATAGTAAAATATGTTATGTTTTATGTAATTGCAAAGCGAAATATGAAAAGATAGCAAATATTTTCCTAGAGGGTGACATTGTGATTTTTTAACCTTATGACCTAAATTTTTTTTTAAACCAAACGTACTTGTCCAGACTATCTACTTAATTTTATTGCACCTCGAAAACATCGAAAACAGGGAAAAGTATTTTATAGTAAAATTAAAAAGACAATTGATTTAGTTTATTTCATAATTAAATTCAATGTCATGTTTAATACTGAAGTTTTCAAAATAATGAAAAGTTATTGAAAGTATTTGAAAAGAATTGAAAAAAATTATCTAGTAATAGCCAAATACTTTTTAAAATTGTTTGTGTATTTATAAGTATTTTTCTAATGTAATTGTAAATTCAATTATTTTGTGGTATTTTAAAGTATTATTTGCCATTCCGGGACTGAGACTGTAAATTTTAATTCCAATACAGAAGTATTAGTACTGCGAATTGTCAATTCTTAAATACTTGGAATTGATAATTAAGAGGTTTAAATCCATTAAATACAGAATTTTTTACAGCTTTGCTTCCACAGGGTGACTGCTATGAATGATGTTCATAAATATATATGAAATAAAAGCATCTAGGCTTTCCAGCGAATGTAGGAATATGTACCAAACGACGCATTCACTCCCGTTGTCCCCGTCGTCGTCTACGATAAAAGAAATTCATCCCAGTACTCACCGTGTAAGAGACATGCCTTTTTATCTTAAAATATATACAAATATGAGGGCTCTTAATTTATGTAGCTTCTAGACGCCCATTTAGATAACTCTTTTTATGGATTTTTGAAACCGTAACCTCTAAAATACTAGTGAGCTCAGAATGGTTTAGCCTAGATATTTTAAGGCTTTTAATTGTGTCTGGTCTCAGTTATTTTAGCGAATCTCAAAGTACTTGATCTCTCCCCTTAAGTTCTAGATTGAATTGAAATTTTTTAGTCATATTTTCTGTGGGGAGATTTATGAAGTGCATTAACTTCTTTATGCAAACGACAAAAATTGGGGTATATTTAATTTATTAGAGCAAATGAATAAAGATCAGTAACGGAAACAACAATGGCAAGTTTCCAACTTATCATAAATTCAGGATAGTTCGGAATAAATTGAATAAGATTTCACTTCAGTGGTGACATTCCTACCGTTGACATACATTTTGTGTCTAATGGTGAAAATAAACTATAATAATTGCAAATTAAAATTAATTACTTAGTTACATTTCTATTTATTGTATTATTACACACATTAAAAATCAAACCATTTTTCTTTCCTGTAATTTTTTTTGGGAACAATATCTTCATGCGAACCTTCCAAAAAATTTATTCTCATTGCAACAATGCAAAACCACAAAACAGTTCCAGACATTGAACTGGGATATGTCAGTTTAGCGGGAAGAAAAAAAGACTTAAAATCGACGAGGAGAGTTTTAAGACCAGGAGACCAGCAGAAATCTTGGAGACATTAAGTCAACAGGGGGGGAGCTAACAAAGAAAACAAAATAAGAAAAATAGATTTCCGCAAGGTTGTTCTGGTCCTTCGATTTTGGACATTCTGTTAGCCGTTTGTTGGTTTCTTTTAGAAAAATTGTTGTTGTGTTTTGTTGTTGCTGTTTTTATCCCGTGGGCGTTGTTTGGACAATTTTTATGTGTTACTATTGTTCTTTCATGGGAAAATTTTTATGATTTTTTCTTTATGACTTATACGACGGACATTTATGTACATAAGTACATATGTAAGAATGTATCAATGGCCGAGAATTTGCGATAATGGAACTCTCAGCTCTTTCATTATTTGAATTTTTGATGGAAGTTTTGCTATAAGCTTTTTGTTGTACAAAATATTGAAAGTCATTTTATGTGGCTTGAGAATAAAAGTAAAAAGATAAAATTGACGTAAACAATTTTTGTGTTGAGAAATAACACTCAAAATAAATTCCCAATTGTGTTTTTTTTTGCATTGTATCTTATAGAGAAGGGGGAGGGGCAGTGTGATTCTGATTTTTTGTCGTAGCTTAGGCGTATATTTTTGTCACATATTTTGACATTTCACCACAATAATCATTTTGATTTATTCTTTTCGTCAACCACAAAATAAATAAGCTAAAATGAATTTGTGATGAATAAACTTCAGAATATATGCCTAAAAGTATGACAAATTAGTCAACTGCTGCCGAGGTTGTGATAAAAATTATAAATTATGGTAAATGGAAATTCTACAACTACCTAGTTAGGCATTACAAGTGCTTAAATTAAAAATAATATTTTTGAATTTGTAATGTCTTATTTTCAGTTCATGCTACGGAATAAATCCTGAACTTAATAAATACACAAAAAATATAGTAGAAAAGTTCATTTAATTTTGTCGTATATTTTGACATTAAAATACGACAAAAGGTCAGAATCACCTTCCAGGACGCAGGACAAAAATGAACAACTCATTTTCGCAACATTACTTGATTCTGTGTAATCAATAGGGTCAGCTGGAAATTAGGAATTCTGTGCAAGGTATCCTAAAACAAGTGTTACGACTTATGAGAACATAATATTGATTAGAGTTTTAAAGAACGAAAAAAGTAGATTGGCTTATGTTGTCACATTGCGTGGAGGTCCAATACACATGGTGATTTGTAATAAAATAATTAAAAGCATACCATGCGTTTCCTTGAAAACTTGCACACATACCTAACAACCCTTTACAATCTCTTATTAATGATCTTTATACCATCAAAGATTTTAACTTCATATTCTATGAGTTAGATACCCTATAATTTACTAAGGATACAACTTATAATGATGATGATGATATAGAAAAAGGTCGTTTATAGAAGAAATTTTCCCTTACTCTTAGGTAGATAATTAGTGGTATTTTCACTGCATTTAGATGAAGAAAAATTAGGGGAAACTTAATTTTGAGTAACATAGTGTGATTTTTTAATTCAAAACTAAAGACTTAAGACAGGAACATATCCAAGTAAGGCTCAAGCCTATCCTCTGTCATGCTTCCTTGCAGCTGGTAGCTGTCTTCAAGGCCTGCCTCAAAGAATTGAAAACGCTTTGAGATTCTTGATGTGTTTCTCACTTTAAGATTTCTTAAATAGGGGAAGGTGCTATACCATGGTACCATTTTCGAAATAGTCTTTTTATACCCTAGAGATGAAGTCATAAGGCATACAAAGTTTCTCATTCCGTTTGTAACGCACTAAAATAATGCTAGTAGAGAAAAATGAGTTGCACACCCAGGCATAATATTAAAAGTTATTTTGATTTTTGTATGTCCGTCTGTCTGTCCGTCCTAACTATAACTCGAAAGCTCGTTCGCATAGGCAGTTGAAATTTTGCACATGGGCTTTTTGACAAAAAAGGAAAATGGGACGAATCGGGCAACACTTTCATAGGGTTGCCATACAAAAATATCGTTTTTCACTATATACATATTTGAGCACTGCCAGAGAACGCGTCGATGTAGAGAGCTGAAACTTTGCACACTCTTCTTTCATAGTAATAGTAAATAAAGCCTCAAAAAGGGACTATTCGGCAAGCGATTCTTGGTGTTGACATATAAAAATTTAGATATTTTACGGATTTTTACGTATCCTGTGAAAACGATCAGTCCTATACGATTTTAAAGTACCAAAAAGTTCTTTAGAATATGAAATTCTATAGAATTGGTTCTAATAATTTTTTCTGTCCGACGAACCGTTCTAGAAATATAAGCGAAAAACCACATCACAAGTCAAAACACAAATGGGTGACTATACGAAATGACATACGAGTATGCATCTAGGGTATCATAAGAATTGGTCTTAGACCAATTCTAGCTATTTTACTTGTTTTCTTTTAATTTAACTTCACATCTAAAAGTAAAGAAAAAAAAAACTCATCTCAGTATGTACCTGTATTGATTTTCTTAACACATATTCTTTAATTTAGAAATTTTAATAGAAAACAGATAAATGTAAGCACACACTCTTTGTGAAGTTGTGCACACTTATCAACATTCATTTACATTGTGCACGTGCAGCACATATGCTGCTTATGGTCTTATATTCAAACATGCGTACATACCTTAGCAAACATATATTCGTTTATTTTTACTACCATTCACAATAACCAAATTTACTACATTCAAATTTGCGTAGGGATAGACTGAGAAAATAGTTATAATACCAAATGGACTAATCCCTACTAGTGAAACAAAGATGGGACGATAATCGCGTGGTAATAAACTCTGAGATATGTGTCTTCACTAACGGTTCCAAAATGGATGTGGGAGTTGGAGCCGGAGTGTACTCAGCTTTTCCTCAAATACAGGAATCGTATCGCATACGGGCAATTGTAGTGTGTTCTAGGTGGATTTTTATCTTTGATAAATATACAGAATGCATGCAAACTCCATACAATGACTTCTGCAGAAGCCTTATGGACGAAGGAGAGGAGATCGAGAGACTTCAGCAACTGCTGTGTGAATATGTGAATATTCTAACCTTGCCAAGGGTAGCAAAATGCGCTCAACAGTTGCTTTTTCGGAAAATTGGGAGGAGCTAGCAGACAAGGAGTTAGAGGACTTGGTAAGGTTCATTTACTCTTGAGGATTGTTTCAGCGCACCGCTTAAATCTGAGGTATCTTTCCCAGGTAGGGTGTCAATAAGGTGGTACCACAATGGAACATAATTTATCTAAGTGAGGGTGATCGCAGGGGTTCGCGCTGTGGCCACCACTCTAACGTAACCCACCTAGTAAAACTATTCGACTTATGGCTCTCTAATTTTCCCGCAAATGAACAGTATTTGGAAGCACGTAAAATTAGTGTTGTTTTAATTATTGCTTAAGATTTATCTTTGAATTAAGGTGGTTTGATCGTATCTCCCTATTTAGATGTGTACTCTTGGCTTGGCTGCTCCCTATAGAGTTATCTGAAATGCATGATTCTAATTTTCCTATTTCAGAATACTTCTTTCTTTAATTATATTGATTTCCTGCAATCATCTCGACATCAAAATATTTTGCTGCCTCGTGTTAGTCATAGCATTTTAAAGAACTCTTTCGTTGTTCACGGTTTTAGAATATAAAACTCTCTTCTTAGTAGATTTAGTTTGTATGTAAATTGTGTTATTGTCTTCACTTCCTCAGTTTATTTCATTTCTTTATGACTCTGTTTTTATATTTGTAATCTTAGTTATTTTTTAGCTAATTTCTTTCTTTTATTCTATTTGCTTATTCTATTAGTATTATATTATTCCTATTTAGTTTTCTGTACAAATACATATAATATATAATACAATGAAGTAAATTTGTATATCTTGATTCATATAAATTATCTATTTTTGTGTCGTACTTCAAAAATTGTAAATCTTGTCTACTCTCCTTAATTAGTTATTGTTCAAGAAGGTTATTTCTTGGATTATTTGGATTCTCCGACACAACAACAAAAACGAAAAAAAAAAATTTATTTGTTATTTCATCACACAGCTCATTTAATTATTAATTTTGGGTGGAAAGCTTCAAGAAGAAAAGCAAAAACAAAAAAAACTTATTTAGAAATTGAAAAAATCAGATTAATTCGAAGCAAATCGAGCCTGTCTAAGCCCGCTGAAAAAGAAGGAGAATAATAAACATTTCGTATCGGCAGAGACCTTATACTTTTCAGTACAGCTTGGTTTCTGCCTGCCGTAAACGCATGAAAACGGTCAAACTGATCTCACCTCATATAAGCTTAGAATAAATTCTGGGTGTGAAATATATGAAGCAATTCTCCCATATATCTCACCAAGAAGGAATAAACAAGATTACTATAATTCACAGCCAGAATTTATTCTGAGTTTATATAAGTTGGGATTAGTTTTATATTTTTCAAGCGTCTACGGCAGGCAGAAACCAAGCCGTACTGAAAAATTAAGCCTTAAATTATAATATTAGCATAATTTATTCCTGGCGAAAAAATTGACACTTTCCCTATATATATATATATATCCCTAATAGTCAATTTAAACTAAGTCATATTATCAGATCTCTCTGTATTTTATGTCCAAGGGAGCAATTACAGGCAACTAATCTATTTTTGTTTATTATTCGTTTTTTTTTTTCATCTATCTTTTCAAATTAAAGGTGAACGAATGAGGCTAAATACCCACTCACAAAAAAAAAAAAATCATAAAATTCCAATTATCAACCAATTTATCAATTCAAAAGAAATTTCGGCTCGCTCGTCTCTTCAAATTGGCTTAATTGAGATGGTGCCCTGTGTTGAATACAAAATAAGCCAAGCCTATTTAAACTTGTAAGATACAAACATTATGGTCTCTCAATATAAATGTAGGTACATACATACGTATGACATACAACAAGGAGATGCATTGTTCGTATAATATGAGGAATGAATATATATATATATATGTACGTACATACTATACATACTTATATCTACTTAATATCTCAAGTTTAGCGTATACGTGCTTCAATTACTATACAATATTACTAAATTTATTAATTCAAACCGAGTATAAAGCAATTTTTAGAGCTGCCACAAAATATGTGCAACTCTTAGCTTGGTCGTCGTCGTCGTCGAGATTACAAAACAAAACTTTAAAGTCAAACGAGAAACGACCCCCGGAACTATTTTTAAATGGAAACTTGTAAACACAAACGACCCATAACTTTTAGCTGATGATACGGAGGAGAGTAAAATCATTCGATTGTGGTATACTGGCAGCAGCAACAGCAGCGGAAAAGGCGGCGGTATAAGCATATGCTAGCAACATAAATGTTAGCCTCTATTTTCTCTACCAAGCAAAGCAAGCACTTCACTTTACAGATAATATATAGGCTTGGGACGAAATGATTATGTTGTTTACTTTATACTTCCCAACAAGAACGAACGCACCCGGTATTTTTAATTTTTTATTTTTTTTTATTTTTTTTTTATGGATACCAATTGAATGGAGGACATACACAGTAAGTAAACTCTGTCGTTATTTATCTCACAGCGAATATTTACTCAGAACACAGTTTCGAGGTCTTACCTACTATACTAATCCATACATATCATTTCCATTTTAAAATCAGAAAAAATAATTTTTTTCTTATCATACAACACCGACACCGCTTCGCCGCCAGCTTACTAGAGAGACGCTAGACGCCTAGACACAGTGATTGGCTGTTTAGTTGGAAATTTAGCGAAATTCTAATGAATTTTATGACCAGACCAGACCTTGTATGATAGGAATAGGAACACACCCATAATAATAATTTTATTAATGCAAAAAGCTCACCATGCCTTCGTTCGGATCTCGTCGTCTATAGATAGAAGACTCTCTAAAGTGTAGACAGAACGGCGTTGTTTTCGTCAACCGCACAACAAGCGAACGACGACAGAAAAATATCAGTCAAGGTTGCGCACAAAAAGGTGATAATTAGCTGTTCGCAGATGCGCTGTGCGTTAATTGAGAAGTGCTTTTGCGCTACCGACTATGCGGCTTTAATCGAATTATATATATGTACATTTTATATTTATATATATACATATATAGAGGTGCGTTCCGAAGATATTTTTCCAAGTGTATTATGTACATAGATAGTTTTATTGCTCGTAAAATCAATCACCGAATATTCTCGTAAATTATTTGATCTCTATGTGTGCAACGCAACGTATTAACGAGGCAATAAAATATAGTGTAAACAAAGCGCTACCCAGGAATTTAGAGCTACATGTAGCTGTAAACTAAATAATCCTTGAATAAGTGTTGAAAGCAGGCAGCCTTAAATTGATAAAAAGATTTTTTTTTTTCTCTTTTCCATCCAAATCGCTATTAGCATGAACTCATTTTCCATAAACACACTATTTATGTTTGGAAAATAAGATGTAAGCAAAGTACACAAAATTTATGTTCGTACATAAAGAATGTATATATATGTATATACATATGTTTATATGCATATGGATGTATAAGAAAGTATACAGTTTTCTGTGAATTTATAACCCTTTTGGTAATTAGTGTAAAATGTTTCTAGCAGTAAGTAGGTACTAGCAATAATTTAGGATGATAGCTTCTTAAAAATATCTGAAATTCTTAGAATTTCTGAGATATATATTTTTTTTTTGTAGTGAACTTATTTTTTTTTCGCAAGATTAATCAAATACTAATTAGTTTTTTTTTAATTCTGATTAATTCTGATTATCTAGGTCATTCACCATAATGAAACTTTTTATTTGATCTTTCGACAAATAGAAGAAATATCAACAGAAGAAAAATGATGATTTATGAAATTGTCGACTCATTCATTACTACCATCATCAGTGTTGCAAGACCTAAAGAAAATTCCTATAAAATGTTAGAGAATATTTCGGAATGAAGTAATTAAAAAAAAGTGAAAGGAGACCAGGGGAATTAAAGCAATAAAAGACAGAAAATAATCCTTCTTTCGTCGTATACTTGCCTCAACGTTTGGAGAAAAGAAGATACGTTTGAGAAAATTTGTTAAAAAAAGATGGTTAAACATAAAATTTTTAGACAAAAGATTGGAGTGTAGTGGTCATAATTTATTAAATGATTTAAGAATTGACGATTTTTTCGGTTTTCGAAACTTCACAAGAATCTCTTCAAGTTACTTCGAAGTTTTAGTTAATAGAATCGGGCCAAAAATTTCGAAGGACGAAATACAAACTGGCGAAATATTATAAGTGTAAATAAATGGCTGGCTTTTGCTCTAAGATTTTTTGCAACGGATAATTCTTATCATTCCGTAATATACTTTTTTAAAGTCTCAAAATAGTTAATTTCAAAAAAATTTTCTAAAGCAGCTGAGGTATTAATAGTTGTAACCATTTATGTCGGTAAGTATTAACATAGCAAAAAAATCACTTTTACTGGCGCTTTGTGCCTGTTTTTCACGACGCTACTCAGTAAGCAATTGAGTTTAGCTTTTTGCTTGCTTCACCCGCAGCCACGGAAAACTCACTTCTAATTTATATGAAGGAGTCATTAAATTTTAATTTGTCCTTGTAGTCTTCACTCGATTTGTCCCACAAATTTCGGTGTGTGAAATACAGTTCTATTAATTTTATAATATTTATCTATTCCCCTTTCTCACTCAACAATTCCGAAATTCCAAAATGAATTCTCAGTACTGTTTTCCACTGCTATTGAAAACTGACTGAAGGCACTGTACAAACTCTAACAATGTTTTCCGTTTCATTTGGATTAAATTGAAACTTTTTTAAAACTATAAAATTTGCGTCCACACTTATGTTTGACAAATGTTTAACAAATGTTTGTGAAATATTTGGGGAATGTTTGTTATGTGTGGACGCACCCTAAGGTACATACTTATTTGGCGGTTGTCAAGTTTTGTTGTGGCAAACTGTCCACAATTGTTGTGCCTTCAATTAAACTTCAGTTAAAAACTTCTTTGTGGGGATAACAGGCATGTTTAAAGCCGGAAACTCTGCTGGATTGAATAAGGGACCTGAATGCTGGTTAGTCATTTGCTCGGTAAGCAGGCAGATTGGGATTGAGCAACTTCCGGACCTGAAATGGTTTTTGAAAGCACCAAGTCAAATCATGAATAAATAATTACGCCTTGACGTCCATAAGGGGAGCTGCTGTAACGCCGATCCGGTGGATGGGTGCACTTTTTCCGTCCAGGCTGTCACTAAGACAGCCTGAATGGGTCGTGGCGTCTTTGGAAGCAAGGAAGAATCGCTTCCCTTAGGTTTTCCGATTTAATTGAATTAAAACAAATAAAAATGAAAGCATATAAAATTTACGACAAAAAATTTCTTCAAAATATTTTCATTAATAAATATTTTTCTTGTATTTGTCCTTCGCTGTAAACTATCACAGAGAAGCAATTAGAAAATCACCTCCGTTATTACCCGACAACTAAAACAATTTTGAGTATATCTCTCCACATTCTGAAAACAATTTATCATTGTCTTCGTTTTCTAGAAAACGGAAAATTTCAAATTTGTTTACAGCTTTAATTGAAACCGAGTGTATAATATTCAAGTAGGTATATTGCGAGCTGACTGACTTTTTTTTAATTCCTTTTTTTTTTTAATTTGAAAGCAAGGAAACAAAAACTACAAATTATGCCTACTCTCATGTCCTCGATCGTGGGTGCTTAAGCTTAAGGTTAAGAGCAGCGAAGACTAGACCACTAAGACTCTTAGGATTAGCTTGCAAAACTTATCTGGAGAGATGTTTCTCCAATGATTTGTTTTATGGCTTCATCCTCCACTTCGCACAGTCGACTCAGTTCAATGTTGCAGTTGCCTATATTCTTCAAAAATTAACCCCTAGAGTTCTTAAAAAACAGCTATCGTGAGGGGTATAGATAATTTATTAGAACCGCTGTAATAACATTTGAGCGCATGTTTATGTAAAACTTTTGTAAATTTATAATTTAATTGCTTCCCCTCTCACCAAGTACACGCTGCTGAAATTACAATCTACTTGTCAAAAATCAAATGAAATATTGACGAATTTTACGAGCAATTTAAGGAAATTGAAAGAAAACTATTTAGATGTCTCTTTTTATGGTAGTTGATCTTTTTGGTGGTGATACCAGTAAACATTCACCTAAAAATTTAATCTTAATGATTTACGAATTTAAAAAAACTTTATCATAACCCAAGTTAAAAATACTTGAAATAAATAAAACTCTTATTTTGAACTAAATTATATTGCTGTTCGTAAAAGTCTGTATCTATCTACGATTATTATGTAATTTATATATTGTTTTACTACTTTAACAACATGCTCTTATCAGCGACGTACTTAGGATATATCTAAAAAAAAAACACAAATAAGGAAAACAAAAAACAGAAAAATTTATAGATAAGAGAATAAAAATCATCCATCTCACGTGACAATAACTATATATAAAAACCCTAAAAACAAAACGTTTTTATTTTGTTATTTTCCATACATATGTAGCTTTCCTACTAATAGCTAAAAAAAAAAAAACACGAAATTTGTGAAGTGAGTTAATTTAAAGCATCTGATTCAGCCGGCGCGGCGTAGTTCAAATATGACCCAGTTTTATATTAGCTTGAGTCTGGTCGCAATGATCGGCGTACAATTGAAAATGAAAATTCTTATCAAAAGTGCAAATTAATAGAATTGTGGCACTCTATCAACTTTAAAGTTGGCATTTATCAGCAACAGCAGCTGTAGACGAAATTGTAACAAACATAGTATAGTTGAGTGTTATTTAATATTTGTACGTTTCTCTTTAGAGTTTTTTGTTTACTTTTATTTTCAGCTCATGTTTCGTTTTCTGTTTGTTTTTTTTTTGTCTATTTTTTCTTTTAGATTTCCAGACACTTGGAGAGTTGTTTTGAGATATCACAGCTAATAAGGAGTTTATTAAAAAAAAAGTAGAAAAAACATTATGAGGTGTTCTCAATTAGATGAAAAAAGTTCATTGATACCACTCGAATTGAATGGCGGAACATGTTTAATTTTGTATTGTTTTTAAATTCAATTTTATTTAACTAGGTACAGTTGTGAATGATTCATTGAAGTGTATTTATTTAAGTACATACTAACAATTGACTTATCTGCTGTACATTACCCCTAATATATTTCACAACTCATCAGGTGGTAAGATCGTAACATGACGTACCAGTTTTATCATTAAATTTAGCTTTATTCCACTTTGTTCCGACTTTGTAGGTTATTTAGATAGTCCTTCATCAACTTTGGCCAGCAATTTTCATGTATTCTTTTACTTGTCACCTGAGATTTAAATCTATTAAGCTTGACTCTGCGCGATTTCATGGATCTGTTTTAATTATGACATTTTCAACGGATAGATTATCCTGGAATTAAGATAAATATTGATCACGTATAAAAGTGTTGTACTCACTAAACTCAATTTTATTACATTTCTTATTTATAATTGCCTCTTCATTACTGTTGTATTAAAATACCCAAATTAGCCCCATTCTAGCTTGGATTGAACTCAGCCAGCAGGAAGGTAGCTCTACTTTAATAGAGAATATATGTAGAGAAATATAAGAGTTCTAAATCTTACATGTATGTAGATAGCAGTCTTATCGGGTATGTGGTAATCTTTTATGTGAAAAGTCACCATTGACACTAAATTACTATTTATAAAAACAAAAAGTTACAGTCGATTGAAAGAAGCTATTCAACTGCTTTTTGAGAATACCGGTGTACCTCAGGGTTCAGTTCTAGGTTCACTGTCATTTAGCTTATTTACTAAGATCTGCCATACGCCATACGTGATACTTACATTCACCAATCTGCCGATGGTTTTGAATTGTACTTTAGCAGGCCAGTTGGTCCCATTGAACATTGTATTGTACATGTAAATGAGGACTTGGAAAGAGTTTATGGCTGTTCAGTAAATAAGGACCTTGTGCTTAATGGAGATAAGTCAGAATGCCTTGTGGTGCGCCACGACTTCTTAGAAGAATCCCCCGCTTGTCTTGCTCGACGTCCATGTGTTGCCTTATGTTGAACAGGCTACATATTTCGGGATAAAGTTCAACTCAAGAGTGAACTGTTGTGGTCGCATATCTTTCTTGATTGACAAAATTTATGGTGGACTGTGGAGGTTACTGCTTTCTAGTCAAATTTTAACCTCCAGTACTAAACTGAAGCCGCCAAAGCCCTGATCATACTTCATTTATACAATAGAAATTTGATTTATCCTTTGCTTGATTCATATTGCTGTCGCAGAAGTAATGTTGCCTTTAATGACTGTATTAGATTTGTTTTAGATCTTAATGGGTTTGATCACATCATTCCATTTAGTACAGATCTTTTCGGCTGTTCCTTGGAGTCACATGTCAGGTGCAAGGCTCTTGTCTTTTTTTAAAAGCTAATATGTACGGACATCCGGGATTATTTGTCTACCTATATTTCTTTCCTTCAAACATTGCGGTATCGTAACATTTTGATTCTGCAATATAATAGACAAGTATTGGTAAGGTCTTACTTTGAATATATTGCTCGTTGTTGGAGTAAAGTAGAATAAAGAGAGAGAGACAGTTCAGATCGATGCTTTACTTCCATATTTCTGAGTGATGATGGGGTTGCTTCATAACTTTTATTATTAGATCTTTATTTTTTTCTTTATTATTAGTTCTTTATAAGTTTGATTAGTTTTATTAGAATTTTTATTTTTTTATTGTCATGTCAATCGAATTTTTTTAATCTTTTCGGAAATTTTTAAAACTCATGCTTTTATTTTTAATGTAGGTACTATAAAAGATTATTAATCTTGTGTACTTGTCCAATAATAAAATTAATTGAAATTGAAATGAAATGAACTATAAAATATCTGAGAAAAAAAAATTAATTAACACTTGAAGGCTGTTTATGGGACTGATGCTCCAATAATTTTGGGCACTCCAGTTCACGCTACGCAGAGCATTACTAGAGAATTATCCTCCAGTGACCGTTTAGTTGCGGTGATTCCTAATTAAAAGCGTTGAAAAAATTGAAAATCTTTATTATGCAGAATAATCGGTTGACTAAGGAACAGTTGACCGAAATATTAAATATTTTCATTATGAATAAAGGACGTGGTACATTTATATGAAATGCAGCGACCCACAAAGCACATGCTAATCTAGGCCTCGCCTGTATTCGCTAAATCTGTCACCCTTCGACTATTTGCTTTTTTCCAAATTTGAGGAGAGATCTCAAAAGGAAGCTATTTTTGTCTGATGATAAGCATTTTGATGACAAATATTCCTGAAGCTCCAGGGCTTATTGGGAGTTGTTAATTTTATCCATACTGTACCCCTCCCAACACAGAACAATATTTATTATACTTTATTGAGTTGTGCCTGCGTATATTTTTTTTTAGTAGTTTTGTTCCATCATGTATATAAACATAGATGGTACAAGAACTAGATATTGGATGGTATACCAGAGTAAAGTATATAGGTTTTAAATTGGGTAGTGAATTCTTGAATGAATTACAACATATTTTAGAGCGTGCCGAGAGCAAATGTTTCTTTAACAGCAAATTTTATATACATTAGATCGATCTCCTCAACACGAGAGATGCCTGAAAATATGAATCACTCGACGTGTCCATCATTTCAAATATTGTGCTCTATTCCAGGATGGACCACCCATAATATAAAATTTTAATACTCTGCTGTTATTGCAAGTGACATCTAGTTTTTGTGACATTGAGAATATGACTCATTTGTAAATACTGATCTATAGCTATTGCTATTGCAACATCTCGAGGCTATTTTTTACTTAACTGTCCAATTTTTTTCAAGAAAACCTATACAAGTTTAAAGGAAAGTCCTACCGTGTCAGTGACTCGTTAAGTGTGAGCATTTCAGTTTTAACGTTACATAGCTATCAAACTGCAAATTACAGATCATAATAAAGTATGACGTGAAGTAACTAGCCAAAATTAATAATGCACAGATGTAAAAAAATCAAGATGAACGCAAAAGGAAGAATTAGGCACATATGACATTTTGAGTTACTCAATATGATATGAGCAATTGTTTACGTTTTTTTTTTTCAATTTTTGGAAAAAAAAAATCCCATTGCGAAATGTTGCAAAAATTTAAATCATAAAAATTAACTTCTTTTATATTTAAACGCTTTTCCACTCGTGAACCTGTTATGGTCGTAGCGTACTACATGTAGCAGTATGCTACACTGAGACTAGATGCATCATGTATGCCCGGCCTACTGTCGATGATCGCAGAGCAATACGCACCGAGACCGGGACTCAAGAGAAGAAGAAGAGTTTGCGCAGACTGAAAAGGGCGATAAATTTTAGGGTTTCTGTCTAATTCTGGAGGGAAGACTAGCAACACGAAAAGACAACTAACTTTGATATAGAAAAATCGCTGGTTAGGGAAAATTTGTGCGAAAGGTACGGTATTAGAGAAAATCGGTTGTGGAAAGAAAAAAAAAACGAAAAAGTCGGAAGGAGAACGAGACTGAAAAAAAGTATACTCAACTCTAGACGAAAGGAGACTTCTCGTGAGGAATTCTAAAACGGCGGTATTTTCTTTATTTAATATCTTTAGTGATTTCGATGACCAAAAACTACCCTGAACGGAGAAGCTAATCCCACAAGCATTGTGTAACTAAATTCAGAAAAATAGAGTTAGGGACGAGCCATCCACACCATTCTTGAGAGATTATGAGCAGAGACCACGCGCCGCAAATTTTCATTGTTCAATCAATTGCCGGCATCCCGAAGTAAACTCAACTAAAAACTTAAAATAAAAAGCAAGCGCCAAGGACCATCTCTCCCTAATTCGAGCATTTAATGAATCTTTTTGGTTCCCGGGGTCATACACTGCTTCGTACAAGCATGGGGCGATATCATTGTGCTGTCAGCGTGCCCGAACTTATCGCTGTGTGAGAGTCTCTGATTGATGTCGACCATCACAGTCCTGCTTCAGGACAACAACAATTAAATTCAAACAGAAAAGGCTAACGACTGTTAAATAACCAGCACGGGCTAAAACGATAGGATGACAACCATAACCATACTACAGAACCCGCGCATCATAACATATTAAGAGCTATACTGATTGTGTTCCTTTTGTTTAATGTTACAAAAACGCTTGTGTTGCCTCGCTCAACCTATAGTAGGAGGTCACCGGATGATTAGTGATTTGATAATAGAAAGAAGTTTAGATATCCAGTACGTGGACCAGTAATTAAGTAGTACTAAGGAACTTCTTTAAACACAATGTCTGCATTTGTATAAAAAGGGAAGCAAGGAGAGCTGTCATAGGTTAATCATCGTGACGAGCACGTAAAGCATAGTTTAGTTAGCTATCCTTTTTTCTCGTTTTCATAATAGGACCGTCGAAATTTTACATTTTTCAAAAAAAAAAAAAAAACAAACAAAAATATCATATTTCTTCTTAAAGACAGCACAATCGCCTCCAGGGAGCTTCTTAGAGGAAACCAGCCGTACCTAAGTTGCATTGTATACATATTATGTTCAAATATATTTGATTTTATTACTATTTATATAAAAATGGATGACTATATTGCTCTTAATTTGAAAACATTGAATGATGTGCATATTAAAATACAAGCCTGTATATATACCGACACTACCATTCCACATACCCCCCCCCCTCCCCCCCACCCTAGAAACCTTCCTTTAGGAGCTGTGGCCAGTGGAAGATTTCGCCAATATTCGTGATGATGGGACTAAAGGAGTATAACTCTTGAACCACCCTATAGATTTTGGTTATTGTTGGCTTATTAAATAGCCAAGAATAGTAGCTGTCGAGAAGTGTATTACTCTGTATTTTTTAAGTAAGCATCTTTAAATTATTCCCAAATATTTCCGAAATTTTGATTTTTTTTACCCACAAAAGTTTTTGAAATAAATACCGGTATTTATGAAATTTGTGTGTAAAAAAGATCAATGTTTTGGAAATATTTACGAATAATTTAAAGATGCTTAATTAAAACATACAGAGCAATACACTCTTCGATAGCTACTATACTTGGCTATTTAATAAGCTAACAATAACCAAAATCTATAGGGTGGTTCAAAAGTTAGACTCATTTATTCTCACGAATATTGGCGAAATCTTCAACTGGTCACAGCTCCTAAAGGAAGGTTTCTAGGGGGGAGGTATGTGGAACAATTTTTTGATCAGCTTACCTCAAGGAATCCCGTAGTACACTGGAAGGTATCTTGATCTGAATCACCCTGTATATAATCTTTTGTGAAGTGTCAGTTTCACTTGAATGATAATCATAGCTACTGATTGAGTTAAGTTCAGATATATCCTTACTTTTACTTTTGAGAAACCAGTATTCCATACCATTGAATTATAGATGTATATTGTTAAACTAATTAGAGCGAATGTACACATCTCTAGCGAGCGATAGGCTGGGTTGAAGCGAAAGGAAATGTATTGTGGTCAGTTAAATAGAAACTTTTATAACGTCATAATGCACTGAGTTTTTACTTCTCCTTAACTCTCCCGGAGCCCTCTTATTGTGAAAGTTGACTAGGTCCGTTCTACTCTCTTTTCAGTTCATCGAAGGGACACTGAAACCACTTGCTGCCCTCAGTGTCGATTAGGCGGATGGGGCGACGGCAGTTGAAGGCATACTGTCTGCGCCTTCACATGGTTAATGGTAGGTAGTATAAAGGTCCCTTCTGGACTGGGTGTGCTGCTTCTTTTTTTTTATGTAGGCATGACATTTTTTTATATGGCCGGTGACAGTGGCAGGTATTCGTGGAACCCCCCACACTCTCCGCCAATAGCTGAGGCGAACTAGCGTGCCGCCCTGCACTTCAACGCTGTCCACCGAGTGATCTGTCAGCTCATGCTGGCAGTCTGGACTTCACGACCAAATCAAATCACTCTACATACTACCACAACAAACCCTATTTTCAACACAAATCAATTCGGTTATCTGGTTCACTTCTGTAACGTGTGAAAAGCAAATAAAGAAAAGCACGCATCTATACACTTATTATGCAGTAAAAGGATCCATATGTAACTTTAATAAAAGTGTACCAGTCCTCAATATGAGCGAGAAAATTCAGTGACGAAATTCAAGTGTACTATAATTAGTTATAGTAAATCTGTTATAGTGTTTTTTGTTTAAAAAAAAAAGTGTTATGAGATTGGCTTTAAGGGATATTAAAAGCGATTGAAATAAATAATAAAAATTAAAAGGATTGTCAGTGTTTTGTACAAAATGATTTATTTGTTTTGTTTCATTGTTTTGCAATGTTGTTTTCCTTTTCTGTCATATACACACTTTTCCACAATTTTAAATATACAAAAAAAAAAAAAAACAAAAAGTCAATTCACTTTCTTCTCCAACATCATTTTGTTTATAAATATCGAGTACACAATCAATTTTTTTCAGTTGAAATTTAAATCTTATACTTTTCGGTTTTGTTCATTTTGTTTGTTTTTTATTTTTATGTTTTATAAGAAAAATACAAAAAATATCATGAATATAAATATATTTTTGTAATACTTTGTGATATTTATTTTTTGTTTTCGTTTTTAAATTTATAATGTAATTATATGTATATATATAGAAAACATATATACATACATACATATATAGTTTGTTGTTTATTATCTTTCTTCAACAATTTCACTCTCAATCTACATTAAAACAGTTAATTAATATACGTAGAAGAATGTGATAATAATAATTATTAAAATTATTTTTTGCTCTGTATTTTGGGTGTGAAATATAAATAAAGTGAAATTAAAAATTCAATATTTAACTTTTTAATAATAGTTTTTATTCATTCATTGACAATATAGCGCAAACTTATTAGACATAATATAAATATATGAACAAATTACAATTATTGTTGTTCTCTGTTGTTCTTTTTTAAATTTTAAATTTACAAAATGATATTTAAAATTTTATGGAAAAAGACAATATTTGTTTCCTTTTGTGAGTGAATATAAATATAATCTTAAAACTTTCATTCTTATTTTGTTGTTTTTACTTAAACTTTTGGTTTTTTGTTTTTACATTTTTGTATTGAACAGGTCACACATTATATATCCCTGTTCATATTCTTTATTATAATTAATAATAATTTAAAAATACCTAATATCGTATTTGTATTTTTGTTTTCTTTATATCTATATTATTATTAATTACATATATATATATTTATATATATTTTATAATTAGTTTATTATTAATTATATTTATATTTTCCATTCACAATCATGCAAAGGAGCGCGTGTATCCGCAAATAAAAATATAAACTTGTTTTGTTTCTTATTATATTATTATTAGTATTATTATTTTTATTGTAAGACAGTGCTCTGATCTTTTTTTCTTCCAACACTGATAATATAGAAAAAGACTATATAAAAATGAAAATAAATTATCATACGTATATATATTTCTTTTTAATAATATTTGCGTGATAAATAAAATGTAAAAGGAAATATAAATATACCCTGAATGTTGTTTTGTAATGATATATTTTGATTAAGTTTGTTTTTGTTTTTTTGAACTGAGAATAGCAGATATAATAAATTCAAACATTATAACTCTTTGTAATGTACGTTTATATTGTTGTCATTTTCATTATTATAGTAATAAATATGTATTGATAAAACGAGTAAAAAAAACCAACATTTTTATTTAATTTAATGTTTATTCTAAATGAAAATCACAAAAGTTTGTACGATGTATAAGGTCATATGTTAAACAAGAAGCAAAAATAATGATGTTAGTTTCTTTTTTTAAACAAGTGAAAATTGAATTGAATTTCTAAGATTTTTTTTTTTATAATTATTTTAAGGTATAATTTCTTATTAAATATAAATTATTTCTATTTTGTTTTCTTTTTGTTTTTTTTTTTTTGTTAATTTTAAACTGTTTTATATTTGTCTTTGAATTTGGCTTTTTCGATACCATTTTTTTTTGTTTATTTAAAAAAAGAAAAATTGTATTTAAATGTTTCACAGAACAGTTCTTTGCTTCCCATCTTGTATATTACAAATATTTTGTATATTTGTATATGTGTTCTAATTATTATTATTATAAAAAAAAATTAGTTTAGTAATGATGTGTGTGCGTTTTGATTTGTTTCAAATAGGAGAAACTAAAGGTAGTTCGAACACCTGAGTAATTTATTTTCTAGTATCCAAATTCCACTGAAGTTCTTTAGATGTCGAAGCAATATCCACACAGACTAGAAGAGTAGCAATTGAAAAACAGAAACCGAGAAACATCAAATTTCGGTACAAAAAAAAAAATGTTGTCCGGAGAGATCAAATATTATCGCTTTTTAATAAGCAAAACTGTTTACATTCAAAGAACGATAAATTATAAAAACATGACTTTTACGGCTCTTTTTTTTTGTTTTCTTTATTTTATCACTGAAAATCTTAAAAATTTGAATTTTTCGAAATGCACAGGATATTTTCAGCTGTTTTAATAATACAGTTTTTCCCCGTTTTTATAAAAAAAAAATAGAAAAAGGTTTCATTTACATTATGCAATAGATCAGAGGAGGTATATGAATATCGACAAGTGGAAATTGATAAGCGACAATGGCAATAAAATTAGATTTTTCGGGTGTGTAAACAGCTAACAAGTTTTAATTATTTTTTATATTTATATGAAATGGATAACTCTAACTAATTTGGCCAAACATTTAAACAGATATTAGTGAAAAAAATATAACAAGTATTAAAACTAACCCTAGTCACCCTATTTGTTGTAGGCTTATGTGTATGTGTTTATCATATCAATTGAAAATTATCTGCTGTAGATTTTGCCTAGAAAAATTTAAATTTATTCTAATTTGTTGGTATACACGAATATTAATAATAATATTATTATTATTATTACGATTGCAAAGAATTTGTTGTTTTTGTAATAAAACCACATTTACATTGATAACTTAGGACAGATGTTATTTTTGTGTATATTTTGAATAATTTTTTGTTTTGTTTTTATATTTATCTATATAACATACATAAACGGTGGCATTTCTACTGTGATATATGATACTTTTATATTTTTACTAAACTACTATGTTCTTTTTGCCGATTTGCGTTATATTTTTATTTTTTTGTTTTTTGATGTATTCTGTAAGAATATTTTGTTAAAAAAGTTTTGTTGTTTCGTTTTTGTCTTGTTTTGGTATAATAGTATCACGAAATGATTTATCACTTCTATAATTTAATTGTATTGTTACATATGCAAATTTCTGTCCTACTGGGAAAAGTTATATTTTGTTTTGTGTTAATTGTTTTTTAAATATTATTTAATTGATATTTTTGATATTATAAAACATTTACTGGGCAAATTATTGATTGATTTCACCATTTTATTGAATTTGGAATGTGTATGAATTGATTTGTATATAATATAATATTCAGACAAATATTGATATTATGCGCGTTTCAGAATAGACGTATTTATAATTTTGCTTCTGTAAGCCTATCAAATTAATTATACAAATTTTTACGTTTTTGTTTTTATTTTTATTATTTTTTTTTTTAAGGAAAAATATTCTAATTGTATTCATGTTGTTGTTTTTTGCTTTCTGACATTTTACATATATAGTAAATTTACTGTGAATTAAAGGGAGTAAATTTTGTGTATTGTGGTTTATTGCAAACTAATGAAATAACTGTTAAAAACAAAAAATGTAAATAAATCAATAAGACGTTGAGCATTCTGAGTTTTATATACTTTTATACACATATTATATAAGCACTCTCTAAAAATTTGTTTTGCCTTGCCTTTATTTGTTCTAAATACTTTTCCTTTTTTTCGTATTTTTTTTTTTTGTATTTTTGCTTTATGAAACCCGGTTCTTATTAAAAATCTCATAAATATCAAATATTTGTTCCTTGGTTGATTTTATGTGTGTGTTACATAAAATGATATGGACGATCATAATATTATATTTACGAAAAACAACAAGAAAATGTAAGACTATTATTTTGTTGTTTGTTTTCTTACCTTTTTTGTTTTTTGTTAATTAGGTTCTAATAAAATATATGTATTTATATTTTTACTTTTTTGTTTCTGTTATAATTAGAGGTAAATACAAGCTAAACTTATATACTATAAAACACCAATCAATTATTTTGTATTACAAGTTATTTGTTTTATTATTTAAAGCTTAGAAATATTTTACAGTGAAATTATAAATTTTATGACATAGCCCACAAATGTAAGTTTTTTTATTATTATTAAATATTAAATTATAAAATTATTTCGTACTTTCTACCTATTATAATATGAATAATAATAGTTAATAATAATAATAATAATATTATATAAATAACAATAATACTTTATTTTTAAACAAGAAATTTATATAAATAGTTTTTGTTTTTGTTGGGAGGTGCGTTTATGATTTTTAAAGAAATAAAAAAACAAACAAATAGGGAAATTAGTGCCGGAATGAGACATCAATAGCAGACAATTTGAATTTTGTGTGTGAAAAAAAAATTGTTTTTGTGAGGTTTGTAAGGTTTTGGGTTTTTTTTAGTATTAAAAACTTAAAAATGTATGCCACCATAAATAAATAAGGAAAATTTGAAAAAATTAAACTCATCGTCATAATGTCTTTTCTCAGACCAAAATTTCCAAGTAACTACCACTATCAAACGATAATAGGTCCCAACACAAGTTTCTAGTATCGTTTTCAATATTATGTTCGATAATGTCTTTACTTTTTTTATTTATTTTTTTATTTTTCATCAAAAAAGTATCCTCTTTAATTCCAAAAGCTCTAATTATTTATGAATACAAGAGATTTTATAGCTGATTAACAATGAACCTAATTTTGAAAGGAAAAGAAAAAATTAAAATGTCTCATTCCTCACCTTCACTTACCCTAGGCTAAAGATTAAATTCATATTATGTTTTGTATAAAAATTACTTTGAAAACCATTGAAACATTTTGTTTAGGCCAATATACAATGCATTTCCTACTACGTACATATTTAACCTACTGCCTACTGTTAACCATACATTCATCGATATAATAAGTAAAAATTCCAAATGTTCAAATACTTTAATACTACATATTTATAGTAGTATACACAAATTATGAAATGTATAGCTTTGAGTGTAACGACATACATTTACAAAACATTTTGTGTTTTTTTCTATTCAAGTACATAATAAGGAAGGTTAAATGGCACATTTAATTATTATTATTAATTATTTTATATAATATGTAGTACCAATAATATGAGTGACAAACGAAAAACACAAAATAAAATTTTTATCAATTATAATAATAATAATGATCACCTGGGTTAACAAGTGCAGGTGAAGTGCGCGTTTTACTATTCAATATTATTATTTCTTCACATTTTCTTTTGACTGTTGCTGTTTATTTTCTCTCTGTATTATTTTGTCTTATTGTTTTGAAGTTTATGATTTTAAAAAAATCCTACCTACTTAAAATTACGAAATTCATTTTTGGTTTGGAAAACATAAGTTTCTCTCTAAATGTTTTGCGTTAAAAAAATAACTTAAACATAAAAAACAAATGAAAAATTTATATAAACATTCTAAAATAATTTTTCTCAACAATAAATATAAAAATATATAATATATAGATATATTATTATGATGACGTTTTATCCAACTATACATATGTATTTTACAAACTAATTTATTCGCGAAATATTTTACTTAATACAAATTTTCAGTAGTACATAATATTATATGTAAAAGACACGACAATTCCAAAAGTCAAATAATTTTTTTCATTTTTGTGGGCTTCTCATTGTGTATGTGTGTGAGTTTTCGATTTTATATTCATAAATTCACTGAAAATTTTTTAAGCTATTTAAAAATTTTTTATTTTGTTTATTTTTTGTTCCAATAATTGATTGATTTTGATCACGTTGTGCTTCCTAAGATCTACTAATACATGTACTTTTTTGTTATTTGTATTTTTATTGTTTATTTTGTTTTTTGTCTTTTTTTTAAACTACATATATTTTATAATATTAGTTCCTGGGTTTGTTTAAAAAAGTTTTTTTTCTTGAGGATAGGTACTAATATATATATATACGTTTATATTTCAGAATATTGAAAATTCAGTTACTAAATTGGTAATTTTAACAATTTATTTTTTTGGTTGTTATTTATTTATTCAAAAGGATATATTTTGTCTTCTTTTTTGTTAGATGGGTACTTTTATAATGGTTTTACTTTATTTATTCACTAAAATTTAAAAATTTTTTTTGTTAATAATAATTGTTTTTTAATCGTTTGTTTGTTTGTTTGGAAACTTTTGTAAGAAATTGTTGGTTCTTGACATATAATAATCTTATTTTATACAATAAACATCAGAAGTGGAACTTTGTTGTGTACACAAAATGAGTAGATAAACGCAGCTCTTGTATCAAGTGATCTTTTTGTTACTTTGATTTTTGAACGATGTTTGAAATGTATTTATTTTTGTGCTTTTAATACATTATTATTATTTTTTTTCTTTTGATTTTTTTTTAATAATAATTTTTGGTCCGGAATTCATTTTATATAAAAAAATGGTTGAACATTTTTTTTTATTTCTCTCTTCATTAATGTTTAATTTGGATTCAGTGGACGTTGGACACAAAGTTTTCGTTTTTTGCTTGTTTTTTTTTTTTTTGTTTTTTTGATTTTTAATGGACTGAAAATAATTGACCCCAATTTATTTTTATCTTTATGTTTATTATCTAAAAATGAAATTGCGATTATAAAATTTCTTAATGTTTTGGGAATTATGATTTACATATCACAGTGGGACCCTTACAAATACTAGGATGGAAATATATATGTATTAATGCGTGTGAGTATGTAATATAGTGTCATTCTATGAGGTTAAAAAAATGCCAATATTATTGATAAAAGAGTGAATATGTGGAATGTACAGAATCACAGTTACTTTCGTTTGTATAAATTATATTTAAAATGAGGGGCTTTTTTTTCTAAAAAAGTAAATAAATGAGAAAAAATAATTTATTAAATTTGTTGAATTTTTAATTTTTTTTTTTTAACAATTTTTATGAGTTGTTTTATTACGGGATAGAAAAATTATAAATGATTTTATAATTATTAATTATTAAATATATGATTAATATTTGTATTGCAATTATATTGCTCCCGAATCATCTTATACTGTAAAAAATAAAATTATTTATTAATATCCTTGTAATTGAAACCACACCTGTCCTCCTCCTCATTCAACCGCAAGGAGTTAAATCAAAATAATAATACAAGAACAGCTGTGTTACCGTAGTTTTTTTTTCTTTTTAATGGAATTTTTAATTTAATATTAGTGAGGTACTAATTTTCCCTGAAATAACTAGAATATGATTTTTTGTTGTCTCCGTATACATATATGTAAGAGCAATTATCTAACAAATTGTAATCACCTGTGAAAAGCACGTATTTAATAATAAAATTTTACTTTTATTATTTGTATTTTAAGGGAGCTAGTGGACATACATAAATACAAAATAAGTTAATATCAGTCAATCAGATTGGTGTCGCCTAATTTTGTTGTTTTTTTTTTATATCTGGATGCGTTGGCTAAAATACAGCGGCTTATTTAGAGTTAAAGAAATTTATAGTTCTCTTGCTTTTAGTTTTTTTTTTCTTTAACAGAGAAAGGGGGTTTGACATAATTTTAATAATTGTTTGCGTTTTAATGTATGATTATAAAAACGTTGGTTTTCATTTATTTATTTAACAAAGGAGGTTATGATCGCAAAAAAAATGAAGAAGTAATAAAAATAATAAATAAAGTTGCAATTATTGAAGGGTAACTGCGCGCGCAATTTTTCAAATTTTATAGCACTTGTTCATATCCAATAAAAATATATTTTCATTATCTTACAATAATTTTTAGTTGGTATAAATAAAAATTTCTTATTCAGTTATCTCAAAGGGTGTATTTTTTGCATTTGATGTAGAAACAAACTTTTGCTTTCAGTTTTTGTAGTTACTCAAAGTATGACATTTATAAGTCTTTTTGTGAAGGTTTGTCGTCAAATACGTTAGAGTATTTCAGTAATTTGCGCAGTATTTAGACCCATGCCCTTAATCATATCTGCGAAAAACATAATATTCATCGCAAATTATCACGGATGAAGAACAAAATGTATTCAGATTTTGTTTATAGGCGTCAATGTATTTTTAGATTTTAGAATACAATCTTAATTTACATTCTCCCGCCAAAGACTCACAAAGTCTCTTCAAAAGCTGAAATACATATTTGAAAAACGAGTTCAAAACACTATATAAGGGTTAGGCACAAAATAATATCCAGAATTTGCAAAACTACCTCAGCTTTTTGGAAAAAACGTTTTTCGATTTAATGTCAGAATTAATTTTGTTTTGTTTTTAAATTTCTGGATATATGGCCAGGAACCACAGAGATGACTTTTCTCTTATAAACAAAACTTGAATAATTCGTAACCGATGACTATTCTGAAGGAGCTGGTAAGTTAAGAGCTCAAATATATGCTGATATTTTTTAGCAGGATGGATCGTAGGCGGTTTTAAAAAGCTTATCTCATGGCATCAAGAAGCACAATGAATCCGCTGGATGTTTAAGTGAAGTAGGCTGAATATCTCTGACAGCACTCCACTTACTGAACCTAGCCTAACCGATGAGTATGGGTTTCCACAAAGAATGGTTATTTTGCTTCTACTCGATTCACCCAAATGTAATTAATATTAACTACCTTTACGTAAATTAGGTCACTTAAATAAAAGATCAAGACTGGGAAAAATATTTTTTTTTTCTGTTAATACTAAGCCACAGCAATGAACTCGATTCAATTACATAGATCGATCTAATATATACGAGTATAGAGTACATAAAACTATGTAAGATAGAGGAATGAAAGATGAAAAAAAATCAACAAAGATCATTATCCCCCGATTTCAGATTATAATAATGTAATTTCTGCGCAAGACGAAATGAGTCAAATAATTGTGCGCATGCGCAGACTTTACACATTAGCTGTTTTTATGTGTAACTGTCTTAAGAGCTTAATTTTATCATGTTTGTTTTTTAGCAATGTAACAATGAAATTGTGAAATTCTACATTGGAAGATAATATTTACTGTATTATTTTATGTCCGCTGAATATAGAAGAATGAAAAAGAGCACAAAAGAATGCATCAAGAGAGCAGAGTTTTTTTTTTTAAGCAGTTGGCAAAACTTTTTTTTTTGTGTGAAATAATTATTGACACATTGTAGACATACTTCAAAGATAAGAAATAATGCAATAAGCAATTCCTTTCAATTGAGAAGATATCTTCGATATTGTATGTTTGGTATGCTTTAGAATATTGCAGATGTAAGAAAAGAACACATGGATTATGACTGCGTTAATGCACCTTAAGGTCACAATTATGTCAAACAATGTGAAATTCTTACAGCAAAGTTAATATAGCAATGTCAATGATAGGTGAAAATTCGACAACAAGGAGTCCCTTCTTCATTTTCATACGCTTCACGTATACTTTTACACTCAAAATGGGGGCTTTTTAGGTTTCTCTGCGAAAAATTTCTTGTTTTTTTCTTGCGGACATTTATTAGCAAATCTTATCTTCACAAAGGTACAAAGGACGAAGGTGCTGGAAATTACACTTTTTATTATTTATTCAATTTTTTTTTCTAAAAAAGACACCACGATTCTTTACTGATTAAAGTCTGATTAAGAGATTATCGCAAATCTTTTATGTTGCGTTTTTTTTTTTGTATTAAGAAATATTATGGAATTTTTTATATTATTTTTTTTTGTTTTTTTTTTATAAGAACAATCAAGAAACAGAATTTTTCTTAATTACTTGGCTATAAAGTTAATTATTTTGTATTTTTTTTTTATTATTTTGTTTCTTTTTCTGTACATTTCAGGAATTACACAATGTTTTTTCTGGCATATATCACTTATTTTGATGATTTCATTTTTATATTACATTTTCAAAGAATTTTCTTTACATAGGTTATCTACTCATATATATATATATATACATATATATATATATATGTATATATTTGTTTTTGGGATACAAAGTTCCACCAAAGGAAAAAAAACAATCTTTTTCTCGACGTGCTATGTGCAGAAAGCTGGAGAAAAAAAACAGAAATTTTAATTTTTTTTTATGTTAATCAGCATGAGGAACGCGTAACTTTGGATTGAATTTTATATACACATTTTAATATGTTACCAATAATCTTACTAATGTTATAGGAATATATGAGAAATGGAACTCGATTATATTTCTGAAGAATCATTTAGACGTGTTTTTTTTTTAATATTCCTTATTTTTTTTCTAAGGAAATTTTTCAGTTTAGACAAGACAATCCTGTATACATAGTTAAAAAATGTCTTCATTGCCTTATACTACACGAATAAAGTCAGAACAATTTCTAGTAGTCAAGAAATGGCACTTTGGCTCACGGATTTTGAAAGCTGTCCTGACAAGATTTTTTTCGTGTTGAAAAACAAAAAATAGAAAAGCTTAAAAGAATTTAGAGTCTTCTACAGAAAGATATTCGGTTTGTTTAGTAATTTTAGTTCTTTTGGGAATAAAAAATTATTTCCAATTTTTTGATGATGATATAAGATTATGTTTCAAATATCGCTTATTTTTGTATGAAGAGTACTAAGAATAAATATGACCACAGTTTTCATAATTCAAATTGTTAAAAAATGAATCAGAAGATATTGGAACTAGATAATAATTTTAGACAAAATTTCTATAATCAAGCTCCGGTTTCATCATTTAGTTTTTAGAAATGAGTATTTAGCAGTATTTTTAAACAGTCCAAATTAATATTTCAATGGCAATGGTAACAAGACGCAAATTTTGTATTTTGCTGTTTTTCTTTTAATTTTTCATCTGAACGTTTATTAGTTCCATTTCTCACCTGTTCCGATGTCTGATGCGATTAATTTATGTTTTACTGGACATTGAAAATAGTAAATCTCTATACTTATCTTTTCCCTTATATTTATTTTTAAAATTATATTGAAAATTTTTATTAATGAATTTTTTGTTGTTGCAAAAATTCCACATTTATTATACGCTGAATGAAGCAAAAACCCAACTTTTATGACTATTCTAAATTTGGTATAACTCAAAAATTAAATTTTCTATTGCAATAGCGCGTAAAATACTAGTGAAATTCAATAGCCAATAATTGTTTTTACACATCTGATGTGACCAAATTACTTACGGCAGACGCATGCATATACATTTATCGGATTACCCATCCGCGACTGTACATTTTCTCTTCTAATAATGTTTGTTTTTTCTAATTTTCAAGAATAAAAACTAATGAAAAGGAAAATAGTCCATTACAGAATTGATGCAAATTTCTCGAATATTCTTCTGTAAGGGTTCTAGTCCTTCGGGCTTATGGAAACTTTTTTTACCTCCGTAAACAAATTCTAGTATTAGTATGTAGTGATTATCATTTCAAATCCATTCAATTACCATCTTGTCTAAGATTTCTTTTAGAATAGTTATTCTATTTAAATTGTTACTTTATCGTAATGTGTATCCCATTTGGCTCTTGCGTAATTATGATGAGTAGATCCCGGGTTATTTTATATATAAAATAAATAAAAAACAAAACATTATTAAAAAGAGAAATCGTTCAGTAGGTATGAATATCTGGTTTCGGTCATCGTCTTTAACATGCACAATTAATTATTAATGAAAATGCCCGCAATAATCGAATTCATTCAGAACATAATTCCCCATGCTCAAGCTGACTTCTGTTTTGATTTTATTTTATTTATTTTTTATAATATATTAATGTGTGTACGTATTATATATGTATATATATTGGCAACAAAAATATAATAATAAATTAATCGACGAAGAAAAGTAGTGCAAAACCATAGAAAATGAAAAATTCAAGTGCACGAAATTTTCTCAATCAAAAAGAAATGAGAACAAAAAAAAAAATAACAACGAAATTTCAGCGAAGAAATCAAAAGGACCACCCTTAACTGCGAATTCTTGCCTTTAACTTTTGTAAATTATTTTACGAAAATAAGACGAAAAACTGAAAGTAAAAATAAAAAATAAAAATAAGCACACCAACACGCACATTTATATATATTTTTTTATAATATTTATTTTCTTTTCTTTTTTTTCATATTTTTTTTCATTCTAGTTTGTTTTTTATTATTATATATAAAAAAGTTTTCTTACTTTACTAAAATCACTTAGTTTTTATACAGTTTTATTAATCACATGGTGGGATAACTCGTATTGTGATCAGAGTCATTATTATAACATTTAAACACTTTGTTTCCTTCCTTTCTTCTTTCTTTCTTTCTTTTTGTAATTGCTACATTTTACATAAATTTTTTGTTTTTTTTTTTACTGTTAATATGGTTTTGGTGGAGAGATTTTAAACGAAAATTAAAAAAATGAATGTGTATTAGAAATAATAAAAACAAAAAACAAAATAGACAATTACTGAAATGTATGTGTGTGTATAAATTGTACATTGTACATTGTTTGTTGTTTATATTTTCGTTTTAAATTCTTTTTCTATTTCACATAAATTACAAAAAGAACTATAAAAGTTAATAAAAGTAGTAATACTACACGAGAAAATATTATGATTATTTTTATTTTTTTAGGAATGGATTTTTATTTTACTACCATTCGCTTTATGATTTAAAATATAATTATTAAACGACACGAAAAAAAACAGATATTCTTGAGGAGGAATAGAAATTGTGTTTGCATTCTAATGTATAATATAATATTAAAAAAGAAAAACATTAATTGGTTTTTGTTTTATGATTAATAAATACTACAACCTACATCACATTTTATGACTGATTTTTTTTCAAAGTATTTTTTGTTTTTTGTTTTAGTATTTTATGTATTATTAATTGTTTGTTACCACTTATGTGTATTTAAATGTTCCATTTTTTCCTTCTTTTGTATTTCTTGTATAAAAAATTGCATCTACTACATTCTGTTGTGTGTTTTTGTTTTTTTATTTTGTTTTTTAGAAAAATGTTATTCAAAGTCAAAGTTTTTTTTTGTTTTCTTTTTATTCTAAATGTATGAGTTTTTTTAATATATATATTATATTTTCTGAATTTCAGTCATTATACGCGCTTCCATTGTTCTCTTTATTTAAAGATTTCAAAAACAAAGTTTTTTTTTTCTTTCAATTATTATTGTGTATTTTGAAATATAATATTTCTGTTTTTGTTTTTAAAAATTTCTTCTGTTTGTGTTTTTTTTTTCTTGCAGTTTTGAAAATTAGTTTCGGCGATTATAATATCAATAAAAGTGTAAATTTTTGTCAGCATTATAATTTAAATATTGTATTTGTATATGTTTTTGACATTAAGAGCAGGAGACACTACAGTTAATTATAGTTAGTTTTCGCGTTTTTCTTTCTCGCATTTTATGTTGTTTTTGTTTTTATTTATAATTGAGGAAATATTCGCGACTATTTTAACAGAAAGCGGTATATGTTTTGTTATTTTTTTTTTTTTTTGTATTCACTTCTTTTTTTATTTTTTTATTATAAGTTGCGGAAAGAGATACACATACTTATCATTTCCAAATGTAAAGAATTTTTATCGCAGTTTTACAAAACACGCATTTTTTAACAAGTCTACAAATTTATAACATTTTTTTTCTTTTTGTATTTATGTTTAGTACTTGATAAGATGAAACGCGAAATATTATTTCACTTCTTGTTTTTTTTTATTATTACAAATTTTGTTTGTTTTTTTCTTAATAGACACAAATTTTTTTTAATATGCTCTCATTTGTTTTTCATTTTTAAACACTTATTAAATACAGCCGTCTTGATTTTTTTGTTTTCGTATTTATTCATCAACGAAGAATGTATTGAACGTGAAGATTTAAAAAAAAAACACAATAGGAAAAAACTAAATAAGTGTTTTTCATATTTTTTTTAGTTATTATTATTATTTTTTTTGCTTTTTTCTTGTTTTGTTTTATATTAACACAAATATTTATTACTTGTATCTTATATTTCTATAATGCATTTTCCTTAATAACACGTTTAAAATTTGTTTCTTCCGATCGTTTTTTATATATTTTTTTTCTTTTCAATTTATATTTAAGTATCGATGCATACAAATCTGTTTGTTGCACGAATTAATTTTTCCATTTTTACTTTTGTTTTATTAAAATTTTTATTTAAATTTAAATTTTTTGTTTTTTTTTTCAAATCTCATAAAACAAAAAATTTTTGAAAATTTTAGGAACTTGTATAATTTTACAATTTGAAAATCCTAAGCTTTTGCAGGGTGTGAGAAAAAAAATTGTTAATTTTTTCTTACGGAAAAACAAATATAAAGAAAAAATTTCAAAATTTGATTTGAATTTCTTATATAAAACAAGAAAAAAGAATATTAAATTCCAAGTTTTTGATTCTATTATAAAAGTAAAAGAAAAAAGGCAAGGAAAAAATGCCGTCAGTAATATACAAAACAAAAAAAAAACGATGTGTCTAACTTCGTTGTAATTTCTGTTTTTGTTCTTTTTATTTGCGAGCCCAATTGCATTATTATTACCATTTTTTTAATTGTTATTTAACAAGTTATTTTTGTGGTTGTTATTGTTTTTTTGTTTGTTTTTGTTTTTAAGAAAGTGTAGTGAGAATGAAAACACTATATAACAGAATAATATATATTTGTTTGTTTGTTTTGTTAAGTTAAAGGTTATTAATTAAAATTATTATTTCGAGATCGATATAGACAGACAGAGAGATAAATCTACTATATTTTATTCCTTCTTTTGTTTTTCGTTTTGTTTTGTATTATATTTAAATTCCTAATATTCTGTATGTAGAAAATTTTTTGTGGTTTTTTTAACTATAAAGATAAAAATTGTTTATTTATTTTTTTTTGTTTTTTAAATTTTGTGTTTTATCGCTTTTATATATTTTTGATGTTGATTTTATTCATTTATAATATTCCTTTTTTGAAATGAAATTATATCACGAAACAAAAAAATAAACAAAACACATTTATGTAGATAGAAAAAAAACTTAAGTTTTATATAATGAATGCGCACTGATTATTTATATATATAATTATAAAAAAGAAAAAAAAAAGAGAAATGTACTTAGTTATTAAAAACATACATAATTATTATTATAATATTTTTTTCATATATAAAAACAAGTTTTATTATAAAATATAACACAGTTGACTTTTTGTAATTTTTTTTCATTTTGTATTTATTTTTATTTTATTTTTATTATTACATATCGTTCTTTTTATCTTCTTCTTCTTCTTCATTCTTCCTCTTTAGACATTCCTACTGTAATGAAGTAGCACGTTCACGTTGGATCTATATGTATATAAGAATGAAATATATTTCAAGCAAATATTCCAAATTGTAATATTGCAAATTTTTAAAAACACTCTCTTTTTCTATATCATGAAAAAAGAAATTGAGTGTTTTTTTCGAGTTTTTTTGTTGTTGTGTATGTGTATGTGTTTGCTTGAAATATTTTCACTTCTTCACACATATGTTATAATAGATTAACTCTCACTAAACGTTATCTTATAAATCGCTTTATTAAATATTATTAATATCACATCACCTTTGTTTTGATGATAATACTTAAAAAAAAAGTAAACAAACAGATGTTCCTGCTGCCAATATGTTGTTTTTCCATTTTATTGTTTGATAAAAAAAAAGGAATTTTTTCTCAATTCTTGATGATCGTAATTTTTTTTTTCTATATATTGTATTGCCTCTCATTGGCTTTTCTGCTGGAGTCTTGATATATTATGATTTTTGTGTTGTTTTGCTGTTGTTTTGATTTGGCGCACATCCAAAGGTACACACTATCTATCGTTCATGTAGGTTTTTTCAAACTTTTGTAAAAAAAAAAAGTATTTTTTTTTCCTCATTGATGTTACTCTGGTTATATTAAGCATGAACGATCAGAAAAATTATTAATTGTAGCGCGCGCGCGAATTTCTTTTCTTTCTTTCTTTTTTGTATAATATATTTTCTGAGTAAACTATATTATTATTAACCAAAAAGAAATCGAAATGAAACGAAACGAAATTACTCAGAAAATGTGTGATATAATTTATTTTTTGTTAATGTAAACTCTGGACTGATCATTATTGTACTGCTACGTGCCAAGTTTCTGTAAATAAAATAAAATAAAAATAAAATTTAATATGGGTTTTGTAATAAAAAAAAAACAATTAAACGAAAAAAGGCAGTTGGTATAAATGGAAGAAATAAATAAAATTATTCTACTTTATTTAGAAGTTCAGTATTCGATTGTAGGGGTACGACTTTAAATTAAAAATTTTATTTTTTTTTCATTGCCACTTCAGCTTTCCCCGAATTACAGACAAAAATTTTATAATTTTATTTCTATTTAATATAAACCCGTTAAAATTAAAAAAAATATATATATTCTAATAATCACACCAATATGTAAAATACTCACTTCAAAAATTGTGGCAAAATTGATGTCCATCCACTTCTATCATGTTTTAATGTCAAATATAATTCGAAAGTTGATACGGTATTCGGATCTACTTTAAGTGTAGCAATTCTCCTGTAACAAGTAAAAAAAAAGACAATGAGAATTAAGTATGAAAGAACAAAAGATTAATAAACAAGTCACTTAAAATGGCAAAGCAACAAAAAAAAAAAGTAGGAAATAATACACACCACAACGAATAAATAAAAGGCAAATAAACAAGTTCATTTTAATCAACAACAACGAGAGAAGATAAACTTGTTCATTTCTAAAAATAGATATTATATTTTCACACACTGTTTCAGCGAGTTCTGCTTGCTCTGTTCAAGTTTTTCTTAAAAAAAAAAATAAAATAAAAAAAAAATTATAAAAGCTCTTGAAACAACAAGAGCATGGTGGTTCATATCATTCTCCTTCTATATAACATACAATTTCCTTTCATTTTAGCGCTTCCATCGTTGCAAAAAAAAAAAATTCATTTTTTTTAATAAAAAAAAAAACTTATCTTTTAAAATCTCACAGCGGGTTAAGATATTACAAAACGAAAAGAAATATTTAAAATGCATTTTTTTATGAGATTGTAATAATGATCTTCATAATGATGATAATAATAACGATCATAATGAGAATAAGAGAATTAATAAATTGAATAAAAAAAAATAAAGAAGATATAATTGATGGGGGGTATGAATATAAGTTGTTGCGGTTAGTTGTTTCAATTTGTTTGCGGTCAACTGTGACTCGCGCTCTTACCCGTCGCAATGGATATATGTAAATATGTAGATATATACAAAGCACATATATTCGAAATAAACAACAAAAATAACAACAACAATAGGCTAGAGGTCGGTTTTACAAAAATTAAGTTTAATTGATTTAAATTGAAAGAGTTTATTGGTATAAACGGGTCACAGAATCAACCAAGCACAGAAACATGGGATTGACAATGGAGAATGGAGGCTATTTGATGTGTTGCACAAATTTTAATTTGTTTATTATTTTTTTCTTTTTTCTTAATTTTACTAATAAGTGCAGAAATAAATAAATATTATGCAAAACTAATGCAGAATTTGTAATACTCGTTAGCAGAGATATCAGAGAGTAAAAACAACTGGTATACACCATTTGAGTATTTCATTATTTGTGATTGAAGCAGAATCAATGTGTAAAAATATTAATACTACATTATGTACTTTAAATCAAATTAAATTACAAAAAAAAATTTATATATATATATATTGTACATACCTTGTATTACTAGGTTCATCTTCGAATTCAATAAAAACACTACAACCCCGTATACCGCAAGGCTCTTTCTCTGATACTTTAATAATTTCAGCAGCGACACGATGCAATAAATCAGCTGGCAATAATACTTCAGTGCATGCTAAATGACGACTTTTTGCTGCCCTTAATTCACTTTGTAAACGTAATGAGAGAGCATTTATTGATGCATCATCTTGTGCTATTACTTGTGTTGTTGTTATTGTATTTGTTGTTGTTGTCGATGATACTGTTACATTATCTGCTGTTGCTGTATCACAATCATCAGTATTATTACTATTATTTGTTAAATTATTATGATGAGATGATGGCGGTGGTGTTAATGGACTTGTCCAATCTGAAGGTGAGGAGAAAAAAAAATCAAGAAATTAATTAATTTATAAAAACCCAATTTCTCCTAGTATTCTTAAAATCTATTTTTAGTTTTTTTTTTTTTTTTTTTTTTACTAAGTATATTGCTCGGTTGCTTGCTTGCTTGCTTACTTAATTAATTAATGCTAAGGTAATTAAAAATTTTAATATTATATGAGTCATACGAATGTACGAACTAACGGCCTTAAAATACGGAAATTCGTTTGGTTTTTTTTTTGCTTTTGTTTTTTTTTTGATTTTGTTTAATAATGCATGAGATATTTGCACACTTCTTTTAAACTTGTTGCAAATTACTGGACTATAGTCATTTTGAAATTTATTTATAAGGTGAATCACTCTAGGTAGGTAGGTAGGTAGGTAGATTATTTTCGTGCCTATATTATCACGCTAGCTGTTGAAATAAATAATAGATAGTAAAGCAAAAACAAGACAAAATTCCAGAAGTTGGTATCACCTTGAATAAGTTCATGTTGGGAGATTGTATGAACACTACATAGAGAATCATGGAGATAACTTTCTGGAAGGAAATTCGGACAAGACTTTTTCTTTTTCTTTTTTTTTTAATATGTTTAGATACGCTAAATTGAAGATAGATTTACTCAAAGAACAAAGCGACTTTTAACGATATAACTAGACATAAAAAAAAATTCAAGTATTGGTGGTTTTTAAAGAAATCTAGTTGAAAAAACATTATTACCAAAATTTACCTAAATTCCAACCAACCACAAGTAAATCATTACAAACCCATTAGAATTGGTATACACCTATTCAATTTTGACTACATTAAGAATTGGATCACTTTAACTTCCCTCACCACCCCCTAACATAGGGCTACAAATATAGTCATATAAGAATTAATAATAGAAATAATTAATGTTCATACAAAAAAAAAAAAAAAATCCTTAACCAATGCCTGCTAGGTAACTAAACCACTCTCCTTTCCCTCTCCCCACTGAACAACTCTTCGTAAAAAGTTTGAATCAAAAACTTTATAAATCTTTGAAGTCAATTTCTTGGGCTGCCTGAAATAAAACTCGTCGTTCAAAACATGATCGACCAAACTCAACCGGTTTTACTTGTTTCACCACTGATTATGTATATTTTGTGCCTTTTGATTTGATTTGGAAGTTAAAGTCCACCACCAAAATCCAATAAACGAGTTAAATTTATCTAAAGAGTACATCATGAAATCTAAGCGAAACTATAGTGGGAGAAACATATAAGAGTTTTGTGCTCAAAAAAGTTACCATAGTGATACTTTCTATTGGGCACTTTTTATTATTTAATTAGAAATTTTTTTTTTTTTTACTTTACATAATTAAAAAAACAAGACGAAATATAAGCAGACAAAATTTACAACCCTTGTAATTATTTATGCTCTTTATTTTTGCATTCAATTAAAAACATTGTAAGCGAAAAAAAAAAATTCAAGAACAAAGAAAATAAGTCCAGCAACATTATAAATGCCGGCATACTTACACCGTAGACCTCGCATTACACTTTTTCCCGTTCCGATCAACATCATATCTGTCGAACGGCCTGTTGGTACCTGTTTGAACATGAAATCCATGGTGGTGAAAGAGGTTTCTTCTAGAAAATTTTCACCTAGCAACAGAAAGGGATTATGATGGGAGCATAGAAAATATGTATATGTACTATACATATATATTTATAAGTCTCTTCCAGTGGAAGAAGAAGAAGAACAAGAAGAAAGTGCATTTACAAATATATAATACACTCAAGATTATCATAGTGGTAGTAACCAGCTGGTTTTTGGTCTCGTTATGTATGTAGAGTTATAACTTTTATTTATACACACAAAACTACTCCCTCAAAAAAAGAGGAGAAATTATTCTGGTATATAAGGTAGGTATATATGTCCAGTTATCTCTACATAAATTATTTATATATGTGCATAATAAATATAAAGAAAAAAAAAACAAGGTAATATATAGGAAACATATGATTGAGCATAGAGGGGAAATTATTTCTATCTATATGTTCTCTATAGAGACTTTTTACGAGATTTTTGTGAGAAGACTTTTCAGGGGAAATCTAGAGAGAAATGAAATTGTACGTAGATATGAAGGAGAGATACCTAATGTAGGTATGTTCCTATGTATATCGTGCATAAGATAGAAATCAGCTGCTTTTGCTCCTAGAGAATGGCAAGGGACGGATTGAATAGAAAGATAGTTATAATGTATGATATGAGCTTTAAGTTGTGCTGCTAGCAAATGAAGCAAAAACAGTATATTTATAGGCATTAAAGATGGGTTGAAGAAGGTGCGTTTTTTTTCTCTACTACTACCCAACTTCTACTTCGATTTTTTTTTTGTCGATACTGTAATTTTATTATTCAATCCATTTTATCTTCTAATAAGATTAAAACGAAATGTAAGGTGTGACAATTTTATTAATAAATCATGAACGATATTATAGTTAAAAAAAAAAAAAAAAAAACTCACAGTAAGTTGTTATAAGAGCGAAGTGAAAGACTTGCAACTTTTCGATCATTGACTCTCGAAATTTAATGGAGCGTAAAACTTGCAAAATCATGGAAATTTCGATTAATTGAAAACCAATTTTGCGATATAATTTAGAGAGAGAAAGAGCAATAAAAAGCAACAATTGAATTTCCAAGCAATATAAATAATTTAAAAATTTTAACTTAAAAATAAATTATAGTACGTATGTAGTATAATTTGATTGAAACTTACCCTTAACTTTACTGGATCCTAGGACACCGAACTGCCCTTGAAATTGATTTTGCACTGATAGCACTTCCATTTTCATAAGTAATTCTTCAAATACTTCGTCAATTTTGACAAATTTACTTTGATCAATATTTCTTTTTCTATTATTAATGAATAATAATAGAAACAGAGAGAGATAGAAAACTTTGTGATGTATATATATATATATATATAAATATAATATGAACCGGCTTCCTTTTTTATCGTCTCCGTTTTTATGCTTTTTTCTTTATTATGCTCTCCTCCTTTTTAATAAATGAAAAATGTCCTTTTGTTGGAACTCTTTTATTTTTGTTTTTTTAATTTAATTTTATTATTATAAAAACACATAAATTCGGGTGAAAATGTAGTTCTTCTTACTTTTTCTTTATTGTTATAATATATATATATGGAGTGAAAATTTTCAAATAATCAACAACTATTAGAATAATTACTTTTTTTTTCTTTTTGTTTCATTTAACTGAAATTTGTTGTTTCGCATTTATATCTTCTTTTTTTTAAATTTTCTTCGTTGTTTCACAGCACTTTGATATCACTTTTTGCTTGATTTTACTTCTTCTGTATTATTATTGTAATGATTATTTGACATATATCTGTGTATTCATGAATTAATATTTTTTTTACATTGAACATTTATTATGGATTTTTTTGCTGGTTGTTGATACTTTTTAACGTTGTTTTAATAATATTTTTCTTTTTATCTTTGATATATTTGCACATTTAGTTAATATACTTTTCCTTGTTTTATTAAGACAAAAAACAAAACAAACAAAAACTTGATTCTTACTTTGCTCTCTGATACCCGAATTACGTTCTCCGTATTTATTTTAATAAGAAAAAAAGAAAATGTTTTCTTTCTTTTCAATTTTTTTTTTGGTTGTTTATAATCCTGATGATTTTAATATAATAAAATATAAGATAGAAAAATCTTCTTTTGTTGATGCCGTTGAAATTATTTCTGTTACGCTTTTTTTTTTTTTAACGAAAAAAAAATGTTCCCAAATAACCTTTACACACTTTTTTATTTATTATATTATTATTATTATGTTTCTTATTAATCCACACAATATATAATAAATCTTACTACTTTTCTTATCTTAATTTTTTCCTCAAAATTTTTTCGCCTTTTTTATTATTATAATAAAACGATACGAATATCAGCAGTGCTCAAGAGTTACTATTCCGGCCGGCAACAGTAATTTCTATTTATAGCCTTCATCCCCACCAAAAAATTTCATTTCGATACAGAAGAGAGAATATCATTTCAATAGAGGAAGGCAAATTTCCTATAGGTATGGTATATAAAATTGCTTTTTTGGTAGGTTAGTATTTGTGTTTTGTGGGAAAACATATGTGCGATTTGATTGTATTGCGTTAATCGCATGATGGACTTGTAATGTGTGCTATGTGTATACATTATATTATATAGTTAAATGTTATACCACAGAGAATAGAAACAGCTGAGATGAAAAGAAAGAAAATTACCACACAGAGAGTTACCAACAAAACAACAACAAAACTATTGATATATATTTGTATATATATCATTCATTTTCCCTACAAGAAGAGAGAAAATTTTGTGTACGTGACTCAGATTGTGTACAACTTTTGAATACGAAATGTTTTTTTTCTTTTGCTTTTTTCTTTATATTATATTTATTTGTGCATTTATATATATGGGCCATTTTATATAGATTGCTTACAGTTCTAATAAGATAAATAACACTATTAATTGTGTAATCATCTATTATAAAAAATTCTAATTAAAAAAGCTAATGAAAATGTTTTTATGATATATTCATAAAAGCTTATAGAAAATGTTTTGTTAAGAAAAAAAAGAAAGACTAGTGCATAAAAATTGGTTAGTACTATTGTAGTACTTATGTACTGGGCGGATGGCTGGTTGGTGGTGATACATAATGTACTTAGAAAGCTTTCAATCAGTCTCTCTGGTTCTGTGTATTTATCTTTATACATCACCGCATAATCTCGCTATACATATACAGTCTTTCCTATCAGATAGGCATATTACATATATGCCACAGCTTAATACCATTCTCTATGTGTTAATTTATATACTTGAAAAGCTTGTTATTTGGGGTTGTATACCAAGTTTTTTCTCTATAAAATCAGTCTTTATATGTATTCCGTCGATTCCGGTCGTGTAGTTCGTGTGTTTCTCATCATCAGTTTTATCCTCTCTGTTTTTTTTTTTATTTTTTGCTTTTTTTTTATTCCAAAAAAAATTATTTTGTTGTTGTTGTTTTGATATAAAATATATATGTATATATATATATATATATACTATATATAGTGAACTTTATTATATCTTTATGTACAATATAGGTATATACGTTGACTATATACATAACATTATAGATTAATTCCCTTTTATTATACCTACTCTCTACGGTATTATATTGCAATAATTGTTGAATCAAATTATATATAAAAAAAAAACATTAAATTTTGTTATACTTTTTTTTTTAATTTCCGTTTTTAATTTTTAATTGAATTTTATTTATTTTATTTTAACTAAAGATTTGCCGGTATAAAGATAGTGTTAAATGCAAGTTTTTCTATTTGTGTACCCGGGGTATACTTGTTTTATAATTAATTTTAATTTTTTGTGAAATTGAAGATTTGTGTTAGTAAAATTTTTAACATATTTTTAGTTTTCTTATTTTGCGCAAATTTTGGAGAATAAAAAAAAAACCGTGAAGAAAAAATCCAAAAATTCTGTCTTTAATCGTCTTTCATCCTTGAAATTGTACGAAAAAAAAAGAAGCTTTTCTTGGGTAAGTTCTGTGTTCTGTTCTAAAAGTGGTTTAAAATTGTTTAGTGCTAGATATATATCTACTAAGGATTGGATATTTATCTATATATATGTATATATTCATATATATCTATAGTCAATACCACCATTTCGTGCGTAAGGAGAAAGTGATGAAACCGGGCGGCGTTCTTTGTTGGAAAAATTTTGTTTTGTTTTCTCATTGAAAAGTTTTTAATTTTCTTTTTTATGATGCAATCTAAGGAAATACACGTATGTATGTACATAGCACTTATATACGTAGGTACGTAGATAGATATTATTGGATAGAAAAACGCGATTTCCTTTATAAAGTTTGATGTTGAATTTCTTAAGATTATTTCGTCACTCCATTATGGTTATTTGATAAAGGGTGAAATTCTGTGTTTTTTTTTCCTTCATTCTAAAAGTAACTGGAAATCGTGTAACTTTCTTATGAAAAGTTGTTTTTTTGTTTTTAAAGTTTGATATTGATATTTTTGTATAAGTGGTGTTGTTTACAGGAATTAGATAAAATTATGATTTTATTTATGAAATGGTCGAAATTTATTTCAGACTAAGACGATTTTCATATGTATTTATCTTTTAATATTTAAAAAAAAAAAAATTAAATTTTAAAACTTTATTGAAGTCGAAGGGGGAATTGCTTGAAAATGTAGGTAATTATGAAAAGCAAGAAAAATTGGAAAGTGATATCAACTTTAGATATTTGTAGAAACTGGGTCTATTTTTTGATCGGGTTCAGATTAAAACAGTTTAATTCGTAACTTAGTTCATACAGGCACAAATTATAGTGTAAATGACAATAAATGTTTTAATTCCCTCAGAGAGACCATATCGATGTGAACTGTTAAATTGCAATAATATGAGAGAGAAGTTAAATTCTATTTGGTTTATTAGTGAAAATTATTAATTAAAAATAATTTGATACGATTGAAATTTTTCCTAAAAGAAGGTACCTATGAACTTTTGGTAATTCCTGTAGGGAAAATTTGCAATAAAAACAATTTTTTTTATTCAGTCAATACATTCTTCTCCTGAAAACTTGGCCCTTGAATGTGATGTAGTAAATAAATTATATATGAAAGAATCTAACTTTAGTGGAAAATAAAAAAAAAATGTGTAGGTACTGTGCTGTGTATTTTTGTTGCTAATTTTTATTTATTTGATTGGAAAAAGTTCAGAATTATTTATTTTGAGAAGAGAAATAAAAGACAAATAATAAACTAAAGACTGACTATAAAATAGAGTGATTAAATCTGAGATTAACTTAAATGGGTAATACAAGAGTGCTATCTGTCCACATGAAAATTCTCTAAGCTAAAAATTTAAATATTAGTACTAGTTAGGTAGGTAGTAAGATGAGAAATGAAATCTTTAACCATGATTCATCTGTTCAAAAACTTCGATTGTAATATATGAGTAAATTATACAACTCCAAAACAAAAACTGCCGTCTAGATGTGAAACCCAATTTGATCTAGCAAATTAATTAATTATTAATTTGAATTAGAGTTAAAAAAGAAGTGATTTCAGAACTAAAAACAAATAAATAACAGTGCCAAATCAAAGAAAATATAAAGGTCTGGAGGGTGAAAGTACGATCAAAATTAAGCTGAGAAACGCCATTATCTAACTGATAATGAAAAATATAACTTTACATTATAAGCGCAAAAAACCAATATACTAAACCAAACATAATTGCCATCCTTAGTAAAAAGAAAATATTAAAGTGCCCAAAATAGATCCTTGAGGTACACCAGGAAATACCTATTAAAAGCTTGAGTAGGCGCTATTATAGTAGACACAGACTGGTAATGATTCATTAAGTATAACTGATAGTGGGTAAGAAAATTAGAATTTTAATTTACATAAAATTTATAAATTTGATCAAATCAAAGGGAAAAAATGTATTGAAGAAATAAGATAATACATGTAGATAGTCATCCCTATAATAAACTTCTAAGGAAAGCTATGGTTGTGTATATGTGTCCAGCTTTCAACCCTAATTGCTCGAAATTAAAAATGCTGATAGATTTGAAACCGATGCTAGATGAATTTTTTACGAATTAGTAAAATTTTAATAATAAATTTATAAACTTTTTATTTATTTTTGTATCAGAAAATTTTACACACACAAATCCATCATCTTACTGAACCATATTAATAAGCTGAAAACTTTTTTGTATTTTGTCCCTTACATAAAAAATTTAGTCAAAAGATTAACATTCAGGCAAATGAATGATTTTACCTTGAGATTAACTTTTTAATTACCTTTACACATGACAATAACAATAAACAATAAACCCATTTTTAATTACATCTCTGAACGAATGTAAATTGATTTAGCTAATAACGCTCTTTCAAATTTAATGAAAAATTCTTTATTGTATACCGCAGGGATCCATTCTGGATTCTTTGTTATTTTCCATTGTCTTATACAATATCAGAATATTTCTGAAGTTTTGCGATTTGTAATTATTATGCAGAGATATTTCATATCTAAGAATCTAAGGTTCTAAACCTGGAAGAAATTTAACTCAAAACCATGATTTACATTTGATTGCCCAAAAGTAATGTAGCTCTGAAAATTCCAGATCAAGCAGTATAATATTCGTCAATCGTCAAATCTTTAGATAAATCACAAAAAATCAAGTAATGAAATTGCCTCAGTTTTGTACCATATCGAGAGTTTTTGCACCGAAAAGAATGTCAGAACAAAATAATGAATAGGAATTCCGGAAGAATATTTAATAATATATATACACACAAATTTCGGCACAAAATTAATGCTAGGAATCAAGCAGAATGTTCTGTTTTAAATCTTAAAAATTGGAAGTGAACGGACGTTTTATTTTTATTAGTGTACACCTATCCTTGACATCTATTCCGATTTTCAAAAAAAAATTAAATTTTCATTTGACAGACAATTTTTATGTGCTCGGCTTTTTATAATTATTGGAAAAAAAAATGATAAACGCATTTACAATTAATTGTATGTCAACAATTAAAAACAGTGAAGTGATAGAAATGATGCATAAGACCACCCTCTTTCAATCTGCTTTAAATGACTGAGTTACAATAATGGTATACAAATGCTTTAATGATGACCGTGCTAATAATTACCTCTGACGATAATAGAACACGTAACCCACCGATAAATATGTCAAAGAAGTTCAAAAAAATAATCACGACTGCTTAACAAGTAGAATAGAATTGCAGTATTTTCTGAGGAAGTTCACATTTCAGATAGTTCGTGCGAAACGATTTTTACAAATGTATTCAGTGAAATTCGTTCCAAAACTGCTCAATTTAAAACAGAAGCTAAATAAAAAAACAAGTCGCTGAGGAAATGATAAATGAAGTTGTTTGAATGAATTAACATTCCTGGAACGTATCATAACGGGTGACACATCTTGGATACAGTATAGCTACGACCGTTTTTTTTAATAGTAAATATGTAACAAATAAATAAATATGGTTAAGTACGTTTACATAATTTTTTTATCGAAATAAAAATTTAAAATTGATAAAAAAGAGATTTCAACGAAAGATCCAACTAAATAAAATAAATAAAATTTTAATCCGGCAACTGCAGTAAAAAAATAATACTAACAAAAATTTATGTATTATTTTTCACACATCAACTGCAGTAAAAAAATAATACTAACAAAAATTTATGTATTATTTTTCACACATCTTACAAGTCGTATTTAGGATAATATCTTTCTTTAATGAAAAAATGAATTAGTGAAATAGTTTCAAAATAGTGATAACAAAATAAATTATAAGTTAATCCATGTAGATAACGTACTGAAGAAATACTTCCAAGCAAACTAGAGTATGTTGTGAGATTTTCACAAAAGACAAAGCCTTGCTGATCGAAGCTTTATGATTTCAAAAAATTATTATGTAATGCAGATTTTGTTGAACGGCATTTTGAATTTTCTATTTGTGTTAAAAATCAAAATTTTTCTTACCACTATTTAATTTTGTAATTTTGAATATTACTGGAAGCTGTGAAATACATTTTTGTATTAATTAGCATATTTTAAAAGTACAACTGAGTTGATATGAGAAATTCTAATTAAGTTTTGTGATTAGACTATTTCCTTTTCCAAACGAACGGATTTTTCAATCACTTATTCTACCAAAAGTCATGGAAAATAAGTAAATTTTTCTAATGAAAAAGGTAGCTTAAAGTCCTGGTAGGAAGTAATATATTACAGGAATCCTTAAAGAAATATACATAAATTTCCATTTATTTTATTTACCTTTATCACATAAATTCAATCATATATACTTACATAAATGCAAACGACCTATAAACATAGAGAAATCTTTCAAAACTTTTCATTACATGACGTTTTTAAATGGCTAATGTTTTCTATAATTTTCTAAACTACGTCATTCTAGCATGTTTTAATAATTAACTAAAATTTTCTGACACGTCAATAATATAACACAACGCACACAGAAATTAAAAAACAAAAATACAAAACTTAATTTTTCATCAGTCTGTTGTTTAATTTTAGTTACACGAGCCAATTTTGAAAAATAAATGAAAATGTTATCGAACTGTGATGAAAAATGATTTTAACTATTAGCGCGTGGAAAAGTATATTAATTAGAAACTATTCTTAAACCCACACAATTTGAAAAAGTAGCTACTACTAAGTTGTTGTCTCTAATTTATTTGAATTTCGTAAACCCACTCACGACTAAATATTATTGACACACGTTTCCCTTCAATTAGTAGCTCGTGTAAGTATGTATAATTTGGGAGATACATAATATAATAAAAAAATATATATTCTTAATTTTTTATGTCTTTAGTTTCTTTAATAAAAATTTTATTGTAAAGATAAAATTGAGAGAGAGAAGAACTAATTCAATCAACTTAACTTTCTGGTCATCATTATAAATATTTTTAAGATAAGAACCCCGGAAATAGGCTGTGGGTTTTAGTTTTCCAATAAGGTTTATATGAGTATATACCTGACCTACACTACCTATATTATTAAGTATTATTATCGTTAACTAGTAATACATATTAGATATAATTGGATGCTATAAATCCTGGCAACTACAAATTATCATTTTGTCTAGCCTTAGAGATAAGAAAAGGTGAAGGTAAATTTCAGTGATTACAGATTTTCACTCTTGGCCATAATGTGTACCTACCAAATTAAAAAAAAAAAAAAGAAAAAAAGAAAAGAAAAATGTTAAAATATGCCTCCAAGTTTTATGATTTCCTTTTCTCGGCCTTGTAATCTGAGACAGGTTAATGTGGTCTGACCCTAGATCTAACAAGGAAGATTTCGTTCATGTGTACAACTGGATCTTGTGTACTAAAAACTTGTTCTATATTTTTCAAGTTTGGTTTAGTGTTTTATATACACTGAATCCACCACACCCATGTATATGTACCTACCAACCTTATTAGGAGTCGTTTATAGGTGCCCGATTATCGAAGATTTTCGTTTATTGCTGAGAACATTTTAATAATTGACTTAAGAAGTTTACTGTGTACGTGACATATACAACGTGCAACCATGCTTTAAAGGAAAATGTCCTTCTCATTTTACTTGAGAATTGTAAAAAACATATTTTCTTTGGGTTGGTTTTTATACGTGCATTAGTAACAGATTTTTCAGTCAATCTTATTTAACTGAATTATCTGCAGTTAGTTTGGTTAAAATAAAAAAATGGTAGAAAAATTTCGATTTTCTTATCTCAGGAAAATTACGAAAGATATGAAAAAATTTTGCCGGATAAATTGTGATAAAATTTTGGGATTAGTTAAATAAATATAGAAAATAAATAAACAGGAACCGAAAATAACTGGTATTTTGAAAATTTCAAACAAAAAAAGCTGGGCTAAATCATGATCGTGGAATTTAGTGAAATATAGCGAAAGATGTCTCGTGAAATCAGTTTCGATTCCCGTAAATCTTTTGAAAACTTAACTTTTTTATAAAAAAAAGCTAAAAAAATCAAGCTGGAAAGGCTTTTTATTTCTCCAGGCAAAAATAAAAAGCCAGCTTGACTTTGTATTTTTGCAAGCTGGAAGTATAAAAAGCCAAGCTGGCTTCTTATTTTTAGGGACCGAATCAGTTAAATTTTTACGAAAAAATCTTAATTTACTTGTTATTCCTGGTCGGTAATATTTTTGAAGCTAGAAAAGCAAGCGTAACGGCTTGATACTTTTTTTCGGTAAAAATATAAACAGCGAGCCCGGCTTATTATTTTTTCTAGCCAAGCTGGCTTTTTATTTTTTCTGGTAAAAAGTGGCTTTTTATTTTTTCTGGTAAAAAGGGCTTTTTATTTTTGCTAGATAAAATAAAAATTCTTTCCAGCTTAGTTTTTTTTAGCTTTAAATTATTATCGGTCAGGAATAACAAGTAAAGTTGGCTTTGTTCGTAAAAAGTCATAACTGATTCGGTTCCTGTAAATAAATACGAAATTCTCAACGATTAGATCTCTTCCAAGTGATTTTTAAATGTGTCAGTGTCGTGGCCAGAAGTCAGTCTATTCAAAATAAGATCGAGCCGAAAAATTCTGACGGTTTCTTGATTAAGAAAAAAATGAAAAAATAAATTATTGATTTTTATATCAGGTTAACTTTAAAAAAATTTTTAATTAAAAATTTTAACTGCCAATTTTGAAATTTTTTATTTCATCGTTAAAGATCATAAGATGTTTTTATGGTCTTTTTGCTTACAATAAATTGTTCTAGGATCTAGAGTTGTAAAGGATTGTTTATAGGATAACGTGAAGAATTTTTCATAACTCTGTTTGATTAGATAATTTTGTGTAGTTCTCATAATCTTCTCTAAATATCCAACGACAACTACATACTATGTGAAATTTTAAATGGACTCATATCCATAGTGGTATGCGATCAGTTAATGTCATCTTTACTCAAATTCAATTTCAGAGACCCTTACACTACAGGCGAACTAAGCATAAACAGCTTTGGCAGAAAATTTCATCTTACCTGAAAGTATTATTAGTGTGTGACATACATATGTGCATTCACATACAAAGAAGTGTCAGAATTATACTTTTATAGGCCCTGAGTATTTCTCGTAACGAGTAACAATTAATTTTATATATGGAGACCATAACCCGAAAAGAATTTTTAATTGTACTATCGCTGCTAATACATTAGCAATTTGATGCCTGTGTAAAGTTAATTAGTCCTTATTAGAAGCTTTAGAATTTCAGGATATTTATTAGAAGGAGACACTATGATACGTGAGAATCTTTGGAGGCTTTAGATTTTCATTATTAACTTTAATTTTGCTATTATGTCTACACCAATGTTGGAAGAGTCTCTGATTCAATTCATCATTTCCGACATTTTGATATTATTTGTATAGAAACTTTTCTTTTTCTTCTTTATATTCAGAATATTTTTTTGGTCAGAGGCCCGACGGGAAGAAGATGATAGTAGACAAATAATAAATTGTATAGCAGGTGGAGAAGCATTGTAGCCGTTTTGGAGTTACAGTATAATTAAAAAATATGCTAGCTTTTCATGACACACACACACACTGTATGTTATATAAAAGTACAGTGGGCCACCGTTAAGATTTCATTCTATGTATAACCTCAGGGCATTTCCAACAATTGCTCAAAGAGCCCCATACTCATCTACTCTCCGGAGTTATGGATGGCGCAAATTTCGAGTGTTTTATCTTTTTTACTGTTTTCACACCTATAAGAATAACTTTTACACAAGAAATGGAAAGTTTGGACGCCCCTGCTTTATTTTACACCTATGATCTTACTGTAGACGTTAAATGATTATTAGCTCATAGCTTTTGACCTCTAATTAGGAAACACCCTGTATAGTCGTCTTCCTTGTATAAAAATTTTATGAAAGTTATTTACCTAGATCTATAAAGTGATTTTTCGCATGCATATTTTTCGACAACGGTTCGTCGGACAACAATAATGATAAAATCTAATTTCATAGGTATTTACGTTCCAAAAAACTTTTTTGGTATAATAAAAACTTCTAGAGCATATTCTCCAAATCACAAAATTTTACATGGAATCTCTATAAAGGAATTGCCCGATTTCGCCCATTTTTGAATTTAAATTTTCAATTATTACGAGAATCCCGTATTCAAAATTTCGGATTTCTAGCTTAACACAAGAACTATTGAAACATGTAGTAAAAATAAAAGCGTATGCCTGGCAATACTGCAAAGATAGAGAATTGACCAATTTTACTTAGTTTTTCATAAAATTACTGTGTATGCGCTCTCGAGGTAGATGCGGACATATGTATAGTATACACTATAATTTCATTTAGGACATAATAAAATAATGACACTGGTCAATTGGAGAAATCATAGTAATGTTAATTATTTTAAAATCTCCTACATTTCCACTACAAAGTACGTTTAAATATTTTCGTTAAATAGCAGCTTAGATATGAATTGGTTAATTTTTTTTATTTTATTTGATTGTGGTAAAAAAAATCGTTTTTTTTTTCTTATTTTATTACGTACTGCTCAGCCATGATAGAATTTTAACTACGTCTAGATAGCTAAGATAGTCCGAAACAAGATCTAATGCCCTAAAGAGTAATACTTATTTGACATTTGAATATAAATAAATGTAAAACCTATATGTGGTGAAAAAACTAACATAAGAAACTAAAAAGTTTCAAAAAAAAACTTCGAACGAAATGAAGAATTTTAGATTAAAAAAATTAATAAGAAAAAGTAAATTAATGAAAAATGCCATCTATATGGAGTTATAAAATTAAATTCTGATTTTATCTTTAATTCCCTAGATGAAATCAAATACTCAATTCCTTACCCTTTTTTCTTTTCCTGCAAAGGCTGTGCTACAGCAACATAGGGTATCCCCTGAGCTTTGGCAACATCATAAAAAAAAAGTATATTGCGTCCATTCATTTATCTACATATTTTTGCGTCTGTTTGTTTTTATCCACCTTTTTGTTGGTCAGTTTAAATGAGCGCATTGACCAAATCAATATTTTTAATTTGTACATAAATCACCCGATACACTTTAACCATCTATAAATCGAAAACTATTTGATCGTTTGAACTGAAATTATATCTTATGTTATACAAGATATTAAAAATTAGAAATTATTTCAAATACCTGACGTACTTTAATATGAATTATCATTTAGAATAATGAAAATAATGAAAAAAAGCCAAGATCAACGAAAATATATTTGTGTTTTCATGACCCATTGCCCGGGTCAAATCAAGAACGATTATTATTTTGGAAAATTCTTATTAATCGAAACACAATTTCACCTGTGTAAATTTAATAATTATTTTCGCTAATTACCACGAGTTAATGATTATTTCTCTAGAAATCATTATCAGCCTTGCATATGTACGCTTAAATATCGCTAGTCGTTATGAAATTTACTCAACATCCTCTGTATTCCACTTGAATAAATATAGAAGAAAGAAAAAAAAAATAACGTGTCGCGGAATTTCATCAGACACAATTTATTTACCGTGTTTCTATTTACTTTAAAATATTATTTCCGATTTTCGGAAATACCCAATTTGCTTGTTTATATTTGCCTATGAATATATCTTATTAGTACTTGTAAAAAATGTTTGTTGCTTGTGTCTGGGTATTATGTATTATCCCTTGGAAACAGGTAGCTAAAAATTATTTTGATACTCAACATAAGAACAAAAAAAAAAAAATAATAATTAAACAAATCGTAAAAACAAACCCAAAGAGAACGATGAATATTTTTTATTTTGTTTTTTGAGACACGAAATTTTAATTAATAATCCAAAATACATTGCACAAGTATGCAAATTATGATTTATGACTTTTATGATTTTTATCAGAATTTTTGATTTCAACCAGGTGGAGGTACTATATATATATGTATACATGTAGAGCAGATATGTGTAGTCAAAGTGATAAAATATTTCGTCATATCAGAAACGTAATCATTGTGCTGCTCAAATTTCGTTGAATTATTTATTTCACTGTATAGAGAGAGGTATATCTAGTATCTCCACGGGTTTTTATTTCATCGAATTTTATTGAAAAAAAAAAAAAAGTTTCACTCACGGGAATATCATTAATCAGCGAAAATTTATTCAAGAAATTGACGACAATGTTTATCTGTTCTGTTTTCATGATGACACCTATCACTCAGATTAGCTAAGGAAGTTGATTTTCATTTTGCTGATATAATTCGCTTAACTTCTATTGAGTTTCGTTCTATTTTTATTTTATTTATTTTTTATTTTTATTTTTTTGTGTCAATTTCGCAACATTGACGTTTTTTAGAGAATATTCTTTGCGATGATATGTATGATTCATTTCTTATCAGTATACAGTAAAAATATATTATTAACCTTGTTGTTTTGTGTAATAAGAAGAAGTTTTTTAATGCATGTAAATTGTAGAATTTAGGATCAAAGATAAATAAAATCAACATATGAAGAGTTGCACGTTTTGGAATACATGTTGAACCATTCAGCGAGTAGTTGGCTGTTGTAAAATTGAGGGTCGGTAACAGTTGTCTATTAGGTGATTCTCCATTTGTTAGTAATTTGTTTGCAGTAGAATTAAGTGTTAAAAGTAAATTTAATTGTGAAATATTTTTTTTATCTGACACTTGCACCTTCCATTTAGAGTTGGAAAGAATTTTTGTGTTTTATAGCATCACAGTATGCCCATAGTAGGACTGCAGGAACCATTGGAATTTATCAGAGAATAAATATCTGTAATCTGGATTTTGGTATTCCAAGCCTTCTGATTTTATCTAAATTGGCAAAATGTGAGTTTTCCCAAGAATCTTGGAATCTGAATTGCATGAAAATGCGGAATAATGGATTTTAAACTAAAATCATTTATATTAGTTGTATGATGTGAGGTGACTGCACCTCAATTGACTTTTAACCTATTCGAACAATTTATTCTATTTTATCCGCATTTGTACATTGAAAATATTTTCGCACGTTTACATGTTCTTTCAAGCTAGCAGTGCGTGGTAAATTTGATATATTGGCTTAAAGTCACGTTTTATGACAACATTGAAATATTACAAGTTCTTTAATTTGTAGCTACATATGTAGGTACATGTATGTATATATTTATGTTTGTTTTTAGCAACAGTTTGAAATAAAACTAGAGCTTCATTATGGCTAAAAATATCACAGGAATAGTCTTACAGTTTTATATCTCATATCAATTAGCTATTTGAATTGTTCTATATGCTATATAGTGAAAATTATCGTAAATTGTTCTGAAGTATATTTAATAACTTAAAAAAAAAGCAATATATAATAAAGTTGTAAAATTTTACTAGAGTGTAATTTTTGGAGGAGTTAATTTACAACAATAATAGGTCTGTTCGCGTACCTCTCGTGCAAGAACTTTCTGGGTAAAAACTTACTAGAATGTAGAATGTAAAATGCATGAAAAAGTAAACGAACGCTTTTCATGCAACTTCGTGAAAAACAAGAAGAAGAAGTATAAAATAAAATACGTCAATTGGGTATTGTTTTATTTTTTTTTTTAACTTCTTACCTTCTTGCAAAAGTCCCACCAGAACATTAAATAGTCAAATTATATTCATTTGACATTTTGATTGTGTTTTAAAATTTTTTAAGAAAATCAAAGGATTGAACCTTTCCTATGGCAGCTGTCAATTTTTGCTTGCAATATGGTGCAGTAACTAAAAACTTCGGATAAATTCATGCAAGAGGGGAAGCTGTGACGTATTCAAACCTCGTGTAATTTTGTGTGCACGAGATAGTAAACGAACGGAAAATGAGTAAGTTCGTGCAAATGCATTGCAATGCATTGTCTCAACACTGAGTACATACCTATTATCGATAAGAGTTTTGAGATAGAGAGATGAGATATGTACAGTGAATAGATAGTATTTAAGATATTTTGAGATACAGTGAAAAATTGACATAATTTCATAAGTTTTATATACATCTAAAATTGCAATTTATAGCTTACCCTCATGAAGGGATTGCCTGATTCATATTAAAGCCTGCCATATCTAGAGAAAAATATCAACAAAAATGTTTATATCAAAATAATTATATGAAAGCATTATCAACCTACCAAATTACTCTAAGAAGTAGTTACCCCATTTGGGTAATTTTTGAATTTGGAAGCAATTTTTTTTTTTATAAACTGCTACTAAAATTGCAAGTTGTTAGGTCTACACAAAATGGAAGTCTTATGATTTTACACATCGTTTATAATTAACTTTTCCGTAACATCATTACAGGGACGCATTACAAGCAGAATGATTGATTACATATATCCGAGAATTTAGTGTACTTGATGTTTACAATTTTTTGCGTGGAGAATTTTGAATTCTTACTTAAAAGATTTTCTATTTATGTTTTCAAGAAAGTTCTTTTTTTCTTTCATTACATTTAAGAGTTCTGCCAATATTATATTTTAAAATATTTTATTTATTTTTATTACACTCTTTCACACTATTGGTGAAGAATACATAATACGATGGTAGTGGATTTTATACTAATTTCAACAAATTTTTTTTGTAAATGAAATCTATAATCGCAAACATAACCGAATTTCAAAATTCAAAAATTCATCAAAATTCTCAAAATTCTCAAAAATTCGTTTTTTCAATAAATTTGTCAAATTCGAACTTTACCAAAATTCGCCAGGATTTTTAAAATTTGATCAAAACCAAAAATTCCGATAATCCCAAAGTTCCAAATCTGGATTTAGCATGCCCCGCCAAGAATAACAGTTCCATTAAATTAAAATTTTCTAGCAATAATATTTAAACCGCTGCGATGGAAAATAAATTTGATAAAATCAGGTAATTTTTATTTATACAGCGGAAAGGTTTGATGCTTTTATAGTTGAACTCGCACTTGCCAAATTTATTAACTGCATAAAAGAAAATGTAAGAAACATTGATACATTTTTATATATTTCTTGTAAAAAAAAATATTATTTATTCAACGGCCATAAAAATCGTTTTCAAGACCCTCACGTCAACAATTTTTCTGGCTGTTGAATAATAAATATTTTTTTTCTCACAAGAAATTTATAAAAATGTATCAATGTGTTCTACCTTTTCTTATATGGAATTAATCAATTTGGCAATTGAGTGGCTCATACATACATATATGCATCTACGTCTCAAGAATTAGGTACTAAGCCCATAGACATTTTCTCGAGTAAGCGACCTGTAATAGGGCAAATGCATTAATCAATAATTTAACAAGGCTACTGCTACTGCAACAAATGCGTAGTTGAAAATACTTCCACACCAAATTTAATAATCCGAATAAAGATTCTATGACAAAAGTAATGAAAGTACGGCGAGTATAGAGAAAATAAAATTTAATTTAATTTTAGAGTTCAGAACTTGTTAATAAATTTCGATCAAAAGAAATTTTTTGTAGTTTATTTTTTTTATTGAAACGATTTTAAAGTGTGAGTCCACAAAAAAGTTTTTTCTTCATAGAATCTTCTTCATATTTTCTCCATATAATTGGGGCCTTCTTGATTTTTGCAATAATGTAATAACAGCCTTGTTGAAAAGAGCTAATATTGTCAACATTACGATCAACCAAATTATGGGTTTTCTCACTTTGTTATTTGACTGAAATCTACTTTTTTTTTTTTCAAAAACTAAATAAGTGATATCAGTGCCTCAAAAAAAAAGGTTATTCAAGTTCAGAAAAACTAATTGGAGATTTTAACACAATACTTCATATTTTATAGACTTAATGGATAACCACTGAGCTAAATACTGTTCGAAGGTAGTTTTTTAGGATATGTGTCTGATAATGCAAAGCAACTTCTAAATTTATAGCTCTTTTGAGAGAGTAATATTTTTCGACTCAATTGGAAATTTGCTAACTTGTTTGTTGATATACTTAAAGGATTAATTTATAAAGACAGTTCGACCTTAGACTTTAACAATACTATATAAATAAATACATAAATAAATTTCCTCTTTTAATTTGCACAACTGAGACATATGATTCATTAATATGTGCTTGTACATAGGTTAAATAAAAATAAATCGTATAAAGACATAATTCAGAAATAATGTTAGAGAAGAAAAAACAAACAATACTAAACCAGAAAGAAAAGTTAATATATAAGAAATTAAAAACAGTCAAAACAAGATAAGGAAAATAAAAGCTATTCAAATAATAAGCTACATATAGTAGAAAGGAATAGAGAAAAAAAGAATAATAAAAAAACAATTACTATTAAAGCGTTAAGTCCTTCATTCAAAGTTGCTTAAAATAACTTGACACCTCCAAAATGAAACCCCGCAGACTCCAAACTGCTCAAACATGAACAGGGAAACTGTTCTAGACTCTGACTCCATAGATAAAAAGATGAAAAAAGTTTGACAACTATATAGGAAAAATGGCGAGGAGCCCGTAACAATAGCGTACGTTGTGATCAGAGAAATTCAATATTATCCTTAAGGAGTTTAGCAGAATTATTATTGATTATATTATGCATCATAAGGCATAATAGGTAGTCCACGTAGTGATCCAACTTACATCCAAAATATCCTGTGGCCAAAAATATATCTAGTGCATGCATTGAATGCCATATTTAGCTTCCTATGACCTGAGAGTTCAATATTGCAGTATACACTAGCTTCATAAGTAATAATAGGGACAATTAAAACCTGAATGAATCGTTCGCGTAGCGAAAGATCCTGAATAAAATTAAAGATATCGGAAGTAGCATTAGTTTTATGTAGATGTTGACAGGAATAACTGTATATCATTATACTGTATGTTAATGGAAGAGTACTTAAAAACTAACACGATATCATTATTATCAATCAATATAAAGGAGGACCTAGTATTGACCCTTGTGGGACACCCGATTGAAGGGGTAGCAGTTTTGACGAGGACGAATTCAAGAGAGTAGCCTGCTTACGGTCAGTTAAATAGGATCATAAAAAGTTTGCTGTAGACTGATTAAAATTGAACTGAGTAACCAATTTTTGATAAACAATATAAAAATTGACCGAATCGAAGGCCCTGGAAAAATTCCAACAATCATAGTATTGTGGCTTTTCGTAGTTCAATATTTTATCTAGCAGATTCATTAAGTACTGTTCTTAGATTTAAAGCTACACTGGTGCTTTACGACCAGACAATGAACTTCCGTATATGTCCTAATCTGCTCATTGATTAACCTCTTTAGAACTTTTGAATTTAGATAGTAGTGAAAAAATATTTTTAAGTCTGAAGTCCTATAGCGCAGATGGGTTTACTTATTTTCTTCATCGGATAAACCTTTGCAATCTTCCACTGGGATGGAAAAGATGATGTTGTAATGGCCATATTAAGAATATATATCATTGGTACTATATATATGAGAATCTTCAAAATAAAAGCATGTACAATCGCTTACTGTAGTGCAGTCTTAGGCTACTTTTCTGTATGTTCAATGCCTTCAATGCAAGTCTCTTATCTTTTTCCATTTTCGACAATCCTATAGAACCCTAGGTGGTATTGGGAAAATATCCGCTTAATAAATGCATTAGAATTGTAATCGATCTGTAACTATATTTATATGAGTTGGTAAGTGAATCATTACCTAATGATCATACGATAATAGAGGAATTGTATAAAATTAATTTTCATCTCATTCCATTCTACGAATTTTTATATTTAAATTTAGAGGTGAAAATTATGTTTAAAAGCTTGTTCTGATTTAAAGATTTTAGCAAGGGTAGGTTTTCACAGTATGAAAAAAAAATTCAGTGCTAAAATATTAAACGCTGGTATTAGTCTTGGTAGGACAATTTTAAGTTAAAAAAAAAAACGAATGCTTTCACCACTTTCTCTCTCACTTTTTCCCTAATTAATTAAATTTAATATTTTATCCGGAAATCATTAGAAGACATGGTCAAACTTAAAAATTAGAAAAACCATAAAAAAATATTTTAAAAGCTCAATGCACAATCATTTTCGAAATTCAAAGAAAATACTGCGGAAGTCAAGAGATATTAAAAAAAAAAAAAAATCTCATTGACCGTCTTATAAAGTCAAGCGCACTAAGTAACTAAATTTGACTCTTCTTACAGAATATAATAAAAAAAAAAAAAAACATTAAACTTGCAATTTATTTCAATTTTTTCTTATATCAAATTACAAAATTAACGAAGAAAAAAAATTTACCAATTATGATGTAATTAATGACTTCGTATTTTCTTTAATTTAAAAAGGTGCTGATTAATGTTTCGAGTTAATTTCCGCTTGGAAATAGCTCGATTGGATCCCCTCTCGCCACATCCATGATTCATCATAATCTGATAAGACATGATTTTTTTTTTTATTGGGTTTTTTCTTCTTCTGTTTTTCTATGCAGCTTATGTGTTTTAATTTTAAATTGCAAAGTCATAATCTATTCAACACCATTTAAATGCCTTGGATACAACAGTTTTCTAGTTGAAAGCATATTAATGTACTCGTGCAATACTTAAGTAGTTAAATTTATTAAATTTTATCGAGCTCTTCAAAACAGGGGTAGAGGTACTCATTAAATTTATGAAAACAATAATTTGGTCTTGTTGTGCTCACTATTTGCTTTATTGAAAATTTAAAAGTGAAAGTAAATCTTTTGAAAAAGTATAAATATGTGTTGATAATTTTTATAAAGCAGTTCATCGGTTCTTTTCTTCCACAAAAAAAAAAAAAAACAAAAAAAAACATTTATAATTTTAATGAAGTGATATGATGACACATAGTTAACACAATGTGTCACTTGTTGCATTGGTAAAACATTCGTTCAGATTTAACTAATTTATGATGTTTACTGCGGTGCGGTGTTGTCAAGGGAGGTCAAATATTAATAGGAGATCTATACGATCTTTGAGTAGGTATATGAGAATAGCTACAAAAGTATTTTTTCTTCATCGTTGGCTACTTATAGATAATGAGACCTATTCTGTAATTTTTCATAAAATAAAATTTTATGTTATTTTGTGGTGATAAAATTAATTCGAAATATTTCACAAATGTATTCTGTAATGATTGCATAAAATGATTTTATGGATTATTTTATGAATATGTAGCATAAAATATTTAGTAAATTCCGCTATAGATTCTAATACTTTCTGAATTGATTGGTATTTCCGTAGGAAACTGTATTAAATCACCCACTAAAATAATCATTTATATATTACTAACTATACAGTTTGGAATCTCCTTGGCGAGACGTTGTCAAAAGTGTGCTGTTGGAATCGTCTTATGGATATACCGGGCAACACTCTTATCCCACACATACCTCACATGCCGTTCAAACGAAACCTAGTAGAAACACTCTCGCTGAGGTTTTCGGGTCGACGTAGGGTCGTCTCGATCTGAGTAGTAGGCACTCCCCTCCTGTATACGACGGGGTACCTAAAAGAAACCGAAGTGATATTGTGGTGGACGGAGTTTTTGTAGTACCATATTCTATCGCTAGGAGTGTATTGAGCTACGATTTCCGACTCACTTAGTCAAGTCAAGTCGATAAAGAAGGTTCCTTTTGACTTGTGTTGATTTTTTTGTGACCGTGTTGTTTTGTGCGCTCGTCGGTTTTGCAATAGCTGATTCTCGTGAACAGCGCTGCAGTAAAGTTGCTCGAAATAATGGCCCAGAAATTCTTGAAATATTAAAAATGGCCTATAAGGATGATCCTATTGGAAAACACCTTGTTCTGGTCTTCCTTCCACAGCCCGAACCGACGAAAATGTTGAAAAAATTAATGAAATCATCCTGAAAGATCGATGCCGGACTATTGAGAAGTTGAGGATTTCTCTTTAGTGACTTGGAGTTCACTTCAGCAAATTTTACCAGAAGATTTGGGGATTTCAGGCCAGATTTCTGGCAGTCAGGCGACTGGTTTTACACCACAATAACGCTCCTGTCCGCGCAGCCCTATCTATGTGCCAATTTTTGACCAAAAATGGCATGACCCCTGTGCCCCATCCCTTCTATTTAGAAGACCTTGCCCTTAAAACTTCTTTTTATTTCTCTGCGTAAAAAGAAATGTGTAAGGAAAGCGTTTTGCCGACATTACTGAAGTCAAGAAAAAAAAAACGCTGTCGGGTATCACAGAAGACGAATTAAAAAAAAAAATAGGTTCAGTTTCTTTTGGGTACTCCTTCGGATATATACAGACTCCATTGTTAACTCCCTCCAACAGTCATAGGGACAGTCGGAGTTATTCATATTCATTAGAAGCGTTCTACATTGGAATTTACTCAGACAAGTCATAGATAGTTGGCCTTTCTATAAAATTTTTACATGTGAAGTTGTCCAGTTGCCCAAGAGAACAACTGCAAGAAATCCACTATCAGATATATAAACAGTACTTCTCTCTACAAGAAGCCTAAGTCCTTCAAGAAGCCTCATTCTATCGGACTTGCCGTACTATCCTATCCAACTGAATCAGAGTTTTCCACCAGTCAAGATTACTTCCGTTCGAACAATAAGTAGAACTGTATCATATCAGGATGCTACCGCTGAGGTATATTGCCGTCTAGGGGATCGGCATACATATAACAATTGCCCCCAAAAATCCTGAATTATTTGTGGTTTTCAAATTGGAAATTCCTTTTAATTTGACATACTTTTGCTTGAACATAAATTGTTGGAACCTAGACATGAAAATTTCAGAATAAGATCTTAATATATTTTGTTGGGTCATTAGATATAAATTAAGATTAACAATACTCCTACGATGTACGAACGTTTATGGTTCGATGTTCCACAGGGCTCTATATTGGGTCAATTCAGTATATTTATCATTTATAATTTACTTTGAGTAGGTCATAATATGAAGGTCGGATAAATTTCAAGTGTGTGTATATATATGTATATATATAAAGAGACGACTACATTAAACGCATAAATGATGATTTAAATAGAATATGATGGTGGCCTAAACGTAATTTTTTGATACAATATTCACCGATAATGTAATGTATTTCTTTTGCACAACACAGAAATATTTATGGCATCATTATTTTGCCAGCCATTTTTAATGATAATAATAATGTCAAACAGTGTCCCAAACATAGGAGTCAATTTAAGTAAAGAAAGTTTTGTAGTATTATTAGTGTGTTAATAATATAAGTTTCCGTTAGTCTTTCGTCTTGACTCTCCGTAAGTACATTTATATCTTAGTTATTATTTGAAAAGTTCTCTCTCTCCTATTACGTATCAAATTTATCTGTGCTTACAAATATAATTTGTAGTATATGGTTACTAGCTTTAATGATTGCATATATGATTTTTTTTTTTACCCCGCAGTTTTGGAAAGTTACCACATAGTGTTTGATTGCTGTATATAATGTATGCGCAATCATACTATCAATATTTTTCAAGTCTTACTTTAAAGAAGCTAATTCAACCAACTGCTTTGAGGGACATGATAGTCAATTGGATAATAAAATGTCATATAAATCATGGAGATAAAACTAGCTATATTCTTCAATTTAGCATTTATGAACAATGGTCCTAGTAGCCCTGCCCACTGCTTCCAGCTCAACCATTTGTTAATCCATAATACGGCCAAGCAATTTTTCGCTAATCTCATACTTAGGAGGAAACAAATGTTTTTAAAAATATTTTCTACTCAGGGAAGAGGTGTCATGGAGACTGGGGGACTACTTTATTTATTTATTTACTTCATAACACCAATACTATTTATTTACTTTATAATACTAAATGATTTTTGTTTTGCTGTCAGTATTAGCGAGTTAAAATTACGAATGAAATTCTCCTCTAAGTTGCCTCTAATACATGAAATGTCACAAGGGTGGGTCATAGGTTAATTATTTTTCACGATAATTTCTGATTTATTTAGGTAGTTAATATTGTTATTGCACTCCAGAAATGACGAAATTCTTTAGCTCTGAAGTCTTACTGCTAAATATTACCGATTCAAATAAAATTTAGTCACTGTTATAAGAATAGTAGTTGAAAACCGCCTGCGCAGTTATCGATTGGTCTAGGCCAAAACGAGACAAAAAAAAAATTTATGAATATTATAAGTAAAGTTTAATGGTTTGGAATAAATTCAGCATGAAAAGAAAATAATTAAATAAAAAAAGAATTGATCATGGAATTCTGATTTTGTTGGGCTCTATCTATAAAACAGGAAGGATGAACGGAAAAAATATTCTATGAAATTGGCAAGCTTCATTGATTATCTATGTAATAAATTTTACATTATTATTATGCTACATGGTATATCGTTCAAAAGTTATAATGTGATTCTAAAAAAAACAAAATCAAATAGAAAACCTTTATCCCGCATACCGTTCAGATTCACACTCCACCTGACATGACATTTTCTTTGTAATATCGATCTCTCTTTCCATAGCTGTCTGGTTGTCAATTATATTATAGAACAACCTGTATAGGTGAATCAGCCTAATTGCAATACTTTCGAAGATAACGAGAAAAGACTTCTATTTCGTTTATCTGCATTTTCAACAACAAAGCATTACGCATTCGATGCCGGTGCTCATACATATACCAATAAAATGGAATTATTTTTCAACTTCTGATGAAAAATTCATATCACGTACTTATAGATATTTTTGCTAAAAAAAACTCTCAATAGACGTCTTAAGCGCAATTGCACTTGCGAAATGAGTTCAAAATAGATGAATCATTAATTATTCAAAATCTTTTCGAATTTTTTAATTTACGTAAATACGATTTCGATTGCCTTGCTCTAAGATTCAATCACTGAGTTGAAACATTTTTTTTTTTTGAGAAAATTTACAAGGCGGAACTAGTCGAAATGTACTCTTCTGGAAGAGTTGTCTGTAAATGAAGTAGGTATTAAGTTCAGTCTGCTGGAGATAGATTTGGATGGTCCTTAAACTTTGAAGTTGGTCTTTGCTTTTTTTTTTCTGGTAGAACAAAAATTAGTTATACATTAAAATTGTTTGACCATAACTTACCAAAATATATTTGGTCTAAACATAACTTTCATATTGCTCTATTGATATTCCTCCATAACTTTTCTCCTATTTTAATTGCATTCTCTATATATGTACAAAGAAATTTCTGAATACGAAACTTGATACTACAACCATAGCCACCATTCTGATAATTTGATTGAAGTCAGCATTTTCTTGTGACCTTCAAAGCAGATCCGGTCCACCAGATGCATTAAATGTAAGGCGGCTTTAAACTTTTTCCCCCTCTGTGCTTTAAAATTTTTCCCCCTCTGTATACGTTGAAGGCAACTAAAAGTATTTTGCTTATTTAATCACACGAAATTTAAGAATTCTACCTTGGACTTGTAGATAAAATGGAGATTAGGTACAAATTGACAATGAAACAAAAACAAACGTCATCGCTTATTAACAAGAATCCTAGGGACTTATCTATATCTGTAGAAGAACTCTTAAAATATTTTTGCAAAAAAAAAGATAATTCAATGTTTTTTTTGCAGTAGTTAATTTAAAAACAAACAACTTCACATGAAATTTTTGTAATAAATTACATGATAGGAATTAGCAAGAGCTTCTCGTAAAATATCTGCCATGCATAACTTATCGATTTTTTTTTTATATACTATAACTCAGCGCCAGTACCAGACATTTGGAGTAGGGTTGCAAGAGTGAAGAGGGAGGAAGGGAGGCGGGTTGCCAGAGAGATAATCTGCAAAAAGCTGACTTGACTACCCCAAAAAGATTTTTTTGCACGTTCTAGTGCCACACGTAATAAATTTATCTTTCCAAAGCAATCTTCAGTAAATGCCTAGTGGGCAAAAAAAAAAACAAAAAAACAGCAAAAAAAAAAAGCGGGGAGTGATGCAATTTTCGTTTAGCTTTACATGAAACTAAGTAAGTTGTTGACTAGATTTTTACATAAAATTTATGGTGAAATGTGATAGATACATTAGCTATGGAATTTTTAGAATTCTGATAACAAGGAGATTATAGGACTTGGCTGTTTTATCGTTTTAATGAATAAAAAACAAAAACATCCTTGTTCTGTCTGCATAATATTACTCGTAAACAAAATTGTTCAAATATGGGTAGATAAAACTGGTATACGTATGGTTTTATGACGCTAATTGGTATAAAATCCTAATAATATCCTGCCAAAGCTTATCAAATTGTGTGAACTTCAGTCTATTGCTTGTCATGAGACACATCTTCTCAACATGATGCCATGTTAATACATAGTCGCAACAGTGGTATAAAAGAATATTGTGTATTCTCTCAATGGTATTTCAGAAAATTGTGCGGTAGTTCCGGATTATTGGGAACACCATAGACTGAATTGTGATTTAGAAAAGAAAATATCAGGTATTAATCTGGTTATTGGTTATGTTAAAATGATCCAAAGCTTCCGAAAGCCACATCTATTGGGTACTTGATACTCAGCGATGTCACTATTAAATTCTTATTAAGTTTGTTATTGAAACGCGAATAGGAGGAAAAAAAGCCAGAAGCTTCCTGTGGACTATATCTATGTAGTATCGATTCCGGTGTTCCTCAAGGATCCATATTCGGCCAAATGCTGTTAAGACTGTTTGAGATAATTCTTCTATACAAATGTATCTAGATGAGATCCAATTGTATATTTTGGGTGGGGTCTAAGCAGGAGAACGACTCAAATAATTTATGAGTACCCATTTGTTGCTTGTGCAAGGAATTGTGTGCGGTATTTAGGGAACTGAATAGTATGGTGTAGAAAGAGCTCACAGGGAAGATATGATTTCAGTAATGTACTTAGCAGCAGAAAGCAGCATCAGGCATACGCAAAGGCAGTCTTTAAAGAGAAGAAGGAGGATATATGATAGGAAGTTCCTAGCATACCATCAGTTTAGAAGATCTAGCTGAAGCATAGAGAAGAGAGAGTTGTCAGTCCCGGGTTTGAATTAAGTCCAAACTAAAGTAGGCTTGGCTACGAAACCTGACCGGAAGTTTTTTTGGCACCACTCACGGGGTCGACGATTGCCATTGCAATTTCCTTTCATTGCTACATTGGTGAGGCTCTTCGGGGGTAACATAGTGGCTGTGGTTGACGCCCCAATGCGGGAAGAATGCCATACCCAAGACGAGTGAATGCTCGTTGAAATCTTCTTATTAAGTGTGGGTAGGAGCTCGGCGTGAAGTTGCGCTTAAACAACTGGATACCGGAACTCATAGAACGGCAGAGATTTTAGATAGGTCTCATTCCCATCAGTGTGATCGCCAAGCATGCACTTGGCTTTAACTAATACTTCAGAAACAGAACTGTTTCTGGAGGGCAATGATTGACGTCACAAAATCAAATCGACTGTGAAGAACATTGGAATTAAGCCTCAAGGACTTCTGTACATTTTAAGATATTTTATCTAAGCCTATCCAAATATATAATTACATTCATACAATTGTTCCGGGTACTAACTTATATCTGACGCCATATGCTGAAATTACGAATTAATAATTTTCCTTTGGAAAATAATTCGTGGTTTAAAATCAGCTGATTTCCTCCTAATGCCTCCCTAGGTGACTTGATTTTGTTGTTGTCACATTTTAATTCTTTAGTTGATGAGCATAAATGAATTGAATTGAGCTAATACTTCCAATGTTTAGCCTGATTGGGAATAACATATGGTAATTAGCGAAACTTTCAAAAAGTGGATCAGCAAGATCATAACGAAAGTTTGGACAAAGGTCCAGCTCTAAAAATATCTATAATGGCCACAATAACGGATTCAATTTTGGTCATGGGCAACTATGGTAAAAAATAAATTCAATAAAATGCATATATAAAACTAGATTCGCAGTAATTAAATGTGACATTATTGTTGTTCGTGAATTTCACCGTTTTGATAAAAGTGACTCATTCTAAGTTTCGCCAGATCTGAATAGCTCTTTCGTTTTATACATTCCCCTTACCATGCATTTCATCCTGTCAAGGGATATTTTCTAGCGCTTTTGGAACTTGATGTATAAAACAAACAAATTATACTAGATTTGTATAAATGCCAGTTTTCTGTTAGTAATAATTTTACTAAAGCAAAATCATTAGCTTCAATTGATCCTGTTGAGCAAGGTATGAATTTTTATCAACGCAAGCAGGCCCTTGCATTTTACATTATCTGCAAGATGGACATTCTGGTTAAAAATATTACTGCAAGAAGTTATTTGGGCACTTTCTGGTCATAGATATAACTATAAAGTAATTTGGGAAACCTTCTGGTTAAATCTTAGGATATATATGTATTTGGAAAATTCTGTTATAAATATTGTATTTTGTCAACTCTTTGGTTACAAATACGACTAGAAAGTACTTTTAACAACCTTTTAGTTACATATATAGCTTAGAAGTTGTTTTGGCAATTATTAAATTATAAATAAATTTTACATATTAGATAAGAAGTTATTTCGATAAATTTTCACAGTTTTTTACCCGCCTAGCAGTTAATTTAAAAAATGCATATAAAAATAAAGGACAACTTTTTGAGATATACAATATACATATAGAAAAAACTACAGTAAAATCTATTATTACTTAAATTGTTATAGATATTTTATAACAAATTTCGGCTGATTGAAATAGGGTTCGTGCAGGTTCAGTGAATAGCTGCTGACATGCATTACGGTTCATTTATTCGGGGGTAATCATTCTTCGAATTAATCATCACACCGTCAAGATGATTGTGATTTCGAGTAAATAATATTTTGTCAAACATCAAAGTTACAATGTAACGTTGGGATAATCCCACGAGGGATTTATACACAAATAATTACAAAGAAATTTCACATATGGAAATTTACTATATTGTTAATATCTACTCCTTCTATAATTCTATAAATCAGGAATACTTACAGTGACTTAATTTCTATACTGTAATTTAGTACATGCTCTAAATTGAACATTTTCAAAAATATCCCAGCCACTTGCCACATCAATCAAAATGTCAAGAAAGTAATCTCCAAAAGTCAAAATATTGATCTTAAACATAAAATTGCTAAGATCGCATTATCTTACAATAAAATGCACTTAAATATAATGCATGGCATAGAAGTATATGTAAATATGTATGTACGTACCTTTGTTTGTTCAACTAAAAATAGACTCATCATTGTACTCTATGTAAACTAACTTCACTACCACAACATCTGTTCTTTGAAACAAAAGTAATTTATTTATCTGCTCAAAGAGAAATATAAATCTCTTTACGACCGGGAAAGTCATAAAACAGCAATTATACTTCTATGAAAGCAAAGCATTCTCCTTATTATATATGTACGAGTACATTACATGCCTTCAAGGCATATAAGGGCAAGATGAAAAAGTCATCTGTTTTACGACGCGTAAGTAGTGGCAATTTTATGTTCTGTCGAAAATTGATAATTTTGTAGCGGTTTAAGTCTTTAAGGTGGCTTCGAGGTCAGATTGAAAAGTTCTTTGTAAATTTGTTGCCGTACGTAACAAACCCATAAATAAAAAACCTTTTTTGATAGGAAGCAATGAGAGAAAGTTCTCGAATGCGGCTCGAAGATCGGTAATAATAATTTTATGTTTATCCACTAGATACCGCTGAGGTAGGATATGTATAAGAATGGTGATATTAGTAATTTGAAAATATAAAAAAAAGAAAAACTCATCATTTATTAATTTAAAGTTTGGTGTAAAAGTTCGAATACTGTGCGCCATCTACAGTAATCAATCAATATCAGGATTTTGGTCTATTTTATTGAGGATTCTCAAGTATATAAACTCCAATAGTAATGAAAATTTTTGTGATATACTCATTTGATTTCATGTTATTCCAAAAACAAACGCCGAAAAATCTCATGAAAGAAGAAATCTTAATTTGTAATCCGTGTCTAAATCCGGCTGGAAGGACCAGCATGTTTCATTGACAGAATTCAGAACTGGTGGGAAAAATATGAACTAATTCGTTATGTCTTACTACAAAAATGATCTCATACTTATCAAAATGAAAGGTAGAATCGTTCAGCATTATTTCGGCATAATCATACAAACAAACATATGATTCATGTTACTGCAACTAAATAATATTTTATAAGGTTCAGAGAGCTTTTGGAAAGTGAGATCTTTGGTGAACAGATGTACAGATTCTGTTATAAGACTAATTATCAGACAGATATCGACGGTTTAATCATCTAGTGGAATAATGCCAAGGTTAAAAAGTCACATACTGTTCAGAACAGGCTGAAAAGACAAAATGTTTCGGTATCTCAGATGCTGTATAGGCTGTGCTTCATTTGCTTCTATCGGATATTGCAATTCCCATTGATTTACCGCTTGAAGCCAAATTAACATGTTAATTACAGAGCAATGTGAATTGTTTTATATATGCCTGCCTATAAATGACATGACCCCTTGCACAATGTTCGGAAAAATATATGCTAATAGCTACCAAGGTAGAGGCTTTGGTTGGTATTTTAATAATGAAGAAATCAAATATTTTACTCATCTCCACTGCATGTTTCACCACCACCTTGTGATATTTGATGTAGTATGATAGGCTGAAATAGGTAAAGTCAACAGTCAGAGACTTTGTAGTTATCTTAAGCACTGAGAGCCCTTTCCTTAATGCTTATATGAAATTCAAATGCGACTTCTTTGAAGGTTTTTCGGTTGACCAATTAAGTTATCTCCAAGTCCGAGATTAATTTTATTTAAGTGAGGCCTCCTATTATGATCGGCCAGATCCTCTCTGGTATTTAAATTCATTTGCTTTTTTTCTCACTGTATAATCATGAATTACGATTTTTAAGAAATCCACTGGTTTTTTTTTGCTTTTTTTTTACTGTTGATTGTTCAACTGCCCTTTATATCCGTACTCTTACTTTTCATATACGCCAAGACCACTCTACTGTGACTCATAAACCCGTTCCACTTAACATGTCACATCAAGTTAAGAGGAGAACAATTGAATTTTATTATTGTTTTTTTTTTCTGTTAAATTATCGTGGGTGATTTCTGATCCCTTCACACCATTTACTTCTTGGAAGGAATATTGTACAAGAAAAAAAAACAATAACTTGCTTTTGACTTTTCATTAAAATTTTAAAGGTCAAAACTCAGTTAAAGTGATTTGCTGCATATTCATCATCAGCTCCAATGCTTTCATGTAGCTTTAGTAGCTGACATAATTCACTTAAAAAATCTCTGGTTTACATTACGTTTTACACTCAATGGCTCTTAAAATATTGTGCAACCTATAAGTACTACTAAAAAACATAAAGTAGCTAAAGTATTAATTATCTTAATAACTTTTCGAGACCAAGGTTTTTCACATTAAACTTCAGCGAACCGTTTACAGATTTGTTGAGGAAGTGAAGTGCAGTTGTTGCTTGATTTCAATAAATTTACAATAAAATCTATTTGTTTCCGTGCGTAATTTACACCTGCTTTTTTTTTCCTTTATACATTAGAAATCATAAAAAGTAATTCTCACTGGGAAAATAAATATTTTATGTTATAACTTGCTTTTTATATGCTGATAATATTATCAGTAGAGGTCATCTGACATAATTATAGTCTAGGAATAATTCAATAAACAACAATTGAATCTATTTAGTTGATTTCATTTTATTTATTTCGTTTCGTTTCCTTGTAAGTATGTCAGTTTTTTTGTAATTTTTGGTTTATTATTATGATAATTTAAGTACATATTTTAAAAAGGACTGTGAAATTAGTAAATGTAACAAAAAATAAAATAAATTAATTACAAACAAAATTGGAGATAAAAATTAAATAAACAAAATTACAGGTTAGTTTACATATAAGGAGAAAATAATAAAATAATTAAACTAACTAGTAGACAAATATGAGAAAAAGGAGAGCAAAAAATTTACAATATATAAAATAAATTCGTAAATGAGACCAGAGTTTATTTCGCTTATTCACCCGTTTCCTGAAGTAAATTTTCACATTATTCCAGTCAGACAGAGTGAAAAGAAAAAAAACTGGCATTGGATATCACAGAAGTATATGAAATATATGTATGCCCATAAGATACGAATGTCACCATATATCCTTGTAATTATTGAATCAATATAGTCGTTAAATTTTTATTAAATATAGCTCCTAAATTACAAGCAGAATTCAAAAAGGAGATATTTCAATCATAGATTGTGTTCAATCGTAGGAAAAACCAATTTCAATTGCCAAACAATGTCGCTTCCCATATTTGATGAAATCAAAAATGTTCTTTATATAAGAAAAAGTAGAGGACCTACGATAGATCCTTGTAGAACCCCAGAGCATTCCATTAGAGAAAACTGTGTGAAATCGTTCACTCAGCTAATTAATTATGGATAAAACATTATATAAATAATATAAAAAAAATAGATAAAATAAATAAATAGAAAAATTTGATCAATTTAAGTTTATTAAAACATTTTTGATAAAAATTTGATTGAAATTTCATTTTCATTGAGAATTATTGTTCATAAGTTTTTCAATTAATTCTACTTTTAATAATTTTGTTTTCATAAAATAGATAGCAGAGTTCAAGAGTCAATGAGCAAATCAATTCTCTCAGATAAAAGTTATCTGGAAAAGCCATTAAGAAGACAACATGAAAATGTATATGCAAATACATCAAGGGGTATATTTAAGTACTTACTTTGACAACATTAAATATAATTCTGGGTTGTGATATTTTTTTATGAAAACGGACATTTGTGGCTTTAGTAAATGGCAATAAGATTAGGTCTGATAGACGAAAGTTATTGAGATAAGTAACGATATTTATGAAATTTTTATGTAAAGGAAAAAACTGAAACTTTTAAAATATTTGTGGGTGCACTGTAAAAAATATTAGGACTATTCCCTAAAATGTAGGGATTACTCACTAAAATTTAGGGAAAAAACCTACATTTTAGGGTATATTCCCTAAAATGTAGGGAATATTCATATTTCATTAAAATGTAGGGAATAGTCCCTATATTTTAGGGAATATTCCTTACATTTTAGGGAATATTCCCTAATCTTATCGAAAAATAACTAAGCTTTGTGGCAACAAGTTGCGAAATTTTTTTACTGTGTAGCTAAAAGATGCTTGAATAAAATGTAAAAAGTAATACCTCATTTAGAAGGTACTTTTATGAGCAATTAAAAATCCAATAACAGCTTAAATCTCTAGGGTGACTCAAAAGTTATACTCATTAATTCCAACCAGGATTCACGAATATTGGTGAATTTTTTAAATAGCTATTAGTCCTAAAGAAGGAATCCTAGAGGGGGGTGGAGAGCTTGGAAACAGTTTTTTCGCCAGACCACGTAAAGGAAACGCGTGGTATATCGGAAGGTACATTGATCTTGAACACGAAGTGAGATGATCTTATTTTTACATATAAAAAATTACGAATTTCGGGTATTCGGTTAATCCCATTTATTCGTCCTTTTTTCTTCGAAAATCGAAAGTGGTACTAATCAATTTTTTTTAATTGGAACTATTTAGAATTGGATGCGTAAAAGAATATTATTGATTATTAGCACGTCATAGGTTAAGGAGTATTCAACAGTATACGAAATATATGTAGGACTCTGTTACAAAAAAAACTATGGCAACGCTACGATGTAGTTGCTTGATTTCGTAGATATTCGAAGCATAAATCACTTTTTTTTTACAATCTTAGTGGATATAAAATTTCAGCTGCATAGATCAACATGCTCTTAACACTTTTGCAATAATAAGTATTAAAAATTTTAATTTTTCTATGGCAACTCTACGAAAAAGTTGGCTAATTTTGGCCATATTTGAAGTTGAGTTTAAAGTACCGTAAACGAAATTTCAGCTTTTAAGTAGTGTCCAAATATATAGCAAAAAAAAAAAAAACTTTTCTATGACTATACTTATGAAGTAGCTACCTAAATTTACTCACCTATGAAATTGACTTTATATAACAGGCTGAAGGACAAAAAAAAAAATCGAAATATTTCATGATTCAATATGCATCTATCTTATGTTTTTATTTAGGAAAAAAAAAAATTAGCAATGACATCACCTAGATTGAAATTTGGCAATAATTTTACGAAATCGCCAAGTTAAAGCTTTTGAAGATAGGTAAACTTGAGCAAATATATGTATAATTTCAAATTAAACTTCATTGAACATTTTAACATACCAACGATAAAAACTCTAAGTTAGAACAAGCTCAGTTGATTTTGCCAATACCTGACTAAAATATCGGTGAGGATACTGACCTGGTACACGTGTGTTTAAACATTTCAATTAGGTATTCTCTTCTAAAAATTGTTCAATGACTTAATTGTATAGTCCCGTGGCGAAAAAATCTCTTCTATTATATACTAATCAAAAGATACCCGAACATATTTCTTGTCTATTCTACTTTTGTATATATGTAGAAAAATCCCACATGGTTCACTCAGTTGGTTTTCTTGATTAGATAGATTTATTTTATATTTAATTTACACACGCGTGCAATAAATTTCATGTTTTTGCACTTTTTTTTTTTAATTTCAATTATGAACGTCTACATTTGCCTAGATGGTAGCACAATACAATCTAAAGTAATTGAAAAGATGTTCGCTCTAATCACGAAGACGAACATGTCAAATCACATTTTGCAGAGTGCTTAATTTTTCAATGAATATTGTGTGAATTGAACCATTTTCAACAATTGTGTTAATTAAGTTTCATTTAGTAGAGATATATCAAATATGAATTACGGGATACAATAAAATAAAAACGTCGAAGGAAGGTGAATATTGATGGTTGAGTCTATAACCGTTTTTGTTACTTCGCTGCATTTAGGCCCTCTGAATAATAACATTATGTAAATCCTGGTGTGGTCTTCTGGGTTCTCATTAGAATGGAGCATTCAGGAAAATTAAACTGTCCTTTCATTAATAAGTCCTTTGATCAAGATATTTATTTGATCGTCATGATTCATCAAGAAGGACACTTCTATGAATGAAAAAAGGTAAAAAAATTACAGAAAAAGTTTTATTTCATTTCTAGGTCCTTTTAAACTGCAGGTTTTAGAATTCTGATGAAAACTGGTGTTGACGTTATATTTACTTATTTATTTTTTCTTAGAAAAAAAAAACAATCGTAGTGAAATGAATAAACTCAGCAAATTTAAAGCATTTTAAATTCAGGGATGGAAAAACCGGAGAGGGAAGGAAAAAGTAAACCTATATTTTTATCAAGCTAAAAAATTTCATATATCATGAAAATACCTAATTTTTCCATATTTTGAAAAGAAGAATTATCTGGACAAATATATAGACAAATCAGTCAGCATTTACATTTTAAAGAGTTGAGGACCCAGAATTGAACCTTGAGGTATCTCTGACCCTACAAACAAAAGTATCAATATGAGATTTTACACAATATCGAATGAAGCAGAGTGATACTATTATACACAATTGAAATATTTTAAGAACTGTAGAAATAAAAGTAAGCTAAATCCCGTCATTATTTGATATTTGCTGTATTTACCAAATTGAACGCCATGTGGATGCAGAATTCTCAATAAAAGTGATTGTTTAGCTCATCTGTGTGGAAATAACAGACGCTTTTTGCTGTACGCATCTTCGGAGACTGGTTGAGGTCAAGAATATTATGAAGTTCTTTTCTTTTTTTCTTCTGTTATTAAGCCAAGCTCCAAATATATGATGCAAAGCACAGCATGGCAAGAAGGAAAATGGGATAGGAATTATAGAACATCAGGAGGATGGCTGGGATTCCGATGTATGTCACTCTTAAGCCCTTTTCATGCCGGCGGAAAGACAGACGATAGTCCACATTTGCATAGTTCGGCATACAAAAGCATCACGGAATTTTGTCAAGCTCTTATATTGACAATATGAACGTACTCTTTTTCACCAATGCACGAATATTAAATAAAATGTGCAGATATCAGTTTAATGTGTTCACTTAGTTGTTAATATCGACCAGATAAGAATACTGTTTATTTTGGTAAAGAGTATCGTCAGATGTTTAGGTGTTCTGTACAGTTCACACTGATACTACAAGGGTGCATAATATGCAACGATTTTCTGTTTTTCTTTTTTTATAAAGTCCCGTATTTTAAATTCCAGTTCAATTAAAATATTTTAAAAATGGGATATATGAATTATTTATTTAAAAAACTAGATATCGTAGCCAACTTGGTGAAATAAAATCAAAAAAGCTAAAGGTCAAAATCACTAAAATTAAAACTCCTAATAGAATTCAAAAATACGACACCGACTACAAAAATGTCGATTTTATTTTTTTATTCATTTTTGTGAAAAGCTAATTAATACAATATATTATCCTCCTTATCCTTCAAACTTGGGACAGTACAGTTTTTTCAAGATATTGCCAAAGCTCAAGGTATACGACGAATGATGCGTATCATCATAATCTTGGCAGGATAGAAAGAATTCAGAGGGAATTAAAGTGGAGATTTAATTGAAGATATCAGTTGAAATTTTGATATTGGGATTTGAAGAATTTATATTTCGTCGAGCTTCCAGTTCTAATAGCAAATCCACAAAATTTCAAAGAACACAATTACCAAAGAATTAAGTCACCGAAAAAAAATTCGAAAAACAAAAATTAATGCAAAAATAGGGCGGGGGGACTCCTTTTATTTTTTTAAATTTTCATTTTCGAGTTCTTTTTTGTTTTTGTTCCCCATTTTGGACTACTGCTTTGATCGTCTTTATTTTAATATAATTCATCACATTTACATCCTCATAGGGATATGGGCTATGTTGGAATGCTTATTTGAATTAAGAGATAGAATTAGTTTAGTCTGATTTCTTGAGAACGATAGCATAGAAAAGGCAGGATATTTGACGAGCAACTGTTATGATAGTAGTGATTGTTATTTATGCCACAGCTTCCGTAAATAACAATCTTATTCTTTATCTTATTTTCGTTTCACTCACTTGAAGTTTCCAATGCCTGTCAACCCTTCCTCATGCCTGCATGTACAAAATATAGATTTAAATTCTAGTAAAATAAAGACTAATAAGTCACCCACTGTTACAAAATAATGTCCAAATTAAATTTTGTAATGGTACAGAATTCATAATAAAATAAATTGCCCCAAAAGTTCTATATAGAACTAAACATAATAATTTTACCTCGACAGAATTACTATATTGTCAAACTCTTACACGTTTTTGCTTGCTTTTTTTTTTTTTTGTTTTGAAAAATCGTCATGATGAATTATGATATAAATTATTTTTTATATTATTCTTCACTACTAGAAATATTTTAGTTGACATTTTTATTACCACACCTGACATATTTATAGCCTACACAAACGCTTCAGAGAATAAAATTACAATTTCCCCATAAATTTCTTTGTTCTACTACCGCACCGGAAGAATTAACCTCAACTAAATTTTGTATGATGATCTTTCTCTCTTATTGTACCGGAAATAATTCATTGTGGTGACCTATCTGTGAACCTCTCAATGTTAAAAAAAAAACAAAATTAAATGCTAATTCCTTTGCTCTTGTTATTGCATGTATTAGAGTTAAATTTATGCAGATTTTTTTCTTGTATTTTGTATTTCCAAGTTTTTAACTTTTATCATTTTTATCATAAACTAAATTGCAGCTTTTATTGTATTAAGTTGCTCTACTAATGTGCCCCTGGAACTTTTCGCTCCATAAATTCAAATGAAAAACACCATAGAACAGTAAGAATAATCTATGCACGGTAATCGTTTTTTCGTCTTTTAGCAGTTTTATTCATATTATAATTGCCTTCATTTGAATAAAATTCAAATTAACCAAAATAGGAAACTTTTAAAGAAGAGTTCTTTCTCAATGAGACAAGAAAGAGTGTTAATATGTTCACCCTGTGGCCTGTGATGCGTGTAGTGTAGTTAAGTTCTTAATGGGAAATTCATAAAATTTTGTGCTAAAAACTTTCGTAAAAATGTACGATTAGTTAGAAAAGTTTAAGATTGCTTCTAGTTTTTGTTTTGTTTTTTCTTTTTCCTTTTTTTTGTGTTTACTATTACCAAAATCTACCCGTCTAAAGTTTTTGGCGACATTAAATAATTTTATTTTCTTCAGACTGGCATGAGTTTGAATAAAGCAGATAATTTGAAGTCTATCTATTTTGGAGACAAGAGAGCGCCGATTTTAATGGAAAGTTAGTATATCGTGATATGATAACAAAATTCGTTAAGTTATAAAAAGGGATTGCCCCCAAGTTGTACTTCCTCCACCCCCCCCCCCCCTTTCACTTTAAGCAGCTTGCTTCATTTGATCTCTACAGTTGCAATAGAGGAAATGTGATCTTAAAAACTATATGCTAAACGAATTCTTCCTTGGAAAGAAATTACCTATACTTTTTGCTCTTTGTAAATTAGCATACTACATGCAGCAGATTTATTTGTATTAAAAATTAACAGTTTTTCTTCCACATAAAGAGTTATACATATTTATCTTACATATCACTAATAAAATCAACATTTTAGTAATCCAATTAGATAAATCTTCTAGATACGAGATATCGGCTATGTTGACCAGGGCTTCGACCCAATTCGAACTATACAGAAATTGGTGGAGATAAAAAAAAAATCTATTTTGAGCTTATTTCTTTTCAATAACTGCTTTTTCCCTTTTTTAAAAAAGAAAGCCATCAAGATCAGTCTTTCATATCAAATCTAAGCATGCGTCGCGTTTTGTACTTTTTCTTAGGTATACCTAGCAAAAATGGAAAAAATAAGAAAAGTACCCTAGCATCGTAGATATTTCCAGAAGTTTTTCATTAGACATTCGAAAAACTGGCAACAACGCAAAAGGAGTTATGTATATTTTTTGTACAGAAATCAATTCTACGCTATATAAAGCGAAGGCTGGGGGCTTTTTAAATTCAATATGAAAAACTGATGGAAACTGGGCTAAAATTCCGAAATTTTTTATTTTGTTGAGTTATAACTTTAAAACCGAGGGGATGAGAGGAAAAAGTTACAGACTACAAGCTACAATGATTATTTATTTAACAAATTTTAAATAATATTCATAGAGTGTTATAGATATCATTTAAAACTTACAGGATTACCTATAAAAAAAACATACCCAAACATTGAGAAGACCCTTTATCTCAAAATGTAATTTCAAGGAGGGACGACTTCCAGAAGTATTTGGATCTACAATTTTCGTAATGGATCTCCCTAGGAAAATTTCTGAGCATTAATATGAATTATTCAGAATTCTACTGGTTCGCGTCCATGCTGTAATAACCACTGGAAGTAATTTCTAATGCCTGTCTTTTTTGAGTTTCACTTATTTGCTGGGGTTGCATTTTCTTTAGATTTGGAGATTTTCCTTGGCTCTTCTAAGATAGGAAACTCAACGTGAAGATGAATGGTATTGCTGTAATTCGATCATCACTTCAAAAACATCAACAAAAATTGATAGTGATTTAGATGAAATTTGTGAGCGAAAATCCTCTATAATATTAAGGAAAGTTATACTCTTTGAACTATGTATTAGCTCGGGGAAGAACTCGAAAACAGCTGATAATTTCTCTGAGCATATGGTTTTTATTTACAAAGAGGTTCACAAAAATCTGAGACAAATGTAAGGGTCTCTACTTATATGTGTATGTGGATATTAACAAACTTCACTAAATTTAAAGGATCAACTGAGTTCTGCCTATATAAGCACGGTTAAGTGAAGCTTGTTGAGCAATATAATTCGGAGCGAAATATATTAGTAAATGGAAGACTCTTAAAAAATCAATATCAAGCTAACTATTAATTGATTCTCTACACTAAATAATATTCAGTTGACTCACTTAGTGATTTTTTGAACCTGTTTGAAATGATCACCTTATTTTATAAGATAATTTATTACATTGGAACAAAAATAGCACTTTATATTATCCTAAATTTTCCAAACAAAAACAAACTTAATTTATTGCAATCGATCGATTCTAAATCTTATAAATCCACACCTCAAAAACAATTAATCTTCTTAAATTATATAAAAACTGGTTCCTTTTTCATTAAAGCTTATAAGCATGCTTCTCAATTTCGATTTAATTCTATGCGTAACTTTGTGTGATTCCATGTTTATAATAAAATTAATAATGAAAAAAACTATTTTAAAAATTATTAGTTATCAGAAAAAAAAAAAACATACATTGTCTGCTCAAATATCCTCAAAAGAAGCAAAACAAGTAAAAAATGTTTATCCCATTTTCTGCATAATTTCCAATTCAGGTGATATATGGGGTATAAATGTATGTATATAGGTAGATATGTATATGTATGCATGTATGTACTTAATTATGTGACAAAAAACAGGAAGCTGACAGATACTGCGTAATAGGCATATCAAAAATATCCATCCAACAAAAGAATATAAAATTACTTCTATTTCTAAATAGTTTGTCTGTCCTCTATTTAACTTTGCTGTATGTAAATTTCGTTGTTATAATTCTCTAATTTCGTGTGATGCAACAATTTTTTCTTATTTCATTTTTTTTTTTTAATTACAAAATAGCCGAGTGAAACAGTTAACATAACTTGATCATACATTGTGAGTATTATGTATGTTTGTATCTCGTCAATTTATTTGAATTTATTCCAACTTTTATTTTATTTATTTTCTTTACAAAATTCACGTCAACTTTATTAATTATTTTCAATGTCATTGAAGACAAGCAATATCACCAAATATAGAGAAAATAGAGGAAGGAAGCCGGGGGAGGTATACATAAGTAATTTATTGGATTTGGCTAATTTTATTTTTGGTAATTCTTATGGGATTTAACAAATTTTTTTTTTATTATTAATATTTGAATTAATACTTATTACTAATTTTCAACTTCCTTTTATTTTGTTTTTAATTGGCAATTTTTGAATTATATTAAAAAATTGAAATATGCAAAAAGATATTTATCTTTAAGAATCATCATCATTTGGTTGAGCTAAATTACCGGTTACGTTTGTATACAATGTGGGGAAAATAAAAATAAAAATACTAATTAATTATCAACAGACATACATATTGTGTAGATATATCTATGATTTAGTTGTTGCTATGTGAAAAATTAAACAAGTTTTATTTTTATAAGAAAAACAATAAAACAGAAATATTAGGTAAATTACAAAACTTGTAAAATTATCATAACACATAAATTACAGAATTTTTTGATAAGGAAATTTGAGAGATATTTTTGATGAAAATGCAAAGGATACAAAGCAAGAGATCGCATGTTCAAACGTTGGCTGAAAGATGTTAAGGATTTAGAAAGGAATGCAAAGAGCTATGCGTTTGAAGAAAGGTATACTTTCAGGTTTCCATCTCCTGCTCTTTTCCAAACTCTCGAGGCATTATAATTAAAGTTATACATTCCCACATATGTATGAGTTAAGATTTTGTTTTGTATACACGGAGGAGGAGGAGGAAAGGACTGCTGAATCCACCACAATAAAAAAGAAAACCCTTGAAATTTGACTTATTTATATCCTCTACCTACAAACTTTGATATATTGCTATTAATATAAAGTTCAGTCTCGGAATAACGCACAAACCTTTCCGGTATCAAATAGGTATTGTCTATTAGGATTATCTAAATAAATTGATTGATTTTTGCGGAATATTTTAAAATTCATGAAAAAGATTTTCTGGTAATGCAGTTTGAATTTGAAGTACGAAAAAATAATATTTCGCTTTTTAAAAATTACGAAAATATGAATTTTTCGAATTCACGTTTTTCGGAGTGTACAAAATATTTGCAGGTCCTATTATCATTCAATTAATTTATAACGTTCATTTTGCCAATTTTTTAACATTTGGATGCAAGAATTGCTTCGAAGCTAAGTTTTTCACACTTTTTCTGTTTACGTTTTTCGAATTCGAAATTGAATTTTCCATTACTTGCAATTTTGAGTAGTCGTTACAATTAATTAAATATAATTTACGTACGTAAATATGTAACAGAAGTTCCTGTATTCAAAATTATGTTTCGTGCGCCAATTCAACAACATAAGTAACAGTTGGTAGAAAAGTAAGAAAAATCAATTTCTGTAATGTATCCACTGAGATCTTTCTGAAAAATGCCCACATATTAGGATAGGGGAAAAGAAGGAAAATGTCGTTTTGCATAAATTTTCCTTAGGGAAATAATACTAACTAATGGCTTCGAAGTTCACGTGGACACTTTTCTTACGGAACTTAGAACCGTAGTCTTGACAATTTTAGTGAGTCCAAAATCGTTGCCCTGGCTATTTCAAGGGCCTTTGATAGAGTCTAGCAACCAGCCCCTTTAGCCAAACTTTTAAAGCACTTGGACTCTCCCTCCTCTTCCATTATGAATGGAAATTTTTTTATCTAGTCACCCAATACAGGTTGTATTAGAAAGCGTTACATTTGAACCTTATCCCATTAATCTCGGTGTGCCCTAGAGCTCTCTAATCCCTCCAGCTTTTTTTTTAATTTTCATGAATAATCTGCTTTCCCTTACTTTCAAATGTCAAAATGCCTTGGATTTCTGAAAAGATGTAAGAATTATTTCAGCCCGTCAGATCTAGCGCTCCTGTACTGCTCCTACGTTGGACCTATAAAGGAATACAATTCCCACATTTTGCCCGGTGCTATGGTATGTCTTTTGCTACTTTATTGCTACATGCATGGTCAGGTCAGTGTTCCGATGAAATATCTAGTCTAATCCCTTGTAGAATAATTCCTGAACGCAATACTCGCTTTACAGATCGTACACATCCTTTTACCCTTCAAATTATTTTCGGTCATACAGTAAAGTTCCGATGCTTTCTATGCCGAACTTTTCTAATATGGAACATCTTCTTGTGAAAGTTTAAGGGCGACATACATATCCCCTAATCCTTTCCCTATTTCCTTACTGCCATGCTATATTGTTATTGGCAACTCAATATCTGGACTGACACTACTTCTAATGTTTTACTATCTAAACTTTCTTGTGTGCAAAACCTCTGAAGTGACATTTGTTTTTAATGGCACCGGTGCAATAGTTTTGGGAGCAGTTGCAAGATGAAAATGAGAAAATTTTAATGACAGTTTTTAAGGACAATTTTAATATATGAAAATGTCATGCTTTACAAAAGAAATTTATACATGCCTCCTTTCCCCCGCCACCAATTAAGAACTGCGATAAATAAATAAATATTGGTGACTCATTATACTCGTAAAAGTATTCGACCAGAAACATAAGCTCTACTTTCCATAGGTTGATAATACTCATTTCGATTGGATAAGAAATGCAACTGGCAACAAAAATTTATTGACCAAATCAGACCTGTAAAATTCCAAGTACAAGTACCAGTACAGTATCAATACCTCTCGGTACTGGCACTTAAAAATTTATCAAGTACAAGTCGAGGTACTGGTACTGTTACTAGTACTTAAGTACCAATGTAATTAAGTTCTTTACAGGACTGTACCTCTAAAATTTCAAGTACAAGTACCAGTGCAGTACCAATACCTGGACTTGAAATATTTTTAGTACAAGTCTCGGTACTTGTACTTAACAACATTTCAAGTACAATTCCCGGTACTGGTACTTTAAAATTTTTCAAGTACAAATCCAGGTACTGGTACTGATACTAGTACTTAAGTACCAATGTACTTATGTACTTTACAGGTCTGGACCAAATATAATTTTGGTGCTTCGCGTGATAAAAAGATTGGGAAAGATGGTTAGATATTTGGAGAAATATTAGCGGTAGGAAGTAGTTGCAAGAATAGGGGTAAGGAAAAATAATTACATTTATAAAGAGAAACTACATTTTTATATTTGTTTCTGCGCAAGACAATGCCCTTATAAGTGAACATTTTTTTTGGATTTTTTTTAATATAGACTTCTTCAGCCAGAACAACGGATCTGGACATATATGTAAATATTTTAAAAACAGTGGCCCACCAAAATACGGACCCTTAATTTTTTTTTCTTTCTAAATATGATAAACTTAGTTAATAAAATTTTTGAAATTCGAAATGTCTTACATAACATAAACAACATTCACAAACAAGATTTATTTTAATCGAGTAACGAAATCAGCAAAACACAATTACTCTAATCTCTAAGTGTATGGATAAATAGCAACAAAAATTTTCAGTGCCAAGTTTAGGTAGATTAGTCGAGAGTAATCCAAAAATATGTATGTATAGTCAAGTTTCAAACTAATGTAATTTTAAAGGAACAAGACGTAAAATAAATAAAAATTAAGATTTTCGAAAAAGTTCGAAACTTTTGTTAAAAAAATTTTCGAATTTCGATATTTTTCGAATATGCATTACTAAAATATGGTAAAATATTTGAATTCCGACCGTATAATATCAAAACAGTACAAAATACTCTGATCTTGTTAATATCGTCAATTAAGGCTGTAACAGATTACACTTTAGTGCGCGGCGCGACAACGCGGCAAATTGAACGGTGAAATTGTTCCGCCGCGCTGTTACACAGATTTCAATAAGAGCACAGCAGAGTAGATATAGCGCTCTTATATTGGTACTACATATTTCATTTCCTATAAGAATACTATGGCTTCCATTGGAGAGGTTGATGTCCGCTAAAATAATTAATTTTGTCGAGCGGAATGACATTCTCTTCAGATGGCAGTCTCGCTTCCGCCCTAGGCATAGCTGCAAGACTGCCTTACTGAAAATCACTACAAATATTCGCAGCGCGCTAGACAATAATCATTATATTAGTTCTGCTTGATTTTTCTAAAGCTTTCGACAGCGTTGACTTGTTCTACACAAGTGGCATGAAAAATTCTTTTTGTCCCTAACTGTAATTAGAATGATCATCAAATTTTTATCCAATCACTTGCAACAATTCCTAGTTGATGGAGTTAAATCTACCTTCCTTTTAATCGATTCTGGAGTTCTACAGGGCTCTATTATAGGTCCTTTACTCTTCACCTGATTTATAAATGATATTCCGCATGTTTTAATTGATGCCATTTTGCATATATATGCGCAGCTCTATCTATCTAGATCTGTTCAGATCAATCCGAAGAAGTCGACCTGCTTAGTCTTTTATAATAGGGTACTAGACACGAGGTAATGCTGCATAATGAGATATTATCTCTCTCCGTAAAGCTTACTATCCTTGAAGGCAACAGCAAACTAACCTACTGCGCTCAAGTTTGTAGCATAGTCAAAAAAATCTATGGCGGCCTCCGCAGGCTGTGGCTTTCAGGGAGATAATTGTCAGTTGGCCTGCGACTCAAACTGGTCCAGGCTCTGCTTGTCGCTCATTTTGTTTACAGTAGCACAATATTCTCTTCCCTCCATGCAACGTGTAATCATAAGCTAAATCTACCATTCAACGATTGTGTACGTTTTGTTTATGGACTACGTCTATTCCTACAGTTCTGTTATACCCTGATTCTGCACACTAGTTGGGCAATGGTCTTACTTTATCCACATTGCACGTAAATGGAACTCTCTTCCCAATAATATCAGAATGATTGGCTCGACGAAGATTTTCAGAGATAAATTAATTCAGTATTTATTATCCAGTGAAAGGGTTTGAAATGGTAGCGAATGCATGAGTTGCGTTCGCTTCTGACAATAATTGTACGCTGATTTGTTGAATCCTCATCTTTCTTTTCTTTTTCTTTTCTATCCCTTATTCTTTTCTTCACATCATTATATAATTATGATTATTGTGAGCAATATTTGTAAGACAGCTTCAGTTTTTCCTTTGTTATTATTTAATTCTCCCCATTTTATATCTTCGTGTGCAAACTCAAAAGATATCTTCTTATATACATTAAATAAATTATTGAATTCCAATACAAAATTAAGATAGAAAAATTCACATCCTTACGAGTTTTATTATCAACAGAATATTTATTATAAAACCATCTAGAAAAAAAAAATAATAATAACTTAGTTAGGTACCCGTGCATGAAATTACTGAATTGAACTTTACGCGACCTTATACTTACCTTATCTTTAGATTATTAAATTTTATGTGAATTATAACATTTAAAATATTTAAAGCATATTACCAGACCGAACATGTAATGGAAATATTTTTGTCTTATTTTAATGTTTAAATAATCTAAATTAAATAAGTTTTGTGTTGTTTTGTTTTTTAAGATTTTCAAGTCAAATTAAAAATTATTATCACAACGCTCAAGTCCGCTATTAGAGTCAATGTGCTCATTTTGGGAGTTCAAAAAGTTTATATAAATGTTTTAATATATATTTCAAGGCATGATTAAGGAGTAATGAACCTAAGAAAAAAACACATAAAATTCTATTTTTGTTTTAGTGCAAAAAAAAAGTCTTAGATTAAAATATATTGACTAATATGGCAAACATGTTCCCAAATGTAATATAGGACAAAAACTTTATTCATTTCGACTGTTTTTAGGATTAAAATTTGAACATTAAAAGAAAGAAATCCATAAAAAGAAAAAAAAGGTACTAGAAACTAATCGTTTTATGGCTTCCAACAATAAAATCATTAAAATAAAAAGAGTTTTCTGGAATCTTTTTATATTCTTGTGGTCAGGTTTTACTCAATGCTTGTGAATAAAATATTTCCCAAACGTCCCTTGAATTTTATTAAAACATTTTACCGGGAACAGTCCAGGTTTTATAAGAGATCAATTATTCTGGAAGAGTGCTTTATTATGTGTCGATAGTGATGGTGGTAGTAGTGGTTGTGGCGGTCATTCATTTGAATTTTCCTGTCCTGCTTTTTAAGTGCACAATATATGTAGGTATGTAGGTAGATAAGTACTCAGGTAGGTAGGTACGTACCAAGCATCCGGTAAGTGAACAACTGGTTTTAAATGAATTTTTTTTCATATCCTTTTTACAAGTTTTTTTCAACAACTGTGTCAAGGGTATTAAGGGATAATGGATTATGTTGAGGGTAAGTTAAATACGTAAATTAGTAGGAATATTATATATATGTACGTAAAAGGAATCAGGTAATGTATTTATGTGTATGTATATATATATATTTTTTGTTTGGTTATTGTTAACCATCATTTAGGAGTAATAAAAGTTGTTTGGGGAGATGGATCAGCTGTTAAAAAAAATAAAAATCAGCGTTCCTTCTTCAAGTGGCTTCCCTTACTCTGAATTACAACAACATTTTATTAAATGTATTTACTTTTTACTAGGTATATAAAATGTATATATGTATATTTTTTTTAACTTTTTATGGTACTTTTATTTATTCAATTTTATTATCTACATATAATTTCTTACAGCTAGATCTACAGCAATACTACAAATAATGCTGGAGAATTATTAAATAATAAAATTGATAATATTATGAATTTCACATCCAGAAGAGAATTATCTTGAAAATCATCAACCGGCTGACTTAAAAGTGAAGACAGACAAATTAGGTTTTCTAAGGTCAGATCTAGGAAATGTCATTTGTAATTTTTAATCATAGGGTAAACGCACCAACTTATAAAATAAACTATTAAAACAAATTTACCATAAAACTATATTTAAGTTTAACACAGTTTTTGGCCAAAACTTAAAGCTCTAGCTCACTCTTCCTCTTGACATCTTCTATTATGAACTGATAGTTTTTATCTGGTTGCCTATGATAGGTTGTATTTGATAATGTTACATCCTAGCGCTATACCTATGAATGCCGGTGTGCCCCAGGGCTCTCTTAAAACTCCGTTTCCTCTTAATTTTCATTAATAATCAGTTTCACCTTATTTTCTTCCCTTCCATAATTTTGGCGATGACAGTACTCAGATTTCGCTTAATCAGAGTGTTCTCTTACTGACTCCAGAGGGAATTCCGCAGTCAAATGAGTATGCATGATTAGATAATTGAATAACGATGTTGACAATATGCTCATAGAATTCCAGTAGAATTCAATGTGCCTGAGATCCAAAGGTGTCTCATCTCTTTAAATTTTAGGTTAGATTAGAATGGTGGCCATCGCGCGAACTCCTGCGATCAGCCTAACTTATATTATTTCTGGTCCATTGTGATACCACTTTATTGGGACACTATTTGGGAAAGATACCTCAGATTTAGGAGATGCGCTGAAACCGGCCACTAAAGAACGTTACCAGATCCCCCAATTCCTTGTCTGCTAGCTTTCCTGATTCTCCGAAGAAGTAGCCGCCAAGCGCATTCCTCCTACGCTTGGCAGGGTTAGGGCATTCACATAGCAGCTACTGAATGCTCTCAAACTCTTCCTCATCCGTACAGCTTATGCAGAAGTCATTGTATGGAGCTTTCATGCGCTCTGCATGTTTACCGAAGAGACAATGATCCATAATAACCGATAAGGTTACGCATATCATTACGTATCCTCCTTAGCAGAGATTCAGTCCTCCTAGAGCAAATCTCGGACCCCAGCTATCTTAAAATCCATTTTTTTAAAACAAGATCATCAATTAATCACTTCTGCTTCTTTTGATGGAGCATTAGTTGAAAAGATTAACATCTGCTATTTGTAGTGTATGTGCTCGGAAGAAGCGTGCATAAATTTATGCCGTTTGCATTGAAAAGCTAGCGTAGCTCCAATGTTCTAAATGTGACAGAACGAACTAAAAACCAGTGTTCTGGCATGGCTATTGACCACATCCCTAGGTGGTCGAACTTAGGGGAAAACAACTATTTCTTCAGATATGTCTCCTGCTTTCATCTTCTTTATATAATTTAGCTGCCCATAAAACTATTTTCAAATAACCTCTTCAGAAACCAAATCTTTGGCTTCTCTTAGTCCTTCAGAAATTTAATGTGTAAGCTTTGGATTGCATTACAGGAAAAGGTCGGCTTACTCAATTTTTTGAGCTGTGTTTAAACGTCTATCAGGACCTAATATAAACGCACATTTGGCTAACGACTCACACCATTTAACTAGTGCTTTTCTTTGGTTTGAATTAAAATACTTTGTGGTCCAGACTTTCTTCTGCCTTTAGGATGCCTTCCAAACAATTTATCCTGCAATGATCTTTTTAGAATATTTTATTTGATGCTAGCTGGAATGTCGAATGTCCGAATATCATTTCATTTAGTATTGTAGCAGTATATCCTTCCATATTTCCTTATATGCAATGCACCAAATCAGACTAATTAATAAAGTGCTGCTTGTGGTCTACAGCTCTAATTTCCGGCCACCAAAACTGGCAAACTGGCTTATGATAGTAATAATAGATCCATTTCGTGGCCACTAAAATTGATGTGGTTATTCCGAAAATTAACTTAAATTTCAAACAGTATTATATTTATTTGAAATATAACTAAAAAAATGGAAGACAAAGTTCAGTCGCTTATCTTTTAAACTCATAGCATTATATTAAAAAACACTTATTTTTTATTGCATTTGCCCATTATTTACATGCCGACTCCTAATGAACTGAACTTTGATGGCTGAACTTTTAACTCAACGATCCTGTTGCTTATTCTAGGGATAGTAGAAACATACACGAACATTAAGACATAGAAATATCAGCATTTAAACGAAAATACGTCGTTTTATGGCATGTTAAAAATGAACTTTATGCAATTTGGGTAGTGGACGCGAATTGATGCACTTTCCTTATATATGTATAGTACGGATCCTGAAAAACCACGTAATAAATATTACAGCACACATGGGCGTAAAGAACAATGCTTAAAATTTGTCTGGGACAGAGAATTCACGTTATCAATAAATTCAAGTCAAGACTGACAACATAATGAATATGATAAGAAAAAAGCAATATCAATCATAATTGATAAATATAAAAAAATACAACAGGCTCAGGATATCTCCCTTGGAGTACCCAATAAAGTAGTAAAGTAGTAGGAGAACCGTATATGTAAAAAAGAAATTTTATAAAAGAAAAAATAGAAATAATAGCCTTGACAAATGCTTTTGGGAAATTACGATAAAAAATTATAATAATAAACGTTGATGCAATTTTTCTTACATCTCGTCAAAATCTAAAGCATAATCAACTGTCACACCTCATTTTCTCCCATTAATAAATGCTCATCATCATAAATTATTTCTAGTCATCTTTTGAAGAGTATAGAGTGAAAAAAATCCCTCTCTAATGAAGTATACTTTCCACGAAAGCTACCAGGATCTCCCAGTATTTTGGCTTCGGTTTTTACGTTTCTGATCCATTTATTTCTTGGTTTTCTAATGGCAGCCAACTTCCTTGAGAATTTGCATCTTATAAAAGATAAGAAAACTCCTCTTGTTTTTTCCAAACCATCAACGTGTTTCATCTTATCAGGACATTATCAAGGTTCTTGTTGTGTAACGAGCAATATAAGAAAATATTGTGTTATATATACTATACACGATATATGTACATGCACATATAGGTCAATGACCTTAGAATGATCAGGTAGTAAAACTCACTAGGATTTCGATCAAAGCAAAACCTGGTGCAAAGTGTTATCACCCAGCATAACAAAAATCGTGTGAAAAAAAAATCTGACGAACAACAGAAGTCCCGCTTAAATTCCACATTGTGTTGAAAATTCGAACTCGTCCAAATACATTGCGAATGCAAAAATTTCATAAACCCGAAATTATTTACGGTCCTTAGATAAGATCCTTTCTTATTTTCCAATGTGTATGTACAGGATGTTTCCCCTTAGGAGGACAATAGAGAAGGAGGTGATATTTCGGATTTTTTTACTTTTTTTTTAAACCTCTATTGTTTTTGCAAAACGGTCGTTAACATAACTATTTTTTTTTATAAAAATTATAAACTGTAAACTCTCCTCTTTAATTTAACCTCGTATATCCTATGTGATATCTGCAGCCGTTAAAGAGTTATTACCTGAAAACCTATTCTGAAAGTTATTTTCAAACTTAAATTTGTTACCTTATTGACTGAAAACACATCATTTAAAAAAAAAAAATATCGGCTAATTTCGGTATGACATGAATAGGTTTTCAGCTCATAACTCTTTAACAACTGCAAATAGCATATATCTATAGGATATTAAGGTCAAATTAAATAGGAGAGTCAAAAGTTTATAGTTTTTATAAAAAAACGTTATGTTAACGACCGTTTTTCCAAAACATAAGACGTCAAATTAAAAAAAAATAGACCCCTGTAACTGCTTAGAAGAGGTGAGTATGGGGCTGGTTGAGCATTCGTTGGAAACGCCACTCAATTCTGCATACAATGAGCTCTTAACTGTGGCCATGCGCCCAGAAAATAAGGGAATTTTGTGAAAAACTAGCAGTTTTTCTTAATCACCCCTGTACCCTGTAACTCCGAAAAGGTTGATATTGCCCCTCCCCCCACCCTTCCATACAATTTTTTGTTTGCCTAGGTGAGTACATCACCTCCTGCTCTATTGACCTCCTAAGGGGAAACACCCTGTATATATACGAAACGAGTATAGGCATCACTATCTAAGCCTGGTGGTAATATTGCGCTTATCTATCGAAGTGGCCATGCTTGCGAAAAGATCATTGGATGATCAGGGTCAACAGGTCTTTTGTGAAAACCAGCTCTAATTGTAACGAAAAACTAATAATTCGAAGTGAAGTGTCGAACATTTTATCTTTCCGAGGAGCAATCGCGCCTAGTATTTTATACAATAATTAAATTTTTTTAAAAGGGAAAACTCTGCATATAATTAAATTAGTCATTTCCTAAGAGATAAGTGTAAATAGCTGCGAGAGTGTGTTTCCTTAAAAGGGGGAATTAAGTGATCCTAAGCGCTTTTGTTCATTTGTTCTGTGGAACCAAATATGGTGGTGGCCTACACCCCCTTTAAAAAGAAAACCCCTATACCAAAGGGTGGGTTAATTTTGTGCATTTCTGGAAGTGTTAAGTAATAGTGGAATCACACACAGTACAGGTGGTTGTAACTAGGTATCTTTGGTTTAATAAAAAGATAGTTAGTTTAATTCGCTCGATTCATCCGAAATCTATTAGTATATTTTTTTTTTTTATTTATGGTAACCTTAACTTTTTTCGCGTAGTTTAACCTGTTAATATAAAGTGTGGATTCCTGTGAACTCCTTCCAACCTTCGCGGTTGTCCTTTTTTCTTTTTTATTTGCATAAGATTTCTTTGGTGCATACCTAGTTCAACAGATACTAGCGGCTGAAGCTTCACCCGGAAGGAAAGTATAATTTTAAATTTTGAGAGTAAGAAAATATGCTTCTTATACGTATAACATTAGTATAGATCCTTTTTGATAAAGTTTTTTTGCGCTTTTTATATGAATTTACTCATACATAAAGGGTTTTCCAATAAGAGGTGTTATTTTAGTTAGCCCGCTATTTGGGTAGATGTCACTTTTGGAGCTGTAGTCATTTTTTGACATTTGACAAGTAGAAACTACGCCATTAATAAAAATGGAACGATACACGATTCAACAACGCATTGAAATTATTAATATTCACTATAAAAATGGTGCAAATGTGGCAGAGACGGTTCGTAAAACTCGAACATTTTTGGGTCGTCGTGAATCACCTTGTCGGACCGCAATACAGAAATTGGTAGAAAAATTCGAGCTGTCGGGACAAGTTAGTGATGTGAAGAATAAAACCCGTGCACGTCGCTCAAGAACAGCCGAGAATATTGCTGCTGTAGCCGAATATTAAAATAACACCTCTTATTGGAAAACCCTTTATATAATTATTAACTAAATACATATATATATATTATTAGTGGGATGTGCCTACGCATATTTATTTATGCCAGATCTGTTTATAATCCCGAAGTTTGGTGTTGAAAATGGGGGGAAGAAAGATGGAAAATGCAATGATGTTCTAGACTTCTTGTTCAAATTTTTATAGATTTATTCATTGTTTTATTTTTATTTATTTATTTTTTTAACTCTTGTAGAGCTCAAGAGCTTATACATAATAGTAATTTTGTCCCACGAAAGTCTGGAATAGTCGTGGTTAATTAAATTAATATTGAATTTGCCCTCGGGACTTTGATTTATCTCATACACGGGAATATGTATATGCTCGTTTGGGTTACTCAAGTTAGAAACGCTTTAGGTCGATTTGCACATCTAGGAATGATTAATTGAATTGTTTTTGTAATTATTTTTGGTTATCCTAATCTTAGGTTAATAATTTAGATCTAATTATTTTTTACTGTGCTTTCCATATACTATCTGTACACGTATTATATATTACCAATATACAGTAGTAATTGAATAAAATTAAAATACGTACATAATTCTTCTCGTGTAGGTAGATGATTCGGATTATATAAGCAATGGCGTTAGGGTCGTACCTTTTGGGGTTTTTTTGTGTGTCTTTTCCAATATTTAATTTAATATTCTTCGTTCTCGTGTTGGTTCGTTTGGAGGGAGAGTAATCTCTACGTTAACCTATGTATTAGTAATCACATCATCAGAAAATATTTAAACTTGCCTTGTTCTTCAACACACCCTAGAGCTTGTATATCAAATCCAAGAAAACATCCCATACCCATACCTTGAGCTCGAGCTGGTAAATTGTGGTGAACTTGGATTTAACTAGCTCCTATCTACCTGGACTTGGTCTGATTCTAATTCTGGCTAGCTCAGGTTAGGTATGTGAAGGTAGCTTATCATTCATTGACAAGTTCCGCCATACTTGTACTATAAGGGATTGATTAATTTAACTTCTAACTAAATTTTCATGGGATGCTAACGCATGCGTAGTAGAGGTACTAAAATTAACATTCAATAGTTTGACGTGAGTTACTATTTCATATGGCACAAATTTTTATAGTACCAGTCTGTTTACAGGCAAACGATATCACACTGCAAAACACTATTTTCAACATATTAAAGGTTATGAAAGCTTTGTTACAATATTTTTTTTATCTGCTTATCTAATTCTACTCCAGGGGTATAGATATCGCTATGAAAGTCGTATAATGACTGCTCGAAAAGAACAGATGTTCAAAGATCTGTCAATTCAGTCACTTCTTACCATGAAATTAAAATTTAATTTTTAAATTTTAAGATCGATATCTAGGTACATAATTTCATAAGATTATATTTTATTGATCAATATTGAGCGGGTCAGTTTTAATGGCAATTCAATATACACCAAATCAATCAAAAATACCAAATAGTTGTGGGTTGCCTAAGGGTTCTATTTCAGGTCCCCTTTCCTTCTCCATATTCATAAACAATTTGCCAAATTTTACTTATGATGTTAAATATCATCTATATTTTAATTATCTTCAAATTAACCGTAAATATCAATATTAGTTAATTGAATAGAATTTTATTTATGCAATCATATGATTTAAAAGAGTTTTTTCATTCCATTTCCAACCACTTTTAAACTATTTATCGCAAATCGATTCATATATACCATGTAAGTACATACATATGAGAACCTTACCTTAATAACTATAGATTCATTTTATGTAAACTAAGTAAGCCTAAAAATGTAGTATAAGGTCACTCGACTCATACGATTAATATTAATTACAACCCAAAAGACTTTTAAGAGCTCATTTGACGCATTTAAACATTCAAAAGAGAAATTATCCAACTACGTTTGAATTTTAAAACTTCAAACGTTATTGATTTAAAAACCTGCACAAAGCTTTTATTAAATATCTACCAAGGGATGGCTTACTTTGTATGTATTAAAATCGAATCCCAGAAGGTCGAAAACGCTATATAAATGCATATACGTATATACCTTTATAGTAAATATGGTAGGCGTAGTTGAAAATCTTTTATTCTGACTGAAATAGTCGATTTAACAATATTATTGAACAACATGACCTTGAAAATATTATAAGCCAGTAGCTATGGACAGCAGTGATTATGTTCTAGAATTAACGTATTCTTGCAGGGAGGGGGAGGGGGGAAGTATAATTCGAGCAACAAACATTCTCAATTAAAAATGAATATTGTTGAATTGAGGAACTCATGGAAGCCATAACCATTTCGTTGTGATTAATATCGTATTTAAGGTTAAGCTATAATTTGTTTACAAAATGAAGCCCTATACTCTATTAAATGGGGAAAGGTTTAATTTAAACGACTTTCGGATATGAGTAGAAATATAACTTAATGAAAGGCACACACACACACACACACACACACACACACACACACACATATATATATATTTTTATTATTTAACATAAGTACAGAATGGTCAAAGACTGTGAAAAAAATTTATAGTAAAAGGACCAGCAAAGAACACCATCGACATGCAAAGAAATTAGGAACTTCAAACTATTCTGAGTACCACTATAGTCGCAAATTTAATTTTGGATACCGAAATGGGAACAATTTTAGCAAATTAACTAAGATCATGGTAAGCAGTAACATTAAATTTAAGAAAAGCCCAGACTCTGTCTGTCTTGAACGCGTGCAAATCCCAGCATAGTGTTTTTATTTTTTTTATTTTTTATATAAACTTAAGAAAGAGTTATGTTATAAGAACGGGCAACTTTAGCTGGTATATTTGCAGTTTTATGCACATTTCGTCGTATTATAAAAATTTCCAAAACACAATCGGGGTTTTCCCTCAGGGCCTTATTGTAACTTCAACAAACATCTTCTGCCTTAGTTTACAAGACTCTTACATCCCAAGGAGAATACTCCAGCAAGAAATTATCAAATTTCAAATGGTCCATAAAATTATTTTAAAAAATCTAGTGCAAATGTAGTATGCCAGCACGTGACGAACTAAAGTGTAAAATTTTTCCGTTCCCATTTGAAATAGCTTCTGAGATTTTTGAGATTCTATAAAAAAAAAAAAAAAACATATAGATCATACATAAAAGCCTTACCAACTGTTTTTGATATGAAAATAGTTTTTCTGTAACAAAAAGAATTTTCGGTACATGTCCACAATATAAATGGCGCTAACAATCGGTATAAGAAACGGATTCTGTGGTAAGTCAAAATGTCGTTCAATTTAAACAGCTCACAAATCAAAAAACTTCGAAAGATATCACGAAAGTGTAGCTGAGAGTATCTTTAAAGATTTGCATAAAATGTGAATAAAAACATTTATGTGACACAAGCTCTACAGCCTTAAGGCCCTATATTAGCTTTTATGAGGAAAAAAATATCATAATAAAGTCCATTTTGAGCTAAGTAGATTCGTGTATAAATTTGAAGTCCTTCATAAAGCATCACTAAATACTCACCGGATGACCATTTGGTGCAGTATTTGGCCCGGAGGTGTAGTCTAACATAATTGGAAGAGTGTTGGTGTCACTGCCTTGTGCTATTATCAAATGATATCCATTGAACTTTTTTACAAACGAAATAGAGGAACTAAACCTCAGATTTCAGCTAGATGGCACTACTTATAAAATGTTTCAGAAGGATTAATCTTCTAATTTTTTAGCGATATTGGAAGAAATTTTATATCCTCCTCTTGAATACTGATTGCACCACAAATACATTACTTTTTGTTTCATAAACAATCAATTCGCAGCTTGAATCGCAAGTTCTACCTTCCTTTTTAGGGTTCCGTACCCAAAGGGTAACAACGAGAACCCTATTACTAAGACTTCGCTGTCCGTCTGTCCGTCACCAGGTTATATCTCACGAACCGTAATAGGTAGACAGTTGAAATTTTTTATGTTTTCTTTTTATGGACCTGCTAATGAGAAATCCCAAGCACGGAGGCCAGAACGGCCGATTGTGCAAACCGACTAGGAACCCTTTCACAAAAACCTTCCTATCTTCTTAATGAAGTGCATCAGGTCTTTGTGAGGTAAGTTTTTCAGCTCATCTACAGATACGAGGGCAGATCCAAGCGTATCCAGCCTGCTCCGAGCCAAGGTAGGCCAACCACACAGAAAGTGTTCGGTTCTCTGAACCTCTCCTTCCAGTCCAGGCAGAATAGACACTCAGGGCTGTCAACAACTCTCATCCTTGTTAGATGAGCGTGAAGTGAGCTGTGGCCGGTAATGATGCCAACCACAGTTCTGCATTGTTTTCTTCTGAGATCCAAGAGAAAATCAGAAATATTTCTTTTTAGGCCCATCAAGAAAAAAGTTGTGTACACCTGCAAGTGATTAGGTTCACCCAGCACTGTTTATGCTTCATGCATACAAACCCTCTTTGATGAGAGACCCGATAATCGCGCTTATTATGTTAATGACACAATTAAAAATGGAAAACGAGTAAGAAATGGGGAAAACATCCCAATGGAAGTCATCATATTATAGAATAAGAAGCAGTACCCGTTCAGAATAATTATTGTACCATTGGAAATATTTTTTTTTTTTATAAGTTTCACCATCACCGTTTTAACGGACTCGTACCATAAAGTTATTGTATTCCAGGTTTTCTGAGGTTTTCTCTCGCAGTAGCTATCCTAATTATTATGAAATGCATAGCATGTTGGAAAGTCTATTGGTTGTTGTCTCACATATTTTCGAGTTAACATCTATGGTTATAATGAAAGCGTTCATTTTATGTTATAAACCTTATACATGTTCTATATCTTTTACAAAGTCCATCCCGATTGTTGCTGTTGTTATTGGGAAGAAGAGAATATAGCATAAGATGGTTAAGTAGCAATTCGATATGGAATTCCAAAAAAGGATCCCTGACTTCAAGCTAAAGTTGATAATAATATTATAAGAGGAGGGACAATTTTGAAATATGTTTTCGTTAAGAGACTATCAAGTACGCTGCTGATATGATCTGTTTCCCCCACTTCCATCAAATCTTGAGCGTCCCATTTCTTCTTTAATATATCAATCCCTACAACGAAATAGTCGAGAATGTATTGAGGATACATTTTTTCTTTTCTTATGCTTTATAGAAGAAAGACTATATCTATCTGTTATTATTTATTTCCGTCTACATCCCGGATTTAAATTACCTATATCTAGAATCTATAGTAAAATATCAGGGGTAAAGATTAATAAGTAATCGTCATAAGACAGTGTGGTTCCTGACACTATGGAAAAACTACTGATATTTTTTCCGATAAAAATTTAACAATTTATTTATTTTTAAAATATGAACTGCAAAATTTGGCAGTCATAATTGGTGTCCCAATATTTGTGACAGTTTACTTAGTAGCCCTCTTATCTCTATAATTTCTCAGAAAATTCAAAAAACTTCTTTGAACCTGCATATAACTATAAATTTTTGTTTTTTAAATTAATTTGAGCATAAATACAAAAAGCAGAACACTTCATTTTGTATTTTTAAAAATTTTTAATTTTAATAAAGAAACAGAAAAAAAGTCTCATCAAATTTACGAACACAGGGTGTCCCGTACGTAATCTGGGACCTCAATGTGTATGGACACGTCATGCTTGGACAAACAAAAAATTGTATGGATGGTTAAAGATGGTTAAAGATTTAAAAATATTTGGGTATGTTTTTATAAATCACCTTGTAACTTCTGAATGAAGTGCAGAAAACGCAAAAAGGCTATATATTGGGTACATAATGTAATGGGTCATTTTAAAGCGAAGCTTTTGGTGTTGATAACGTGTTTTTTGAGAAAATAATCAGTTAAATAAAACAACAACAAAATCCGAAATTTTAGCTTTTTTGCGCAATAACTTGAAAGTGTAGAGGAGCAGAGGTTAAATTTATAGACCATCGAAAAGGTCCAATGATTATCTTCATCATCATAGGGTGTAACGTTTGGAAATTAGAGGGTAATATATAAAAATATATCTTTTTAGTCCCGTTAACTCGGAAATCATTGGGACTCCCCCCCCCCTCCAAATACAAATTTTTGCTTGTCTAAGCATGGCCTATTCATTTGGGTGTTTTGTTGGTGTGGTTTCTTTGGGTTTCAGACCACATTCGAGACACCCTGTGTAAAGAAAAACAGTGGTCATGTCTCCTCCTCTACTCTACTCTACTACTTATTTTAGTTCATGTTCCTCGCAAAAGTCTTCTCCATACTGTCTTAGATCATTTATACTAAAAAAAAACCCACACAATTTTAATTATATCTATAAGCTCCCTCTTATCACATTATTATCACAAAAAGAAACGTGCAAAAGCCTTTAGTACACTTAAGCAGTGTGCTATCATTAACAAAAAAAAAAAAATCTTAAAACGTGCGCGAATATTGAATTCCACACAGTCTGTACAATGCTTGTTAAAATATTTATCTACTTAATAAATTGCAGCAACAACAAAATTATTGTTAATATTTCGCAATAGAAACGTGTTTTTATTTGTAGACGAGGAAATTCGTGCAGACAATTTGGCCACCTTTTAAGCCGTCTAGCCTATGTACCTACAACATTATCTATCACCTATTAGAGTATGGGGGGAATAAATTTTTTTTTGTAAAAGACATGTTCGAATACTTACATATATAGAACAAAAAGAAAAAAAAATAGCTGTTGTGACGACATAACCAATAAAAATCTCTTATTACTTTTGATTAGATTTATAAAGAACGTGAGTGATTTGTTTATTTTAGAGTCCCCTATTTCGACGACGGTACCTCACTATTCTCTCTGATAACATGAGAATTTAATTTTTGGGACGTGCAGTAAGTGAAAATTTCTATTAGAAAATTGCTTTTGTATACCTACGTCATAGGAGCTATATTGATTTATATAAGTACATATATGTCTATATATGAATAGCACAAAGCAAACATGCACACGTAATCGCTCTTTTCTATTATACTCAAGATAAGCAATAATATCTGCAAATTCATTCTCAAGATGCCAATAAAATTTCTATCCCAATGGGATTTCTAAAGGACTTGCGAACAAACAAGAGAAAAAAATTCAATTTTTCACATATTACTTATTCGGGATCCTTTTTCGCCCCCATATCTATATCACTCTTGTTCACCTGACAACGTTTTTCTTCCTTTTTTTTCCAGGGGACTATGATTGTTTTCTTTTTTCTTTTTTCAATTTTATTTTCTCCTTATTTTATTGGCTTCCGCAAAAAAAAAATGAATATAAAAAAAATAAATAAAATTCACGAAAGAAATTATACTTCGTGTCTAAGAAACGAAAAAAAAAATGAGGAAACAAGTCTTTTTTTTCTTTAATTCCCAAACTCTGATAAAATTTAAAGTTTAATTGGGAAGCCTCTGTCTTTCCCTCCGGGGCATATATGAATGATGTTTCCAGAATAGATACTTGATACTGGCCAGCAGATTTTGCGATGCTATCAAATGTATGCCAGAGAAATTAAAAGTCGTTTTTTTTTTTTTTTTTTAAGTTTCAAGTTTCTGGGTGATGTTGGGACAACTTGGACATTTCAGGTCACACGTGCTTTTATGGATCCGATTACATATTTCTTTAAATCCTGGATATATGTACCATGTGCCTAGGAGACTTCATAGAGTGAGAGACCCTTGCAAAAGTATTTTATTACGTAATGGATGACTTGTTTTTTAGAATTGTTTTTTTTTTGCGTATATTTTATTCTTATAATGGAAGTGCTATGAAAATTATGTAAATAGGTTTTCTTAGAAATTGGACGACTATATGGTTATGCAAGTTTGTTATCTAAAATTGATAAATTATGTAATTATGTTGCGTCTGATTGCAATTGTAGCAATTTTTTATTTCTTTTTTTACATTATTACAGGAAGTAGGTATTACTGCAGGAGCTATATGAAACTTTATCGACTGTACTAAATTGCTTATTCCTCGTTCATATTACCCTCGATACTATACCGGTGGGTACTGTAGTTAAAAATTTTGGAAATATTCTCAGCCTCAATTCAAATTAAATAATAAAACATAGAAAATATACTAATTATGGGGTCTGCGATCAATCTTGCCCACTCTCATCATATTTCAAAATAAAAGGAAATATATTTCAATTTTCGTCTTTGTTTCACTCTCCTGAAGAGTGTTCTGTAACTGTCTGTGAGTTTTTGTATTTTCATTGTAGGATAATTATTTCTCTATGAAAGGAAGATCAAAAATAATGAACGAAAGTAAAACAGATATTCGTACTTCTTTCTCTCTCTCCCTCTTTCTGAAGTTTCCTCTCAAAGTGGAAATAAAAGCCCTTCAGTTCATTTTTCCACTTTCAGGAAATCATCCGATAAGCGATGTTAATGCGTGTAAAAATTTGAAAAAATTTATACATTCCAAGTTTCTCAATGAAGAGATACGGAAGACTAAGAGTATTGCTCTTCAGTTAGGTAGATAGTATCATGCCAGCTCCTGATCATTGAAGATCTCAAACAGCATTCCCAGTTCTAGCCCTTGACAACTTTTCCTTCCTGTTCTCAGATTGCTATGTTGACCTAGCCATCTAATTCATGTTTTCGTCAACTTGCATTAAGTCTATCGAGGATGGAGGACTTTAGTAAAACTTGTTTTATACAAGATTTTATCTACAAGCTACTTGCTATGGGCTTTCCTGAATGATTGTTTGGCTAGTTATCCTTCTACCTAAAGGAATGCAATGTAGTAATGCAAATTTTGTTTTCATAGTCTGAGGTAATAACATCTAGTTCTGGTGTACCGCAGAGAAGTATATTGGGACCCTTTCTATTCATTTTGTTCATAAGCAATGCTTCTTACATAGCTGCGAGCTCTGATCTGATCTGATATCTCACAAAAAGTTTTTTTGGATTTTTTTGTAAAATTTTGATGTTTTTCAAGAGCTTTAACTTTTGCAAATTTATCAATTTTCGTTCATTTATAATATCGTAAAACTAAGCTTTAGTAAGTATAAAGAATCATGTAAGCATTTACCACTAAAATAAACGCAAAAAATTAATGGGTCTCCTATTATCACTGTTTTAGAAATACGTGCATGCCACAATTTAGGGCCGTATTTACCAAGAAAAAAAAAATCAATTAAAGCTATTCACCAACACACTAACTGAGTCGATTTAATGGAAATTTAATTTTAAGTGAAGCCTTACCCTCTTTTAAATAAATTTACTTTCCATATCAGCTGATTGAAGTGTCATGCAGTCATATTTTTAATAGCACCGTTAATAAATTGAAGAAGTGAGAATTTAACTGTTTAGATATAGATATCAGTCTAAATAGAACACGGATTTTAGTTTTAAGTGGATTAAAATGTGAATACAAATAATTTTAATCTTAATTACTGTTATGGAAGAAGTAAGACCATCCACAGCGAGAGACGATAATGAATCTTCAGATGAAGAATAAATCGCAGTAATATACCTTTATCGCCGAAGAAGAGAATAAAAAGACCAAAGTGTAGATTCGAACTACCCAAAAGTCTTGTCATGAAAATGCTGGGAAATTTGAAAGGAAAACTAGAGTTTCATTTAAAACGAAATAATTTTGTTTCTGTGAAAGACCAAATACTTATTGCCCTTAGATATTATGCAACGGGAAGTTTCCAAATAATTAATGGAGATTTTTTGGCTTTTCTCAACCTACCATAAGCAGAATAATTCTGAGGGTCTTAAAAGCCATTTCATCATTAGGAGAATAATATATTCATATGCCTCAAACCGAAAAAGATTCAAGAAAGTTCAAAGTTAAATTTTATTCCATGTATGGTAGACTAAACATTATTGGTGTTATAGTTATATGTATAATTTTTACATCTTCATATCGGTGCTTTTATATTTGTCGCCATTATAAGTTGTCTCAAGCTATATTTTATTGGAAAAGGCAATTCATCAAAGATTCAAAAGATAATAAATAGTAAATAAAATTCTAATATAAACAGTCTCAAGCTCTATCTATCAATGACACTTTTATTTATAAAATTGTTTTTTTCTAAAGGCACTTACCTACATCAAATAACTCCCTTTAGATTTTTAAATAATATTTAAATTTCATCAACTATCACTTGCCAAATTCGCAAATGTCGAAGCTGATATGTAATTCGAAATTTTCGAAATTGTTTATTTTATTAATGTTAGTGAATAGCTACTGGACCCTCAATAATAATTAAATTAAAATTGAATTTGTATTAAATGGCTTGGTGAATACGCCCCTTAATGTATCAAATGCATCATGGTATTCAGCTAAAAGAAATAAACAAGCACTATAAAAGTTTTGCGCATATCGATTATATTTCTCTGTCACTTTAATATTTGCACTTTGATACCAAACATATCTCATTTGTAAAAAATCCTATAAGGGTTGCAATAGAGCGCACACCAAAACGTCCAAACCCGAAAAAGTTTTACACATATCCAGTCCATATAGAAAAAATTATAAATAGCTTTATGACATTCCACTGATATGAAAGATAACGTAAAGCACAAGAAGCATATCTTAAAAGTAATTTTCACGTTTTTCTATCGACTTAGTAGATATTGAAGCTATATGGAGTGTCTATCAAATCCCGGAAATAAAACAAAAAATTTTCAAAATTTAGTTCAAAAGTTCGTTCGATCTTTATCGTTGCCACATATTTTTTGAAATACCATACTCGCCCGTCTGTCTTTCCGTTTTGCCCCATTTTTAATTAAGTTTTTGACTACTTTATAATTGAATTTTTGGATTAAAAGAAACCATTTTTGAATTGAACGAAACTGTTTTTACATTAAATGAAAACCTTTGCGCATGAACTTCACTTCAAATAAAATGAAATAAAATCTCAGGGAATAAAAGTCGAAATTGCATTAAATCTTGTCAACAGAGCGATTAATTTTGCAATAAAAAGTTTTGAAATGTCATGAATTTTATAGTGCAATACAGTTTTAGTGAAGTATTTCTTACTTAATTACTCTCATCCCGTTTGGACAATTATTCTTGAAATTTATTTATATTATTTATTCTTTCAATATTTCCCAATTAACGAAATGAGAAACATTGTGCGAAAACCACATCGCACCACAAATTTAATTACATTTCAATAATGTAACTGTCAAATTAATCATTCTTTAGAAAAAAAATGAAATATATAATTAAGTTAATTGCGATTTTTTTTGTCTGAGGTTTCATTTCAGGCGAAAAATTCTCATTTCATTTCGGTTGGATAGAAGTTTCATTTCATTCGAAAATATTTCATTTAAACCAAAAATGCAATATCTGAAACCAGTTTGGCAATATGAAAGCTCCTTTTTTTCCTGTTTTCTTGAGGGTATCCAAGATGAAAACCAACTCAATCTAATAATCAGAAGTATACCAAGATCTGTCTAAATTTATATAAAGATTGTGCATGTGTATATGAGGGGTATAAAATCAAACTCAGCAATCTCCAAATTTGAAAAATAAAATGACGTAAAAGCGTATTCTAGGTAACAACGTTTATCTATGCTCATCAGATTAAAAATTAAAATTAAATTTCAGAACTCTATTTCATGATAAAATTTAAAGGAAAAGATTGTATATGAAATCAAAAACAGTAATATTTTTATGTGTGCGTAAAACAAAAATAGCAGCCTTCATAGAAAGGGAGATTGCTCTAAAAAAGCCAGGAAAAGGGTTGCACAACCTTACAAGTGGAAAGTTAATGTTGCGAAAAAGGAAAGGTAAAAGGGCCTAAATTACCAAACTATGGACATACTTCAGAAGAATTTCTGTGCTCTTCCCTTACGGAGCGAGACGTCGAAGTTGCTCATGCTTCATTTTATAACATTCCGAACAAAATTAGCCAATATGCGTTATTATTAAAATTTTGCTTACTTGGATTGGTGATAAGAGGACGACCCACTAATGGAAGTAATTCTGCAAAAAAGTTGCACACAAAGTACTGTGTTAGAACAGCTGGAGGGTATTTAGTACCGGTTATCCAAAAAACTGTCCTCAACATTTTAAATATTAAGAGACACCGAGTAGGTAATGTTTTAACAAAAATTTTCGGAAACAGGAAATTCATCCTCTGAAGGTTGTGGTGGCAATCGAAATGAAGCTGTTTCTTTAAACAAAAAACAAAGGGATTATAAGTTTTATCAAGAAATTGTCATGTTGATGCTCATTACTGGCGAAGTACACGAAAGTAATATTTATATAGCACTTATATTAAATACTATAAAATTTTATTTAACTATATACAAATAATTACCGTCAGAACTAAGCTTCAACTAGCTTTTTGAAATGTACAATGCTCAAGCACTTTCCGAATGTAAGGTCAATCCATGTCTGTTTCGGCTAATATTTAATCGAAGTTTCAACATGGGATTTGGATCACCACGGGCGGATGTTTGCTCGAAATGTCAAGAATATGGAAAAAGATTACGAGAGAGGAAGATGAAGTCAAGAAATCGGAAATAAGCACCGCATTAGAAATTCATAAAACTCGGACCAGAGCATTTTTTTTCCATATTAAAACATAACAATCCTGAAATTGCACTACTTTCATTCGACTGTCCAAAAAATTTTGCTATGCTAAAAATAACCGACCAGCAAGTCTACTATAGTAGACAACTATATTTATACAACTTTACCATTGTTGAAGGGCCATCTGGATTAAATCTTAATAAGGATAATTTTACATCCTTTTTGTGGACAGAAAATGAATTTCCGAAGAGTTCAAACGAGATCGCATCGGCTGTATTTCACAAGTTAACCAGCCTTGATTTGACTGAGAAAATTAGAATAAGATGAATGGCCGACGGATACAGACGCCAAAATAAAAATTCAAAGATGATTGGAACGTGAAAGTGCAAAAAAAGCGTTTCGTATCAGCAAGAATTTAATACTCTTCAGTACGGCTCGTTCTTGTTTGCCGTATACGTCTGGAAAAGTTTACGAAAAGTCAATATGATTTCTCTGCATGATTGGAATAGGTTGGTTGTGGCTGCTGAAAAAAGCTCCCTCGCATATATTTGAACTGGAGTTATTTTTCGATCGCGGGTCATTCCTTCCTCCTTGCTGACAGGTTGTTTAGGAATATCGAGAAAGAATTAAAGAAGAGGGAAATTATTGAAAATCCTGATAAGAGATCCAATCGTGAACTGAACTTCTTCCAGCGTATCATAGACTATGAAGCTTCTGCCAGTGATATTGCTGATACTGAAAATTTGTGTTTATCTTTTTATGCTACTATTTCCTGGATTATTTCACTTACCATTGTCATAACAAAGTTAGAAACTTCCGTCAGACTTAATTTCAAAGTCTTCAAAATCCACCCATAAATTTCAAATCCAGCAAAATACAAAAATAAAACATTTCTAGTATTTAATTTTTCGAATTTTTAGGTACAAATTTTTAATAAAACTCATTCTACTATGTGTATCTTGACTAAGAATCAATAAAAAGTTTAAAAAATGCTGTCAGTATTCTTCTACACTTTTTTGCTAAATAACTCGAAACCAAAAAAGTGGAGTTTGCTGGGTTTGAAATTAGACCCCTCATATGATCTAATTAAACTATAATTTTCTTACTCTATTATTTCATATATATAGAACTATTCTAAACTATTCGTACTTCCTTCAAGTTGCTTGCGCATGTAATGTACTGCTTTAAATCATTCTATCGCATTTCTCTGCTGTTTACTTAATTTATTTGTCAATAATTAATCAAAAGCAGATTGTAATTTCAAGGAAGATATCGTAAATGCCGATTTGAATACAGCGCATACTATGTAGCTGTCCACTTCAGGTACATCAATTTGAAGTTAGTCAAATGTCTGCTTTCGTCTTCCATTCTCCCAGAAGTGTACAAAATGGATCTCTGTATAATCATATAATGAAATGGTTGGCTTAAATATTATTCCACTAAAATTTATTAAAATTATTTAACCACACATATATATAATTCTTGTTAAGCAATGCATTCCTTTCAACGCACTAGAAATTGCGCTATTTTATCACTCATAACAAAATAAGTTCCGCTAGCATTGTCGTTCCTCAAATATGTGATGTTATTTTTTTAAGATAATTAAAAAGTTAGTGCCTATGATGCCACGTCTCTGTCGGGTCACGAATTTCCCAACACTTGACCAACCACTTTGTAAAGCTAGAAAAATTAATTTCGAAATCTTGTAAGACTTTTTCTAAACGGAGAGAAGATTTTGCTATTATAAAAAACAATCTGATCAGTCTAATATCACAGTTCGATTTGAAAAGAAGCAAAGCAGAATATGATACACAAATCAGAAGAGTCCTTTCGAGTCTTTGTGCTTAACAAATAGACATTTTACTTCAGCAACCACACAATTTTTATCCAGAGGAAGCGAACTAGAAACAGAAACTATAGGTGAACTTAACAGTTCCAGCGGCTCTATTAGGACACCGCTGTCATAGGAACAGTCTGTCATAAGAGAACGACTCACCATCGTACTGTGGGTCCAGCCTTCTAGCGTTTTCAAAGATTACATGGATAGCCTGGCCTCTAACATAGGAACGCCCACTCCGGATTTGGCGATGGACTCCTCTCAATACTGTGTACTAACCAATTAGGTGACATAAGCCATAAAGTTTTTCAACCATTCAATAAGTTAAGTTCGACTGTCATGTGGACAGCCCAGACTAAGACGTTGATCACTATCAATCCGATTGATTTACCCAATCATCCCGAAAGCTCATGCCCTTAATTCGTTTGATTTATTTAAGCCGTACGACAAACAACGATTACCTACAGTGTTCAAAGTTGGTACGCTATGGACTGTGTGATCCACTTATGACAATGCCACTGAACACCAAGGAAATTGACGACATTGGAGATAATCGAATAGTTTCCTGATCCGTCCAGTTTTTCCGAACTATCGCTCCTGAAAAAAATTAAACTGCCTCAAGTAATTTGTACATTAATAACAGTCAATCAGATCTCATCCATTGGCTATCATACCAACTGCAAAGTTGAGAATAATAGTCACAATTTGTTCTATTTTGGATATTTGTTCTAATTTTGGTAAAAATGAAGTATGTTATTTGCTAGGTGGAAAAATCTTCTAAAAACATTGTCAAATAATTTTATATTCTGTTTCATTATTTCTGTCGGAGCGGACATAACAATTGAAAGTAAGCAGTTCCATATCTTCTCAATAAAAAATTAAATCTAGTGTACCACAAGGATCTATACTTGGGCCAGTGTTATTTAGCTAATAAATCAAAGACTGACCAGCTCAAAACTACTCCACCGATTAAATTTATTAAAGATTGCATATGCGCATGAAATGATGATATTGACCGCATTCATGACAGTGGTTGATAAATATTTGAAGGAAAATTCAAATACCTAATAATCGCTCGATCTTACCTCGATCTATCAAATTTTCCCTCAGAAAGTAAGCATATGATTTAATTTCAATAAATTGACTTTATTGAGCTATATATCTCCGAAACAAAAAAAGTTCAACGATTTTCTACTAAGCCTAGATGAAATTTCTTCACAAAATTTCTGCGAAAAGAGTCTAAAAACAATCATTAGCAGATCTGAATATCTCGAAAATTTCTTCATTCCGCCTCAGCTGACCACTTTCACTTTTCCAGTAAACGTATTAAATCACAAATCTGTATGATAACCCTATTTACAAAATATGAGCCAAAAACGACTAAATAAAATTTTTAATTACTGGTGCAATTTCTACTTGCTTATCATTAAATTCCTCTCAAATAAAGGCTGCTATAGAATCTACCAGCTCATTTTCAGACTTAAATCTAGCTTATTATGGCACGTTTTAGGGTAATGTAAATGTAGGCACTCATCTGTATAACGTTTTTGTAATTGAATCTACATATACAGGTGGATATCAACCCACAGAGCTATATAATCATTTTAAAACTTTTCCCAATGAGTTTATGATGTTACACTGTCAGAATGCCTCGAGCATTGTTGGACTCCCCTCACTAATAATGGAACCATGAAAACCAATGTATGTACATAGCTATAAAACAGCTAGAACCCCCGTGTGCATTAATTTATTTTTTTTATTTTATAATAGTAGTAATTTGGTATAAAATATTAATGAATTTTTGTCTGTGCGGCACTCGTGTTAAGCCAGAATAAATTCAAATCAATGGGATTAGAGGGATTCATGAAGAAGTGTCCAATCGTAACGAGCAAAGTACTACTACAGAATTATCCTATCAATTATCCCATATACCTTTCAAGTTATCTTTCTCCTATAGCTTCACATTAAACTGTTCTACAAGACACTTACTGTAATTGCATACTTCTGGAACCATACCATAGGATATAGATGGGTCGGTCGATGTACAACTAACTCTCTTATATAACTCAGCTGAATTCCATATGGTGGTTCATTTCGAGCATTCGGTTACAGTTCCATGTGTGTCTATCAGAAAATTCCTGAAAATCGGGGCGTTTTAATTGATTTCCACACAGTTTCACATTGTGCTCGACTCTATACATTTTCTTCTATATTCAATTCCCTGTTTCCCTTGTTCAGATCCTGGTATACTACCCTTGTGATGAGTGTTCAAAAATGTGCACATGTTCCCTAGGGCTGCAGGCACTTAGCAACAGTCGTCGTCGGTCGTCATTGCTATCGTTTCAGGGCTAAGTGTGAGCCAATCCAATAGTATATTATAGAGGGACCCGGGGTTTTATGTATTTCAACCAAAAGCTGGTAAATGTTGGATGAAAATTTTCCATTCACAAACATACACACACATTCATACACGCACAGAACAGAGCTAAGTTATAATATTGTTTGTACCTTTATAATTCACCCTGCACTATGTATCGTGTTGTGTTATGCTTGCTGTAATTATCCCATCAGTCATGACGTCCTTTGTACAAATTACATCATTTTCTGTTTTGAATCTGTGAAAATGTTTTGTAATTTGATGAAATTTGAAATATTCACGAAATATAGACTTTGAAATGTGAGCAGTAGTGGTAGTAATAGGTTAGATATCCACGTCCGGCTATCCTCGGTGCCCACAATTTCAATTTTCACAGAAATTTTAATAGGTTCTGAGAGGCTTTGTATATTTCTATTTTAGAGATTCTGTTGAAATATTAGGTATGATTAGTGCGCTATTATTGTGCACACTTATAAGATGAAATAGAGGATTTGTTTGTATTCCATGGCAGTTTCTTATTTCATCCGAAATTGTATTCAAATATAGCAGTTGGAGTCCTCTTGTGGTGGTCTCACTTATTATTAGAATCTGTCTAGTAGACCAGCAACTGTACCTATACTGAGAAAGTTTGTTTTAATTTGCATGGTTTTATTTGTGATCTGCCTAGTCTAGTGGATAGGCAATAATTTAATGCATATATGGAGGAAAAGTCATATATCGCTGCTAGGTTTTCATACATATACGAGGTGTGATCATAAAATACGGTGAATGAGTTTTTATAGTAGCAACTGCTGACGTTATATCAATTTGAAGTTATCCATATGATAGCCTGATTCTATGAAAAAGTTGTGACTTATTAGTCGGCTTCCAGAATAGGAAAAGCGAGGTCATGTTTACCGTGCATGTCGCACTTCATGGATTTCGTATAACGTGTTAATATTAAGTTTCGTTTTAAATTGCCGAAAAGTCCCAAAGAAGATCAAGAATTGCTAAAATCAGTATAGGTCGATAATGTGGTAACTCTGAAGAACGATTTAAAAGCGGAAATGAGTCGGCTGAAGACGAGCAATGGTCGGGACGTCCATGGACCTCATAAACACACGAAAACGTGCAAAAAGTAGCAAAACGAATTCGTTCGAACAAGGTGATTGACTATTCGAGAGCTTAGGGAAGAACTAAACATTTCGCATGGATCCGTGCAAAGCCAGAAAAATGGTTCAATGGCGTCCTCTTCCATCACGACAACGCCCCGTACCACACCTCGCTTCTAATACGCGAGTTTTTTGCCGAAAAGAAAATTCTGATCTGTTCACATCCATCGTACTCTCCAGATTTAGAAACATGCTACTTTTGTCTCTTCCCAAAAATAAAACCAGCACCAAAAGGAAAACATTTGACAACTTTTTTGACATTCAGAGGGCCACGACAGAGCAGCTGAAGGCCGTTCCGAAAGAAGCCTTCCAGAGATGCTTCCAATCACGGAATCAATGTTGGAATAAGTGAATCACTAGTCAAGAAGAGTACATTGAAAGATATTAATTCAAATTTGATGTAAACTTATTATTTTGTTTGTAATAAAACCATTTATCATATTTTTTTATCACACCTCCGTATACAGGGTGTTCGAAAATACATAAGTTAAATTGCATCATGTTAATCAATTGCTTGGGGTGTTGTGATTTATGCTAACTTTCCCCCTACATACTTTTCTAAACTGTGTCCCTTGGGAAGTTGTTTCTTTTATAATTTTATGAATCAAATTTGTTCCATTTTGGAACTTAATGGCCTATGTATAGCATCTAAGTTACTGAGGGCCTGCAGGACATTTTTGTATAAGTTGATGTGTATATCCACAAGACGGTGTCCTTACAGTGGGTACCTGGAAACATAGGGATCATGGGGAATGATAGGGCAGACCTGCTAGCCAGGTTAAGTTATAGTTCTCCCTACCTTGGACCACAGCGTACTCTTGACATTGCCACTTCGGTGATAAGATATCTTATCAAAGCCGATGTTCACATGAATGATGGGCGAACCTGAGGAACCTTGCAGGTGCACAAACCTTTTCTTGATGCGCCTAACGGAAATTTCACTGACTTGTTCATGACGATCGAAAAAAATAATGCAGAACTGTGGTTGGCATCATCGTATTGGCTATGTCTCGCTTTATGCTCACTTAACAAAGATGGAAGTTGTTGACACAGCCCTGAGTGTATGTATGTTCAGCTTGGAACAATCGAACACTTTCTGTGCTCTTGTCCTGTCCTCGCCTGGTGCAGGCCAAATGCATACTCTTGGGTCTTTAGGGATTGTTAAGTATGTTGAGGACATGCGACTACAATGACCGTGTCCTCAATAGGATGGAGCTGCCCGTGTGGTTAACAGGTCTCCTGGAGTAGGAACTGTGGCGATTTGGAAATACCTACTTGACACAGGAAGCTGATGGCTTGAAGTTTTAGAGGTTGGCAAACCGTCCCAATTACTACGAACTGCTCAAATTAAACGACTTGAAGCGGCAACTGTGCTATAAAGGTGGTAGAATTTCTTGACAGAGGAAACAGGTGGCTTGCAATTATGAATCTGTGGATCGGACTCAACTAGATTGCTTGTACTAAAGCCTAGTCATCCCTATGGAAACTTGGCGGTGGTAAGCGTTCTGAGGTTAGATAATTTCCAGAAGTCCACGCTGTCCCTATATCATGCTGAACTGGTACGATCTGAAGATGAAAGCTGGTGATGGTGGTAAACGTTCTGAGATTAAATAGTTTCCTTAAGCTCAGGCTGTCCCTGTGTCAACCTGAACTGGCACGATCTCAAGATACTAATACTATTGATGGGATATAACTTTTCGGACAACCTGGTGCGTCCGTCCGTTTGCATGGAGCTAAAATGTGTTGGTTCTGGAAAAGAAGGGTCACATCACATACAGCTAACGATACGTTGGATATTTCGCGAGATATTTGTCCCGGCAGCATAACATCAAACAGAGGTGATATCTATTGGCCCCTTCCAACCCCTGATTAGACCCCCCGACTTCTTCCTTTTCGGGTACGTGAAGGGAAAGGTCTACGACAACAAACCAACCACAATTCCCATGCTAAAGAGCAAAATTATGCAAGAAATTGGTGAAATAACAATGTAAATGTGCCAAAATGTCATGCAAAATATAGTTCAAAGAGAACGCATCTGTACCTAGGCCATAGACTGATATAATATTCTATAAGTAATTGCTATATACTAAACAATAGATTAATAAAAAATCAAATTAAAAAATGTATTTCATCTCATAGCTATTCAAAAAACACATCGGCCTGGAACATAAAAAACATCCTGTATTTTAATGGACGTTGTCAGTAAACCCAAAACACAAAGAGAGCGACACGATGATGTCGCCGTAAATCGATTGCTACTAATGATTCGAATATACAGGGTGTCCCACTCTAATAGGTCAATATTTTGACAAATGATTCCTCTCGTCCAGGGGGGCGGCAAAATGTCACCCTGTCGAGTTGCAGGGTGATTAGTAAAATATTTACCTTTTTCATTGAACACCCTATATCTTCAAAAGTGCACCCTGAATGGTCTATTTTAAGACGGCATTGTATGCAGAACTTCATGGCCTTTCTAACAACTGCTCAACTACCCCTGTATCCCTCTCCACTTGAGAGTTATGATACTTCATACTTAAAATTTCGGTTCTGCAGTTCTGCAGTCCTGCATACAATGTCATCTTAAAATAGACCATACAGGGTGTACTTTTGAAGATATAGGGTGTTTAATGAAAAAGGAAATGAAAAAGGAAAGCAACTCGACAGGGTGACATTTTGCCCCCCCCCCCCCAGCCATACAATTTTTTACTTGTCTGGACGAGAGGAATCATTTATCAAAATATTGACCTATTAGTCTGGGACATCCTGTATGGTAATCCCATATTACTAACGCAATGACGATGACGCGAAAAAATTGCCAACAACAAATTTTGAAAAATCTCTAAATTATCGCGGCAACATGAATGAAATTTCAATCTGACAATTCATGCAATCTAAATTTTTAATATTTGTGTGTGGAATTTTGAAAATTAACAGATAATAGTAATATTTTCGGAATTATTTTTTGTTGTTTTTTTTACAACAAACCCAACAAATGACAACTGTCAAACACACTTGTCGCGTCTCGTTTACTGTGTTTTAAATGCAACACTGTGGACAACTAAAATGCCAACATTGTTTTGTCACTCTCATTGTCATTTGGTCCTTAGACTGTCGACATTTTTATTTGCTTCTTCTCATTTGTACAGATTCAAATGCTTATCTAGATAATTCACGTTTTGTAATCAGCAAAGTATTTCAAAGTATTTTTTTGGAAATTTATTTACAGCGATTACAATGATTTTGGTTAACTAATCAGTTGTACAGTCCGGAACGAAAGTGTCGCCAAATGTCTACCCTCTTATCTCCGGATGAATTGAAAAGCTTCGCAATAACCAAGAAACTGCTGAAATTTACACACATTAACCTAAGGTCTCAGTACACGCAATTTTTTACCATTTAAAATTTCTCTCGAATTTCCAAATTCGAATGTCATTGAAGTTTAATCAACAATTATAATATTACTGTATACTAACTTGAATCGTTAAAAAAAAAAAAAACAATAATATAGTAAGCGCCACCAGTGAAAAATATTTTTTATAATAAAACCAAAGTTCGTTGACATCAAATCAATTATAGACTTAGATCATATAACAAAAAGTATAGGCTATGAGGAAGAAAAAGAGAGATCCCATTATATCGCAATTAGTTTTTAAGTTTATAATTTTATAATATTTCTATAACTTTTCAAATTTTTAAGAATTTTCCTAGTGCCCCATTTATTTGCTGATAATATTTTTTGGCGTTGCCTTTGTATGGCTGTTGTACTTTAAGGCGACCATGACAATTCAAATTTAAATAAATAAACCGGCATTGGATAATTACATTTTTTTACCACGGCTGTATATTTTTATAAATATTTCACTGTTATTTGATTTAAAATACTATAATTTATTACTAAAAGAATTAAACTTGCATGAAAAATGATTTCCTAAGAAAATATCTCCGGTTGTTTCTACAGCAGAGCACAGCGCACTTCATCATGATAATTCAAGACTCCGGAGTCTCGATTATATTAAATCTCATTCACAAAACAATATTTAACCATTGTTTCTCACTAATCACTTCCATTATACAAAATAACTAAAATAAAAATGAACTTGTTTTTATAAAATGTGAAATGTCAGAAATAAATCAGAATTATCAAACTGATGAACAACAAGGCGATACCACTCTTGTCATTTCCCCTCCGTGTGGCAAAAAAAAAAATGATTCTCACACGCACACAAATTTTACAGCATAGCCTATCCATTTTGCTATATGATCGAAGATTATAGAGGACAAGATAATTTCAAAATGTTAATTGCTTATCTAATTTTATATTCAAAAGGATTTACATTTAAATAGCAAACAAAGTCAACTATATATAGTATCACCACCACAATCGACAAGGCATTATACGACTAGAACAGTAGAAGTCATAAATCTTTATCGGAAATCCATTTTCGAAAATATATCTCACCATTTTTGATTTGCTCCTTCATGAGATATAAAGGGTTTTCCAATAAGAGGTGTTAATTTAATTAGCCCGCTATTTCGGTAGATGTCACTTTTGGAGCTGTCATTTTTTGGCATTTGACAAGTAAAAACTACGCCATTAATAAAAATGGAACGATATACGATTCAACAACGCATTGAAATTATTAAAATTCACTATAAAAATGGTGAAAATGTGGCAGAGACGGTTCGTAAAACTCGAACATTTTTGGGTCGTCATGAAGCACCTTGTCGGACCGCAATACAGAAATTGGTAGAAAAATTCAAGCTGTCGGGACAAGATAGTGATGTGAACAATAAAACCCGTGCACGTCGCTCAAGAACAGCCGAGAATATTGCTGCTGTAGCCGAAAGTGTTGAAGAAAACCCAGGTTTGTCCATTCCTCGTCGTTCTTTGGAATTAGGCATTCCACAAACGTCGTTACACCGTATTTTGCATAAAGATTTGGGTCTTAAGTTCAGTTAACACAAGAACTCAAGCCGGCCGATCATCAAGAACGTCGAGTCTTTGCTGATTGGGTCATTGAAATGCATGAAAATGATCCGGAATTCCATCGAAAACTCATCTTGAGAGATGAGGCCCATTTCCACCTCGATGGCTTCGTCAACAAGCAAAATTGTCGCATCTGGGGCTCGGAAAACCCAAGAGTTATTGTTGAAAAGCCTCTCTATCCTCAACGTGTGACTGTTTGGTGCGGTTTATGGTCCCGCGGGGTCATTGGACCTTACTTTTTCGACAATAAGGCTGGAGGAGCAACAGTTACGGTGAATGGATTGCGCTATCGACAGATGATTAATGATTTTTTATGGCCGGAATTGGATGGTATTGATCTGGACAACGTTTACTATCAACAAGACGGCGCTACGTGCCATACAAGCAACGAAACCATTGAACTTTTACGGGAAAAGTTTCCGGACCGTGTTATCTCTCGAAAAGGTGATCACAATTAGCCACCGAGATCTTGTGACTTAACACCTTGCCACTTCTTCCTTTGGGGCCACGTAAAAGAGAAGGTCTACGCCAACAGCCCAGCGTCTATTCAAGACCTTAAAGATGGAATTCGTGAGGCTATCGAGGCAGACACTTTGCGATTTGGTTATGGAAAATTTCATGAAAAGGATATGGTCCTGTAGGCGTGGTCGTGGTAGTTATTTGGCTGATGTTATTTTCCATTACTAACGGCATACCTTCCTCTTTATAATGAAATAAAGATCCGATCATTTATCTCAAAAAATGGTATCTTTCTTTGAATATCAAAATAACACCTCTTATTAGAAAACCCTTTAGATATACCAATTAAGGGTTTATCAGCCCCATAGGGCCTAACTATATTCGAATTTCATCAGAGATTCTTTTAGATTATTTAAGATCATCAGTCTCAGTCAGTTAATTTCCATATAAAATTAAATTTTATATTTAATCCAAAAAGTCATCATACAATTATATGTAAAATCTGTATACACATTTTCAAATTTTATATCAGGCAGAGCTAAAATCCAAAGTACTCATATCGTGTGCTAGCTATGCAATATCACAGAGGAGAGAAAACCAGAAGCGAAAACATCAGATTCAACAGATGTCATTAATTTCTTGTAAAATCTTATGGAGCCTAATCTTGTTTTTCAATCTATTCAAGCCACAAGCTATCCTCGTATACAAAAGTAGAGGTAAGGTATAATACTTCTTATTATAGGTACATAGGTGCAGCTTCAGTTCAGTGGTTCGGTTTGTTTTGCTTTTTTTTGGTTTAGTTTGGTTTGGTTGCCATCGTTTTACTCTCTTGTAATATATTCGAGAGGTTTTTCGCGATTTTTATAATATGAAAAACACCATAAGAAATATAATTTTTAGTTAGGGAAAATTTTCATCGAGACAATTTGCAACTCTAATGGAATTATGGTTTGTATAAAAGCTTCAAATGAACTTAATAATATTGGATATATACATAAATATAAGTGTATGTATGTACAACCATTTAGAACGTCCCAAATATAAAGCCTTAGGGTAAAAGATATATATTTCTCTTGACTTGACCATAAGAGATACCCTCATCGTTCGATTATATCAACTTCTTCATATTATCTAAGTATAACTCCTGAATAAAGTGGTCAAAGGGAGCAGGAGGAAACCTATTTTCTTTCTGGTCTTCTGCCGAGACTTTAGGGCAATCATTGAAACGAAACGAAAACAAGTAACAAACTTATAACCAACAAGTCTTTCGGCTTATAATGCAGCACATCTGTATGAAACTAAAACCGGAGAAAAAGTGGATCTTTGGCCCCATGGGCTCCAACTTGTCAGAGCTCTTCTTGGCCGATTTCTTGTTTCGTCATTTTTCTTATAAATGTTTCCTTTTATATTTTCGTTTTGTATGGATGATTCCTTTGTATTCATATTGTGCGCTGCTTTATATTATCCGTTTTGCTGTTGTTGTGCTTTTTTGTTTTTTTTTTATTTTGCTTTGGATTTCATATTGGTTATCTTTAATTCAACTTAATGTTCACCGAGTAAGCTGCTCCACAGCTCCCACTAGTTATATATGTATGTTGATAGATATATGTATATGCTACTGATGTTGGCTTTATAATTCAATCTGTCGAGAAGCAAAGCAATGGAAATCTAACTATCTGCTTATGCTAGCTCGTAAGCATCTTTAGTTTCAGAGGTCTCCTCGTATTCTCTCTTTTATATATATATGAAATGAAGTGCCTTCAGCAACAGAATATCTACACAGAAATTGCGGTGTATACAAACATATATATACATATATATTTATAGCTTAACAATTGTTATTTATTTATTATTATCGTTTCCATTAGTTAAAACTTTGGTTTGAAAACGATTATATCGCGACTTTATTTACGACACAAAAGTACCAAAGACTTTTGTCTGTACAGAAAGAGATAGAGTATAATGTAGTGTCAGTTGATTTAATGTAAATTTAATACTATACAAAAGGATGTATCAAGTACCTTTACGAAGAGAGTGAAACAGAGATAGAGATAGAGAGAAAAGGAGATTTTGTTATGTTGATTCTTGTCGCTTTATTATATTGGACTTTGGCACAGCTAAAACTTTGTTGTGTGTGAAAGCTCTGATTTAGTTTTATGAGATGTGATAAATTTCTGAAAGAAGTTAACCAATTTATTACTTAAATTCATGGCGAAAGTTTTTATGGTCTTTTATTGATGATTAACATCGTACAATTCAAAAATAAAATAATCTTTTTATCATCTAATGATGAAGGAAGAAAGTATGTATATTGTAGGTAGGTAGGTATCTAGATGACTGGGTAATTTTGTATTAGTTTTTTTTTCTAGTGATATTTGTATGGATAAGAAAACTTTTTATAGAAATTAGATGACATAAACTTTTACAAGAATTATTGACAGTTAGATATAGAGCGAAGCTTCTGTACCGGGTCATATCTATATTTTCGAACACTTGGCCAACTACTAAGTAAACCTAGCAAAATTAATTATGAAATTTGCGTCTAGTAATACTTTGCTGCTGAACGTAGAAATGCTTAACTAGGTACCTACCTAAACTTTTGCTTTTGTAAAAAGAAACACACAAAAAATATAAATTGCCATTTCTTTCAGTAACCAATCCCTATATCATCCTAATTTTAGTACTGCCTACTGATCGCCAAGAGTTGGGAGTGACCTATGCATGGTACCGCTTCGAGATTGTACTCATCCATTTAGTGACATTGGAGAACACCAGCATTTCATCAATCCTGCTGATCTTAGTCATCCAGACGTGATATCATTGGAAGAGCCCATGATACAAAGATTAACAAGGTATGGCCGAAGTATCTGTCAACTGGTTGCTTGCATAATTTGGTGACAATAATCAAAAATTTGTTCGTCTCAATTTCAATCGTCCTTATGAAAGTGATAAACATTTTCTGTTTGGAAATTTCTTTGCTTTCCCACTAGCACATAATTACTTTTCCAGAAGCGATTTAAAGGAAGAAAATAATGTTTTTATTAAACATTTCAATATATTCAAAACTTATTTCAGTCAATGTAATACTAAAAACTAAAAAAAAAAAATTCGCTGGAAATGACATTTGTGTCCACATGACGTACTAATGCAAAATTTTCTCTCGAATCGGCCATACCTCGGTATCTTTGTATCATGGGAAGAGCCTAAATTTAAGCATTACTTTCAGAGCCTACACCATTTTCAGGTCTGACGTAAACAATCTAGTGCTAAAGAAGCGAATTCCGTAGGCAATTCTAGCGTTGCTGCTGATGTCCTTACTTTCGTCACGTCGACATTGGATTGACTTGGTTCCAGTGCTCCACCCATCAAATCGACACATTGGATTGACTTGGTTCCAGTGCTCTAGCCTTTTTCTCAGAATAGCACCCATTAAGGCTGTCATAGGGATAGCCTGGGCTGAAGAAGTGCATCCATCCACCGGATCGACATTACAACCAGCAGCTCCTTTGCGGTCATCAAGTCGTTATTAAGGCGACTTAGTGCTTTCAAAAAGTATTTCAGGTCCGGAAGTTAATCAATCTCAATCTGTCTGATTACCAAGCAAGTGATTAACCAGTATCCAAGCCAAGCCATAACAGTTCCAGGCTTCAAGCAAGCACAGTTTCCGGTTTCGAACAGGATTGTTATCCCCACAGAGCAGTTCATTGAAGGCACAATAATTTTGGACACTTTGCTACAACAAAACTTGGCAACCGCCAATATGTATCTATGGAATATGAATTAAAACTATTAAGAACTCCTATTTCACATAAAAAATTTTAATTAGCAAATTATCGGATTGCATTGAAACAAAAGAAAAATCCGCATCTTCTTCGAATCCATGAATGCCTGATTTCGTGACATTTACGAAACGCATGCAAGCCAAATTATTTGGTTGACGTTTGAGATTTCATTTTTGTATGTGAATTAAGGGAGCTAAATTAACAGGCAGTTTGTGAAGATGACTTTTAGCCGATCCTTTTGTCCATATTGTCAGCAAATAGAACAGGAAATCAGTTCAACAACCAACAACAAGATAGCGTTTCGTAAAGATTACAAGCCTTCGGTCAGCAAAATTTGTGAAGTCCTGATTTCGGTATTTTATATTTGCATTTATTTACAAGGAGTCGAAAGAGGGCGGTTTAGAATTGTTTATCTTTTGCACTTTTGCTTTAGCGCGTAGACATAAAGCATAGATAATCTAGCATAAAAAGTATATATGTATAAAGAACATTTACCAAAAATATGATTAATCTTATCTTATCAGATTTGTAGATCAAGACAGTCGGCAACCAGACTTTATTTTCACACAACCTTTAGACATTTTGAAATACGAGTAGGAAACCGCAGGAAATAGTTTAACGTAGGTATATTTCGGTAAAATAAAACATGCAAGTAACTAAACCAGCTGAATCAAAGTCAGAGAGACCAATATAGAATGCAACTTAAAAAGTTCTCGGGAAATTCACTTAAAAAAGTAATGTTTTTTTTTACATAATAGCATAAGATCAGGTTGAGATCAAATAGCAAAAAGTTTTCAATTCAGTTTTATTGATGGAATCGTTATGGTTAATGTGCCATTGGTAAATTATTCCACATAGTGCTACAAACTAAGTACGAACCCCCCTGGAAAAACTATTATAAGATTGTACAACTGCACTAAATAAGATTTGAATTCAATAGTACAGTTAGAGCAGGAACTTGGAAAAAATATATATAAAAAAACACAATTCAATCACGATTCAAAAAATTTTACCAATAATTTACTCTGAAGGTATCAAAAACAGAAATAATAACGGCCCGAATGTAGATTCTTGGGGTACTTCACTTAATATATATATATAGAAATTTAGAGGCAATATCACTACAAATTACGTTCTGGTACCAGAACTAGATGTTGCATGCAGTATCGAAAAAGTATAAAAACTTTATATGGCTGTGTGGTCCATTCCGGAATGAATGAAATGACGTATACGTCGAGTGATTCATATTTTTTCGTATCTGAAGTGTTGAGGAAGTCGATCAAATGTATACCAAACTACTTTTATAAAAATATTTGCTTTCGGCATGTTCTAAAATATATTAATGTCCATTCCAGAATGCACTACCCATTTGACAATCTGTATACTCTGCTCTAGTATGCCATGCGACATCTAGTTCTTGTGCCATCTATGGTTCTACATATGTTTTTAAATTTTACCTGCATGTGATATAAGCGAATTTTACACTAAAATTTTTGTGTAACATTACAATCTAATTGTAGTAAAATTACAATTTTTGAATAAAAATACAAATTATATGGGAAATAAATTGTAATTTCGCAAAAAAATTCAAATAAATTAAGTAGGGGAGCCCGGGGCATAATGACGAATGAATGTTATCTGTAATTAGCTTTATTCTAAACTCACGGCATAATACCCAAAATGCAGGATTAAGTATAGCAAACATATGGTCAACACTTTTTTCACATAAGCCAATGTTTCTTGTACGAATTTGATGAATTTTGCAATTAAAGCACCCAAAAGTTTTAGTTTTGCCAAAGATTGTATTTAAGGGAATGTTTTAGGCGTTCTGATTTGAATGGTGAATAAGTTTAGTATATTTATGGTGTGCAGTTTGTCGGGATAATGATAGATTTGATATTAGTTTTTGATAAATTTTTCATTACATGTTGGAAAAAGACTTATGTCAGTGACATAATGCAGAGTTTTTTACGAGGCGTAATGACTAACATTTTACGGGCATAATGACGAGCTTTTTACGGAGCATGAAAATTTTTCGATTTTCACATTCTGGTAGGCTCAACGAAGAACGTATTTAGAGGACATAATTTTACATTAGACGAAAATTTAAATTCAATTATTGTGTTTAGCATTTCACAAACTGTGAATTTTTCGTTTTTCTGACGTTGGTTGCTTACAAACCGAGAAATTGACATTTTTGTAAAAAAAAATATTTTTTCGAGTTCTATGAATACAAAAGGTCTGTTCGCGTACTTTTTCAAGTAAAAACATGATAAGCGTCAAAATGTATGATAAAGAGAGAAATTGAGAGTGACACTCACAAAGTACGCGAACGGCTTCGAGTAAAAACTTGCAAATATTTGGGATCTGTAATAACGACGTGAAATTTTCCTAGCACATAGTACAATAAACAAATTTAATTTACCACTTTGAATACGTTGAAATGTTCTTGGAGAACATTCTACTTCTACTGGAGGAGGAGTAACAGGTTTTTTCCATTTTTTTAAAACTAAAAACTTAAAAAATAACTGAAAACCGGCGACGATCTGTCAAAACTGACACTTTCGAAGTTTTTACTCGACGATTTTTCTCGAGCTAAATCAAATAATAAATTGCACGGAGGGGAAAAGTGACGTAAACAATTTCTCTCTCAATTTTCGAGTACGCGAACGCCTTCGAGTAAAAACTTGCAAAAACTTTTACAAGTTTGTACTTTCAAGCTAGTACGCGAACAGACCTAAAAGAAATTTTGGTTTGTTAACCTATTTATATCAAAACTACCGAAATCCAGGAATTGATTTAAATGTAAATTATCAAATGTTTTCAGTTTGCATTTTTCGATTTCGAAACTCAAGGTATTCCTCATTTTAAATGTATAATTTTATTGTAAAAAGCATAATAATATGGTCATTACTTAATAATAATAATATGTTTTGATAAAATTACATGTTATTTCATTTATTAAATATAATTCGTTATTATGCTCCGGTGCTTTCATTATCATGTCCCTTCGTCACTATGCCACTCTTCGGGCATAGTGACGAACTGGTCATCACTCCACTTAGGTCAACAGCACACTTCATAAGGATGCTAGACGGTAATTACCTATATCACATTTTGCCCCTGATTGATCCTACTTAGTATTGGTATATTGAATGTTTCAGGAAATCAATTCAGGGATTTAAGAAAAATCTAGAGAAAAATCGTGCGTTAGTATGCCCCGGTCTCCTCTACATCACAAATAACAAATTTTACCTAATTTAATATTTAAAACATTTGCGCCTTTAAGTAGGTTACTTCATTAAGTGGGAATTATATTTCGCTTACCTTAACCTTTGTAGGTACATCGACACAGAAGTGCATTTCAAATAAAAAAGAAGTGCAGCAGTATTGATGGCAATTAATTGTGCTATTTTTAACAAAAGTGATTGTTTCCGGGGTAAAATCAAAAGCTATTAAATTGATTTTATTGAAAATTTGTTATTCTGTTACTATTTACTATATACTAATTAATATGAAAAGCTTATTTGAGACGATATCGGGTGAAAATAAGATACAGTTCTCTTTCCCGTTTAGTATACCTACCTATATGCAAGAACAATTTCCCCATCATCGGGTGCATTTCTCTTCGCTCCACTATCAATATACTACATTACTAAGTACAATTTTACATTGTAATATATTACACGGGTTACTGTGTTCATATTTTTATTGTGTAATTTTATCCATTATTGGCTTACATATTTGTATAAGTAATATTTGCAAAAGTTTTTTTGCACACAAAATAAATCAATATCATAGGATGTTGCAAATTTACTACGTGTAATGTTGTAAAATTACATAGTTTTTTGCTTTTCATTAATTGAAACCTATGAATGACTTTATAAAAACCATTCGTAGAAGCTACATTAACGAACAGAGTTTATTACCTATTTGTTTTTGTTTGTTTTTTGTATCAGGCCTCAAACCTGTAGCCCCAAACTGTAATTCCAGCGCTTCAAGGGCATCACCGCGGCCCGGCCTATTAAGAAAACGGACATGCGCAACCGGCCTAAATCACAACTGGTTGCCCAGCTACCCTTCAATTAAAAACTAAACCTTCATGGTGCGCATCAACTTAATCCAGTATATAAAAAAAAAAAATATTTATTGTTATGCTTCTTGACAAAATATCTGCACAGAATCCGAGACTTATCTTAATTCATTTTTTAATTTCGAACAGGCATTGTCGAAATCACAGATTTGTAAAATAATCGATTTAATTACGAAAAGAGACAGAGGTTGTAAAAATCTCTATGGAAAATAAAGAACAAACTTGTTGAGAAATTAACAGTGAAATTTAATAATCTTTATTAATTCCTTCTTTATTATGCCGTCATTAGGTTTTGAATGATTTGGATGTCGGCAGAGATGCTCAAGCTTATAAACCAAAGCAGAACCTGTTTTTTCTTGTGAGTTTGACAAGAACTTAAAAAATAGAAATCATCTTGTTGTTTGGTCTCGCGCAACACAATTCATCGTCAGTCATGCTGATTCGAATTCTGGATGAGACGTAACCAACGTAACCAACGACTCTTACTGCATGAGATGAAATCAAAGAACGATAGTTCTATAAAAAATTCGGTGAGATGATCTCTAGTCTTGATATCTTGTAGCCCTAGAATACAATTTTGTACAGTTTCATGGAAGATATTTTTGTAAGTAATCTGATGTTTTCACAGTCTTTTCTAATTATAATCTCTTCCATGCGTCACTGTATTCACAATCTGATGTATGTATGTAGTAAGGTGATTAAAAAGTTTATCAGCATTATCATCTGACAGGCTTATCCTGAGATATCAAATATTATAAAAAATAACTGCATGAAAAATATCACAAATATTTTTCCACTTTAGATAACCTCCAGCGAATTTTTGGAAAGGTTATTTACTGTAGATTTATAATTTTTTAAGTAGATAATACAATTATGTATATCCAATGTTTGTATTTCAGTGTGGATGAATGCTAATCTCTACCTCTTAAAAGAAATTTATTTAAGAAAAAAGGCCGAGCATCAGCTTAACTATAAATTTTATTAAGTTTTGGTTTTATGCTTTAATGTATAACGTTTACACGAGTGCATGATTGTTAACATTAGTGTTAACACTAGTGATATTGACATATTTATAACATTTAGTGTGATGCTAAATTTCAATTTAGATGATTCCATATGTAGATTTGTTCCATAATAATAAACTATCAAAACTAGAAAAGTTACAGATATACTTTAGTAGTTTTGATAGCTCACTATGGAACAGATCGCTAGATGGAATCATCATTCAAAACACGTCAGTATTACAGAAAAAAGTAAATACAGGGTTTTCCAATAAGAGGTGTTATTTTGATATTCAAAGAAAAATGCCATTTTTTGAGATAATCTTTATTTCATTATAAAGAGGAAGGTATGCCGTTAATAATGGAAGATAACATCAGCCAAATGACCACCACGACCATGCCTACAGGACCATATCCTTTTCATGAAATTTTCCATAACCAACTCGGAGAGTGGCTGCCCTATGTCCTCGATAGCCTCACGAATACCATCTTTGAGGTCTTGAATCGACGCTGGGCTGTTGGCGTAGACCTTCTCTTTCACGTGGCCCCAAAGGAAGAAGTCGCAATGTGTTAAGTCATAAGATCTCGGTGGCCAATTGTGATCACCTCTTCGAGAGATAACACAGTCCGGAAACTTTTCCCGTAAAAGATCAATGGTTTCGTTGCTTGTATGGCACGTAGCGCCATCTTGTTGAAAGTAAACGTTGTTCAGATCAATACCATCCAATTCCGGCTATAAAAAATCATTAATCATCTGTCGATAGCGCAATCCATTCACCGTAACTGTTGCTCCAGACTAATTTTCGAAAAAGTAAGGTCCAATGACCCCGCAGGACCATAAACCGCACCAAACAGTCACACGTTGAGGATAGAGAGGCTTTTCAACAATAACTCTTGGGTTTTCCAAGCCCCAGATGCGAAAATTTTGCTTGTTGACGAAGGCATCGAGGTGGAAATGGGCCTCATCACTCAAGATGAGTTTCCGATGGAATTCCGGATCATTTTCATGCATTTCAAGGACCCAATCAGCAAAGACTCGACGTTGTTGATGATCGGCCGGCTTGAGTTTTTGTTTTAACTGAACTTTATAAGCCTTAAGACCCAAATTTTTATAAAAAAAACGCTGTAATGACGTTTGTGGAATGCCTAATTCCAAAGAACGATGAGGAATGGACAAACCTTGGTTTTCTTCAACACTTTCGGCTACAGTAGCAATATTCTCGGCTGTTCTTGAGCGACGTGCACGGGTTTTATTCTTCACATCACTAACTTGTCCCGACAGCTTGAATTTTTCTACCAATTTCTGTATTGCGGTCCGACAAGGTGCTTCACGACGACCCAAAAATGTTCGAGTTTTACGAACCGTCTCTGCCACATTTTCACCATTTTTATAGTGAATTAGTTTCTACTTGTCAAATGTAAAAAAATGACAGCTCCAAAAGTGACATCTACCGAAATAGCGGGCTAATTAAAATAACACCTCTTATTAGAAAACCCTTTATTTTCAGCCGCTATTTACTTAAATATTTTTATCGAGATGTATAATTTCGAAAAATATTCGAAAGTCGTAAGTAAATATAACAATAGAAAAAGTAGAATGACGGCTTTACACAAATTAATTAATGTTATGCAAATTGATGGATTTGACATCAAGGCTGTGGGAAAAAAGAATTCAAGTTCTCAATATGTGTATCTCCTTTGAAGAAAAGCGGAGGATGACAGACAAAATCGAGTACTGGAATCGACCGAATTTTATATCCCAAACTAAAAGGGGTTCTTGTTAGAAGACATCTTCACAAAAAAAGCCATATCACTAAGGAAAACGTGATTCTAATTTATTACGTATTTTGATTTTAATATTAAAAAAAAAAAACTTAAAACAGATTTGAATGGATTATTTTAAATTGCCACGAAACGGACCCACGTATTGACATATTTCAAATGTAAACTGTATATACAAAATTATACAATGTCCATTATGAATACTTTTAGTGTAATAGATTTCTTCAATGCTCGAAATTTGGCAACTATATTTTTTTTATGATGTTGCCAAAGCTCAGAGGATATTCTATGATGCCGTAGCATAGCCTTGACAGGAAAGGAAGAAGTGGTAGGGAATTGAGGATTATTGGGTTGAGCCTAGGAGGTGATGGTGTGCATTATGATCGAATGTTTACAGCTCATAGGTGGGGGGGAAAACAGAAGATGGCAAACTGTTCCAAATTCGTACTGTTCTGCTTATCAAGGATTCGCGGATTATCATGGTACGGTCAAATTTGATTTCAAGGGTCTAAAGGTGAGCTCGGGTTACAGCTCGTGTGGATGGGAAGAATTCTACAAAAGATTTCGTCAGAGCAGACATCCGACATTACGCCGGTACTCTAGGTAAACAATAGTCGCCATTGATATGTGGTCACTAATAAGCCGAAAGGTCTTCCTTTAGACTTTGTCTACTAATGCGGACAATACATTGTGTCCGACCCCTGCCCAAATATGGGAATTATATTTTACTCTATTCCAGTTAGGAAACTTGTAAGCTTGCATCTTTGCAAAAAGCCCAGACATTTTATCGGATTTTTGGCAATACCAAAAATATGATTGGACCAACTAAGATTGTTTGATATTTCGAGATAAGTTCTCTATCGACGGAAATGGGTTGAGCGGATATTGGAGTACGTTTGAGCAATAGCAGACACTATTGCATTTTAGAAGCATTAAACAAGACCTCATTCGCTCTGCCCCCAGCGAGTATTGTTGTAAGGTCATAGTTTAGTGAAGTGAACATGTCGCTTCGTTTGTCAACTATAACATTCCAACGAGATTCAGCTATTGAGTCGAATTAGTACACGAAATCAAGGGTGCTGTCAACTGCAAAACAAAGAATAGGATTGAAAGTGAGAGCTAGCAGATCATTAATAAAAATAAGGAAGAGAGTAGTAGAGAGAACAGAGCCTTGCGGTATACCGGCATAGATTATAAAACGGTCAGAAGTAGCTTCATCCAATATCACTTAAATTGAACGGCGGGAAAGAAAACTTTCAATCCATTTTAAGGAACGAGGGTCTAGACCTAATGCATTTAGTTTATCTAAAAGAGTAGGATGCCAGACTCTATCGAAGACCTTTGCGATATATAATGCGATAATTTTAGATTAACAAAAATTATGAATACATTAATTCTAGCGCTCAGTATGGAATGTTAGTAGAGCGGCAAACACGAAGGCCTTATTGGCGATCGCTAATAAGATGATTTAGCTAAATAAAATGCGTAGCAATTGAGTACCAGGGCCGAAATACTATCAGGCCCAGAAGCCTTAGACACATTATTGAGACTCGAGAGAACTTTATGTCATATATTTCAGGTCCAGAAGATACTCAGCCCCAATTAGACTGACTAACTCTAGCCAGCAATTGGGTATTACTAGGTCAAATGATCTGGGTGAACCACTTCTCGGAATTAAGCTTTCAAGACATCACAAATTCCTGCGTCAAGCGTCAAGATTTTCAAGCCCTCAGTTTCCTGTGCCAAGCAATTCTAGCGTCTTAAAGCGAAGCAACTACTTCCTATTGAGTAATTGGGACGATTTGCCACGGTAAGTGAATTTAAAATTGTACACATACTGTATCCCCACTTACAGCTGTATTCATATAAAAAACTGTATAGATAGTCTTCTAATCCAAACAATATCCCAGAAATTTTCATGTAATCATTTTCATTCCAAAACAATAACAAAAATCCAAATTTCATCCTTTTACTTTTATCCAACAAATAAAAAATAAATAAAAAAAAACCTTTTCTCTAAAAATGATGACGCTTTCATCTCAATATACAACAACACAGTGTTTCTAATGGTCTCTCGCAATAATAAGGAGCTTTATATGCAAAGACTTCGGACGGAAGGAAAGGAAATTAAAACAAACTCCTTTCCAACCAACAGAACACAGGGTATATAGTGTAGAAGAAATCTACTTAAATTGTGCTCCATAACGGATTTAGAAGAACGCTGAATTACGTACCCGCGAAGTAAAGTGGAATTTACTTGAGGGTGTTTCGATAATATTAACGAAATCCAAGACGAGGCCTGAATTTATATAGGAGACTTTTACGTTTTAAATATGCAAGTTGATGGGGAGAATGGCAAAATGGAAACGTTTCAAATAAATGGTTTCTGGTAATCAAAATCTTGCTCTCAATAATACTAATATCGTATTTATACACGAAGTGAAATTGTAAACTTAAAAAAAAAAAAACATAGTAGGTAGTAGTAGTATACCATGAAAATCACTTGAATAATACTTGAGATATATACGAGTATACAAAAGAAAACACAATAGGGCAAATCTAACAACCTTTAGGTGATTGATTGGATTTAATGAATTTTAGATTGCCATGTAATAAAAAACGGGAAAAAAAAAACAAAATTACTATTTTCATAGTGTGAAATTACATCTTAAATCAAAGTAATTTTTCTGTTATTGCTGATGTTGTTGTTGTTGTTCTCGTTGCTTTGAAAATTATTCGGTGGAGAAAGTTAATCACATGCCTGCCCAGCATGGTAAGTGCTATAAATCACTTAGTTTTGTAAATACTTCTGCGCTTTTTATAGCTTTGGGAAGAGAAAAAAGGACTTACAAATTCAAATCCTGTTATAATACCTTGGCCTTTGTTGTTGTTGTTGTTGCCTACGTACATAAATACATATATATTTATAATTCCTGTAGGGTAGATGGTTTCCCCTTCCTGCCAAGCCAACCCAGCAATCCTGTCATTTACACAGGGAGGAAACAATTTTTTTTTTTGCTTTTTCCGTTTTTACTTTCATACTGTTGCTCTCATTATTTGTATTTTATGCAAATCGACTATTTCATGTCGTTCCTGGTTCTATTTCTTTTTTCCTTGAATACCATTAAATAGCCATTTATCACGAAACTTATTTCTAGAATGGCTATTGTTTCTCTAAGGCTTAGAAGCTCCTTGCAGTAACAACTACAGCAACAAAAAAGAAACAAGAAAAGCAAAAAAGAATGAAAGCGGAAAAGAAATTTCACTGATAAGGGATATGCGTGCCTTACACCTGTTGGCTTCCATATGGAATGTACGAGTATACACCAACAATAATCAATGGTCACGCACATAAAAACTGTTGAGTGCATGCAAAACAATGCTGTGTTGGTATGCTTAGGTATGTGTATATATGCTGCATAAACATACATACATATATTACAACATTAAAATGTGTTCAGTTTATAACAGACTGTTGCGCAATAACCTTGTCGAACGGAAAAAGTGGAATTCATAAAAGGAATGTTTTCAATCACTCCCCAGTTGATGGATTGGTGGAGAAAAATTCTTTTCTTCGACCGGGGTGTGGTGAGTAGGTTTTATGGCGAAACTTTTTTAGTTTTCTTTTTATTCTTTCTATTTTTAGGTTTTTAAGTGGGGGGTGTAAAAATTTGAGGTATATTTCTAGTGCTAAAATGGGTCTCAATCAATTGTCCTATATCCTGTGATTTACAATTTTAATACCAATTAGAAAAAAATCCAATTAGGCATTTTGGAATTTCGAATTAAGCATTTTCGAATTTCGAACAACCACAAAATTAGTAGTAGAGATATTTTTTTAGTTAAAATGATGACACAAAAGTTGATCTATAGCACCCGAGATATTTACTCCAGGAGGTATCGCAAGAGAGTTAGATTTTTCTAGATTATTAAAAATGAGACTGAAAGAAATGTTGAAATCTAAAGCTCTGTTCTACGTTTTAAACATAGCATTGTTGTTCCATAAGTCATGGGCATCTAGATTTCTTGTTTGCGCTCAGAGGATAGTCCATATAGTAACAATAACGAAAATTCTTTATTAAGAACACAATTTGTGCAGACTCTGAGCAAACAAAATTCAATTGTTCTAACTTTATCAGTGTACTCAATTTACAAATTTAAGCAAAGCTGGAATCGAACCCACACTTACTAGAATCGGTCAAAGATGGATAATGTCAGCTAAAAGCAAACGTGGCTTAGTAGGCTAGTTACAAATTAGAAATACAAGAGGAATAATCATCTGTCTCGTTAGCTCAGTGGTAAGAGTAGTCCCCCGGAAACCGGAGGGTTCCTCCTTCAAACCCCGGGCGAGGCGGTTGTTTTTTCCTCGTGTATTTATGATTTGATTTAGAATCGTTACAAATGAAAGTTCTTAAAATTCTTCTATTGTCCATCTTAAGCAAAGTAATTAAAAATAAATAAAATAAATCCAATAAGCAAAGTAAAAATCAATAGGAGTGATAATAAAAAAATATTATAAAAACAGTAATAATGATAGCAATAGATACAGTAGACGTGAAAAGATATAGGATGAAAAAAGAATATTAATAAAATTATAAAAACATCATGTATGCAATTGTATAAATGTTAGTGATGAGTCATATATAACAGTTATAAGATTATGAATTCCTGAAGTGTTGTATGGTACTCAAACTGAAACTCCCGAGACTAGAACTCATGAAAATATTCAGTGGAAGACTATTCGAGACCTCTGGCATCATGGATGAAAAGGGTATGAGAACTAAATGAAACCTTGGAAGAATAATTTGTTGGGTACGATGTGATCTAAGAGAGAAATTTAAAAAGTTTTCTTAGATAGTTGGGACACTGACTGTTTATATCCATACATCGTGACACTAACACTTAATTTTAAATAATCATCTAATGGGCAGCCAAGAATCTACCTAGAAAATGCAGATACCTGATTACATATTTGAAGACCACAAAACTTTAACCTACGCCAGCATTGTACGCTTCATTAAGTTTCATAAGATTATTACTTATTTATTTATTAATTATTTATTTCAATTAAGTCTACAGAATAATATCCAACAGACAAGTAAGTTTGACTTAGAGCTGCAGATTTAAATTTAATTAAGTAATATAAGTTAGAAATGATATTTTCAATCGTAAATAAAGATACTTTGAATTCTTGACGAGGTAATGAAAAATCTACATATTTGTTAAATATATTAAAACTTCGTACACATTTACTGTCAAGATTGAAGTATATGCAGCCGCCATAAGACATAATGTGTGAATTAAAAGCACGTTGACAAGCCACTCACGGAGGTTATAAGGTGTATGCGTTTACAAAACGCCATAAGTTTCTTAAGCCACCATAGTTTTTGAAAACAGTTTTATTAATGTTATAACGACTGTCAACATTGCATCCATTGACATGCCTAAGCTATTTGCTACTTCACTATATTCTAAACGAGTACTGTTCACGCACTAATTCGACATATGTCATGATCAACACTGATGGACAAATTGTCAAGATTGGCTGGAGAAATAATTGAACGTAATCAGCATTCAAAAGTATTGAATAAGATTGCGGAGCAAGTATCAAACCATTAATGTGCATATATGGTGAACAATAACGGTCCTAAGATTGATTCCTGCGGTACACCTGCACAAAGAAGTAGTAAACAAGAAGTTCGATGAGCTACAGTATCTCGATGTCTATCTGTAAGATAGGATCGTATAAATTTTCTGCTCAGGTACAAAGCTCAAACTAACTAAGCAGTTTGTAATATAAGATATGATGATCGACGAAGTAAAAAGGCTTTCGAAAAGTCGAGTAAACACAGTATTGTGAGTGTTCGAAGCTCAATGCTTTGTCTCATCTTTCAGTAAGATAGAACAGAGCAGCGAATGTTGATCGGACATTAGATTATTGCGGATTTGATGGTATAACAAGTGTTCCCATACTTCCGGTAGCACAAGAGGAATACTGATAGGACGAAAATTCTGAAGCGTAAATGCTTGATCTTCTTTTCTTTGTTGGGTATAGTTTTGCAACCTTCCTTTGCGCCGAGAATCAGGATGTGATATTTACTGTATTAAATAAATGCATAATAAGCCTAATTCTGATTGGAAAAATATGTAAGTCAAGAAAGCGAATGTCTATGAGTCTGTGCTAACAAGACCCTTGCAGAATTCTTCCCATGCGCACCAAACGAGCTGTAACCCGAGCTTATACTCACACCCTTGAAGTCAAATTGGGCCGTACCGTAAAATTCCATGAATCATTCATAAGCAGAACAGTACGAATGTCGAACAGTTTGCCATCATCTCCCCGTCACCTACTTGACTCAACCCAATAATTCTCAATTCTCTACCCCTTACTTCCTTTCCTGCCAAGGCTGTACTACGGTATCATAGGGTATCCCCTGAGCTTTGGCAACATCATAAAAAGAAAAATTAATCTAATTCGTGAGAAAATAAGAATGAATGATTTTTAGTTTCGACGGGTTACTTTCATTTCATTCCATAAATATATTAATAAAATATGTATCATAAGAAAGTTACCTAAAAAATGTTAATTGAAAAAAATACCCAAAATCACGTGTTTCGATTTGAAAAAATTCTAAACTGGAGCCCTGAGGAATGTCATAGTTAGATTTTCTCAAACATCTGATATAAGCGGAATAATATATATTTACTAGTCGATCTTTATTCCCCTGATAAGAAAGCATGCAAAGCACCAAACAATAGCGAGACCGCTCTCGGCGGCTTATCCAAGTTGGTGTGGATATTATATAAATAGATTTTGCATTACTTTGAACTTGAGGCATATTGTCTAAGTATAGCCAAGCAATAATGAACCAAGAATAGCACCCTGCGGTACTCCAATTTTTCTGACATCTTTAATTCTTTATAGTAGTTGATACCACCTACAGAAAGAACTCCTGACAAGATAAGTAGAAGAGGAAGAGAACTTGAATTTAGATGTGAAAAATGTCTGTTCATTCATGACCGCAAGGTTATCATGTTGTTTAATTTAATAAATCATAGTTTTTTTTATATTAGGTACATAAGTTTTTCACAAGGGACAGAACAATTATCTACGATTAGAAAAGATTCACGAATAGTATTAAAAATGTGCATAATAATAGAAAAATAAATACATGGGCAACTTGAGAAAAAAAAACGAGGTCGAATATCGTCGGTCTCAGTAGCATCCGAGCATATGGATTAAATTGTTTTAATTATTACAGTGTAAGCCCCACACTTAAAATTGAATTCAGTAGTTGGCCGAGGTAAAAAATTCGACCCAGAGCGAATTCTTATTACATGTTTCACCTAGAAAAAAACCCATTGCCTATAAGATAATTAAAAAATAATGAAATTTCAAAGCACGGCCGAAGGAGTTGCAGTGTGGTTTGTGAATTGGTGCGGACTGTTCTATGCACAAGTGTTGCTAACGAGGATAAAATAAATAAAAGCAACTGATGTTACATCAAATCTCTACGGTATCCACTGCTTCTGTTGTTCATTACTTCTTTTAGAAAATATTGAATTCAAGGCAGGATCTAATGTCAATTTTATAATTGAGCATAACATTTCGGAAGAGAAGTATTTTTTCTTTGTATCTATTCAAAGATTTAATATCGTCATACAATGTTATTTTTATTAATTTCTGATAAGACTCTACTGCATTTCCGGTAAAAGTAAAAAAAAGTGTTAGAGAAAGAACAGAGCCTTGTGGCACATCGATTTTGATATTCTGACAATAATATGTATCTAGTTAACTTGAATACTACACGACTAGCGTGGTTTCACAAAAAGAGCAATAAATGATCCAGCCTACGTATACTTTGAGTTTGACGGAATAGAAATACTAGACATTTTCAAGACATGTAGAATGATCATTTCTCTCCAGTTTTATTTATGTAGATAAATATTCCAATGGTCACTAAGTTAAGTTATAGACAGCGGCATTTCTCTATAACGAAACTCAAGGGACCGAGAAATTTCTTTCGTTATAAGGAATAAGTAAAGCAACAACAACAAAATTTGTACGTACCTATGGACAAAATAAATCACAATAAACAGGTATCAGACATCAGGTTACCACCGACTGACTCGGTAGTAAAGTCTTACATAGAATCCATTGGTTGAAAATAACTCTCATTTGTAATATAAATCTTCCCCTAGGCACCGAGTCAATCAGTGGCCAATAAAGGCAATAATCGCATAAACAAAAGAAGAAATTCAAAAAACCGACATATGTATCTACCTGGAATTCAAAACCTTTTGATTCAGGCTTTAGGCACTTACTTCTACCTTTGTGAGCATTTGGCAACCTATCACAATCATTGTTTTGCGTACGGACATCATAGTTTGTTGGCAGGATGTACGGGGCAATATCTGAGGATATTGTTTGATAGATTTTTTTTTATGGGTAGGCATTTTTACACACAAAAAAAATTGCTAGAAATTATATGTCAGCGCTGTATACACTTGCATAAAGCATAAATACAATATTTTTAACATAAAAATTTAATAAGGTGCACGCATGTATCTGGCTTAAGCGACACGGTTCTCACGGCTTCTTTCAAGACATATATTTTGTAATTCTGTTTTTGGTCTCCAAAAACGACACACGTAAGCACACCAAGCGCGTTTTCCGGAAAACTACGCGAACCACTAGAATCAGAGAACATACCGAAATAAGTTCTGGAATGGGGGAAAACGACTTTCCATGTTTGTCCCAAAATTGTCCTAAACATTTTGTATGTATTTGTCTGTAAAATACTGAGAATGTTTCCGTAGAGAGTAGTTGTGGGATATCTCAGGGAATAACTTATCAGAAACTTCTATAACTCATAGAAATAAGGTCCTAAGTACATACTGAATACTTCCTATTTATCCTGAGAAAGCTATAGGATCAATGGGACAAGAACGGGATGTCCCTGGGTAATTTTGTACTGTATGGGTACTATGACGTGATGTTCATTTAGGAAGTTCCACTAACCTTAGAGACATTAAAGGGAAAATCTACATATCCCTATTTTTCTCCCATAGGATGCTTGGTCTCCTTAACGAAAACAACTGACTTTGTTAGGTTATTTAGGTACCTAGTTCATTTCGATTACGCCATGCCCCATTTGAAGTTGAGTGATTTTTTCCAACATGTCTGTTCGTATTATGAATAAAGTTTTAAATCATAAAGTAAGATAAATCCTGGTGTCGATTAGTAATCACCCAAAGCGACTAGTTTTCCTTAAAACAAAACAACTGCAAACTGTTGCTCCCTCTGCCTTCCAAAAAAAAAAAAAAAAAACATATTTATTGAAACCCACACAGAAATGTACAAACACTAAACATTTCTAATCTAAACTAAATACCAACCTGCATTGTATTTCAAGCTATTCAATCAAAACGAAATTATTATGATGTTTCTCACTCCTCTTCAAGAAGATATAGACGGGGGCGCATTAAGAACTTATAACACGTCTTGATTCAAACAAAGTCGGTGTAAAGAGAGTAGGTAACCAACTTACCTGCCTAACAATACAAAAGAAATTTTTCGAAAAACTCTTAAAAGATACAGGTAAATCCCCTGACAGGGCATTGACTGATGTTGAATACTTTGGCACCAGTAGCCTGAGGGAAGAAATATATAGTTCAATGCCTAAGATGTTTTTTTTTATACACAGGTAAATCTCTAATTCAAAAGGGATTTGTGAAAAACTCCCGTAAATTATATATATACCTCCAGAAACAACAACAACAAAAGTGCAGGTAAATTACATTTATTTTTTTTTTACCTGCCCTTAATTTTTATGTATATGCACACACTTAAGATAATTTACGATAAGTTTATCGCTGTAGTCATTAGTCGCCTCAAACCAGAAAAAAGAATTATCAGTGCAACCCAAAAATCATCATCCATCATGGGTGTCAAGTGAATTCAGTCCAATGAACTTACTTCTTAGCACTGCATAAACTTTCTTAAGTCGCTAGTTGACAAGGTGACCATAAAAGATGAATTTTATGAGTCGATCTTTTGCGACCGTCGCGTCGTCGCAGCATGGCCCCGAAAATCTTGAGCAGTTAAGCCAGCCATTAAAGAGCGCTACCAAATTGGAGCCTGGGCTTCGGCTTGGCAGAAGTTATTAAGAGGCGATGATGATGATGGCGGCGGCGGCGGCGGCGGCGGCGGTGGTGGTGGTGTTGATGATGGTGACGCCACCGATAAGCTCAAAGAGAAAGTGCACTGCGCCAACTAGCCGCGATTACACTTTCTGCCAAGCGAGAAAATACAATAAAATGGCTTAACTATGGCGCACAACATGATGGCGCGATAGTTGCGCCGATTGAGCGGGGCAGTGGAGGCATAAAAGGTGCGATATAATCGTCACGGTATCGCTTTGCAAAGCGATTGAATCTTTTTAACAAGTTTTATATAAGCCCTCCGATATCGTTATGTTGGTGAGAACATTTAAATTCAACATCGTATGTGTGCATGAAAATTGTTATCTACTTTGGGCACCTTGGATACCTGTTTTGGAAAACACTTAATCAAACATGGACAACTACTGAAGATAAATTTCACGATAAAATCAAAATAAGAACGAACTGCAATTAAATTCGTATTAACAGAAATTTCTTCTTGTTTTATTTATTTTTTTTATTTTTGGGGGAAGCCTAGACCAGGCAGGCCATGGCCTATAAGTACACGCATACATATCTACATATGTATGTACTATAAACCACAACAACACAAAAATATCAACAAAAATAACCTGCCAAGTCGTCAAACTGAAACTTGTATTTGATTAAGGTGATTGACACCTTGCACACCTTTTATAGTCCAGTTGGTGTGTGAGGGTGCTTAACTATCATTCAACATTATATCCATAAGGTGGTGGGCTATCGTCAGTCATATGTAGTATATGGCCCATTTATGCACTATGCCAACATACGTGTCAATTAATAATCATAGTCAATAGCCAAAGTTGATTGAGGGAAACGACTAAGTGCGGGACTTCATCATTTATGCACCTTTGAGCTGTTGCCTATTATCTGTCTAGCTGTGTTTAGTTTTGTAAGGAAAGCTTCATTAGGTGGCATTACTTACAAAAATTGATGAGAGGTGGTGGAGTGTTTTTTTTTTTTTGACTTTCTACTTAACTAAAATTTCTATGTATTACAACAGACTGACATTAAACGAATTAATGTACGACAAGTAGAGGTAGATATACGACAGAAATATAAATCCAAAAGTTAACATGGAAATTTCTGATGGCATTGATTTATGGTGGCTACTCAATTATCTTCCAATCATCCGTCGTTGTTTAAAAGGATCTGAAAAATGGTGAAAGACTTTTTATAATTTGTCATAACTTTTTCGTAAAATTATGAAGTGCCAAAGTTTTGTTGCAAACCAATTTTGTGTAAACAAAAAATATTTTAAATTGATTTTGAGTTTTTCTTCGCTTAAAGTAAGAGGAAAATTATTCATCATCATACAGGGAAAAAGAAGATCAGATTAGGCTAGGTTTTTTATTATTTCAATTATTATTTATCATCGGACTTTAAAAGAGAGTCTAGAAGATAGAAAACAACATTTACATACTACTGTGTCCAAAAAAAAGGGTGACATTGAATTTATATTGAAAATTCTTATTTATTCTTCCAAATCAATTTCATCGCCTTCAAAGTAATCACCTCCCGATGCAATGCACTTATGCCAACGGATTTTCCAATCTTCGAAACAGTTGAAAAAGTCGATTTCAGGGATGGCCTTCAGCTCCTTCCTCGCGGCGGCTTGAATCTGCTCTAACGTCTCAAAACGGTGTCCTCGAAGCGGTCTTTTGAGCTTGCTGAACAGCCAGAAGTCGCACGGCGCCAAATCAGGTAAATACGGTGGTTGTGGAACGATATGAGTCGAGGTTTTGGCGAAATGGTCACGAAGAACGTGTGCAGTGTGAGACGGCGCATTATCGTGGTGCAAAAACCAAGAGTTGTCTTTCCACAATTCCGGCCTATTTTGGCGGATAGCATTACGCAAACGACGCATAACGTTCAGATAATATTCCTTGTTGACTGGTTGACCCGGGGGAGGGAACTCAGAATGCACAAAACTACGATAATCAAAAAAACAGTCAACATCACCTTGATTTTTGAGCGACTTTGGCGCGGTGTTTTTGGTATCGGCACACCCTTGGCACGATATTCACTCGATTGATCGGTCGTTTCGGGGTCGTAAGCATGGATCCAAGTCTCGTCTCCAGTGATCATGCATTTCGTCTTGTCAATGTAGTCAGAAAGCATTGTTTCACACACTTCAACGCGACGCCTTTTTTTCCAAAAAATTCAATGATTTCGGTACCAGTCGAGATTTGACGCGTTTGAGGCCCAAAGCATCCTTCAAAATGGTATTGACTGAGCCTTTCGATATGCCAATATCATCAGCAAGGTCTCTAATCGTTAATCGACGGTTTTCAAACACCAAATCTTTAATTTTTTGGACATGAGCTTCGTCGGTTGAGGTTGATGGTCGCCCAGGGCGCTCTTCGTCTTCGACACGTTCACGGCCTGCTTGGAACTCACTATACCACTTGTAAACATTTTTTTTCGACATAGCCTCATCACCAAAGGCTTTCTGCACCATCCTCAGCGAATCCGCAGCAGAAAATTGATTCCGCAAACAAAATTTAATGCAAATTCTTTGCTCAACAAATTTCGACATCGCAAAAAACGAGAAATTCACTTTTAGCAGCTCACAAATCGAAGCGTATCTCAAACACTAATGAATATTTTGACGTGTGATTTGCAGGGATGTCAAAGACAGTCCTCCCAACCTAAAAAGGAAACCAATTCGCCAACTCCTTTTACGCGCGCACTTTAAATTCAAATGTCACCTTATTTTTGGGCACAGTAGTATATGTAATTGCACTTTGAATTGTTGGGACGAAGGGTTGAAAAATAAGGTTAAAAAATTTTAAAATAGTTTTAGGGGAGACGAAACCTTAAAGTTCCTATGTGAACATAGAGTTTATTTTTTATTTATTTATTTATTTATTTATTATTGAGATTCATCAAGTACTTATTACTACAAAAAAAAAAAAAATTACATACTAAGATTACAATAATTGAGAAAAGTAACTTTAATGTGGTAAAAGACATGGTTATTCAAGTGATAAGTCAGGATCGACAAATCCAAGAAAAAACAATTCTGAAGTTATTGCATCTAACGTCAAGAGACTCTAAAGGAATAAGTTTAAGTCAATCAAGATTTGGAGACAGTTGAAGCGTTCAAGATGATTAGTCCAGGGGAGGACAGGTAAATCTTACAAATCTACACAAGACTGCCCCGATGCGATTAATATGAACCGCAAATAAAGGAAATCAGACAGGACTATAGAGCACTCTAGAATAACTCGAACAAATGTACCTAAAATATAAAAGCGTCGTTGTATATGGGTCATTAAATTTCATAATGAAACCCAAAGACGAATTAGTTTTATTTGTAACTGCAACAATATGATCATCGAATGAAAAGATAAAATTAAGCATAGCCTCCAAGTCTTTGGTTTTGTCAAACCGGATGAATGAACTATCGTAGAGTAAAATTGAATTGCAAATGATTTCTTCGGTGGAAGAACGTGATAGTGTTATATTTCCTAAAGAAAAAAAAAAGTTTATCGAACACCATTTATAGAAGGCATTTAGGCCCGAATTTGAAAAACACAGCCATTCTCAATACAAACAATATGGAAAATTTTGGCCTCATCATCATAACAAACAATTCTCGAGTTACACTCACAGTCACAAATACATCATTAAATGATAAAAAATAATGGTCCTATATGGCTGCCCTGAGGGACACCTGATGTATCGTCAATTTGATATTATTATACCCTAGATGACATCTATAGGGTATACTAAGTTTGTCATTCCGTTTGTAATACCTCGAAATAATGATGGTAGAGCAAAATGGATTGGACACCCACGCATAATATTAAAAGTTATTTTGATTTTTGCATGTCCGTCCGTCCGTCCGTCCGTTTGTGCGCACGATAACTCGAGAGCGCGTATGCTTAGAGAGCTGAAATTTTGTACACAGACTTTAAAAAAATAAGTAAAATTAAGTTCGAAAATGAGATAAATCGGGCAACTCCTTCGTGGGGTTGCCATACAAAATTTTCGTTTTCCACTATATATTTGGACACGGCCTGAGAACGCATCGATATAGAGAGCTGAAATTTGGTTCATGGTATTTTTATTATACTAGCAAATAAAATTTCAAAAATGGACTAAATCGGGCAACTGTTTCTTGGTGTTGCCATATAAACATTTAGGTTTTTTACGTATACTGTGAAAACGATTAGTTCAAGACAGTTTTATTGTACTAAAAACTTCTTCAGAATATGAATTCTATAAAATTGGTTATAATCATTTTTTCTGTCCGACAAACCGTTCTGTAAATATATGCGAAAAACCACTTCAAAAATCAAACTTGTACAGAAGGATGACAATACGAAATTTCATACGAGCATTCATTAGGGTATTATAAGAATTGGTCTTAGACCAATTCTAGGTTTTTTACTTGTTATTATTTTATATTGTTTGAAAGTGCACCTCGAACTAAAACAAGCTCCGTACGGTCTCACAAATAAAAAATAGAAGAAAACCCAAGGATACTGAGCTTATGGATAAGTGCAATTTTAATCAATTCTCTCGAGAGCCTTACTAAAATCCTGCTTACCATTTTCAATTGCGGAAATAACAAAATTGTAGAATTCTAGTAAATTGATAGTGGTGGAATTATTCTTCATAAATCCATACTGAAAGAGCCCAAAAAAATATTTACGAAGAAATTAGAGGACATCACAAACCAAATGATACGAAAATCTTAGAAAATCAATATAAATTGCCGAGAGTTTATTAATTCGAAATATGGCATTTGACTCCTTTTCTTATGAAGAGTATTTAATAATAATAGATAATTTCCAGGTTTTCCAAAAGACAAGAAATATAAATTAAATATATGACGAAGAACAGAAACAATAGATGCACAAACAATTTTCATATGAGAAGCTATTACCCAAAATTGAAATATGCTTTAAAATGGTAGCCTCGCCAAAGACTAGGTTTTTGGATTCATGGGAACTGGACGTAAGTCTCCCCCACCAAGTCTCACTAATGAAATACGTAAAAATTTCGTGTTTCCTTGTCGATATTGATAAATTTCAGAGCCATTGCTTAAAATAATATCCTATTACAAAGGTGCCACGTTATAGAATTTTTCGCTGTGATAGAGCAAATAGACGTAGAGTGTGGCTAAATTTGTTGGAGAGATTTTAAAATGTAGAAAGATTCTTCTAAGAACTGACCGTGATACTGGATCGGTTATGTTTATAAACCTGCTGTATGTAATCATGCTAGTAATGAAAATAGTTTTTTTTTATATTCACTTCTCGCATGGCTACATGAGCATTAATACAAAATCCATAATTATTATTGTTAACACCAAAATGCCATTGTGAACTATTAACTCTTCTTCCGCCCATTTTGTCTTGAAGTATTTAAACTGATGGTATCTTCTGAGCAACATTTATCCGAACAGAATTAGCAAGTGCTTAGTAAGAAATAGCACTTAAAACTGACTATAATGAATCTTAGGAAGGGAGGGTACGGGAAGCTAACGAATTGCTGACAATATTTATTTGATATTGGAAATTTTTTAGTGCAATAGTTTTTCTATGAATTAATCTTTGAAAATGTTTAGGAAACAATCTGGTCACTTTTGTAAATGTAAACTGAAATTTGTCAGTAATTATTTTATTTTAAGGAAAAAAAAAACACACAAATGTAATCATTCCGATGTCAATCGGCGATTTAGCCACAGATTTCAAAAATTGAAAGAAGAAAATAACTAGTCCAGAAGTGAAGCAACAAGACTAATAAAAGAATGCTTGCCAAACGGCAAATCACTATGAGCTGTTTTTAATTGTTTAATTTAATGTTTTCCCGATAAACAATCTTTACAGTAACAACTTCACTTAGACACATCCAAAACCAATTGACAAGCTAGTGCTTCAGAAGGAGATCCAGCCACCAGTACCAGCCTCGTGGTTGTTACATTCACCGCCTTTAAGTCGACATAAGGCTGACTTTGGACAGGACACCCAACCTACTTACGCCACCGACTTAAGGCTTACTTGAGAATGGAATCCGGACCAGCTCTTACCGTAGCTTAAAGATGGAATAGGGTTGGCCTGGTAACATCATCGCTTCCTTAATCATAGTGATAGCCTCACTTAAGGGGAGAAACCCTCTGCTGTTGTTATGGCTTACGTTTGTAGATAGTCAGTCGTCGTTAAGGCGAGTTGATTTCCACATTTAATTTGAAATATATCAGGACAGGTCGTTGAAGTACCCCAAGCCATTGCTCCTAGATCAAGCGATTAACCAATACCCATGGCAACCCGTCGACCCCACATCACGCGTTAAGAAAATATCACCTAGATAGAACAATTTCTGCTGTGCCATTACTCGATCAGCATGAATCCGGCTGTATCAAGATTCAGTTCAATACTGAATCAAGATTTGACATCCAGTTATTGATTCCAAGACTGCTGAAGCATCCTGTACAGAGTTATAACATCTAATACCTCAAACCTTCCAATATGCTATAATATCTCTAGTTTATATGGCACAGACCATAAAACTAAATTTAAATTCATATTAATTGAAAGTTCATTACAGAAAATCCAAAAGTGAATTGACGAGCGGAGCCGTTGGATCAATTTTAGGTGAATAAAATAAATTGTGTAGAGAAAACGAAGCAACCAAAAAATACTTGAAATAAAATACCTATAGGAAATAGAGATATGTGTCGTCGCGTTTGTTGCGGTTCGATCATTTCCGGATTCTTAAATAGTGAGTTGAATATCAGCACTCTATGAAGAAAGAAGAAAAAAAAAATGTATTTCTTAACCAAAAAACATCAATCGCTCATTAATCCTTTTGTGCAGATAATTCTTTCATTTCAGCAATAATATCAGCCAGATCTGTTGCGAGTGTGCTGTAAATGGGACATATAAGAGACACCAGGCGCTTACGTGGCGCTCAATTGGTGGTAGCCTGCTGTCTTAGAGACAGTGCGTACAGTCGAACCGACACGACGCAATCAAATTTATACTGCGTGTTCCGCAAAATCCATCAGAGCATCCGTCTTTCAGAGGCACAATATCGGATCGAGAACTTATCAGGACATCCGCCATTTAGAGGCACCAGATTCGAACTGTCATAGGGACAGTCGGATTGAGAATTTGATTGCTCTTTAAGACACACCAAACTGTTTTGTGATCCACACCATTACTTTCGATCACCTGAACAGTTAAACGTTGGACCAAAACAAAACTCGAAGCTGTCTCAAGCACATGACACCTCATCAAACAACCGGCTTACAAACAATATTAGTAACCGCTAAAGATGTACAGCTGTAAATGAATATACCGAAAATATATAATCAATTCAAAAAGTATCCAAGTATATGCAACTGAAATCAGGAAATGTGATTAAATCGTTTCAGCCTAAATACAAATCTCATACAATCATTAAAAGCGACCTCCAACTTTCCTAGCGCAAGAAGAATCTACACTAGGAAAAACCGGGCAAAACTCAATAAAATATTACACAGAGTTTTAAACGTTTCGTTAGTATACTAGCTTATAACCAGAGTCTCGAAGACCAACATAGATTTTTCGAATTATTCCGTTTATATAGTCACATCAGCTCATTGAGGTGTTTAGAGTAAAGCCAAGATTTTTAACTTTCAGATAAGGCAAGGTAGCTCCATCCAGAATGACTGGTGGCAGCTCGCTTATATCAAGTTGTTGTCTATAAAAGACCATTGATTGAAATGTAGTGGGATTTAATATAAGGTGGTTTTCGAACCGCTCATCTTGATACTCCCTCCAAGGCAGAGTTGAGGCGGTCCACGTAGTCGTCCATAAGACCAATCGGAGTTGTACATCGTCTGTGTACAGATTGGTGTTACAGTCCTGGATGACATTAGGAAACTCATTAATGTACAGGCTAAACAATAGTGGTCCAAGCAGAGATTCTTGGGGTACTCCGCAATTTAAAGGTAAAACAAGTAGTAGAGATGATTATCAGCAATCAACTGGTTGGAAAAAATCAACTATTAGAGAAATGGTTGACGTGGATAAATTAAATCCTGATGCTAACTTTGTTTACAAATTAGAATGGTTGTCAATATCCAAAACTTTTTTCAAAATCCAATATGGTCAACACTGCAATGTCATTGCTATTAATCTAAATTTCCGAATATCACTGGTGAGTTTTAAGAGAGCGGCTTCAAAGCTGTGAAAAGCACGGAAGCTCGACTGCCTAACTCCCTGGCAGAGATTATTTCTTTCCAAGTGTTCTATTATTTGGAAATAAATTATTTTTTCAAGGGCCTTTCAAAGATAGCATAATACGTTTATAGACTTGTAGCCAGTTAAGTTATTACCGCACAATTGCTACTTTCCAACAAATAGGAAATACAGAGGCCCGTATTTCTCAAACCGACACATTAATAATTCCCGCCTGAAGTAAGATTCATTCCGCTTCACCATGCGATTTTTCAATCCGCCGGCAGAACTACCACATTAAGTTATCAGGATTTGATACACTTGTTTTCAATACTCAAGGGAAACTTGATTATTTTCACTTCGAACGTTTTCGATAATCACAAACTGGCAAATTCGCAAACTTAGTTCTCCCGGGCGGATTCAACAATAGTGGTCAAAAGTTGTCAAGCAAGCAAGCATTGAAGATATGTAAAACTTAATGCATTAAATGAGCTAGAACTATCTTGAGAAATTGTGGAGGAACTCTATCTGGGAAATCACTGCATCTGATTTGATTGAATGAAATGTTTTACTGACTTCGTCCATATCAACACAACGGAAAACAAACTAAGACCATCTGTCTGAGACCCACCTGTATTCCTTTTAACAAAAGCTACAGAAGCAGAATCAGGGCAATATATGTGAAGATATAAAAAGAATATTTAAGCTATTAGGATTTAGCTCACATGTATCTGTATCGTTTCCAAAAATACCTGAACCTTTTAAATTATTATACAGTTTTTGTGGTAATTGGTTTGTGGTAAACCTACGTTTGAAATAGCAAAATTTAGGCTGCACGAATCTCGGAATTTATTTTGTTTCTTATTGTTTTATAACAATTACGAAATCGACAATATAGAAAATCGCCCTCAACAAATAATGAATCAACGTCTATATACAAATATATTGATTAGCTTTTTTTTATAAAAAACAAAACCAATTATCCTTATCGTCCATCAGAAAATCACTTGAAATTCTATTAACTCAATTTTCCAATCAGTATATTTTAATGGTTATTCACTTAGCAATTATACCATTTCATACATACAATCGATCATTCAAACAAACAAACAAACGAAAATGGAAAAAATAATAATTTCCGTAAGATCAGCATATATACATTAACTACCATGAGGTATCGGCATGTTGTTGTATAAATATCAAATATAATTTTGCTCTTCCTAAAAGTATTAAAACCAAATTGATATTGATCTTTACTTGAAAAAAAAAAACAATCTTTTGTATACACGTAAAAAATTGAGACCGAAACCACAAAGGCGTCTTATATTTGCCTACTTTCACAATTTCTCACTATACCGCAACCTAAAAGAAGAAGAAGAACAAGAAAAAGAAGAAGAAGAAAAAAAACCAAATGAAACTCAACAACTAATCAGAGAAAACGCAGAAAACCGTCGCTTTATGGTTTCCGCTGCTCGCGCGATCTACTAACAAAGATCGCAAAGATCATGGCGAAAAATTCATAGATAATCGATATCCATACATATGCTAGTACGAAATTGCACGCATACAAAATAAATCAAGCAAATCAAGGTATACAACCCAACAAAAAAAAAAAAAAAAACCTGAAAAAAAAAACTGAAAAACAGCATGGTTCATTGCATTAACAACTTTCGTGCAACAATTATTAGCGCAAAAAAAACCAACACTCTATTATCGATGATTCACTCGTAGATCATGACCTTAGCGGAAGGCGGTCTCCTCGATGCAATATAGCGTAATGCGCAAGCGCGGTTCGATGAATAATTGAAAATTTTAAATTAATTATTGCCACCTCATTAGCCGAGTTATATTGTTTTTTTTTTTTTTTTTTTTTGAATTTATAATATTTCACGATAGGCACAAAAACAAAAACAAAAAAACAAAAAAACCAAGAGAGGCATATCGAAAAACGTAATATACACAGTTGTGTGTCATCAGTTTACGAAAAGTGTAGAAAAATTGTGAAAGGTAAAGGTGTGCTGAACTAATTATGATAAGCTTCATAAGGCACAAACCGGCGCGGATCGGTCGTGTTCCGATAACTCTTGACAGACAGCGCGAATTCGTTGCACAAACATTTACCGAGTTTGTTACCCTCCATTAGATATTATGTAAACAGGCTCTTATCAGACGATCTTATGTTAAAATCGATAAGACTTGAGTATAGGACTGAAGAATCTTTGTGTACTATACGATGAAATTTACTGTTCTCATTGTAGGGGATATGTGAACTGAGATGAGAACGCGCTTTGTAATGAATATCTTCTTCCTTTTTTTTTCTTTCTACTTTTATTCAACGTTGTTAAAGATTCTGTGTGTATGTGCTGAGAAAAAAATTGTTTACTTAGTTGTCATAAGAAACTAAATGCATACATATATCGCAGGCATTCAAAATGCTGATAAACAACACAAAATCGCCAGAAAAAAAAAACAATTAAAATAATATAAAAAGTAATATTTGTCAGCAGTGATAGAAGTTGTTCATACCTGGTCCTAACATAAAATGTTTTTGCAACCAAAAATTTAATTAGATACGCCTTCAAATGGCTAGACCCCATTCATTTATTGCATGATAGTAGGTACACGTAATACTTATCGAAAAATCTACTAATCAATTGAGTAATCGATTTCTTTCAAAACTAATGGCTTTTGTTTTCTATGACATGAAATATGAGAATTGCCTTTTACACGACGACAAAATCTCATGCTATGAAACAGCAGTGTATAAGTGTTAGTGCTAGTCCTAAATTTCTGTAACACCGCTTATTGCTTTTGATGGAAAGCTAGCAAGAGATTTGAATGAAAACCGTTCTACATGTTTCCAAAACTTTCATTTTGTAACGGAAATATTATTTTAGCATTGTTATTTAGCTTATTAAAAAGTTAGTCAGTTTTATATAAAAAAAAATTCAGTTCAAGTAATGAAAGCTATAATTTTTTCGCAAAAACTAAAAAAAAACAAAAATCAAGCAGCAATACTGCTGACACACAGCGCATGTGCTGCACACTACACATTTAGCCCCTTGAACTTTTCGGGAGCTTGGAAAAACCGAAAGAAGGTAATAAAACAAAGATCGAACGCAATGCACTTGCAACTTACAAGGTAGTCTTTTGGTAGTTATACCAAAGATGTTGCATTTGAATAGAACGCATGCTGCATGCGATCAGCTCCCTTGCATGCGGGCAGCTCTCTTGCATGTCGATGTGAATGATCTAATTGCCGCTATTGATGTACTTCGCAATTTTGCAAGAATCTCAGGCGCCTATAGTTCGATCGGTAGCAAAACGTCGAAAGTTGACTCTTGCAGTAAGGGGTCCAAATGACAACAGCTGGTTTGAGTTGTATTTTTTGCTTTGTTGCTTACATCCCTAATATAAGTGCAAAATACTTAAAGGACTTAAACTAACTGAGAGGTATGCTGGGATAGATTTCCGTCGTAGACGTATTGACTAGTGGCTTCCGTTACTCACGCACTAGCACTAGTTGTTCATTGTTCACGTATTGGCGAGAGCAGGAGGGTTTTTCATTGAACACGTACTAACTAGTGGGTTTCGTTGTTCCCGTACTACGACTATTAGTTCTCCGTTTTTGCGGTACTGGCGACTGGCGGAGATGGACATTATAGGTTTTTCGGTCAAGCCAGTTCAACTTCTAGAAAATTTAGATCGGACGGTCAGGTGAGGGAGGTTGACGGTTGGATGACGGTTCTTAGTGAATATTCATTGCCCTACGTATAATATTGAAACGAAAAGTAATTATGAATTATAAACGAAGGAAAATTTCGTATGGAAAAATTTACAAACAGTTTTCTATACAGGTCTCGCTATATACATAAAGGGTTTTCCAATAAGAGGTGTTATTTTAATTAGCCCGCTATTTCGGTAGATGTCACTTTTGGAGCTGTCATTTGACAAGTAGAAACTACGCCATTAATAAAAATGGAACGATACACGATTCAGCAACGCATTGAAATTATTAAAATTCACTATAAAAATGGTGAAAATGTGGCAGAGACCGCAATATAGAAATTGGTAGAAAAATTCGAGCTGTCGGGACAAGTTAGTGATGTGAAGAATAAAACCCGTGCACATCGCTCAAGAACAGCCGAGAATATTGCTGTTGTAGCCGAAAGTGTTGAAGAAAACCCAGGTTTGTCCATTCCTCGTCGTTCTTTGGAATTAGGCATTCCACAAACGTCATTACACCGTATTTTGCATAAAGATTTGGGTCTTAAGGCTTATAAAGTTCAGTTAACACAAGAACTCAAGCCGGCCGATCATCAACAACGTCGAGTCTTTGCTGATAGGGTCCTTGAAATGCATGAACATGATCAGGAATTCCATCGAAAATTCATCTTGAGTGATGCGGCCGATTTCCACCTCGATGGCTTCGTCAACAAGCAAAATTTCGCATCTGGGGCTCGGAAAACCCAAGAGTTATTGTTGAAAAGCCTCTCTATCCTCAACGTGTGACTGTTTGGTGCGGTTTATGGTCCCGCGGGGTCATTGGGCCTTACTTTTTCGAAAATGAGGCTGGAGCAACAGTTACTGTGAATAGATTGCGCTATCGACAGATGATTAATGATTTTTTATGGCCGGAATTGGATGGTATTGATCTGGACAACGTTTACTTTCAACAAGACGGCGCTACGTGCCATACAAGCAACAAAACCATTGATCTTTTACGGGAAAAGTTTCCGGACCGAGATCTTGTGACTTAACACCTTGCGACTTCTTCCTTTGGGGAGAAGGTCTACGCCAACAGCCCAGCGTCGATTCAAGACCTCAAAGATGGAATTCGTGAAGCAATCGAGGACATAGGGCAGCCACTTTGCGATTTGGTTATGGAAAATTTCATGAAAAGGATATGGTCCTGTAGGCGTGGTCGTGGTGGTCATTTGGCTGATGTTATTTTCTATTATTGACGGCATACCTTCCTTTTTATAATGAAATAAAGATCCGATCATTTATATCAAAAAATGGCATTTTTCTTTGAATATCAAAATAACACCTCTTATTGGAAAACCCTTTACAATTTCGTTACACTGTTTTTTGTATAGTTTGCTACATTTCATCTGATACTTAGATTTGCGTTCCTAAATATGAGCCGGCTACATGAATAGGAAAGTAAGAAAGTGGAAAACAAAAAACATTTGAAGATGGCGCTCGAGCCTTTGCCTGTGCTATGGCTCTCAATTAGCTGAGAATTTCAGTTCGGAAAATATTATTGTCCCGTTTTAACTAAAATTTTGTTAAGAAAAGTAATATAAATATGGCCACTTTTGGGAAGCTAAGGAATGGTGATCAAAATTACTGCATCACCACAGTTAAAGAATTATACCAAGTAAAAATTAAATATAGTAGCTTTTTCTAAAGAGCACACTTCGCTTGAGATCGCTGTCATAACCTTAGGACTTCGAGAAACCACTTCACCTCTTCAGTACTTAATGACTTCATTCGAACGCACTAGGTGCTTAGCATTATTCGTGATTGTATCTCCATAATGAAATCCAGTGAACCACTTGTGAGTCATTCTATGCGACGGACAGAGTCCCCATTATAATTTTTAGCATTTCCTGTTTGCCTGAATAAAAATTAGTGCTTTATCAGCAGACGGAATTATTCTTTTTTTTTTCATTATACCAAATAAATACAAATTTATACAATTTCGAAATCTGTCAAAAAGTTTTTTTTACATACATCTCTAGATGCTTGAAATAAGATGTTTAATGTCAAAAACTAAATTACTCTTGTGACTTGCGCGCCATCTATTATAGAAAATTCTGACACAACGCCTCACAAAAATAAATAAATATACGTAGATAACCTCACTTCTGATTTGATACGATTACATGAATTTTTGCTCTAGGTCAGTTGTTAGTTGGAAGTTTGTGGGAAAACTACTGTCTGACAATTCTATTTTCATATGAATTGTGCACTCTGATCCTGTCTTAAGATCGATTAATGCAATGTCTAAGACCCAGTTTAGACGCGCCAGTATGCTGCCTCTACCGAATGAAAATTTGTAGGTAGGATGATGTTTGGGGACACGGTGCAAATGTACCATCATCCTACCTACAAATCGCGTCCTGTTGATGCTGCCTCTTTGTCGTTTGAAGTAAGTCCAAGCAATTTAATCAATCTGGGTCTAAGCAATTTGGTACTGTGATCCGATGACGATTATTTTAGTTACTCCTGTTTATGTGATAATTTTATTTCAACATTGAAGGTCTCCCATTTGTAACACTACATTTTCAGTATGAAATAAATTTTTCATATTAGACATAAAGAGTTTTGAAGGTTTAAGAACTTTAATCGAAATTGAGATGGTTATCTACATTATGGAAATTAAAAAATTTAAAGACAAAGAGGGTACAGAACCTGTTACTATTGACAGTCTCTTTGGTGTTTTGGATAATATTTTTAATATTGGAAATAAAAATAATCAACTTGATTTCTTCTTGACTTCCCAGAATTCTTGTTTAAAAGTCATATCTTCTAGAATTTCCGAATTTATTTTGCCACTTGGATATATTCTTATGTCTGAAATCATACCAAAAACAAAAATCTCTCTCGATGAGTCATTTCAGGCTCAATTAAAACGGTTTCAGTGTACCTCAAGGCAATCATATTGGACCACTACTTTTCACCTTTTATATCAATGATAAATAATAGTGCAATTTCTGACAAGTTCAAGAAATCTCTGTTACGATCATAATTTTTCATTTTGTTTCTAGCGAAAAGTCTATGCTCTATGAAATTCAGACAGAATTAACTGCATTTCAAGATAGTGAGTGTAATATAGCCATAGAATTGACTTTCAGTTAACTATCATAAAAACTGCTATCTAAAAACGGACTACGAATAATATTGTTAGCCTTCCTATACCACGTTCATACAAATTAAAAGTAAAAAAAAAAAAATAGAAATCATGGAATGCTTTATTGATTTTATACAAAAATAATTGGAAAGAGTAGTTACATAACGGCATATAGCCATAATTTTTCTATATTTTCATATTCAATTATAAGTTATCATGATCAAAATTGTTATGTCTAGCACTTACAAACTAGCCCTAATTTAGACGAAATTTCGTACACTGTTACAACACATCAATCTACTAACAGAGATTGCGTTTATTAAATAAAATTACACCTCAGAACTATATAAGTGTAATTTTACAATTTTCGAAATAATTCAAATCAATTTTGCTCACTGTTGGTTGCCACACAAAATTAGGCACAAAATAGAAAATTACCTTTCAATGTTCGCGTCTAATATAAAAATTAATAATGGGGGACAAAAATTCGACCATAAACCATATTAGGTGGATAATGAAGGAAAATTATCCTTCGAGCTCTCTTATTGACTCGAACCAGGCTCGCGCCCTAAACGGGGTTAATTTTGGGTTACCAAACTATTATTAGTTTCTCGCGTTGTGTGAAATCACTCCTACACGCACTCTATGACTACTGAACTGAAATGAATAGAAAGCTTCAACTTGCACGCAATAAATTGTCAGGATAATTACAGGACACCAATTATAGATAATTTTCTTTTATTCCCTTATGGGAGGTCTCCTAACTCCCATTTCTATTCCACTTTCAACCACCTCATATTCCCTTTACTACATTATTTCAAGTCTGTTTTATCGGTCACCGGTTACTGATTTGTTTGTTCTGATTGCGTGCGTCAATTGAGAATATTTTTGTTTGCAATGTTGGTTGGTGGCTAGAGAACAATAAATTTTTACTTCGACAAAGAAAAACAGACGAAAGGAAAATTTTGTCTTTCTGGACATGCAAAAAGGTGTAAATTATACACTCCTCTGCCTTTCTAGATTTTATATTTTTATACGTTTGTAGTAGGCGTCATCTGGTCTTATTTTGTTTTTCTAACTCTTCAACATTGATCTTTGTTGTCAACATTTCAATTGGCACCCTTTCCTGGGACTTTCTACGTACATATAAAGTTGTCGGGTCGTGTTATCACGATACGCCCCGTTCGCAAATAAAATGATAATTCATATGAAAACAAGACAACAATATGAAGGGAATTTTGCAGAATTACATACTACACTTCGTGCTTTTTTTTCATTTTAAACATTATCGTGGACTTTAGTGATTTTGTTTTTAACAAGTTGGTGTAAATGTTCCCAGCAAATAATTTTATGAAATTCAATGCCACTTCTGACGAAATTGTTGCCCAAAATTAGGTGAAATTTATGAATAAAGTATAATTTATTCGTCGTAAAAATTGTTGTTCAACCTAAAAATTACCGCATTTTTTGCGAAAAATTTTATACGGTCTAATAGAAATTAGATCTATTAAAGTCTAGTGTAGTCTAAGTAATGACTAAATAGAAAATTTCGCGAATCAATTGTGATACGTCAATAGGATGAAAATAAGAAGAAAAATTAGATCTCTTGGAATTCATGAGAGTGGAAATTTTTATGATCTATATTTATCTGGGTTGTAAATAAATTCAAATTTTGGCGAAATTTACTCATTTGAGTGGACTCAATTTTTTAGTGGATTCATTATTTGAGTTGAGTAATAATTTATACATTTGAATTGAGTGAACACTCACAGAATGATGGCGAACTGTTATTTGATATGAATATGATCAACATAAAAATAAATTTTAAGAAGTTCAATCAATGTTGCTCAAAATGTGAGTTTAACAGCATGAAATCAATTACCATGGTAAACATGCTTATTAAAGTCTTTATACAGATCAAAAAGTTCTTTGGCAGCAGTTGGGTTATTAAATCTTGCATGGAGAATTGGATGTATTAGATTACCCATCATTGATAATATGACTTTTGAGTGCAGTGACCGATGATCATACGTTTTCGATCTCGTCTGGGTAAGTTATCTAAAGTGAATTTACTCGCAGCTAACGATATCGATGTTGAACCTGACACTTGAAATTCAGGGCACTATCATCTGGGCTGAAATTTTAGTTACAACAATGATAGTGTAAGAAGTCTTTGACTATATATTTCCTTCAGGGACAGATTTAAATGTTTGGAGGACACTGAAGCAACGAAGAAGTGTAGGCCCTGAATAATTTTGAAACCAGAAGAAAAAATTGATTTTTCAGAGTTTTTTAATAATTTGTTCCCAGATGTTTTTAACGAACATATGAAGAAATCGTAATATACAAGAATCGATTATGTTCAATGCCTGTTTTTTTATAATTTTTATTTTCGCAACTGAGCGAACTCCAGTTCAGTTCGACACCATCAAAACCAAGTACATTCTCAGCGTAATCTCAATGTTTGGATACGCAACTCTGAAATTTTGATTTTTAAGTATTTGATAATAGAACAGCTCTTTACATTGATCTTTTTGATAATCGTTTTCTTACAAAACGATTAATGAATCAAATTGGACCAACTCATTACCAAGACTTTGTTCTAAATCGTCTTTGTAAATTTTGACCAATTGCTCCGCTTCAACGTATGAATTTTCAGGGTTCATTTACTCTAAATGATTAAGAAATCCAAATCGTGAACGTATAGTGTCGTATTTATGCAAATTTTCAGTCAGAAAAACACATTACTGATCGACAACCGGGATAAAGCCGATATTTTCGAGCTGCATCATCGCATTTATCAAATTCGTCTCTTTTCGATTCAACAAACAATTTTCGATTAAACAAGCAATTTTGCTCCAAGATATAGCTCCAAAAAATGGATGTTTCGAGGCTATTGATCTTCTCCAAAAGATTTTTTGCTTCATTTCCTCGATGCCCGTTTACTCATGATTGGGAGAAATGATGATTAGAGCATCTTTAATTTCGGAATATTCGTCGACAATGACTTTCGTGGCTTCAGATTGAAAGACCAGCGAGCATAACTAAGCTTTTCAAGACGTAAAACTGCTGATTTTCTTCAGATAATTTTTGGATTAGATTTCTATATCGTTCTGTACTTGTTATAAAAAATACATATAAATTTTGAAAGAAATCGAAGAATTGAAAAGGTGATGTGAACGAATTAGCAGCTGCCTTTCCAAGCAAATTAAGAGAATAACTACAGCATGGTAATAAATTATTATTGTTCACTAGAAGTAGATCTTGCATCCCTTTTTATTTCACAGTCATATTTGCAGCATTATTAAATAATTAGATGCGCCAAAATGGATTGTCAATTTGATGGTGGTCTAAAAATTTGAGTAAAGTGTTCGCTGTGGCTTCACCAGTATGGCCCCTGTTGGGTATAAAGGTCAGAAATCTTTCCTTTGGTATGGATTTTTCTATATATCGAACAATTGTTGTATTATTGTAAAGCATGTACATATTCCAAAAAGAATATGATATTCTTTTATAGAGAATTCGTCATATTTTGCGCTTTTCAGCCTTAGTTTCACCCCTTGTCGCTTTCCCTCTTTCCCTAAATCGGGCCATAACTTCCTTGTAACGAATAATTTATATTGTTTTGAGAAATAAGGAAAATTGGTTGATTTGGAGTTGTAATTTTCGAGTTGGAGTTTTCAAGAAGTACATTCTTAGTCTTCAGACTTCGTATTAATTTTTAATTCATATCATAATCATAAATTTCGAGGATATACTTAAGTGCGGATTCTGATTTATTGTTGCATTTTTCGTCGTATATATTTCGTCACAAATTTTAACATTTCACTACACTTTCGTCCTACTTCAATTTTCACTATAGTTTAGTTTGGTAATATTCATTTATAACCACAAAATAAGCTAAACTGAATTTACAATGAATAAACGTCAGAAGCAAAAAAAAAACAAATAACAGTGGCACAAAAATAGACCCCTGTGGTACACCATTACTGAGAATAATCTGAGGACAAATAATTGCATTCAATTATGCAAAGCTAAATGCCGCAAAGGTTTGTACGCGACAGTTTTTTCAAACTCCTAAATAAGCTGTCGTACTTTTTCGACTTCTCAACATATTCATGAATCCTACAGTCCCTTCGAAAATAATAAAAAGGAAAAAAATATTAAAAATTTCAAATCAGGTGTATACGACTTTACTTCTCATCCCCTTGCATATAAATCCCTTCGCAACCGAACACGTACAAACACATACCACATATGCATACATATGTACATCATTTATGAGACTGTTTTACAATGCATGTAACACAGACACATGCAAAAACCAATGGACCATCCATTATCCATCTTTTCATATTTTTGAAGGGAATTTTCTCAACGGGGAGTCAGTCTCTCTAAAGACCATGAACAACTTGAATTTTATATCCAAAAGGGACGGGAATGAAACATTTTTTTTCTTCAATCTTTTGATGTGCAATTTGTCACGTCCAACATTTTCAAATGTATATATATGTACGACTGATTCGTCTCTCTTCAGTCCTTACTTCTTTTCTTGTTTTTCATTTCAAAAAGAGAAGATTTCAGAATTTCTTACTCCTTGACTTTGTCGAAGGTTCTAGTTACCGCATAACAAAAAAAAAAAAGGGACCCTTTTAATCCTTCTCTGCGCCTCTGTTTACAAAACCATTTGAATGCGATGGTAAATTGGATCTATTATTATGGTCCTCGTGTTGTGCAACTAAAGAAATTGCGAAATTGAAACCTCATCACACCTTTTCAAACAGAAGCAGGTTGTTAAAGAAGAAGTAAATTGCATGGCAATTGTCACTTGTTACCAGTTTCTTTATGTTATCTTCTTATACATTTTTTTTGTAGAGACTGTGGTTTTAAAGTTGATACAGAGGAAAGCAGTCTGACAGTTTGACTATATGTTGCAAGTTTAATATTGTCAGTTTTTTTGTGTTGAGATAAAAGTCCAATATCAAGGAAAGATTTTCATTTTGATGGAATGGAATTAAAAACAAAGGCCTCGAACCAATAAGGGGGGGGGGGGTTCGTCCTATTGTCAGAAGGTAAAATGTGTGATATGGAATTTGCTTCACCACTGAATGTAAGTATTTCATTATTATTGGGTCATAAGGATCAATACCAACCACTGTTTTTTGTTTTTGTTTGTCGAAAGTTAGCAATTAGGCTATTTGGACAGTATAAGAGACCTCCAAAACTAATGTGTGAAAACGAGGTATTATCACATTCTGATTACGTTCCGAAGCAGAGTGCTGGAAGAATTCACCCAGATAATACGATTTGTTTATACGTAATAAGTTATAAGATTGAATCAGTACCCTCTTCTTGAGATAAACTCGAATTGTGCAACCTACATAGAAAATGTGTGTGGTAACGTGAAACATGGTCGAACCTACGAAGTCAATAATTGAAACGGATATAATTATGAAAGGCAATTTTTGTCTTTCGAAGGCTAGCGCTGCCGAGTCTAAGAAAGGTGAAGTTAAGCAGAATTACAGTATAAGCCTTACCAATAATTCACTTTATGTTGTCGCATCATTTCATATGTTGTTGGTAAAAAATAATACTTAGATTTTTAACTTTAGGTACCAAATCTAAAATTGTACCACCCGTAAAAAAAAACCAAATAAAAAAGGGCCTAATATGGAGCCTTGGAGAATGCCACTTGCTTTCGATCGATCAAAAAATCCCGGATAAGAGCGATAGAGGAGGGACTGAAATCAAAGGAGCAATTGAGATTTTAAAGAACGACTTTAACATCAACGCTGTCAAAAGATTTCGAAAAACTTGTGTTAATGTATTCAAAATTGTCCTTCTGTTATATGGCAGCTCTGATATCAGTGGACACTCGCAGTATACTGCGATCTCGTAGTTACATATTATAAAGAGGATCAGTTAATTGTTAATTAGCATAATTGCAAAAGTTATTTATATGCAACATGATGCGAAACTTTAGAGCACTTTTGTGATGTACTCATTAAGTCATCTCAGTTGGCTTTAAATCAAGAAAAATTTAATAAATTATTCACCAAAATTTGAATTTTCATGAATTTATTATTTAAATATAAACAATGGGTGTCCAACGTGATTCCACAAAAATATCAGTAAGTTGAAGTAAGGACTTTGAATAAAAAAATTTGTGCCGAGGAATGCGACAGTTCTAGAATTTATGGGAATTAAAGGAACACCATAAAATCAATTTCGTGTTTCTGTTGTTGTTCTTTTCCAAATTTTTATACAAAAATGCCGGCCAACTGAAAAAAAAAATATTTAATTTTTTCTTAAAGATTCACACAGTGTTTTTTAGTTATTCATAATCATAAACATTTCCTAGAAAAGATTAATACCCCAGACAGACAGGTAAAACCAATGGATCATGTGTCCGTCATTTGAATTTTCTAAAAATGAATTTGAATTTTAATTATTAAAAAAAAAAAATGTACAGTCAATTACACACAGAAATTTAATTACAGTTCACAAAATCTCCGGTAATTAATTAACTTTTTTGAAAAATTTAATTACGAATGAATGATCACTGATATGGTCCGTCGTATAAAAAGGTATCCCAAATTTACAGAAGGCTGCAAACGAATACACAGGTTCACTTCAATCTGCATAACTTTTATAATTCTTTGTATTTAAACATATAATATCTTATGAGAGTAATTTAGACATGTTATACTAGAAATATATAAAAAATAATCACATTCCACAACAATATTCAAATACTAAAAAATTAAGGGAAATGCCCACTTTTCATACAACTTTAAGCCCGACACCTCCAGGCATGAGAGATATCTTAAGCGATGCATTATCCTACTCTAAACATATTTTATTTACAATGATTATCAATAATCGCCATGGAAAAAAGAACTGCAAAAATATATGTGAATGTAGTAGCTGGGGTATAAGTGACCCAATTGCATGAAAATGGGTGAATCGTACCCCTACACTAAAGGAATGCCGAGAGAAATTTTCTTCCATGAATTGTAGCTGGTAATGAGCTGAGGTAAACCAAACAGTGAAACCCGTTATCCGATCGAACATAACCCTACAGAGTTAAAGCCGATCTAAGGTGCAAAAATCTAGTACCTCGGTTCGAATAAAAAGAGGGAAATACTAAAAAAGTGAGTATGGCCATGGCTATAAAAATCTATTTAAGGATATATGTATAGGAGTGTGGGTACTCAAACTTTTTCTCAGGGCCTAAGGAATTGGATTCGGTACTAGAATTTCCAAAATATACTAGATCAAACTAACTCACCCCCCACACCAAGGCTTCCCCTGCTTCACGAAATAAACTAATAAAATATGTTCAGAGTATGATATTGCATCGTTTAAGACATCTCTCATTTCTCGAGGTGTTGGGCGTAAAATAGGAATTTCCATTTGTTTCTCAAAAATATTTTCTCATTAGCAAATAGATTTTCTACTGATTATCCTATTCCTTTCGAAAATAATTCAGAAATTTTTTCTTGTGGAAATTAATTTTATTTTGCTATCGTATGTGAAAAAAAAACCTCAGTAGAAACCCTATATGTTTTCTTGATTGAAGGAGACAACACACACACACATCCAAATACACATCCTCATGGTATTTCTAATAAAATAAATCCTGAATCATGGCCTAATTTGAAATTGAGATAAAAGCCCATATCACTAAGTGCTCTGATCTGGATATCTTGTTTTTTCTGATTCTTCCTTTTTTTTTTTATCATAAAAAATCAATTTGAAATCAATGAACAGGAAATTTTGTTTTTTTGTTTTTGTTGTTTTGTTTTCGATTGCCAAAATATTTCTTGATATCGCATAAACCGACCCTCAAACCCTCCGCCCATTCAACATCAAAAACTCTACAAATGCACGCACATACAAACATACATATATCATCCTTTTCTGGTGGTATAGTTTCCACATAACAACACCAATAACAAATTTTCAGGACTTTTATACATATATGTATGTATGTAACCAGAATGCGATTGACATTTAATCTCGGCTCGTAAATATTATCCACCCTTGCAAATTATCCTAACAAAAGGGCGCTACAAAACTGCCGTGCTTGCAATAGAGCATAGCCGTTTTTCTTTATATATTTTTTTCTTCTTGTTTTGCCTCCGGTCGATTTTGACTTGCCTTACCATCCTTATACCAGCCTCTTCCTCTGCCTGTACTATAATATGAAGCGCTCTTCCGAAACTCATTAAAGAAGTGAAAAGAAAAAAAAAACTGCAAAAAAAAAGTGCAGAGAAAGAAAGGTCGCGAATTACGTAACATGCAAGCGCGCATATAGGGGGTAAAAATCAAAAGTTTGAGCATATTTAAGAAATTTAATTCACACAAATCAGCGGGATAGCCAACAACGTTGAACAGGAATGAATTTTTAGCCCTATGATTCTTCCATGGAAGGGCCCAAGCTCTCAGCCTTCTTCGGTATTATAGGGATAGAGGATGAAGCTGCTGAGGAACCCTTTTCTAGCTTCGGCTGTGCTCATATTATATGTATATATGTAGTAAATCACAGAGTTGTGAAAGAGTTTATGACTCAAATTGTGGTAGCGCTTCGACTCCTTCAGACTATACACATCCCCCAATCCCAAAAGGACTTTACTCGTGCGATTATCACCACTACAGTGCAGTCCAGTGGATTTGGGTGGTACAGGAAAAAAAAAATTTTTTTTTTTAGTCCTTCGGTTTCCTTCTTCTATGATGGCGTATCTCATCGTTGTAGTCGTCGTCGTCGTCGTCATCGTCGACGTCGTCATTATACCTTCGGCACGAAATGCAAGTAGCTCTTATTCGGCTGTCGTGTAGGAAGTATAAGTACCGAGAAGTGTGTTTTATGATAGGCATAAAAGAATCCTTTTTAGAAGGGTCACACGAACCTTTTGCATAAAGGACTCGACATTTTATATAATATTCTATATATATATATATATCTATGTTGTGTTGATGATTTTAGTTATATATACATATATCTACTCGGCAAACAACACCACACAAGAAATGCGTAATTCCCTCAACAGTGCGGTGCACACCCCAATCTACGGGTTGGAGATTATTATCGCTCTGGGGGGTGAATTATATGTGTTACGCTAAAGGATCACTCTAGAGTCACACCAACCCTTAACCGAAAATTTTCAAAAGCGACTATAGGGCTTTTTGGACTGGGCATGAAGGATGAAAATGTTTTACGCCTTTCCTGTTTTTCCCTTCCTTATTTTTCTTCTATGGTGAATATCGCTATCGTGTAGAATGTTTAAGGGACTATTCCTGTGCACAATGTATGTATGTAATGTGTAGTTGGATATGATGTAACATGGCAAGGTAATTGCTTCTATATAGCGGTTATGAAAATGCCAAAGAGAGTGATTTCTGTTGTCATATTTTCTGACTAATATTGGTGTGTCATTTCGTGACAGATTTATCAACAAGAAAATTTAATAAGCAAAAGTTAATTAGATTCGGTAACCTTAGTAGATTTTTGTTGTTGTTGTTCTTTTTCAAAATGTCCTTTTACTTCCGTAGAACATATGCACGTATCTGTATATGTAAATTGAAACGATATTGATAAGAATATCATAGCCCATGCGCAAGGGTATAAAATTCGTTACATAATTTTTTTTTGTCACTATGCAAAATCATATGACTTTGATCTAGTATTGCCTAATGGAGCAGAATTTATAGTTAAATTCGTCTTTTTTATTATGTACTTTGGTAACCCTCATTACTTGTCACTTTGCTAACGGTTGAGAACCCTAGCAGGAGTGCTATATTAAAATTTTGATGGTACATACCCACTTTCCGCAAAAACTTCATTTACCATTGTACCAGAAATGACACGTGCCGACGACTGAAAAGTTTCACATAGGGATATAGTAATATCTGCTCTCAAACCCTGCCTTATATATGTATTCTGTAGAAGCAATCAAAATACCAAGGTGAAAAGTAATATTATCTATCTTTCCCATCCTAAAAATAAACCTAAACTACATGGTGAATGGCGCAAGTTGCAAATACTTTGGAATCCAAGGATATGGGGTTCGTTATAGCTGAGTTAGTAAGGATTCAACAACCGTAAAAAAACCTATTATGTCGCTTCAACTCGGGTTCGATTCTTGGCAGAACACATAGATGAGATTTGGTAAGCAACAAATCGGCATAATATATTTGTTGGTAACTGACTACAACTTTTGCTAGCTTTTTCTTTATTTCCTTACCATACTCTTTCCTGCTTAACGAATATGTATAATGCATCATGAGTAATTTCGCTCGATGATATACTTATAAAAAAAATGACAGCTTTCGAAGGGAAAGTCTTAGGGTACGTGCATAACGTGGCGAGACGAGGTAAAGCATTGCGACTTGCAAGGCTAGGCAGATGAGCGAGGCGAGGTGAGGGTACATCTCGAGGTGTAGTGTTCACAACAAGGCGTTCAGTTTCTTGGTAAATCACGAAGTGAGAGCGTAAATTATGTCATCAGATTCTAAAGAAAAATTTTTGTTTGTGTCAAGTAATACAAATATATTGCATTTTTCACATAAGTGTAGTCTCCGCTGGTTTGCTTGCCACCCGATAAATATGAAAAGAATTTCATCATCTATATGAAGATTTACCAACTGATCCTTATAGATTCTTCCATTATATGAGAATGAGTATAGAAGCCATTGATTATATTAAGGAAATATTTCAATTTAAACTAAAACAACAAAAAAAATGTTCCAATCTAAAATTAATCATTTTCTGTTTGTCCAGGACTTTCTACAGTTTGATTCTGTATGGGGTCAGAATAACAAACGATTAGAACTTGGGGAATTCCATCATCCACAAATATGAGGATTTACATACTGATCCGCTGAACGCTTCAATTATATAAAAAAAAAAACAACCTATAATATGCCAGCTATCAAAATTAGCGAGCTGCACCTTGAGGTGTCTCGCCACATCGCGCGTTGCCTCAGCTTTGTTATAAACACTCTCATAGTACAGCATGCAATCATTTTATTTCTTCCTCGCTTCGCCTCGCCACCCACGGCACGTTGTGCACATACCCTTAGTATATAAAAAACTAACGAAAATTGCCTGTTCTAGAACGGCTCTCACTTAAGTTTGTAAATTTTTATTCTGGTTTTTTTTTTTCTTTTTTTTTTTTGTAATTCATTTGATTGTTTTTAAACGCGTTACAAAGTCTGGGCTTTTTTTAAGAGGTTGCACATGGGTTTCGAAGACTGAAAAAAACATATTTGCTGTATTTCTTATTATATATAAAAAAAAAAATTACTCTATTCAAAATTTTAAGCATACAAAAGAGCAACATTCAATGAAAATGTCCTCGATGTAGTCAGGATAACTCATGATAGCCTTATCTCAAGTTAAATAACCAATTTTTTTCTGTTAGTGGATAAGGATAGCTCGTGACTGAACAAACGATTTAAAAAAAAATTTTAATTTGAATTTTTGGCGGAATTGTATGCACAATAGTACAATTCTGGGTTCAATTTACACTACTTAAAGTCTTGTAAAATTAGTTGTAATCGAAAAAAAAACCTTCAGTCAAACACTAGTCAATCTTATTTTGATGAAATGCGTAAAATTTCAAAAGGATCGGTGCATTAGCCTTTGAGAAATCGTGTCCACCGAATTCAAAAATAGTGCTTTTAGAAAAAACCAATAAATTTTTAAGTAGGAATAAAATGAAAAAAAACAAAATCCTTTTTTAAATCACATAGAATCGTCGATTCCAGCTCCATAAAGCAAAGATCCTGTTACAACTGCAATGTCTAGGGCATATTAAAATATGTGGCCATTATAAAGTGAGAGAAGCGAGCGAGAGAGACAGACAAGCAATAGCTAAGCAGCTCCCTAAATATACTTGCTTCGCTCCCGGCCGGTCTAGCCTAATGAAGATAATTTCTACAGTGTCTCTTTCTCTCCTATACTTTTACTCCGATGGACTTAAAACTTTGGGAAAACGTTCTAGACATATTATGAATACAAAAAACAAAATGTTAACCTTCGAAACGCATGTAACCCTTCAAGTTCATTACGAATTTCCAAATTTGCAACAACAAAAAAACAAAACTTGATAAAATAACGTCTTCGAAAAAAGGACACTAGTCCAAAGCTTTCATTGCATTAATTCACAACTGTACGGTTGACACGATTGCAGTTTGGGTAAGTTTCGAATCAAACTACTACCTTCGGTTATAGTTTCCCTATGACATTCATAGGATAGTTCCAATCATAGCTCTATATTTTCTGAACCCGAGCTCCAAAATAATATCCATGAACCTCATCTGTAGTGTTATGGATAACGGATTTAACTAGAATGTAATCCACCCAAACATCATCTGTGCGGTTAGAATTTGTCGAATGCACTGCACAATTAGGCTATCTACCCTTATACCGTTCAGAAATTCAGAGGTTCCTATCAAAGTAAATGGAATACCGTTGATGTAGTCTGTTTCATTGGGCATTCGAGTATATCGAAAGAACTTAAGAACAAATATACTCAAAAATTTCAACAAGATTGATATAGTAGGCAAACTGTTTGTGTCCATATATGACTTCCTTCTAGTCTTCATCATTCTACACGCCTGCCGTGCAGTAACGCAGGATTTGGCTTTGGGAGGGGGGGGGGGGGGGGGGAGACCATAGGTGTCCCAAGTCCTAACAAGTCAGAAAAATAAGGCTTTAAAGTCGCGTCCTGCACCCATCTGAGCACTTAAGGGATGCTATTGTATATTAAAAGGTTTTATTTTATTTTATCGGACTTTGTAATAATATACAGATCGCAGATCGGTCCCGTTCGTCCCCCCTCTCGGTGCGCCCCTGTGCCGTAGGACATACCTTAACGCCTTACTAACCGTGAAATTGCCAGCGCGTGATATAAGACCATAGTATAAGGAATAAGAAGGTATGTTCCATCTCTTTCTCTTTTTTCATTTCGTCATCCGTTGCCAAAACGTTTACAGTTGATAAACCGAATAGAGTTTGTAAGTGCACTTTTAATAGAAGTTAAGCAAAGGAAATGTTTTAAAATGGTTAACTGTGCATTAAAAAGTTGCAAAAAATGAAAAAAAAAAATAAAATGTTTTCCCATACATTTCCTTGGAAATTTGGCAACTAGTGACGTTGTGCTCAAATGGAACGAACATATCTTGTTACTCCACATACCATGATATAAGACTAGCATTTTCTCATCCATCAGTGAAATAGCTTAAAAGACCCGAAGGATAGACGCCACGAAGATCTAGCTTGCTAGTAGTCGACAAGTATTCGCCTGTACAAGATGGTAGCTTATAGTCTGGAATATAGGTAGACATTAGAGCTCGGCAGGAATCTTTCACCCGTTTCGTTCACAATTCATAAATGTTTCTTAAGGTGAAGCTACACGGCAAGAGACTTAGGCCTCCAGAGATCAATTATTTGGACTCTGGGATATCCAAAGACCCGTGTATGCACTTCGGAGACGCAAAAAATATCTAAAGAGACCTAGTTTCTAGAGACTTTTTTGGTCTCCGACTTCCCGTCATGTATTTTAAAACAAACATGTCTCAAGGTCGGTCTCCGGTGACTATTTATGTGCTCTAGTCAGTTATGTGTAGGTCTACTCGGAAAGGAAAAGTAATAAAGGGGAGTGAGATTGACAAATTATTGAAAAGGAATTTATAAAAAAATTAATAATTATTACAGTGGATTTAGGGCAGAAAAATTGATTCGTCAATAGATTTCTGCTTATCAAAAATAAAAAAAAATAAAAAATAAAAATAAAAACACAAATTTGTTGTCTCTTGCCGTGTAAACATTTCCGAGATTTTAGTCTCTGTAATCTGCAGACTGGAGACGAAAAATCTCTTACCGTGTATTTTTGTCCTACCAAATTCTATCACCTCACTCTTTTAAGCAATGAAGTGGACATACATACAGTTAGATTTGGAGTTGAGTTCAGATGGCCTGGAAGCCATATATTTTATTTGATGGAGTTAAGGATGCCAACATTTTTTCACAACGTCCACAACGCAATTCTACACATCCCATTCAAGACTCAAATTTTAGACATATACAAAAGTTTTTTTTTTCAGTTTTTCTTTTTTTCTTTTTTTTTTGTACCCAATCATCCTTAAAGCTTCAAGAAAATAACTATACTCAGAAATTTACGCTAACATTACAACCTCAGCCTTTTGTTTTTCCAAACTTAATGGAAGAACGTCAATCAATTGAAGGATTTATGATGGCAAAAGTCCGAACTAAGAATGTAATTGGATACTTTTTGGCAGAAGATGCAGAGCACCGAAAAAACTATAAGACAGCTTTCTCCACAGAGTTTTTTTGATGGAAATTAATTATGGAACAAGTCCACCGAGACTAATTTCCAAACCATTTACCACTTTTAACTTTTGCAATCAGCCAACATACAGACATTTTGGAAAAGTTTCCTAACCTCGTTTACCTTTGGAGTGCCATAACGACCATCCATTTTCCCAGATAGATACCTATACTACCTATATCTCGTACATACATATAGTAGGTACCATGTAGACCTATCTCTATGAATTTATTCCTTCATCCAATGGTGGGGCCAAGCACAGTAGAACTCAGCATAGCCCAGCATTAGTACTATTTAGTAGATGTAGAAGTACCCAGCAGTAACCAGCAGTGGCAGTAACAATCAGGAGCAGCAGTAGTAGTAAGGTGAACTGAGTATTGGCGAAACCTTTCGTTCTCATAGGTCTGTATATGCTCAGGTAATCATCAAAATTGATTTATGAAACAGGATATTGGATTCGAAATGAATGTCATCATTACCTTCCGTTTTCTACACTGGGTTGGAACAGAATCGTGTTCATGTGCTTTTCTCCCGGACACTGCCTTCCTTTCCTGTCGTTCTATTAAATAAATTACATCTTCTGGCTGATATAGGCGGTTGCGGGAGAACCGAGAGCACACCATTCCTAATGTAATCCTATATAACATAACTTCTCCATAGAGTCTCACAGAGTCGTAGGTAGGTAGTCGATCCTACAATACTACCACCACCATCACCACCTCCATGCCATACTCCTACAACACGTACTTTTGTATGTAAACGATGTTTGTTGCGTGAATGAATGTTTCGTGTTGAACAGAAAATTAAGGACCACAGGGAATGATGGCTGCTATATATCCACACACACCCACACCTACACCTATATAAAATGCCCTATAATATATTTAGCTAGAACCAGAGGGTTCTTAATAATGCCAGGAAACGATTTGAACTGAGCAAAAGAGGGTCATAGTTGGGGTAAATACTATAATTATATCTATGACTTCATATTTCAAAATATTGTCAAGAATAGACGAAAATTAAAGGCTGGGAAAATGATTGCCTCTTCATGTATACAATTTTTGGTGGGTAATTATGAAGTCACCTTGATTACATTTAGAAATTTTATTACGCAGCGCGGTTGGTTAGGAGGAGTTCTTCAATGCTGTCTTCTATATATTCACCGTAAATTTTCCCGTTTTCAAATAGATACGACGCAATTAAAACTAGAGGGAGTTATGTTACAGAAGGAGATATTTTTATTTATTTATTTTGTTTTTAATTCGTAGTTGCTCATTTACTTTGATTGTGATTATTGTGTAAATGGACTTAAAACAGTTTATTCCTAATTAAAAATTGAAGTATAATTTCAAGGCCGTGAGGATAATTGTTTAAAGAATTTTTAACGAAAATGTTATCGCTTAATTGCCAAATTTACTTCTGATGGATAGAAAGAGTAAAATTCATTTGATAAGAAACTGAGCTAAGAGTAGACGCCACTACTAGAAGTCTATAGCCAATAATACTACGAGTTTTGAAGTTTATGAAATTAAGAACAATGCATAACACTCAAACACTACCAAAGACTTTATTATAGAGCTCAGAAATTAATGGCAACATGGAATTTTTGAATTGATATATACATTGCGAAATCTTATGTTAAATTGGTATTGCAAGGTTGAGATGGTTTAATGTGGGGGTCGCAGATTAACTTTCCCAACCTCAACATCAGAATAACGTTAAAAACCTCCACTTTCGCAACTCACAATACGAACTTAGGCAAGTTCTAATTTATAGCAGTTAATTGGCCTGTTGGCTTAAAAATGCCAGTTATTTTGTAATAATTTACTACAGGAGGAATAAGTTTTAACGGTATATAATTCTCCCAAATTTTTTACACAAATTTCCATTTCACTTCTTTACGTAAACAATGCATGCAACAAATGCTAAAAAAAAAACATAGCCTGTAAAAGCTGGAAAAGTTACAACAGAGTCAAAAGTAGATCTGCTCCGGTTCAACATCAACCTTGTCGGTCTAACCAACTCTGCGATTGGGTTCCAGATAACCTGATCTCGTATATTCTACAGAACTGTTTGGTGAGATCGACCAGGTTTGAAAATATAGTTAGTTATTTTCTCGTTTAAAGCTCTTAAAGAGCATATAGGTTGATGAATATAAAATTACTGATAGACTGTTAGTAAAATACTTTACTATGTAGAATTCAGCCTAAAAGCATAGTAATAAATCAAATAATGATAATAAGGAATTTTCGTAAAAATAAAAAATAAAGTGTCAAGTTTATCAGTGATATTTCTCTGCCGTCTATCTTTCAATGCGTTTTTCAGGGGACAATATCATGTTTGTCCTCTTCTCCATCTAGCCAAATGATAGTACTCATTAGAAGATAACACATGGCATGGTTAATTTAAAGTTGAAAAAGGATGGACCATAACCGTTTTCCCCTCGTCTTCCAAACATTAACAACAAACGGGGAGAAATATTTAAATTTACTGAAAATAGAAGTGGCTCTGGAATAGAACCTTGTGGTTACCCCACTGTCTACCAAATGATTTATAAGTACATCTTTAGTGTGACTAAACAACTTTGAATTGAGCGTGTGCAAAAAATTTAAAAAGCTATTTATAGTCACTAATAGTATCAAAATCTTTAGTGATATAGAAAAATATGCAAAACAGAGGAAATGAAATTTTACAACTATGATGGATAAAATAAGTGTCGTTAACAAAATGAGTTCAATTTAAGATTTGAAATCGTTAATATTCGGTCCATCGAGCCGGTTGGGAGAGTTAATTTTTACAGACAAGTAGATTTGGGAGGGGGGGGGGGGGTTATGATGAATGTGTAAACAATTATTTTTTAAATTACCAATTTTTCTCTATGATTTATGCTCTCTTTGTTTCTACTACATAAATCCTGTTCAGAAGAATGTGGATTTAAATTATTAATGGTTACAATTACGTCAATTCCAGTGTATTACAATTAGCTGGAAGAGTTGCCTTTGAGATAGGTCTTTCAAATTGGGTCTGAGTTCTATTATTGAAGAGCGTTAACATTAGACATTGTTCCTGTGTTTTACTGTTGTGATTGTTCATTGTACGTATACCTGACTGCACAACCGTTTGTTTAATAGTTTTCTACAGTGGTAATTCGACATAATATTAAAAAATGATTTTCTAAGCTATAATTGCATTTTATGGGTCAGCATGGTTGGTGAAATTAATATTAACTGACTAGGCAACATATCTGATATCTGATTCAGAGGTAGAGAGTACTTTGGAGGTTTTTGTGTTCCTAGGGTGGATTGAGTTGAATGGCATAAAAATGTAGTGACAGAGATCGTAAAATGATATATCGAGAGTAGAATTATTCAACAAAATTAACTTTGGCGTTTCTAATAAGGATATAATTAGGACAATAGAATATAAGAACTCTTGGCTGATTGAATGAAAAGAACTGAAGCCTCCAGAGATCTCCGAGACTTACAACTGTAAGCTCTTATAAAATTCATAATGGGTTTCCAGTTTTTTTGCTGTCTGTCTCTTAAGAATCATTGAAAATATAAGAGCACAACCAATTATATTTGTATAACAGATAAAGAATATCAATATTGTATTGTCTGATGATAATAATGAACACTAGAGTGTTTTATTGACTTATGGTTAGGTTTCCATCATCAAGACATCGTGGGGATTATCGAGACTTTTTTGGCAGTTATTTGAAGCCAGAATTCTAGAAGTACCTAGAGTATCTTGGAGCAACCGTAATTACGGAGAGATTAATCTTAGACTTTGCTTAAAGCTGTACGTCATCCACTGTTTTTAACATGGAATATTACGGGTCACAGTACATTTAAAAAGAAGGTAACTCATTTCACTGTTAAAAGAGAGAGTTAAGGATGATCATTTACATTTCATTACTAATTTGGAGATGGAAAAAATATTTCATCAAGGTATTAAAAACTGTTTAACTGTCTGTCAGAATTGTGGTGATGCCTTTTCGTTTCCAGATCTTGGTCTGGAAGATTATGACTAAATACGAGACATGATGATATGTGTTTTTGTTATTATGGTTGATACCACTATATTGATACCAATTTTTAATTATAATTGTTAAAAGATTTTATATCAATGATATAATAATGGTCAAAGAAATAAGTCCTGAGGCACAGTTGCATTTTTAAAGGCTCTAGAGGTTATTTAAAATAATTTAAAAAAGGTTAATTAAATATCAAGTTTTGCTAAGAAGAGATGAACCGATCACTTTAATTTTTATGAGTAGGTATCCAAGATCTACACCCAAACTACAAACAGATTTATATATGTATATTAAATAGATTTAAGGCAATGTAAAATTGAATATAAAATATCACACAGGGAATTTTGGAGAAATCTAAAATCAAAACAAAACACCTTAATAAAAATCAAAATTTCAACAAAATCCCCCAATGAAATCTTTACATGCTCACAAAACCATGACGATATCTTAAACCCATTCGTATTTTACCTACATTAAAATCTTTTATGTAAGGGTCTAAACAATCTCAACTCTCTGGAATACTTAATTCGTTAGTAGAGTCATGGTAATTACGTTTATACAAAACCCGTTGGGGAACAATATATGCAAATAAACAATGTTACCTGCTTGCCCCCCCCCCCCCCCACCTAACTCCACCTTACATTTAAATAGTATTCAAAAGAGATTTTCTTTTGAATAATGTTTGTATCCTTTATCAAAATGATGAAAACATAGGGGTATCCTTATGAAAATGTTTGCTGGTGAATTACATATTTTATAAAATGAAAGAAAGGGCTCCAAGGAGTAGGTAACTATATATTCTTCAAGGCTACGAAATGTTTTCCACATGAAATACACACATCGTATCACCTGATTATACTGGGATTCACATATGTATAAAACAGTTTACATACAAACATATCTAAATGGAACCTACTTGTACAAACTTTTCCAGGTACTTGCTCAAATATTTATGAAACATCATGCAAGCTCAAAATGAAACTTTTGACAGTTTGTTATCATTTACATAATATCTACCCTGGGTATGCATATGTACATTGATATATGTATGTACATATAGAGCTTGGCAGAATATATGCCTTTATAAATACTCACAGGTAAATGTACACCTGGGAGAACCAACTCAGATATTATGTTCGAAATATGAAATTCAAAATAAGTTGAATAGAACTAACTTATGATGGACTTGCTTTCTACATTTTTGAATTTTCTATAGTTATGGATGGATGTATAATGTACATATATATAAATGTATAGTACATACGAATATATATTCTTTGATTTAGCAATATATATATATATGAATATATAATGGTCATGCTTGTAAATCAAATCTCATGTTACGAAAACTTTTAGAATTTTGAACTCGTTTTAACTACAAGAGAGTTCAGATTAATATTTCCCTGATAAGCTTCCTCTGCTCGGACCGGGTGGAGGTAAATTTTACCTATGGACAACTTTTTAATACACTTTTATGTGTAAATATTTAATAACACTAAATAATGACTTTTAAATAACTTTATACGGTACTTTTCCAATCCTTTTCACTATCCATTATGGTAGTCTTTATAGGTAGTGAAGTATAGGTAATCGTATTCAGAGAAGTCTTTTGACATAGCCTAGACATCATGTTATAGTTTGAAATTATTTATGGTATTGAATTTGAACTTTATATCTGCAACAAAAGGTTATTACAATTTTCAGTAAAAGCTTTTTGTTTTTGTAAATTTTACTACATTTAAATGTAATTTTACACTAATATAAAATGAGATAGCTGGGTTCTAAATATAATTATTGTAAATTTACATCCTTTTGTAACTTTGATATATTTACGAAATTGTAGAATTAAATCATTAACCACGAATATTTAATTTTATTAAATAAGTAATTTTATACGGGCAAACAGAGGAGTTTTTTATTACGTGCTGTAAAAATCTTTACGAAAAGTGAATCACGGTAAACAATGAGTAATTTTACATACAAAAAAAAAAAAAAAAAAACAAAAAAATTAATTAAAACTTATAAGCACATACTTAAACATAAAAATGCTTTAGAATAAATGTATGCTGTGTGGAATAATACTCAAAATATGCCGCTGCTTTTCTATTTCTAATACTTAATTTGAAGCTGTAGCATTTAGTACAACCACTAAGTAATTTGATTTTAGTTTCTATGATGAATATCGTAAGAAACTAGTTCTTCGAACAGGACTCTCTCTTAAGTTTATTTTTTTTATTGGTTTTTAACTATTTTAATTTTTTAATTTTTTTTAGTATTTTAAATTTAATTTTTTTTTATTTTTTTTATTTTTTAACTTTTTGGTGTTATTTTTTTTATTTATTTTTTAACATATTTTTCATAAACAAAAAAAAAAAAAAACTGAATGAGTTGAATGAAACTCAAAACTAACTAACTAAACTAAAAAAACATTTTCAAATTGCTTCTTTGATTCTATGTTGGAATCGTTTAAAACCTTTTTTGAGAAGTCTGTTGTAAGAAAAATATCTTACTGTCAGTTCGAATATTTTGCTACAATAACTTCAAATCCTTCTATCTATCAACAGAAATGTATGCACTGCTTCATATTGAGATCAGAAAGGTTCCAACCATTATGGGCTTCTTCTTCTTGCCGCGATAAACACTAGAGCAAAATTATGCGAGCAGACCAACAAACTTCGAAAGCATCCAATTATGGTGAATAGGAAAGGAGTTATCTTTCACCCTGATAATGCTCGATCACACATTGACAGTATTGCAGATTATGGAATTGAATAAGAAGATAATTGTATATCTACCACACTCTCTCTATTGGGTGTCTATTGGACCGTCAGGTTATCACCTATCTCAATTCCTGTAGAATTTCCGTAATGAAAAAAAACAAAAATGAAAATAATTGAGGCAGTGAAGATATATTTTGTATAAAAGATGGCAGAGCTTTATTTAAATGCAATGAATCAGTTTTCAAAAAGAAGGAAAACAGTCAAAGGTTTCTGGCCTCGCGTCGAACCCATCAGGAACAAATTCACCAGTTCCTCTATACCTTCACTACTTACCAATATGGTGAAGCTGTTTTTGACACCCTGGATGAAACTAATAGTTTGGCTGCTAGATTCCCTTCAAATTCTCGTTATCTGCCCACTTCACAGACATCTGTTTTGCATCACCCCATGTGAATGTATACAAAAGCCAATACACGTGCTTACGAGGCATATACTCATGGCCTTCAATAACATCAACGTACCCAAAGCCACAGGTCCTGATAGTTTCTCGCTCCTGTTTATTAAAAGCTGCACCTCATCCTTGGCTAAGCCTCTGCGCAAACTACTCTAATTGTCCTATTCAACAGGAATTTTGCGAAATTCTTGCAAACTAGCCCGAGTTTAGCCAATGCCCCGAAAAGGAAAGGGTAGCAATCTCTCAATATATCGACCAATTGCAATCACTGCGATTATTTCGAAGATTTTTGAATCTGTCATTAACTCCAAATTAATTAAACATCCAGAAGCCAAGCAACTCATCAACGATTGCCAATATGACTTGCGGACTTCCTGACTTTTCTAACAGAACATTGGAACCGTAGACTCCACAATTTTGCCGAATCCAAAATAATTGCCTTGAATGGTTCAAAAGCCTGCTCTTTTAACCAAACTTAAAGCATTTGGTCTCTATCCTCCTCTTCTATGATAGATTAAAAGTTTTGAATCTGAACACCTAATTCGTAAATCTGGCGTTATAAATACTGGTGTGCTCCAGCGTTCTCTTAGCTCTCCGCCTCTTTTCCTAATTTTCAAAAATTGGTCTGCTTTCCATTAACTTCAATTCCATCCACAGCTTTGCCGATGACAGACAGTACCCTTTATTTGGCTTAATTCTTTGATACTGCCGCATGTGTCAAACGAGATTGCAGGACTAGATCATTGAAAAACGATCTTGGTAATATTCTCGCTTGGGGCAACGTGAACCTCCTCGAATGCATCTAAGACCCAAACCTGTTTCATTTCTTTAAAACAAGATCACCACTTTCCCACTGCTATTTAATTTGATGGAGCAACAATTTCCAATTCATTATCACTGAGCATTCTTAGCATTAATATTTCCAGTAAATTAAGCTGGACAGACCATATCTTCTCTCTTACCAAAGAAGCATTAAAATGTCGTGAATTTCCAAACAGGTGTAAGAAGTATTTCAGCCCGTTCAAATCCAGCATTCCTTTGCATGTCCTATATCATTATATTCTCCAAAAGAGAGCCTTCAAGCTCATTCGCGATTTGGCAATTACTTGTCATATCGACTCACTTAAGCACCTTCGCATTGTTGGATGTATCTCGGATGTAGTGTAAGACCTTGTGGATTAATTCTCCTAAGCCTTTTCCTCTCTTACCCAGACATTGGAATTTTTTACGAGCAAATCCTGTGCATTCGTAGAATCCGTGCTCTGTAAATTCTACCTCGTCGTTATACAGAATTAATAAAAATTATCATATATGGTTTTGCGTATTTTCTTAAACACGTACTTAAGTGAGAATGGCCAGTCATTATCTCATTTTTAAATTCACTGAAATCCTGTAGGACTTGAATCTATACGATTGATGATGAACTCATCGACAACATTCATCCAGATATTGGGCATTCTCTACATTCCCTGGGTAAGTACCACTTTTGCCATATTAAATCGTAGAATTGAGTAAATTAAGAGGAACAGACGCCAGTCAAGAACAATGACACATATACAGAAGCAAGCAAGACATTAAAAGGACGATCAAACACCATCCTCATCGTAGGAATTCCACAAATTTTGTATCCATTAAAATATTTAAAATAATTTAAAAATAATGGGAGAAAAAAATAAAATAAAAAAATTTTCGTAATACATATTTTAATCTTTCTAGAAGAATATTGATGCAGTCTTGTTGCTCTTCCTGCAACTTAATAAAAATCAAAATCCAAAAATAGCTTCAAAATTTTATTATTTTGTGTGAATCATATCGATGCGAACTGAGAGATTATTTTATAAATAAATAAAAAAAACATATGCCGAAAATATTTAGACCCTTTCTAAATCAAACTTTCCACGCATTAGTAGTAGTAAACTTTTCTCTCATTACGTAAGCTTTACCTAAGTATTCTATTCAACAATTTTATCCATAGCAAATCTAAACTACATTTTACGATAATATTTACCTTTCAATCCTCTGACGTTGACAGTTATCCAAATCAACTCGCTAATCTCCTTCGCCTAAAGACCACAAAAACACCACAAAGTTTGTATTGTTTGTCTAAATTAATATCCAGAGTGCCTACCCATCTACCATAAATACTCTACCCCTACCTCCCCTACGAAAATGAAGCTTATTATCTTTTGAACAAATTTTACACGAGAAAATCCTTAGCAACGGATTCCTTTAAATTCGTCGAACAGTTTTATGATAAATTTCCATTGCTCAAATAATGTACGTTGCCCAAAATCGTACGTGATATGAAAAGGTAATCCTAAAGGAAAATAATAATAATTATTTGACATACAAGATGTTTTCTGTAGTGGAGGAGGGGGGATGGAGGGAGGCAAGGATACCTTCATAAAGGACACGCAGGCCATTTTAATTAGAATTGTTCCTCAGAAAAGTATGAATACATCATACATACTGGGTTATGTAGTACTACTAGGATCCCTTCCAGATTTTCATTTCATGGAATGTCCCGAACCGGAGCTTATGTGCACAATAAAACGAACCTCATAAGCTCATGACAGAAATAATGTTTGTCCTTTATTGGACCTTCTAAGAGAATTTGTGCCCAATAAACAAAAGAATGCAATATTAAGCCGATGAGGGGGAATAGGGTAACAGCAAATTCAGGATACTACAACGCGACTCCAGGAAATACATATACAGTAGGAAGTATATGTATATTCTGTGTGTTTTTGTGTATGTGTATGTTTATAGGGACACCAAAGAAGAGGGTGTCGAGAAATCTGGAATGAGTTCCATCATAATTTAGACCGAATCTCGTTAAACCTTTAATAATTTACACAAGGAAAAGACGGACTATACCAGTGTTATGTATGTACATATATAGGTTGCTTTGAAACACTAAAGTATAGTTGGTATATATGTATACAAGCAAACAAACATGTATCTATAATAATGTATAGGGAGCCAAAAATCTGGAGGGCATAAACGTTCGTGAACGTCCTTGAAAAGGATAATAAAGGTTAATCGTCTTCAATTAAAGTTGTACGTCTCTCACTCACTTTCGGATGTCTCTCCCTCTCTCTTGCTTTTCATTCTCTGCCTTGCAATATTTCTCCCCATGAGGGGGTCTTATATATTTACTTACAATGAATTATGATAATTACCAGATGGTTCAAGGGATTTCACAAAACGTCCATTCATTTCCTCTGGATCATTTTATGGCAGAGATAGAGCTCAAAGTGTAGCTCCGTAATTATTGCTTCTTTCCATCATTTTTGGGATAATATTCATCACAGAAATTTCCATTAGGAGGAGGTGGTACAGGAGGAGGACAAGGAAGAGGAGGAAGAGACGTAGAAGAAGAAATAGAAGTGATTACGCCTTTAGCTCTCTGTAAACTCTTTTATAATTTAAATGTAAATAAGCTAAAAATTTTGGAGACTAATTTCGAAATATAACAATAAGGCACGAATGTTTCGGATTACGTAATAGTTTGTGTGCAGATTGAATCGCTTGTATTTGATGAGAGAGATAACTTCAACTTGTTATAAAGATTGGGATGTTACTTTTGGAAATTCAATCTTGGCTATAGCAATTAGAACGGAAATGGAAGGAGTAAGAAGAAGAAAAGGATAGAGATTGCTTTTTTTTTTGTCGTAGTATATACGATTTTGATTATAAAGTTTAGATGTAAAGCCTACTATAAGAGGATAGACTTAGAGAAATTTTCATTAAGAGACTAAATGGACCTTTTGTTGTGGAATATATGCATAGATTTGTGTTGAAAAAGATTTTTATTAACGTTGAAAAATCAATTACAGTTTTCTTCACTTTTTGCCAAATTTCACGTAAATTTTCTACGAAAGCCAAATTGTTTGAAGAACATTTTTGAAAACACGATAAGTGTTAAAGTTATAATTTTGCATATGCATGTGAATTTGTGTATTTATGCAACCGCTACATATGTAGCCATATCGATGTTTTTGTACTTTTGGTACTAGACAGTGTAAAAATTCACCTTGGCTATAATTCTTATTCGATATTCTTTGACATTAGCCGTATATATCAGAGTTGTATCAATGTTCATATTTTAAGCATGTTTTTTTTTCTGTCTCACATAAGACATACATAAATATGAATACATCTATCACTTATCTCTGTCAAGGTTGATTTTAAAGGATTTTTTGAAAAATATGTATGACCGACTTTCACTGTTTTCGAAAATATTGATGTTGTTTTTTAAAGATACACAAAAATTAATGTCTTTTTGCAAGCTTTTCCTCACAAAATCTTCTATGTAAAATAGATAGTCAAGTCAGCTGTAAAAAATTTCAGAAAAATTCGAATTTGGAAAAATTTTGAAAAAAAAGTCAAAATTGCCAAATTTCACATAACAATTTTCAAAATTTTGCTTCAAGCCTACTTTCGAAAAGCTAGTAATAGTTAAGTTTACGAACATGCATAGAGAGTGTAAAATCGTAGTAGGATTAAGTTCGTATAATAACTTTGTTTTCGAATGTCCACGTTTTAATGGACTTTGGCAATCACAGTCATTTATCTACCATAAAATTTGGCAATTCATAGTCTGAAAGAAAATAGTATGATTCAACGGTAATCGAAGTAGAGTAGTCGCTTCCCTTCTCACTTTAGTATAATTTTGGGCGACTATTGTTTACATGATTGCATGTAAGCCGGTAATAAATTATTAGGATTACATATTACAAATTTTAAAGCTGCATCCATTTAATTAATGTACATGATGAACAAAAATTAACGGTATACTCTATAGAGACTGTTATTATGTTAACCATAAAAGTTATTCAAACTCACCAAAGAATGATCATCATGCGAATATAAGTGGATCATATGCAAAAGCTCCGGGTACGTTATTAATAAATAAATAAGCTTAAAGGAAGTGGCAGAAGTACTGAATGCTGATGAATGGCGAAAGTAAATGAAAGTTAATTTGAAAGCTTCCCATCCACTTTGATTTCTTATTCACATAAAAATTTAAAAATCATTTTAACACCGGAAGTAGAAATATCTAATATGAGTAGCTGCAAATTTATCCAGTGATATTTTTTTTTCCTTCTTCACTACCTTTGGGTGCAGAAGACTTCCATATAGCGTCTCCATCTAACCTTATTAACATTTCATATCCGAGAATCTATTTTTAGCCTCTATCGCTTATTAAAATATTCAAACCCATGACTCCTGAGACGGCAGTATGTACTTACCAACTGAGGTAATGAGGTCCAAATGCTTATTGAATCAAACTGGTAAAGGAGTTCTGACCACGATAACAAGAGTAAATTGATGGCCCATACCCGGTATAGTATCCTTTCAGACTACACTGTATCAATGCAGGATTTTGAAAAAGACTTTATCTGTAACAGCAATCCAGAATGATTTCTGGTAACAAGGTGGCCGATACAATTGTCCAGAGAAGGCTCAAGTAAAAATGCCTCAAAATTGAAAATATGCGAAAAAAATGCATTTAAAATAAGTGAATAGACAAATGATTTTGAAGGTCAGTTTAATTGCCAATTATATACGGCATAATCTCAAAACAATTATATGGAGCCAAATATATCTATATGAAAGACCGTTGCCTTTGAAAAAATAAATAAAAAATATGTATAACGTCACGAAGTTATTATTGAACATTCTCTTTTCATCATGGGTACCGAAAGCTTACGTATTATGTACAAAAACAATATCTGTAGAAGCTATTTATAAGGAAAATAGTCAAGAGCATTCAGCACTTGCTATAAACAAGGTCCTAATTCACTAGAAACTCTGCCAACTGACTGACATCATAAACCTAGGAATTATAAAACTTTTAGGTATGGCTGTATCTTCCTTTTTGAGCACCAGGGCATTATAATTTAATATACGATTCCAGGAAAAGTCGCACGAATTTGGTACGTCAACAGTGAATTGTTTATGAAGGTATTTGTAAGGCTAGCAGGTATTCTAAACTTCAACCGTCATTCCAACCAAACCTTACCTACCTTGTTCATCTATTTCTGTTAATTATTTATATTATTATTATTATTTTTTTTTGCTTTAAAAAGCTTAAATTCCCACATTTCAAATCAATAACATACTTACGGGATGGCAATCCCGGTTATTAATTGAAAGCTACTTCAGTTTTGAGAGGTACTAGGTCACAATGAGGTCGTAATTTTAGTCTTGATTAAATAAAAACAAAAAAGAGTTCTAATTCACTTCGGTTGTAAGCATCAACAACTTTTTAACTATAGTAGATCATAGCAGGATTAAATCAAAAAGTGTTGTCTATGATGTTCCTCAAGGATCTATCATAGGTCCTTTGTATTTTTATAAATATTTGCCACTAATCATTACTTCATTTGCTACAATCTTGTAGTGGAACAAGTCTGATATACAAAAAAAATTCGAAAATATCTAATATCAAAAATCGAAATAAAAAAAAACAAAAACCTTCATCAATTTGCTTTGCTACTAGCATGTGAAATAACCTCCTACGATAAAGGTAACTTGACTTTTTTTTTATTTTATATGGCTTGCTTAAAATTTAGTTTCATACTCGCGAATTAGGTAGATTACATACATACATACATACACACATATACTTTTATAACTGAACCAATCAAGAAGCTACATTAAAAACTAGTTAACGAACTTTGCGAAACTAATAGGCAAAGCAACTTGTTTGCATCAGGTGAAGCGAATCTACATAATATACAAACTACCACAGTGTAGAGGTTGAAAGCTAGCAATAATGCTGACTCAACACGAATGACTATGCCTAAGTAAGTATAAAGTCTGCGATAGCAACAGCACGCACGCATTGTACGCGAATAATTTTAATCCCGTGCATCATGAAAATTACGGAAAAAAAAGAAACGAAAAAAAAAACAAGGCAAGCATAAAACTTTAAAATCAACTTTTTGTTTACCCATTTTCTTTCTAGTATTTTGAAAATCATCTACAACTCTACACAATTCTTCTAGTTTTATGCTTCACTGGATACAGTTAACCTTTTCTTCTATCTATCTAGATAGATGTATAAGAGTAAACTGCAGGAGTTCGGTTGATTTAGTTGCGGCATAACCACCATGTGAGTATTACGACCGATGCCGTCTAAAAGACCGCAACAATATATTTCTACAGAAAATCAAAGAAAACGTTCGTGTAAATCTTATCGCGTATTTTACTACTTTTGCTGCTGTTGTTTATGTTCGTTTTTTTTTTTTGTGGGTATTTGCAATGAAAATGCTTTTTTTTCATGACTATTATGTATGTAAATATATGTAGGTATGTATGCACAGGTGCGTAATTCTATATAAATAATTCTAGGCACTCTCCACCAAAGTATCTAGCACCAAATCTTGTTGTTTGCAATATGAATCTACTGAGGCTGACATGGATGGATCCATCTCTACATATGTTCATACATATGTATGTATATATATATATATATTATGCGTGTATCAATGAGCCACATAAATACATAAATCTTGAAAGTATCCTCCCCTGGAGCAGTCTTAAGGGAATTCTGGAATGGTAAGCTAGCAATATAAACAGCAACAACAAAATAACACAACAAAAAGCAGTCAAGAGTCGAGACCGGGATCAAGACCTCTTCCCGTATTTTTTTCCTCGAGTCAGAAATTATTGCACACTCATATCCAATAAAAATGCGTCTTCTACTAAGTATAACTTCCAACAAACATTTATGTCTATGCGTATGTCTATCGGTCTTTCAGTCAGTCAGTCGGTCGGTCTGTGTCTGTTTGTCTGTCTGTCTATCTGTCTATCTTCTTCGTCGTCATCGTAGTCGTCGTCCATCCTGTTATGTTTTTTTCTATCCTCCTGATTCCTGAATAATGTCAGCATTTTGTTGTTAAATGTTGCGTCAAATCAACACATCTCCATTGTACGAATGTGTTTTATAGAAAAGCAACAGCACAACAACTTATCTCCTCTCTTAATGTTGAGAACAGAAAAATATTGAACTAGGGAGCAAATGTTTTTTCATCTTTTTTTTTTTTTGTTTTTTTTTTTAGGCTCGCTTCGGAAAATAAAGAGGTGGAAATTTCCCCCAAGGCAAGGATATGGAAAAAATAATTTATTACTCTCGTTGCGTATAGAAATAATACCTCTACTACATCCTGCGAGATATGGGATTAGACCGTGTTTGTACTTAGATGGAGTGTGGTCGTTTTTGTTTTTTTTTTTTTAGCCTCTCTATAGGATTCGACACTGTACTCCTCTTCTCTATACTAACACTAATAACACTGGTCTTCGATATGGCAGTCTCTTTCCCCCCGTGTGATATGTCATGCATGTTATCAGTGAAAATGTTGACACTTTGTGGAAACCTAATGAGAGTTCCTTGTTTAAAAAGGCGCCCGAATTCCCCCCAAGGGAAAATTCATAAATTTGGTTATCAAAAAAAAAAAAAGAAAAAAAAAGAAAAAAAAATAAGGGAAAAAACTGACGTTTTGTCTTTTGTGTTTACTGACCCATATTCAGTGAGGAGATAAAAAAAAATTCAATGTATGTTCTTTAGGGGAAAATTAGATATCACTTCCCGACTTTCGTGGGTAATTTTGTGGGAATTCAAAATAAGAAAAAAAAGTGTTGTTTAATATTTAACACCTTTTGTGCACCCACATAATAATGAACACCAGTAGACTTTATAAAAATATGTTTTCCAAATGGGTGTGTTTGTGTTTATGCATTTTCATGCATGCTGGTAAGAATTTTGAATGCCAATTCTTTCTTAAAGACTACAAGTGTCAAAGATGAATAATAATTAAGATATCGAGTCGAGCTATTAACCTATTGTTAGAAAGTAAGTATGCTTGAGGGGTTCTTATCATACCAAATGCTAATATAAAGTTAAAGTTAACGACAGCATTTTCTTCTGGCATCTGCGGCAGGCAGGAACTGGCCGTACTGAAGAGTATTGATTCCTGCTGATACGAAACGAATTATATACATTGCTAATATCAAAGTTGTAGGAATTATCCGTTAATAATTAATATTTGGGGTACGATATATGTATATAGGTATTAGGTATATACCCTACAATAAATAGTATTTATTTTTTATTTTATCTATAATGATTAGATATCTCGATTGTCTATGGTAGTTTGAGAAAAAAACCATACAGGATATTTCCGATTTATAGATGGAAATAGTGAAATAATAATGATTATAATCCTCCACAAAATAATAGAGGGACAATAATTTTGGATATGATACTGGGTGATCAAAATTTTTCATTGCTATTTAGAGTTTACTAATGAAAGATAGATGGCAGCTTAGGTTGCCAATGTTTGATACTCTTTCAAATGTATTTAGTATGTAATGTGACTGCTCCCATTTATATTGATCTTAGCGAATTCGAGTTAACGACCGTTTCATTTTTTTCTTTTTTTTTTTATTAAAGGGATAAACAGACCCACGGAAAATAAATGTATTCAATGGACGTTCTAATTAACCGGAGTATATTCTTAGTTCATCACGACACTCTATGCACCCCAACAAGCTTCAGACATTTTCACTGTTTCCTTCTAGTGCCGCCCAATTGATACAGAGCTTCTTAGGCGATAGATATCAACAAGTGCGAGTCAACGATCGTCATTCTAATATACAGCCACTTTTCTATGGCGTTCCCCAATGGAAAATTTTACGCCCAATGCTTTTTTCTTTTCTTATTTATTAATGATTTACTTAACAGCATTAAACAAGTTAGTGCCCATTTATATGCTGAGGGTTTACAAATATACAATAGCGAGATCTCTCGATCTTATTGAAAACTCCATTGTAAGGATTAATGACCACTTAGTGCGAGTTTACGATTGGTCGCAACGTAATCTTCTGATAGCAAGTCCTAATAAATCGAAATATATAATTTTTCCAATAATACCTTGGAATCTGATATTCTGCACATCATGATTGGTGGTGAAATATTGACTAGGGTAAGCGAAGTTACGAATCTTGGCGTCGCTCTTAATAGGAGAACGAAATTTTGTGATCCTATATACGGAGATATCAAATGTAGATTGGTCAAAACTCTCAATCTACCCTACTTTTCTTACGGCAATTTGATTTTTCCTAAATTAGATAGCTATTGATCACGTTGAATAAGTGTTGTCCTTAATGCCTGTATCCGCTTTGTTTTCAATTTACGCAGATTTGACAATGTCTCTAATTTTATTCCCAGAATACTGCGATGTCTATGTCTACTGAGCATTTACCTGCGACACTAAACAATTCTATTCCTCTTCAATCTTATTCATACCAAACGTCCTGTTTACTTAAAAGATGACATCGAATTTCTCCAATCTCGGTGACATTGTGATCTTCTAATTCCTCATTACAGTTGCTGGGGTCAGGAAGGCTCTTTCTTCATTGAGATGCCATGGCTTTGGAGCTCGTCACCGGCAACCTTGCTGTCGGTGAGTTTAAAAAATTACGATCTTCAATATAGGTTTGAATGGTTTCGAGAGTGGTGTAATTAGTTAAAGGTTAGAAAAATCCATAGAAAATATTCGGTCGCCCCCTTTCAAGCATTGCAAATCACTGACACTAATTTTGTAAGGATAAGTGTCCAAATAGCTGTAACCAATTATAACGTACTTAAATCTGTCAAACATAATTGATTTTCCAGAGAATTTTTTTCGATTTTCTCTGACTTTCGTACTCTTCAGTATTTGTGCTGCAATGCAAGGAATTCAATAAAAAATATTGTAAGGCGCTTTCACAATAACACAAAGGACACGGACAAATTTGGGGAACAGGGTGAGTACTCTAATACCATAATTGTTGGTACAAGAAAGGATGAACGCACCGATGGATTTCTATAATCAAGGATACAGACTTTGCCCCCCCCCCCCCAAATTTGGCTACATAACATTTCCGAGGTCAAATTCGTAAGCAAACTGGTGATCAGAGAATTTGGTGTCCTTCATATTCACTCGGTGAGCTTTAAAGCTTAAAAGCTTTTGAGATTTTAAACAAATCGAAGCTTGCACGAGCGCTTTTGTGCTTTAAAAACACGTCACATCTTTAATCTTTGTTGTCTGACTCGACGTTGCGACAACTCCTCGACCATCGTCAACACGCAGAAGGTTGGCTTGGTACCAAGAGCCAGCCTGCATCCAAAATAAACGTCAATGTAGAGTGGCATGGAACAGCCTATACCAGCGAGGCACATATCCAGTCGTGATATTGACAGCTCAACTGTAAGGTCCTACGAGGAGCTCCTAGCCAGCTTAACATAATCAACACATGATAAGGACGACTTGGTTTTTCTCTTTGTAATTTAGGCCCCAAAGCTGCTCAACCACCATCAGTCTGGTTTGATTGGACTGTTACCAGATCCAACGATTTGTGAATCCGTTTCCGATTAAGTCTCAGAAATCGGTTCCATGCATCTGGTGACCAGGGTGAATACACCTCACCGATTCATCCTTCAAGCATTCAATTTGCTGCGTCAAGCGATTTTCCCATCTCAGTAGAAAATTTCCAGCACTGTGTTGACAATCATCAGTCTCAAAAAAGTCTATTCTAATGACGAAGTAGTAATTGGACCAAAAAGTAGGCAATACCCCCAAAAACTAATACAGATTACGAAATTTTTAATTTGTATCGATAAATTTGGAGAGGAAGGAGCGAGTCAAGTGTTTCAAAGAGAGCAATGTGCTAGTGACACTGCGCCTTCTATAAACTTTTTAATCACTCTGTAGCTCGATAAGGTTGTGTATATTCCCCCGAAATCTCCCCTTCTCGTCCTGTACTCTGCCTTTTTTCCTTTTATCGATGAAAGGAAGCACCTCACCGAGTATTAGTTATTATCAGTACGGGACATCCTGTATGAACAACAAAATATAACTACAGCTACCAGTTTTCAGTTTGAGGTCACCTCTAGCATTACTGATTCCTTGGATATAGATGAGTTAACTGACGAGGATAGTTTTGAACTTTGGTAAACTTAATAATTCCTCCTCAGTCGTAGATCTCAAGGTCTCTTACATAGTTTTAAACTGGAGAGGACTTGATATCGATCTTTCAATCCATCAATTGTTGTGTACTAATGAGCTTGATTATGGGACGATTTTTGACAGTTTGTAGGTAAGTGAAGTCTCTTAACATCTTGCGACGACACATCTATGCCTGGTCGTACATTTCGGAAAACTTGACCAACCACTTTATAAACATAGGAAAATTTATTTCGAAATTAAAGTCTAGTAACACTTTGCTGAATGTAGACAGACTATAACTTTGTGAAAATAACAAAAAAATAAAATAAAATTAATTATTCTCATGCCAACCATCAATCCGTTTAGTTTAGTAATCTTAAGAAATAATAAAATTTAATTCCCGAATGGCATCACTCAACCGATGGACGTTAAGCGGTCATAAGTTAACTTGGTTTTAGACATTGGATTGCCTGGCCCTTTCAAGCAAACCAGTAGCTTTGTGCGGAATTAGTGGATCTTTTTCGCAATATCAACATCACAGCTAATGTTTCGGGTCGACTCGGCGACAGCGGGACCACCTCCCTCTCTAGTGGAACAGTATCTGTTCAGGCGGTCATAGGGACTGCCTGGAAAGAAGAAGTGAAGTCCTTCCCCAGAGTTTTCCTTCCTGGGATTGCCGTTAAGACGAATTGATTTTCTTTTAAATTTTAATGATATTTTAAAACAGGAAGCTGACACACCTCAAGCCAGGATTTCAAAGCGAGGGTTTGACCGCTAACCAGTTCAAGTCATCGAGAGCACTACCTGCACCACGTAAGCGCTGGAACAGAACAGTTCTTCCTCCCAAAAATACTGAAACCGATGCGACCTGTGAATTCCAAACAACCTAAGCAAGCACAAGACATCACAATTCCCTACTACAAGCGGGAATCCAAGCCGCTGCGGTGCCTCATATCAAGACTTGTCATCCCGCCAAAACTAGACCTATATCAGGACTTGGCATTGCGCCAAAACTAGACGTATATCAATACTTGGGAAGCCGGCGAAGCTATGCCTGTTTAAAATACTTGGCCACCCCCCAAAGTCTTACTTTAGGCTTTAAGCTCCTGCAGAATTCTTCTGGCATTGCTAAAGTCAATGAATATTTATTATTTATTGTATATAGGATTTATTATTATGATTTATGGGGAGATGCAGACAAAGTTCCCGCCTCACATCTAGTCACCGCGACATATAAAATATTTTGGGACATTCCCCTAAGTTCTCAAGGCGCCCATTCCAACTAAAGGTCTTTTATAAAGTCTATGACGCTCTTGGGAGCCATTTTTCCGACATCTTCTGGCAGAGGATGCCTTTCCTAGATGTCATAGCCTTATGAGACACAGTGCTTCACAGTCACTCAGGGCATGTTCAGTGGTTTCATCGTCTTCCATTCAAAAGCTAAAAGTCTTTCCTATCTTTTTAAGATAATATCTAAGTGGGCAGTGCTGAGCAGTAAAAAGGCCCATCATGACCCCTAACTCTTTTCTGCTAAGTACGAGGAATGCTTTTGTCCTCTATTGCGAATACTTTACATATACTTCTTTTGCATATTGGTTACTATAGACTAAGGACCACATCAACCAGAATCGTTTTGAGAAAATTTTCATTAACTAAATGTCATATGAATTTAATATAGCCCGACAAACAAGGTGTTTAAAAGATGTGATTTTTTCATTACAAACATTATTTCAAAATTCTAAAAAAAATAGAATTCCTTCTCTTTATTCCATTGATCCTGTGAAACTTTTACAAAAATTGTAGCTGAAAAAAAACATTTCTTCTGATAACTCTCTTCAAAAAAACAACAACAAAAAAACCACCCACCCAACATTAAGTGCCAGAGGTAAGAAAAATGACAACAAAAAAACAGGCAACAATAATTCGTGAAGAAAACTTTTCACGATCTGTCACGGCCGCACTCTTCAAAAGTTTTTTAATGTGTCGATGTCCTATGAACTTGGGTTGGCGCACGTTTGACACGTTCATTGCACGTTTCTTCTGCATCCATCTGCATCTATTGATGCATTTCACTTTTGCATGCAACGTTTATCATCTGCACGACTTAAGCTAATACTTTTATAATAAAGTCACAGTACCATCATCAGCATCACCACCTACAATCAGGATTAAGACTGTATATGTATTGGTGTGCATTGCTCTAGAAGGATGTATACATAGTTCTAGAGCAAATACACATGAGATAATAACCAACAATTTCTATACAGCAACGAAAGATACGACGGGTAGAAGGATGAGTAGAAAAACCAGGCATGAGACTAAAGAGGATGACATTTCCGAAGCATCAACACCATCCCGTACTCAAGGATTACGTGTACATTGGGCTCCTCAGCCTTTTCGGATTACGTAACACTGCATCGAAACATTTCCCTCCTTAGTTCCTTCTCCGCAAGCGGAATTAGCCTCTTTACTTTAGAAGGTACTTGCTGGCATGCTACTTGCTGGCTGGGTATTGAATGAAATTTAATTTACGAAACAACTTTGAATCACTTGAATTCTGGAAGAGTCGAATGGTTACCGGGAGATGATGGGATCATTTGAGGATGGGGGAGGTGCTGGAAAAAAAGCCACAATCCACATCGACCACCATAGAGGAGAGTAGTAGGGAATATTGGACAGGGCGCGGGTGTAGGATAAAAGCTCTCCAAAAGGAATTGAAAATATCTGAGTTGCTTTTTTCAACTTTAGCGGCAACTATTTCAATTACTATTACTTCGGATAATGTTAAGTGGTATCGTTTTGAATTAAAATGTATTCAAAAAGTTTCCCTTTTAAGCTCTGAAAGGAGATCACAGAAAAAAAAAGTAAAGGAAAAAAGTTTTTTTTTCGATTCTGAGAAAGAGCTAAGTTTGTTTCACTATGGTTCTTTTCACTTTGGAATAACTTCGCCAACCTGAAATTATGTTTAAATCCTTGTTAAACCAAGCGAACGTGTATATACTTTTCCTTCTCCTCCATAAGGAAATATTCCTGGCCTTAAAACTGAATGTTAATTAGTAGAATGCTGCCATAATCTGCACTCGGCACTGAAACTTGCCGAGTAGGTAGTTAGGTAGGTAGGTACCAACTAAGTACATTTAAGTGGACTTTTTTTTTTTATTGTTTCGACTTAACTTTCGTTGCTGCTTGCTGTAATTTGCAATTTTATCGTGAAAAGTATAAACTTTTGTCTCACTTTTAGCTAGGGATTTTGTTAAATAAAACAAACAAAAATAGCCGAGAAGTGTTGGGAATTATTGAAAATGCGGTGATTCACATACACACTGAGAATGCAGAAAATATATGCACAAAATTCTTTAATGGATTATGAATGTACGTGGGTCAATCTGGTTGTCATAATTAAATGTAAATAATTTCTCATTAAACTAGCAAAGAAATTATGTTTTGATATCAGTGGCAATCGGAATAGTTATTTTAAAATACTTGGGAGAGCTAATCTTTTATCCATGTGCAGATCATAAATTTCATTTCAGTGATTATAGAGACTACACCGTGACTATTGACGCTTTAGTAATTGGGCACAGAGTATTGAAGAAGAAATTTGCTCGAAACAGTTGAAGCATTGGATGATACTTTGGTGTAATGCCAAGTCTTGTTGGGGGTACTCCGTGTCTTCAATGGAAGTGAACTGTGGCTTTTGCAAGCCTGATGCGTAACGCAGGATACTGATGTCTAGAAGGTCTCTGCTAAGTGCATCCTGGCGGCCGACTAAACTCTGAGCGGGCAATGAGACGTCCTGGGTGCAGGGCTGGAAAGTTTGTGGCGGCACCGTATGTGCTTGAGAGAGACCGGGGTCCAACACAAGTCAATCTGTACAGAGATTATGGTTATCAAATACTGAACCGAGAAAGAGGATGGTGGCTCAAAGTCTGTTTGAGTGAGACTCAAATCTAATGCCAGGTCAACGTGAAGAGTTGTACAGACACGAGTGCAATTTAATAGAAAATACACGTTTTATGTATGACCCGTGTATTTTCCTGAACTGTTCCAAAATTTCTACTTTGTGTAGGGTGAATGCGTTTTTTAGAAGAATTAGTAAGTATGGATAAGAATGCGAAAATGAAAACAATGTTAGTTTTTTAAGTCAGTTACGATTAATTCTCTGCGAATGAACACACTAGCCAAGTTGATTATAACTGGCGTTTTAACATTGATTCTCCACTAGCGCTAATATCACAATTTGATATTCTCTCCAAGCTACCTACAGTTTACAGAGAATCAGTCTACCTCCAATTCAGAAGCCTGAAGGAACAGCTCCGGTCCCTTCTATAAAAGATTAGGCCAAGCAGAGTCTGGAAACAGTACTGCAGACCACTCACGGGGTTTCTGACAGTCATATTATTATTTTTAAATAACTATTCTTACACGACTATATCTAGCTTCCGAAGAATAGAAATCTAAAGCCCAACAAGTCTCAGGCTTTGGCTATAAGAGACAAGTCTCCCCTATTTCGACCTAATGGCAACTGGAGTACCGACACGACACTGATGTTTATTGCAAGCATCCAGTCTTGATGGCTGTTACAGGATGAATCAGAATACCGCTGTTGCCGGCAGGGATTGTTTCTCCTTGTCCCAACCAAGTTGATCCTATGTTGATTGATGACCAGAAATAACAGCGATGATTTTGAAGCTATACTAGGGAACCCACTGTTTTGTAACGGGCTGAATGCATTTATGAAGGCATGCGTAAAGATGAGCGCTGAAAAAGTTTATATTAGGACCATGAAATAACATCCGCTCTTCGGTATCGAGTCCTCTTGGGGATTTATCATTTTTCCGTTTATTACAGTTCGCAATTTTTTTTTTTTTTTTTTTTTTTTTTTGTATAAAGCGAGGAACACAGTGCTAACTTTTCCAACCTCGACCTCAGTATAACTTAAGAGTCTCAACCTGGTGAGCCTTGCAAACTTTTGCAATTAACAATACGAACTTTGACAACTTCTAAATGATAGTAGTTAATCGGACTGATGTTGACTTGAAAATTAAAATTATTTTGTAATAGTTTACTACAGCAGGAATAACTTTTGACGGTGAATATCATTCCCAAATTTTTTTTTTTTTCAAAAGAAATTTCCCTTACATTTTTTTTCCGTAGACAATACTGGTATCAAATGATAACAAAAATTAGCTGTCAAAGCTTGCAAAGTTACAACAAAGTAGAAAGTAGACCTACTCGAGTTCAACATCAACCTGGCCGGCCTCACCGGATCTCATATATTCTACAGAACTGTCAAAGTTGGTGAGGCCGGGCAGGTTGGAAAAGCTAGCACTGTGTTTCACGCTTTGAATATAGAGACAACAGGAAGTTTTGATACCTGTAAAATTCGTGTGCAAGAGCGTGGAGTATTTCAAAAGCAGTTTCGTAATTTGCAACAATTTCAATTTGGTACAAATATAAGTGGGAAATCATTTTTTAGGGAAATATAGTTATAAAATATTATTTTGTGTACTTTACACATTTTTATATTAAATTAAATTTAAATTAATAACAAAATCGATGATATATTTGTTTATTGAATATTTGTTTACGTTTGTGACAGCTGTGAAACTCCCTGGGTGTCTGGGCGCAGTGGCAGCAACTAAGAGCACGACTAAGAGCATTTTTGGTGGGAGCAAATGCAGTATTTTCAACCATATATCTTGTTGCCCCGCTCTTTATATTGATTCTACTACACGGCTGTACTGAGCTTTCACTACAGCGGCAACAGATACTAGCACAACCAGAATTTAACTACACAGTAAAAAATAATTCCCTAAAGTGAGTGGCAACAATTTGTGTCACACAGGTTAGGATATTTTCGATAAGATTAGGGAAAGCTCCACCTTGGAAAACTAAGAATAGGTTTTTATCTTTAAAATGTAGGTAGGTTTTTCTCCCTCAAATGTAGAGAATTTTGGTTCCCCCCACCGTCAAATTTAGGGAATATTCCCTAGAATGTAGGGAATTTTAAATTGCTGCCCCCCCCCCACTAATGTAGGGACTATTCTGTAGAATTTAGGGAATGTTCCCTAAAATGCAGCGAATAGGTGACAGCATCGCACCACTCTCCACCATAGGTGAAGGTGGTAGAAGACCTCCCCTTTTAAAAACATAAGAATGAACTGAATAGCTCATTTCTTATGGTCCGCACTACTAACTAGTATGGAAGTTCTATTGATATTGAATATTGAAAAACAACATATAACTTGTTTTCAAGAACAATGTGTGAATTATATAATCGAAAATATATTTCCTTAAAAAATGTAGCATAACAACGTACTTTAGAGGTTTTCTGGTGACAGATACCTAAATTCATTGAATGCTCCATTGCTTTGGGGAAATTGAACTGATTTTCCCTTTCTATCAGAGAAAATTATATTTATTTTTAGGGAAAAGCGTGTCTTAAATTTAGGGAATAGTCCTAATATTTTTTACAGTGTACGCCAAATTTGGCTTATCACACTTCCTGTACTATCTATATTCTTAAGTTCACGCTTAAATGTTTAATTACTGCTAAATCGCCGTTTGACATTAGACTACAAATTTTATTATTTCTTCAATTTTCATTAGAAACATAGCCTACCTAGATAAACGTTCCTACGTTCAGCAAAGTATTACTAGATGTGAATTTCTAAATAACTTTTGGCAGGTTTATCAAAAGTTCGGAAATGTATGACTCGGCACAGGCACGTCTCTACAAACCAAAGGTTTTATAGTTTCACTAAGAAGGTAAAGTGAAGGTTCTGTTTGGTTGTGCATTTAAATTGCAGAGTTCAGCTCGATTGCTTGACCTGACACCTATACATATTGACCATCAAAATATACATGGATTGGTTATCAGCAAGCAGAATGTAGATTGTGGGTTACAATGTACGATCTGGTCACTATCAGGGTAGCTTCAAACAATCTATAAGAAGACCCGAACTAGACTCTCCTGTGTCAAGATGAAACAATATATTCATTGTAGATTACGTAGCTAGAGAATATTCCACCGGATCTCATGCGTACTTACAGTTTTAATTAATGCATCGGAGGTATCCGAACTACCAAAATTAAAATAACAATCTGTAACTTATTGAAGTTTATTTTTTATTCATGTGCCTTCTATATGAAGACACTTTTACATGCGTTGTTTCCATTTTTCCAAACTTTCTCTGAGCAGGAATTTTTTTCCTAAATCATATCAAAACTCAGAACAATGCTCTTAGCTGGCTTCAGTTAAGGAGTTCCAGTGGAAATATGTAAAGAAAAAAGGAAATTCAGGAAGGTTGAATTAAATTAATTTCCCAACAAAAATTCTCACTCTTGTCCTACTTATTCTGCAGAATGTTCTGATGCGTTATCGTGTAGTGAAATAAAATTCATTGGTGAAGTTTTTTCGGCCCTAATTTTGCAGCACCCTCCCTAAAATTTCGTCAATAATTCAACATAATTGGATGCAGTAATTGTCTTGTTTCCTTCTAGGAAAACTACCAAGATCTTCTAGATTTCTTTGTAATTCCAGAAAATAGTATTCGCTACATTTCCCATCTAATATTGAACTTTAAATTTATTCGATCCCGATGATCCTCTTGGTAAACAATGCTTTGTATTGAATTTTGCTTTCTAGGTCATACTGATTGGATCACTGCTAAGTGAGTACGTTTTTTACGATTCTATTGAAAAAGGTATAAGAGCAGTATTCTTCGACAGACTTTAATGATTTATTTGAATAGCCTAAGCTGATGCAAACAAAATGCCCATCAGAAGTCTCAGCACACCCTCCTGCTACGTTTCATATTTTCTTCAACTTTTGCAATCATTTCATCGTTAATTAATGTCAACACTCTTCTACAAAAAGAATAATCTTCATTCTACTTAAATTGAAATATCAAAATGAAGGAAAATAGAAATTTTTTAACATCAGCATCGCTACATTCAGGATAAAATATCAAGTCTAAGAGCAGACACAATTCTTTCCAAAAAAGACAAAGGGTCATTATGGACTGAGGATATCAAGGTACAAGGCTGTCAGTATCACCACTGTATTCCCAATGACAAGAAGGGAAAGCGGGGTAAAGTTGCAAAGAATTATATGTTCGTCAAAAGGCAGCATAGCGTATGTGTAAACTTGTTTATCAATCTTCGAGAGTTGATGGCTATCCAGGATGAATACTGTGATGAAAATATTTTTTTTGAAATATGTAATTCTTAGGACTACAAATCCACTTAGCGGATCTTTTAACTCATAGAAGTTGATGGTTTCGATGCCATGTCAAATTGTATGAAGAATACCACCACCCACATATTCGGTGGGCCTATTCTGGTGGAAAAATTTTAAACTCCAGATTAAAAAGTTATGTGTGGCAATTTTTTCAAAAAAGACAACCTTCTATCAGACAGATGTCAGAGGTATGTCAGAAAAAAGTTCAACAGGGAACGACGAACCATGATAGATAAAAAACTGAATAGTCTTTATGCGGTATCTCTTGCATGATTTAGGCAGAAATGGAAGTATTGGATATCGAGTTCTACATATGGCTCCGAATCGATATGCATTGAAGTTTGTTTAAGGGGTAACACCACTGTAAATTTTTCAGAAAATCAGTTTTTTTGTTATTGGCTTAAAAGATGCGTTGAACCTTCTAGAATATAAGGCATAAAGCTTTATATCTGAAAGGAATTTTCCTCATTGAAATTTTAGGCTCTTCCCCGAACCCGTCGGTCTGCTCCGAAATGACTACCTGCGTCAAATAAACCCTACTGGAAACGTTCTTTCTTACCTTACTGACGCTAACACAGTAACATATGTTGTTAGGAAGTGTTTATGTTCAGTTAAAATCATTTCCAAGCAAAGTACGTTAGTTTAGCGTCAGTACATGTAAAATTTAAACAGTCCAATTTTTCACGTCAATAACTCATTTCAAAACTTTAAACGTGTTTTTCTCGAAACACAATTTTTCAAAACGGCACGCAGCATAACTCCAACAATTTTTATTCCTTTGAATTTTTAAGAATATCTTTCAAATAACATTTTGAAGTGAAATACGTACGGGATTTTCGATACATCCTTTTAGACATTATTTATTAACAAATGATTACCGATTTTTGTGTCGAAAATTGAACGATTTCATTTAAATACCCGCCAATCATACAAAAATGAATATTTTCAAAATCCCGTACGTAGTGCACTAGCTATGAGTATGTGGATTAAGCGTTTTTTTTTTTTTTTTGCAAATTCAAAATTGCACCAGCTACATTGTGTGCCGCAGAGTGCGTGCTTTAAATTCCACAAGCCTTACGAGAATGGCTCTGGTGTCACCATTTACTAATGTTTTTTTTTTTAATATTGTTGTTCTTGTATACTTAAATATATGCTTAATAACTTCCATGAATATTATTATTCTATTACCTTTATTTACATAAAAAAAAAAAAATTGTCCAAAAAACGCTATTTCTAAGGCTATTACAGTGGTTTAACCCCTTAATCACTATTATATTGATTTTTTTTTATGCCGCAACCCATACATCTTCTTTGAGTAAAGCATATGTCTTCATACTTTGTGATTGAACCCCACACAGTTATCATATAAATAATATACCACCGCAAATTATCTTGGACAGAACATTTTTCTTTAATATTCTGAAAACGTTTTCTGCTACAGTTCAGAAAATTATCTAAATTACTTCAATTTCATTAGTTGTTATCGTAAGACACGAACCAAGAAAAGAAAGCAAAAGAAGCTATAGAATTTTCTAATAAACCGATAGTCATACAAAGCAATTGGAAAATTACCTTCTTCTCCCTTTTCTCAATGTGAAGCCCTATTCAGCCTATATTCATCCCTATATATTAGCCCCTCCCACCACTTTATTACTCCTAAAACAAAACAAACTCATCTCTTCCGTACATACAATGTATAACCATCAACATCATGATAAAAGTGTACAATTCAAGAGCGTTATTCCTCAAGGACAATTGACAGCAATTATTATGATATATAGAAGCGATCGATCTGTTATTATCCTTCTTATATAATGAAGAAGATTAGACAAGAGGCTTTTTGGAAATTATGGACAAAATTTTAGCCATAAATCAACAACCAAAACAAATACTGGAGAGCTTATAGTTAGGAGGGGAGAGTTGGGTATACCTACTAACTGATTTGATGTCATCCCATGACTTTTGGACTGGAATAACAGCAACAAGGATTTTCATCCAACAAAAGGTCGGACAATTTGAAGGAGTCAAGAAATGAATATACCATTCATTTTCCCTCACTCACTCATTCACTAACATTCACTCGAATCGTTTAATGACGGAGAAATGAAAAATCATCGACCCTAATGGAATGAAATCATGCAAAACAATTTTTGCGCTCAGAGCTTAAAGTATACCTATCTACACACCCTCTACGAACCACTCTTCCCACTCCAGTTTCCCATTTCCCCATCCACCCTTATTATATCACACCAAAAAATACAAAAAAAAAAAAATAAACAAAAATATAAAATATATAAAAGTACAGGAATGAGTTCTAGTGTACTGCGGAGAAGAGAGGGGGGTTGTGATAAAATCGTAAAGCTTTTGAATGGACTCAAAATGAAATTCACTATTCCTGACCTATCTGTATTAAACAGGGTGGCACAATATCAGAGTGTTGGGGGGAAGGGCTGGGGGCTGGGGAATAATTAATGTCAGCATATTAATGTCTTAATTAGAGCTTATGCTTGGGTTTCGGAATGAGATATAACCGAGTGTTTGCACTTAAAGAAGGAAAAATTTATTTGAAATATTACTGGGTGATGTGCGCGATAAACTTTCTTCCGGCAACTTTGTGAGAAATGTTTTTGTTGGTTGTTTGGTTGGCTTGGAACATTTCCAAAATGTGTTATGATAGAAGAGTCTTATTGATTATGAAAGTTTATCCCCCGAAACCCTAAAGTATAAAAGTAAGCACTTAATGTACTATTAAAAATAATTACGAAGGGATGAAAGTTATTTTTGGAGAATATTTCACCATTATAAGATCTGGCGCCAATTTTAAAATTTTCTCTGAGATTATGATGAGTATTTAGGGTTAAGTTTTTGGAGGAGAATAATATTATTTTGAAAGGATCATTATTTAATTAGATCTAGCGGTTTTATCGTTGTGAGTTCTGCATGTATTTAAGAAAGAAAAAAAACACTATTAGATTTATATAATAATATGACAATTTAATTGGCACAGCTAATTACCCAAATAAAGTATCTGCAAAACATACTTCAAAATTTATAAGGTTCTGTATGAATCGGAGATTGGTCACCCTGTAATCCTAAGATGGTTGAGAGATTTGTATCCAGCTTTTTACAATATATATACTCCTCTTTAAACCACCTACGCAAATATATTATTGTCGATATGTATACATTTTTATCAACCTGTATAGGAAATATTAACGATAATAGGTCACCGGGGGTCTAATTGACCCCATTATTTTTTTTAAACTTCTCCTAGAGGGAATAGGCATTGAGCCGCCATCTACCATTAATCCGTCTAATCAACTATACTTCTGTGCCGTTAGCGTGGCTTGGGAATCATCAGTATGTTCGTAAAGCGTTTGTTCAAAGTAGAACTTAAAAAATTTTAGGGTCACGGTGACCCCGGTGACATATCTTTATTTTGAACTGAAATTGTGATTTTATTTTTGTGCTGCTAATTATTAAAATTAATTTTAATTTTTAAGTATAAAATATCAAGTGAAATGACTTTTTTCGGTGCTGTTGTTATATGTCTTTAATGCTTGTTTGTAGTTGGCTTATAATCTACGATTAAGGCACGTGCAAGATTTGTTATTAGGACAAGACAAATCAATGGATGTCGTGCAGATTCAGAAGATGAAGTAAACCATGTTTCTGAAAAAAAGTGAATTTTTGGATGACGAGAAATCGGTATATTATTTTATCGATGCATTATGGGAAAGGTTTTTATGCTGGTGCTTGCGATGTGATGATAAATCGAGAAGAAATCCCAGTTACAGATTCTCTTCAATTCCAGAGATATGAAATATATTCAAACGTAATTGTAAAGATAATTATGAGCATTCAAAATTTTTATGAACAGTTGTTAAGATTTCGTGGACGTTGCAGTTTCCGTATGTATATAAAATAAAAGTCTGATAAATACGGCCTCAAGATCATCACATTGAACAATGCTGAAACTAGTTATTTGGTAAATATAATTTTTTATAATTATTGATTATTGCAATAAACTTATAACAATGTAGCTTTTTATATTCCAGATTCATGGAATTCCATATGTAGAAAAAATGACCCTTGAATATTTTTTGAGGGAGGTAATGATTCCAATCCACAACCAAAGTAGGACGATTACATGCGATATCTGGTTCACGTCTATTCTTGACGTCGAACATATGCTAATTGAACCCATTAATATGACTATAAAAAGAACCATTCATAAGAATAAGCGTGAGATCCCCACAGAAATAACAGTGTCCTGCTCAAATCCATCGGAAATAAAATCCTCTTTCTCATCTACTGGATTAACGCTACTATCCTATACACAAAAGAAAAAAGTAGATCTTCTGGCTTTTTTTTACATTTTTCGCGCTTTCGATCGTCAAAATAAATACATTTTTTGAAACAGGTAATGTTGGAATGATTTGTTTTTTTTTTTTTTTAATATTAATAGATTCTTGTATTTTTTATTATAGAAATCAATTCTGAAAAAGAAGTACGATTTTTCCAACAAAAAAATATGGGTTTTCCTTCTATTAAGTTCGCCGATATTTTACAATATTTAAACAATTAATTTCAATTAAAAAAACTATAATATCTCCTGCCGGAAATCTTAAACAATACCTAAATATTTTTTTTTTAGAATTTTAGAACTAATTGTTGAAGTTTGAGAGCACTTTTTGAGAGCCAGAATCACATTGACCCCGTATGACCGTAATGCGATTCTACTGAAAGAAAGGTAGCCTATTAGGGTTAAGGTTTATGAAAAAAAAATATCAATGGAATATTCTGGTAGAAAAACTAGATATGTAGCTAGGCAGAACCTTATATTAAGTCATTAAAAATTTGAGTGCTTGAATATCTTGAATAATTTTGTTTCATTCTATTGTATTTTTACACTTTCCTGAAGTATTTTTACAACATTCTTCTACTTAGAGTGTAAAATTACACGTTATATGTGGTAATTTTTCTCGGTTTGTGATTCAAAATTAAGTCCAAAATTGCTTACGCAATAATGATAAATAGCTGAAACTACAAAATTGTGTAAGCTTGCAATTTGTAATAGAAACCAATTTCCTCGTAGCTGATTCAATACAAAACTTTTTTTTTTTAAAGACACGTTAGGAATTAATAGATAGCGCTATTTTACCTAATATTTGAAGAAAACTATTCCGCGTAATTTTATTGTACAAATATATTGGGCTCTGATAAATGTAAATGTTATTAAAATTGTTTCAATGACCACTTATACAAGGTTTCGTATAATTAGACTGTTCGATTTCTCTTTCCCAAGGATTCCATGTAAAAATCATTGAAACTTTATTATACTTCTTTCACTCAAATTATAAAAAAACACTGCATACAAAAAAATTATGACAAAAAAAACGAGCTATTTATAATTTTGTTTAGGTACCACTCATAAATTTTGGAAAGATCTCTTGTTAACACATTCAGTAGTCGTAGTCAAGACCAATTAGGTGAACTTGAACATCATCAACATACAGGTATATCATAAATAACATTACGAAGATTTATAATAAATAAGCCAAATAATAGCGGATGAAGGATTGATCCCTGCGGTATACCACAAGAGATTTGGATAATATTGGAGGATATATTTTTATACAAATTTTTGATAAAAAATTTCGCAATCAAATGCCATACAAAAATTTTAAAGAAAACTAACATACTGAATTCTAAATTCACTCACTTTTAGTAGTGCCGATTCACAGATATCACTCGATAGCCACATTAAGAACAACTGCTCAAACCACAGCATGAATAGGCACATACAATTAATTATATAACATAAACCTTCTTCCGCAACTCTGGAAAGATTAAGGACTGACAGCACTATGTAGGACTCTGTCGAAGTATTTTAGGGACGAATTTTGAGATTAACCTTTTACGTTTCGTAGCATGAATGGTAAGAGTTACCTTAATTTGGTATCATTTTAAACACGCTTTACATGCCTAAATTTAGCATCATTTGTAAAAGTTCTAAATCGCGGTTTTCGGAGGATCGCACATTACAAATATTTTCCAAAATTTAGAAATTAGAAATGGCAAGACCAATATGCCCGACAAATTTAGTCACTAATAGTTCGCCTTGACTAAAAATCGATATCTGGAGGCCTTCAGGGATCACTGATCATAAATTGTTAGATAAAAATTTAGAAATTCAAATCGGCAGGTCTGAGGTGGCACATGATTTTTGTCTTTTATACTCCAATCTGACTCAAAATCGATAGTTGGTGGTTTTTTAATAAATATTTATAAAAAAAACCCACTTTTTTGTTCTTTGAAAATATACCCAAACAAAATGAACATAGCATGTATACAAAGTTACATTATGTTTTGTGAGAAAATTCACAGCGCTTAAATAACTCAATTGGATCAACTCTAGAGTTACTGTTCATCATCTAGTCAAAAATTAGTTTCTACCAACACAAGGGAAATTAATTCAGAAATTGTTTTCTTTGAATATTAACGAAACTCGTACACTCATTAACTAAATTATTTCGAAAGATTTGCTGATGACAATAGTAACCTAGATCCTACTAAATCTAGTATAACATTTCCTAAGATAAAATTAATTGTTACACACACACGCATACAATAATTATGCTAGAATTTTCGTCATGCTCATAGCTACGACTATTACGTGGCTTTTACGAATACATTAAACGCCTTCCACCAATGTCGTATGTTCTCAATAAATTTTATTTTTACACTAAAATTATTCTTTTTATTTAAAAAAAAGCTCTCAAGTCTGCAAGAGCCGCTTAAATTAAATAAATATTTCGTACAGCTAGATACTTGCCTTACCTTGACCCTTGCCAACAATTGAAATTTCAGAGTAGCTCTAATTTCTAAACATTTTTTAGTTTTTTTCAAGCTCCTAAAATAAATTCTCAGGCTGATTGCTGTAGGTGTGCTAAAGGTGATGTTCAATAAAAAAATAAATAAAATAAAAAAAGAGAGACTTAATTGAATACGTATTATGCGAATACATTTAAAACAGTCAATTTCATCATACAACTCATAGTAGCACGCAGTCAGTCGCTGTCGGCATCAGTAACATACTAGCTAGCTAGCTAGCTTGTCTCGGACTCATGACCTAAACAGAGAAGTTTAGCTCAGCAACTCAACTCGGCCGTCAGCCACAAGTAGTAGAGTGCCTATATCCGCAGTACTCAATCTCTCAGTTTGAGTCTAGATACGCTCGAGTTTAGAATAAACGGCTGATGTTGTGCGCAACCGATTATGAAAATCTCGTGGCAGAGATTTATAAAAAACCGGCTTTATGGGACGGAAGTCATCCAGATCATCATTATCGACAGTTAGTGGAACGACATTGGGAAGAAATCGGCGATATAATTGGACTAACTAGTAAGTGAATTGACGTTTATAAGTGAAACTATAGATAGATCTGTAGAAAACTTTCTTAGAATTAAATTAAAATTAAAACAAATAACAAAAATTAATTATTTTTCAGAAGTTGACTGCAGAAAAAAATGGAAATACTTCAAGGATCAATATCGTAAGGAACTGCGAAGAGAGCTTGGATCTCCTATTGGATTTGAATCACAATGGCCCTTATATCGGCATATGTCATTTTTAAAAAAGCAAATGGAACGAAGTATAACAGAAAATCCTCCTCAGCTACAACAAAATCTATCCAATTCGGCAAATAGCAGCAGTAACTGCTGCAATACTTCCCCGACACAAGATTTAAAGGATTCCGAGATCTCCAATGATAATTCGTCATATTTTCAATCAAATTTATGCAAATCATCTTCAACGTTAAACAAATCTTCTAGCAGTAATGGAGCACAGAAGACGATGACGACGACGTCGACAGCGTCGACAATGACGACGAAAAGGATGGCAATGATGGCGACGCCATCCATATCGCACAGGAAAAGAAAACTTGATGACATTACAGAAAGATTTTTGCAGCTTGAAGAGAAAAAGACTGCCATGCTAAATAAGTTATACACGGAAAAAGATGAGACTGAAAGTTCTGATGATATTCTGTTCTTTCGTAGTTTATTACCATTCATGCGGAAATTTGACGATATACAAAAATTGAAGGTTCGAAACAAGATTCAAGCGGTTATTTTGTCAGAATTGGAGGGTGGTACTAGTTCAGTGGTAGCAAAGTCGGGCGAAAAGCCAAAAATCGAATATGAAATGTCCGATGAATTTTCTAGATGTGATGTTAGAAATGAGGTAGATTTAAATTAAGTTTTTTTGTTTTTTTTTAATTAAATACGGAAACAAATAAAAAACTTAAAGAAATAACAAAAAAAAAAGAGTTTCATTTGTTTTAGATGTTTAAGGAATTTTTATTTCAGGGTTTCTTGACACATATTGCTTTCAATAGAGTAGCGATATTAGACTCATAAAAACAAATTAGCTCTAAGTTATCATGTTAGTTATATGAAATTACTACTCTACTTTCAGTCAATTTTAAAAAAGAAGTATACAATCAAGTAGGCAGTGCTATATTTTGAGAATCTATTTAGTTTTTCATTGATCTAGATTAATTCTTCCAGTCTATCAAAAGTATCTACTACATAAGCACGCTAATAAAGGAATTTTTATTTACACAAGTTGTAAAAATACTTAAGAAAAGTGTAAAAAATTGTAGCAAAATTACACAATGAGTAATTTTACACTCCCAAAACGTAATTTTAAGTACATAAACATAAGTACATAAACAAACGTATATACTAAGTGAAATAGTATTCAAAATTAATTACACAGTATACTACCATAGTAAGCAATTTGATTTTATCTATCATGAGTAACATAAGAAATAAAATTTGTATTGGAATTTTTTAAAAGTTTCTGTGTGAAACTATAAAACTTCTTGTCAATTAACACATTCACTTATTTTTACTTGCAATATGATTTACATTGCAACTACCTATTTAATTTTCAGCTTGTTGTCCTGCATCTGTTTCAGTCTAACGAAATTCTCAACCCGCTATATAAATATGATTAAAATGAATTCGAAATTGACTTACAATGCTCTAATATGTAATTGTGCATAGTTTATTTATATTACAATAATTATGTGTAATAATTACATATTTCGGGTGTAAAATTACACTAACTTTTCAGATTTTTAAACTGTGATTTTACACACACATTTTTCAGTGAACGGTTTAATAGAATAACTGAAAAGTATGGTGTTATGTGATGAAATACTGAGATGATGGTAAACTACAATATTATTATAGATCTGAATAGATTTTTCGAGGCAGGTATGTCATATATGGAAAAGGACCTGCATGCGATATGAATTTAGATAAAATAATTAGCAATCAGAAATTCAAGAAAATAGTTATTACACCACCGTGGTCGAAGAATAAGTAGGATGGAGTATGTCCGTTAATTTCTTGTTTTAATGCGAACGTTTGCAGCGTTTGGAAGTTTGGATGTCAGGAGAGTTTGAAAACTTTCCTAAATATATAATTAATCAACTTAATGAAATGGGAACTTATGATTATAATTATTGGAGATTTTCATCGGTCCATAAATTTTTGTAAAAATTTTAGAACTTGAACTCCGTTTCTTTTTTTCCTCAAAAAACTCGTCATCAACATGATTTTTTTTCTGTTGGATTATAGTAGACCAAAACCTTCACTGTAAAATGTACCGAAATGGCACTCATTCTGTTTTTTTTTTCACTTTTACTTAAACATCTTCAACGAGTATTCGTAAAAACGTCATTCACATAAAAAACATTTGCATTTATAGAAATTTTTCGCTGGATATGCTTAAGTAAAATTACGAAATACATAAAAAATATTGCATTTGGGGTTCAGAATGGACGTAAGGATGAAAAAGTCTCTAAACCTTTAGCGTTTGCGTGCTAATGTAGTCCTGCAAATACTAGTTTGGCTAGTATGGCTTTCAGAACAATGGGTCGCCGTGGCCTCCGTGTTTGGGATGGGATCTCCTGACCAAATGCCTTGATGTGAACGCAGTAGTCGAAGAACTACAACTTAGCCCTTAGCTAACAACTGCTGATTACTGGCTTGAATAGTATGGCGGATGTTGGAGTAAAATCCGAATCCATAGGATTTAACCTTGGGCTGGAACTGCGGCTTAATCTTTAACTAAAGACTGCTGATTAGGTACTAGTTTGGATAGTAGCGGATGATGAAGTCATCCTTAGGATTTAGCCTTGACGTGGAATTGCAACTTAGATTATAGTTAAAGACTGCTGATGAGATACTAGCTTATATATATATAAGCGTATCAAAAAAAGATAGGTGTGGATTAGTTGTGATGGAACGTTACGATTAGTTAAACCTTCTATGACCAGAACGGGATAGGCCCCGAGACTACCAATAACGTCCGAACTAAGTTACGTCGTGTGAACTGTAGTGACGGAATGGTAACGGGTATCACTACTAAGTAGATCCGAGCTGAAGAGAATCAAATCAAATAAAGATGGTGGTCGGTCGACGACTGTGGTACTGATTGGTTCGCACAGGAATCTTAAGTGACTCTTGTTACCGTTGGCTCAGATGGAGATACCAGATCGAGTTAACCCTATGCCAACTTGACAATCGGTTCAATATCAACTGAGAATTAAGTTGAGAAAATGCTAAGCGTCCATGAGTCAGTTCCAGGGGAACTGATGCAGATTTGAGAACACTGGATGATGAGCAGTAGATCTGCAGTTCATTCTAGTCGAGGGCGTTACACAACTCTTCCTGTCGGCCAGTGAGCGTACGTTATCCGCCAGAACTCTGCAATTTAAAGTCAATTTGATTGGGTATAAAAGGTTCATCGACAGATATCCGGTAGAATTAGAAACGAATAAATCCTAGAAGTCTTCTTTGCCTTTATTGATTTACTGCTGTGGCACTTGTTTTATATCCAAAAATTACTTTTTATTATCAAATAAGAAAGAACGACTTATTTCCGTTAACATTAGAAATGTTTACAACTGTTTTTTTTTTCTCTTTACAAACTTTGTATATACCTACCTACCTACCTAAAGCTCCTGCGGTTATCTCTTTAAGAAATTTCAAATCGTCATCATCATAGGACGTATCCTTCAATAAGTAATGGTTCATTCATAAAACTATGACGTAAACATCGATAACCCTTGTTGTATATAGGTATGTTGAATGTAGTCGAAAATATTCTGAAGCTAATGTAAACTTACCCGAATACTTTCTCCAGCTGTAAAGTTTCACAAGCATAAGAAAGCTGCCCACAAGAAACTAGAGCAGAGCATGTGGAGTGATGTAAACCAAATATGGCCGATATTATCTCAAAATGTATTCTTAATAATAATCATCAAGTTTGCCAAAAGATTGTAGGTACTCAAAGTTTGGCTTTCCCATTGACTGTAATATAAAATAAATTCGAGTAATCAAGTTTGTTCCAATACACAGCAAAACAACATGTTAATTTTAAATCATTTGTAATAAGACCCAACCTCGTGATAGATAAAGCTGTAAATGCATTATGGGCATAAATAAAATATATTAAGCGTATAAAAATGGATAGGGCAACGTATCGAACCATCTGGAACACCTTAGTAGTAGTGTGTACTATGTATTTAATATTTGAAATAAACAACATGTTGATTCACAGTATCGAATCCTTTCGAGAAATCAAAGAAGAGTACCAATAATTTATCTGACTATTGCGTACTGGCCATTTTGAGTAAATTTATTATGCAATTATGCTTGGAAGGAAATCCGAATTTCATATCATGAAGAACATTGTTAATAAACAAAGAATGTAAAACATTCAAGTAATTTTGATAGAATCAGAGCAGTAAGTTCATATTTTTCGGCTATCAGAAATACTTTTAAAAATTAATTATTAAAAGCTGCATAATCACTTGTTATGAATGTCCCATTTATAAATATTTGAAATTTTTTAATAGAAACAGCAGGACTAACATTGTCTAGCTTCATATTAATGCAATTAATGCTATTAATACATAGCCCTCTTTAAGCTGGATTTACTTTGACCTATGTTTTCCAAATTCCAAATTCAAGCCTTTTGTCATTCATTTCAGAGATGAACAAATAATTTCATGCCTGAACAATACTCTTTTTTAATTTTTTAGTTTTGCTCAGTTTTCTTAATGGTATTGAAATGTGCATATGTGTGCAAACAAAAACGGAGTTAAGCTTTTTTTAATTGAAGCAATAGGTCTGTTCACATACTTCTCGGGTGAATTTGTTTTTGGCCGTTAAAACTGTTACTGTCAAATTTTTTAAGTACATGAACAACTTTGTGTATTCTTGGACAGAATAAAACATTTAATAAAGAACTAAAAAGGAAGCGGGGTATCGTACGAATACAGTGTACGTGTATAGGTAATTCAATGACAGTCAGACCCATTGAGCTGGGGAAGATATGACAAGCGGGCTGTGCACTATTTGAAAATTCTGCTTGATTTCTGACATTTCAGATTTCATAAAAAGAAATATTGTTTTGTGAACGGGATTTTATATAATCGAGACTCCGGCGTCTTGCAATTATGGTGTTGAAGTGCGCTGTGCTGTGTTGCAGAAACATCCGGAGTTTGTCTCGTAGGAAAGGATTTTTCAAGCAAGTTTAATAGTTTTACTAATAATTTATAGTGTTTTAAATAATATAAAACTGAAATATTTATAAAAATAAATAGCCATGGCAAAAACTTTTAACATTTTCTAATGCAGGTTTGTTTGGTTACAATTGAATTGTGACAAGTGCATTAAATTATCATAGGCAACACTAAAAAATATTATCTGAAAATAAGGGGGTACTAAAAATTTGCTTATTTTACATACCAAGTTGAATTATAAAAAAATGTTCCCCTTAAAAATGTCACGATTTCATTAATTTTAGCAAGATCAGTACTACATGTTTTAAAAAACAGGTGGCACCACCAGTAAGTCTCCAAGCAATTTAGCTTGAATTTATCCGCCCGGGACAATCTTTAGCACGCTAAAAATATTTTTCAGAATTCAAAGAAATATCAACAACAAGTAGGTACTATTATAAATAATGGAAATATATTTTTTTTTATTATTTAGATACGTAATTTATTCTGATTCCATTCTACTACTATAAAAACTATAAAATCAGCAGACAGTTTTTTGCCTCCCCTCTAGTAGTAGTAGTATTTTTACATATAGGAAGTCTTGCAGATGCAACGACGATATTGGAAAAGATTGAGAAAGTAGAAAAATGATTCTTCTTTTAATTTTTTTATTATATTTCTTTTACGTCTCCGCTGTCATATTTTAGCAGCTAATGAACGGTCCGATAATGCAGACTTGCTAAAATTTAGTTTAGCGCGATCCTTAGTACTAGGCTGAATTTTGAATATTTTCAAATTTAAATTTAAACTTGTGTGACCGTTGTTATACAAGTTAGCCCGAGTTTTACCTCGGGTGGATTTGTACTAAAACTTTATAAAAGGGGAAGTGTAACGTCTAGATATTTTCTCCTATTTTCTGAGTGCGTGAACAGAGTTTGGGCACTTTTGGGTGAAAATGTTAAAATACATTCATCCAAATCTGAGTACGTAAACAGACGACAAGAAACACAAGCTAATCCAGTTTCGAACGCCTGTCAAAAATTTGACAGCTCTGCTTGTAATTTCGTGTTTGTATAATCGAAACAAGATGGCACTCTAGCGATTTGAACGACATCTCTTATCTAATAGCTTCGGCAGGTGTCTAAATTTAATTTATGTATGTTTAACATTTGAATGCTATCGAAATTTAGTTATAAATTTAGTCGTTTAAAATTCTCAATCCACTTACGTAAAATACTTTTATTTAATTTCCCAATAATTGGCTCTTTGCTAATTCTTTCATCCCGTCCGTAGTCTACATGCAATGTATTGAAGGATATTATTTCACTCCTTAAATACCAAATAAAAGTAAAATCTTGTTAACCAAACTCGAAATAAACAGTAAAATTTTTTCAAGCATCAACAGATATATAATACCAATGCCATAATAACTATGTTTACTTGCTTCACAAAACTTAAGGCAAAAAGTCAAGCAACTCATTTACCGGGAAATCAGGAAAAGCTGCAATTTTGTTGTTTTACTGCAAATAACATTTTCCTAGCGTTTGATGCATTTTTCATTGGTTAATTAAAAATAAAACTGCTGAACTCACTTAAGTCGTAATCCGGTGGGCATGGGATTTTCTTTTCGGAAAACTTTTATAACCTGAGCACCCTACATACATACACACACAAGTCTTTTTATCTTGCACATAAAAATAACTTTTCTATTTTAGCATTATTTAAAAACTTCACTGACTATGTATAAAGTGAAGTGGAGGGGGTGGATATACATACATAGTACATTTCTGGTTCAAAGGTAAAAGATCTGAAAATTCTTTAAGAGTTGCATTTGGCTCCTGTAAAAACTAAAGTGTTCAACTGTAACCATGTGTGTCACACTTTGTTATAAATCGGTCAATCACTTCTCGCCTTGTATACATGACGAGTATTATCGCACAGAGAGTATAAATTTCAGCCATGCGCTTTTCTTTCTATGGTGGTGCAATTCTCTATGGAAGATATATTGCATGTCAGTATATTTGTAGGTGGGTTACAAAAGTAGATAAATATACAAGGTACCGTGTAGTTTTACATGGAAGACGATTCATCAAGATACACAACTTTGACATTAAAAGTTTTTGCATGCATTTCCATGACTTGAACGAATGGTAGTGGTTGGCACGATTCAGTTAATTCAAGGATAGTTATTAGAAAATAGGTATAGATACCCCTCTTTACGGTCGTATATTGGATAATTGTGTCGACCTTCATAGTTCATATAGGTTTTGTATATCAACTTTCAGTTTAAATATTGTTAAATTTGAAATTTTATGGTTGATTTGAACTGAAGGATATTTGTGTGGAAAAGTTTCTGGAAAATATTTCTAATTCCAGATTTTTATGGGTTCAATTAAATGAAAACTTGGGTTTAGGTAACTGTGCACAATAAGGAATCTGTACTGAATACATATGTAGGATGGAATCATTATCAAGACTCCAAGAAAAAGTCGAAAATTTCGTCAATTTTTGCCAATCAAATCAGATTCAGTACCCCCTCAACCAACTTCCCTTACGATTCAGACTATGATGGTATCAACTATACTACATAGTAGTAGAGGCGTATAGACCAGGCTTACGGAAACCGTTTACATAAGTGGTATTAACCCTTGTGTCAACACTAACATCACCGGTGCGTTTTCACATGTTTGGTACCTTCTCCAGGTAACAGTTTTTCATTTATCGGCTATGGTGTCTCCGACATCCTCAAAAATTATGTTTGAACATCGTTGCAAAATTTAAGATTACTAACTATTTTGGATATGCAGGAAAAATAGTCGCATATTATTGTACCTACCGAATCAACACCTGCATCACCCGTGATGTATGAGTTTGTCATATATTTTGTACGGGAGTAGGGACTTTTATGACTCAGTTACAGGTAAAATCACGTAGTATCGTGTATCTGATGCACTATGGTGCAAGTTAAACGCTCATTTTATTTTATGAAGTTGTAGTGAAAAGAGTTTAACAAATTGTTGTAAAGAAAAAAAAATTTCAAAAAGTGGATTTTTGACCCCGCGTCAATTCGCAAGGTATGTAGTGTTATTTAGGTGTTATTTTTATACAATTATTTTTTATCTGCGCACCTTTATTTTCGTTTCGTATTCTGTTACAGATAATCAATCGAAAATAGCACGAATATAGCAGGAACTTAATAGATTCCCTTAGCAGCGAGGAAGAGGATGATGATTTTGCTGAAGGTGGGTACAATCCGGTAGACAACCCCAAATTTGTTGTCGATTCTGCACGATTTCGTCGTAATATTGATGTGGCTACGCATCGATTGATTATGGATATGGATGAAGCAGGCCCAAGTGCACTTGGCATAAGCGGAGACCATCAAGCTGTGCAAGTCGTCGATGATGGTGATTCGGACGCAGAAACTGAAGTTTTTCAAGTGGAGATAATTGAGACCTACAGCGAAAGTTAGGCCGAATAAGACGATGAGGAGGCTTTATTTTTTGATTCGGAAGCAGATATTTTTAAAGCTAGAGATGGAACGATTTGGAAGAAAGATCCTTCACCTCCAACTCAAACCTACGCTCACAATGTACTACGTCAATTTGCAAGGCCGCAACCCGCTTCTGAAACTAAAACGTTTGGAATCGTTGAAACATTTTAACGTATTTTTTCGCAGCAGATGTGTAGTATTATTATCCGGGAGATGAATAGACGGGCTAAAAGGAAGTATACTAAATGGAGCATTGTTAACCCTGTGGATCCACCGGAAACATGAAAGCCATTGACGAAAAAAGAATTTAATGCATATTTGGGTAATTTGCTCATGGCAGGAGTCCACCGCTCAAATAAGCAAAATGTCCAGGATTTGCGCAAAGCATCTTCGTATCCATTATATCGTGCAGCTATGTCTATTCGTCGGGATATAAATCAGTTCATCCGTTTTGACAACGACACCACTCGATACGATAGACTAAGAGAAAATAAGGCGGCTATTATTTTGGATATATGGCTGATGCTAAACGATAATTTCAGAAAAGGGTATCGCCCAGATGCCAGTTTGACGGTTGACGAACAACTTTTTCCATTTCGTGGACGCACACGTTTCACGCAGTATATAACAAAAAAACCGGTAAAATATGGTATAAAAGTATGGTGGGGGTCTGTAATCCAGAAACATCGTATCCAATTACAGAAAAATTTATACAGGGAAAACGCACGACCGTGATGTAAACCCAAATGAACATGTCGTCAAGGAACTATGCCATCAGTTTTCGAGAACTCGCCGGAACATCTACATGGACAACTTTTTCACATCATTGTCACTTGCGCGTCTCTTGATTATCTACCAATTGTATATGGTTGGTACCTGGCTGGCTACTGCCCTGGTTATACCAAATGTCATCGATAGGACTAATAATAAGAGCATCCGAACCGCCAATTTTAGCACTCAAAGTGGTTTTAAGTGCATGTTGGAGCGCCCGTTAATTTCTGGGGCGGAAGCATTAGCTCCCGGTCAAGCTCTGAAGAGGGTTGCCCAAGAAAGAAAGGAACTCGTTTCTTCTGCGATAAACGCCGTCCCACTCGTAAGCCATACTATGCTTGCCAAAAACTGACTTGTGCACAACATAGCTCACCTCTCATCGGCAAATGCAACAGCTGTCCAAATAAGTGCAATAATTTCTAATTTCTAAAATAAACATTATAACTGAAAAATAAATCTTTTCTTATGTACAGAATCTAACTCCAAAATAATTTTCATTTTCTCATACTGTTACCCAAATTGTGGTACTGTAAATGTCGTCCGTAGCCTGTAATAGGCGTTCTTTTTTATTTATTTTTTTCTAACAATGTCATAAAATAAATAATAAATTCAATAAATATACTTAGGTCTGTCATTTGTTACCGACAGACCTCATTTTTCACCTATGTACCTGCAACTCAGAAACTTTACCATACAAAATGTGTGGGTACCACCGGTGATGCAGTTGTTGATTCGAGGAGGAAAGAAGTGGTGTTGACAAAAGGGTTAATGTAATGTTCGTCAGCTACTTCGACAATATTTACCCACTACTTTTGACCCTGTACGTATAGACGAGGATAATTGGAGAAAATGAATACTTATATGGTGAACATACCTAAACCTTCCCAAAAGAATAAAAATATACTAGGAAACTACTTTTTTCGCAAGTTTGATGAAAGGAGACCAACCAAACAATCACCTATCTGCATATCCAGATATGGTTCTGCCGGGGTGATATGAATCATTCGATGGTCTAACTATAGTCGACCTAACCTAACTAAATCCAAGTATAACAAAAAAATATTTCTAATTGGTACATACATGTCGACGTCCCATTATCTTCCTATAAACAACGTAGGTGACAAGTGTAGAGCAAAAGAATAAATAATTCCAAAGACCGATGTTACTACGTGTTACAAGTTGAAGAGTCAAGAGACCACAAAATACTAAAATAGGGCAGTGATAACATTTTGGCTAAGTTTTGAAAGGCCTTGCCCTTCTAGTCTAGTCAATAGGGGTTTTTGCCCTACAAAACGTGAGGTCGTTGTCATTTTTATATATATTACTTAGTTCCAGTCCTCCATGAAAGATCCAAGTTTTAACCCTTGGATGGGATCTGCGCGGTTCACCATTTTGGATTAAAGGTACAAAAAATTGTTTTTTTTTTTTAAATAATTCCTCAACGGTTGATCCTACGGTAAAACTGGCTGAGACTTGCATTTTTCATCGGGCCCCGGACCTAATTAATATACGAGTATATAAAAATCACAATTACTCCACCTTTTTTAATTTAGTCCCTATTGACTGGACTATTAACGATATTTAACTCAGTCCTTACTGGACAATTTCAATTTGTGCTTAACCATGTCCCGAAATATGGATAGGAAAGGATTATGGTTTTTCGTCTTATCAATCAAGGACTTGGTTTTGTACGATACACTTTTCTTGTTTTATTTTCAAGGTCTGGGATATTAATCTTTTGGAAAATATACCGCATCCTATGAACGAGTGGTGAAGAATATTTTAGTTGGATCATACCAAATTACCACATCTTAAGCTGGGTAATTCAGATACATAAACCTGGCTTATCGGATCGTATATTTTAAATTAAACTTTTTTTTACATATCTTCAAGCTTATGCACCTTTCAATAAATTTCTGAAAAAAATTCTTCAGAAAAAGATTAAATAACTTCCTATCACCAGAATTTAGCAGATAAATATTCTCATGAAAAAATTTCGAAAATATTCCTAAGAAAGAAATGAAGGTAAAATATTCCCAATGCTGATTTCACAGAATTTTCGTTTCCCAATTATATTTGTCATAATTTTGGAAATATTGTTTATTTAAAACCGGCTCAATTTAAATTAAGACGAGCTTCGTTTTTTAAGAAAAATGTAATTTAGATTTTGAAATACTTATTTAAAACCCAGAAAAAGCGTGTATTTTTCCTTCCAAACTACTTACTTCTCACCTTTCACAGACAACAATTGTTTCTTTAATTTTTCATATCTAGGTTCTCCAGTCACGCTTTTACATGACACCAAAGTGATTTTTTCACTTTCATGACACTAAAATCCACATCCCTATAAATATTTATTGGCTACCCATCCATTTCAATACGAAAATAAAACTTGAAGATCTTTCATTCAATAAACCAAAAATTATACAAATCCCCTTAGTAGTTAATTTTATATAAATAACTTTGTCAGCTCCTGTCCATAGAAATAGTTTGACAAAGCTTCATTTAATATCTACACTTGATACATGTTGAAGTTGATGTATATCTGTAGATTTCAAATAATCCGAGGCATTGAAGAGACTAGGAGTTTTGTTTATGAGTGTTATGAGATGAGAAGTTCAAATACGGATGAGTTTGATCATATAAAACACATCGAACATTAAAGATAACCTGAGAACATAGTTCTACTCCGAATTTTATTTATTCTTAGTGCTAGTCTTATTTCAGTGGGGGGCCAACCTCGCCGACATACATTTTTGAATATATGAGCTCAATACTTATCTTCAAAGGAATCAGTGTAAAAAATTTCAAGTAAGAGATCGACTCAGATGACCTTGAAAGTTACAAATCAACTTATTTCCCTAGAAAATTCCACCAAAATCACTCGAAACACATAAATAATTTGATTGAACTTAATGTGAATATAAATTTTTTTTAATTAGGTATTTACTTGAAAGTTTTTCTCCAGTATTTTAACTTTTGTTGGACGATAAAGATTAAAAAGAATTTTGGATTGATTCGGGTGCATAGAGCGCTAAAAATTTATTCAAAAGTTTTTTTTACGTATTTTCTCCGCAAATTAACTTCAGAATTTTCCACCAACTGCCACCAGAACATTTTTCTGACTAGATAAGGAAGAGACTGTGAGTTTTTAAATATGCAATTTTTTTTTATATAAAGTTTTTCATATTCTCTGGATTTTTTGGTGCGAGATTAAGGCTCGCTTCAAATTCTACCGATACATGGGATTATTTAAAAGCTTAAATTGGAAAGCCTTATTTTCGGAAATTCACTCTTAAACACATGAGTTTATTTATCCCTGATCATAAGATGGCAATATGTAATTTTTTTATGTCTATGATATTAGTGAATTTTTGGAGGCTTGACAGAGCTATCTGCACGTCGTAAATGACCTTGGGCAGCTATGACGGGTTTGTAGGATTTTCGTAAATCCAGTACGAAAGTCATTTGGAGAATGGGAAAAGATTATGTAAGTAAGCCACGATTTGAATGTTCGCCGGAACGAAAACAACAAAATTAGTTATTATCCTGTCAATAGGTGATTCAGATAGTCGCAAATATTTATTGTATTATATTTCTTTCTTTTAAAAAAATCAATTATCACAAAGGTCCATCCTCTAGAAAGGACGGAGATTCCTCTAATGATTAATGAAAAAGAAAATCAAACAATTTTTGGTTATCTCCAGATCTAAACCGGAATCCTACCACAGAAACGACTGCTATCGCAGCTACTAATCCTAACAACAAGCTGACCCTTGCAGTCCAGCACTAGTACTGTTTTTGCTACTAACACCACGTCGACTTGGTTAACTTTATGATTGCCAGCCCGCAACCCACATCCGTGTTGCAAATTCTCATGTCACAGACCTCGAAAGCATATGTTCGGCTAGGCCTGGACTATTATCCAGCTTCTCATAGGGACAGTCTAGACTTGGAAACCCAACTTATTCGGCATGCTGAACTGGTATATAACCCTCAAAAGGACATAGGTACAGCTTGATCTGAATACTCATCCAGGCTGTCATAGGGAAAAATCGAACTCTTCGATCCTGCGACTAAAGAGGTCTCATCAGTATGGTTATATTCTACCATACTGATGAGAACCCTTTGATCGCTGGGTCGAAAAGTTCGATTTTTTCTGCATTTTCAATGCATTTTAGAAATTAATTGAAATTATTTTCAGTGAATTTCAGTCTATTGTATACGAAAAATAATCCACCTATGTCATAAGAATAGTCTGCCCTTGGAACACACACATCTTCTATCCATTTCAAATGCAGATGCTGATATATTAATTTCAGTATTCACCAGATTGCTTAATATCAGGAGATCAAGACACATCTTGCTTCAGCTCCTCAAGCCTCCAATTCCCCTTCGATAAGCAGATACTTCAGCTGTCGAAGTGAAGTGGTTCTCCAAAGCCCACACGAGGGCAGTTACCTACCTCAGACAGAAGTTCCATATTGATTCTGTTAAGGATACTCAACTCCACTAATAGCTTAACTACCAAGAATTGTTTTGTACCACAAAAATTGTTCTAGTCACATTCCATAGGACTTTTTTATACCAGTAAAAGCAATCAAAATAAACCATGCTCTCCAAGTTATAACAAACATTAGGACACCAGCTTTTGGATATATTGCCAAAAATTTCTTATTATTTCACAGGAAATATCACAAAATTGTGAAAAATATTGGAACACATGGGCTGTTAGACACCTGTAACAGATTGAGTCGGCACAGCTTTTACAAACGCTAACCTCTTTTGTCCCCTTTTTCAATTCACCCTAAACGTTTGTATAATTGGCTGCGACCACAAAATTTTATGTAAAATAATTATGACACCCACCCAACATTAATGATCCGCTAGGACTATATTTATCTTATACGCTCCTTAATTTATATTAAGCATAAAACTATAAACTCTATAGGGCGCATCTAACTATAATAAGAGTAGGTATAGTAAACAAAATTGTAATAAAAAATAAAAAAATCAACAACCGAAACATGCAATTATGTATTCCTTTTTTAGCATTTCGTGCATATACGTACACATACATACATACATATGTATATTCACATAATAATAACCAAAAAGTCATAAAACCTATTTCCACTAAAATTAGAAATTCTGTGGCAGTTGAAGGATGTCTCCGAGATAATTAAAATAAACAACGCCGCTACTATACTGCCACCACCACCACCACTACTACCGCCACTACCATCACCTCCATCAACCACTACCATCACCATTCATAAAATTTCACGAGACTAACCTTGGATTATCTTCCCTTTTCCCATTTTAGGGACTATAAAAAGTTGTGAATAAAATTTTTTCACCATCGATCAACCACCCCTTTAAGAACCATAAAAAATTGTTTCCTTAACACGAAACCCGCATACAATTCCTTCCATGGTACCATCATGATATTCCCTTTTATTTTTTTCTTATTTATTTTTTCTTTATTTTTTTTTTTTTTTTTTGCGTTTAGTAGGAATGAATACAGTGAGACACAAAAAAAAAAAAAATATTGAAAGTAAAAGGAAATGAACTGAAAGGTAAAAGGCAAATGCTTTTTGTTTTTGGTTTCCCTTAAAATATGATGTACAAAGCCCTCTTATCAAAGGAAACTTTGCCTGGAAAGAAAGAGAGATATCGCGAAGGTATTTTAATTTAAAATGTGTACCTTAAATTCAAAATTAATTTTACTTACATACAGATAGGTATATGTATACTGTAAAACAAATTGGTTTCAGTTAATATTTCATAGCCCCCTCCTATCTCATCGCTCCTCCATAACTCCAAACATTGAAGATATTTCCATGAAAATCTGTTTTTAATAACAATCTCGGCAAATATAGTTAATATTGAAAACAAAAAGCGGAAAAGTTTAAAGCGATTTATCTGATTCTTATAGAGATAAATGATGACCCTTTCTATAGAAAGAGGAAGAGGAATAAGACTTTCCCTTCCGATTAAGTTAAATAAAAAATTTCAGATAACATAGAAAATGCTTTCAGGCTAACTTTAAACTCTCTTTAATTCTGCCCCTTTAATATTACTGACAATATTTGAACAGTATAAACTGGAACCTTCATCTCTCTCAAATATCTATAATGGTCGGTTGTATACATACCTAAGTATATCTATTTATACTTATAGACCTACCATATCATACCAACCAACCAATCTACCCATCTACCTACGTACCTACCTATTTGTATGTAATCAATGTCTTAGCTTAAATCCCCAGGAGAGTCTAATGAATAGAAATTTGGGGATAAGATTTCGTCGTCGTCTCTCTCCTGACGATAATCTGAGCTCAACTTCAACACATCAAACGAAGACAGTGGTGGGAGTATGGGGGGAGGTGTATTTTGAAGTGGAGGTAGGACGCATCATATTTTCTATACAATATAGGTATCCTAACTATACCTACATATATACTTACTACTGACAATAATTAAGCAATTTAACTTTCAATCTTATCTAGCCAAGCTGTCAGGCATACATCACAGTTCGTTTCATTAATTTGCGGTTACTCCTGGGCATATGCTGGATAATATGTATTCCACAAGAACCCCATGTGGCTCTGTTGTGGTATAAATAGAAATTCCAATGAGGCCTAGCTAGATAGGCGGCTGTTTGGCAATAGCCATAACACGGAATAAGGATACGTTACTATACTACTGCAGATTCCCAATATAACAACTCTTGACATCATCTCATTCTCAAATTATCCTGGCTGGGTGGTTAGTTACGTTAGGTTACATATATTACATAAGTATACCATTCTATGTGGAATAGATTCCACATCCTTGGGATATTGTATATTATTGTGTCCTTAAATTAACACGAATGAGAAACAGGAAAGGTATGGTGGTCGAATTGTTATATGGTCTCGAATAGATGACCACTCTGCGGTAATTTTGATGAAATTATATTCTTTGTATGTATTTGTCTGAAGGTAGGTGGGATATGTATGTAGCGAGAAACTATATATATACATAGCTCTTAATAGCCATCCTCTTAGATAGTCAAGTAATTCCAATAGATATAAGTGACCCTTAGATAATTTCTATGTTAATGTGGGCGGACTACTATACACGGAGGCATTGGAATTAAATCGGCTCAGTAATTATACAATTCATTATCTCTACGATGGATAATCTTGTTATTAAGGAATTTTAATTGACCTGCTTGCCAACTTAAGATATTCTAGCAGTTTTTTTTTTTTGTTTAATAAAAACTTGCATAGATCTTACTACCTACTTGATTAGGTCCTTGATGTTCGTAGAAACTAGCTGTGTGCTTCTATGTAGATATATAGACAACAAAACACTTTCTCCCTAAGCCATATAGAAAATTTACGGACTTGCTTGGAAGTAGACAAGTTACTGATTCTGAAATGATTATCTAATTTTGTTTGTGACGAACTAATACTTCATTGGCACACATTTACATTTTTCAAGTCTCGTATCGAAGTGCAGAAACGAATGTTTATAGAGTTTTACTTCTTTTTCTTTTTTTTTTTAGATGATAAATTCAAAATAAAAATCCTCCAAATTTGCAGGGATTTTACGCATGTAATTCTAGAACGGTTCGTCGGACAGAAAAAAGTGATTATAACCAATTTCTAGGATTTCATATTCTGAAGAACTTTTCAGTACAATAAAAACGTTTAGGAATGACCCTTTTCACAGTATTCGTAAAAATCCAAACTTTTTATAGAGCAACACAAAGAACGGGTTGCCCGATTTAGTCAATTTTTGTAATTTTATTTGCTATTACTATGAAAAGTCCGCGTACAAAATTGCAGCTCTCTAAATACACGCGTTCTCGAGTTATCGGACGGACTGACGGACAGACCGACATGCAAAAATCAAAATAACTTTACATTACAAACGAAATTACAAACGTAGTATACCCTATAGATTTTATCTAGAGTATAACAATTAAAAAAGCTAGAATTGGTCTAAGACCAATTCTTATGATACCCTAGATGAATGCCCGTATTAAATTTCGTATGGTCACCGATTTATGCGAGTTTGATTTTTGAAGTTGTTTTTCGCATATATTTCTAGAATGGTTTGTCGGACAGAAATAATGATTATAACCAATTTTATAGGATTTCGTATTCTGAAGAAGTTTTTAGTACAATAGAAATGTCTTGAACTGATGGTTTTCACAGTATACGTAAAAAAATTAAATTTTTATATGGCAACACCAAGAAGGAGTTGCCCGATTTAGTCCATTTTTGAAATTTTATTTGCTAGTACAATGAAAACACCACGTACCAAATTTCAGCTCTCTATATCGATGCGTTCTCAGGCAATTTCCAAATATACAGAGGAAAACGAAAGTTTTGTATGGCAACCCCACGAAGGAGTTGCCCGATTTGTCTCATTTTCGAATTTAATTTTACTTTTTTTTTTAAGTCCGTGTACAAAATTTCAGCTCTCTAAGTATACGCGTTCTCGAGTTATCGTGCGCACAGACAGACAAACGAACAGACGGACGGACATGCAAAAATCAAAATAACTTTTAATATTATGCGTGGGTGTCCAATTCATTTTGCACTACCATCATTATTTCGAGGTGTTACAAACGGAATGACAAACTTAGTATACCCCTATAGATTTCATCTAGCGTATAAAAAGAGATTACTGTTGAACTAGGCTCACTACAGCTATAAGCTGGGGAATAGATACGTAACATAAAACTCAGAAATGGTCAAACGTCGATTAAAAATTCATTTTCATACTGAAATTACATTCTGAAAAAAATCGGTGTAATATTACACAATATTTTTACAACATTATTGTAGAAAAATTTGTAGTACATTCCAAAATGAAATTTTCCTCTTTATTACGTTTATTGCAATCAAATCAAACTTGTAAAAAATTTTGCTATTAATGTGATTAATTCATTAATTAGGGGAATTAATCAACAGAAAATAAGTTAGCTGTTACCTCCTATTTTTGTATTATCTTAGAGTAAGTTTAGTTTATATTACGAAACGAAAGTTTTACAATTAGAAGAATTAAAATGTTTTACAATGAAATTTGTTATGTTTACATTTCAGTGGTGTAATTTTACATATTGTCGGTTTACACTACACCGCCTGCAACTTTACTTATTACGGAATATTTGTAAACTTTTGTAAGAATTTTACATTCAAATATATCGAAATCACATAATATTGTAAATTTACTACGTGTATAAAATTTACAATTTTATCCCATTTTCACATGCATTCAATAACCTGAGAGAAGATGTCCAAAATGTAATTTCTATTCGACTTATGAATACCTATAAAATGATATTGAAAAATGATTTAAATTTATTAGGCTGGTTTAGACGGCATGGTTTTTATACGCGACATTAAAAATTCTGCCGACATAGCGGAGAGTTAAGTAGTCCTCATTTTGGTAAAGAAAGGTTCACTAAAAAGCAATAATTTGTCCTGAAAGATTTTTAGGATTTCTCAGTATCTTTTGTCCTTCAAAGATTTAGGATCCGAAAGAAAAAACAAGAGAAAATGGAAATTGAGAGAGGACTAAATGGAAAATCCAAGCTGCTACAACAGTGTTCTAATTATTTTCCTGAGAAAATAAAATAATTCGGTTTTCTCACACTTAGTTATTAGAAAAATTGTGAGGCATAAAGCTCCTCAGCTTAGTGAACCTCGCTAGAGTTATGAAGCGAAACATCTGCAGATTGTAAAAGAATCAGGTATACAGAGCACAGGGCTCAGATTAGGTTAGTTAAGAGGGGTGATGCTAGAAGATCAGCCTGCATCACTTATACCTTCAGTGGGTGTATTGTGCCCTTTGACCACATGAATAACCTTTCAACCAAATCCAGATCAATCATACTTCACTCAGAATACATCTGAACTCTTTACTGTGCAATTCTCCCTGACTTGAAAAGAAGTATGTACCGAATACGCTACTTTTCTTATTCATCAGAGTGGAGCGCTTGTAAAGTACGTATTAGATGGATTCATTTTCCTCCAAATCCTTACAGCTCTAGGGACCCGTAATTACCCCTACTAGATTTCTGATATTTGTTTTACTACCATTAAAGAATTCTCTTGTCGTCTTCCTGTCATAAGCAGGGCACAATTGTCTGGAAAAAAGGTAGGTCTCCCTCTCTTGCCTCTTTTAAAGCCCCGACTGGGATCCTCACATAAGCTATCGCTGCGGAGCCCTTTCTGGCCAACTCATCAGCCATATCGTAGCCTGGGATATTGTTATGACCAGGTACCCAACGCATAGGGTCATCTTTTGCCGTGTACTTAATTCTCATAACTGCACCATTTTTGATTTTACCGCTACAGCATCCAGCGCCTTGATGGCTGGCGCTTGGATGTCAGTGTATATATGCCTTGCGGATACGCTGCACGTAGATACCGATGTTGTCGCCTCGTAAATCGCTGCGAGCTCTGCCTGAAAGACACTACATTTGTCCAGCAGTCTATAAGACTCATGCCACTGGCAGCCTCTGAAGTACACTCCGAACCCTGTGCCCGCACTCGTCTAGGACTAATCCGTAAAAATAGAATTATCATATGTTACCATCATCTCCTTCCCATCCCAAACACTCTTGGTGGGCATCTTTGCATTGACACCCCCACTAAAAGTTATGAAAAGTATTTAAATGTCAGTTTCTTCCCTTCAATCACTGCAGTCCAACAGGCCTTACTGGTGTTGATGTGCAGCCTTATAAAATAATTTAAGTGACATGTAAATATACTTTCGACTTGTTTTAACATATGTAACTTTTAATTCATGTAATAATCTACAAGCAAAAAATAAAATTTTATGCCATATAAATGTAATTTTACATCATAGTTGGTAAAATTACCACATAAAAATTTCATAACTGTTTTTAGTATTGCGTCAAAATAAAAATGATTTCTCACACACCTTATAAAAAAAACAATGACTAATTCACATTAAGATTTTATTTTTGTGAAAAATCTGATTTTGACTCGGAGCTGTTTTGGAGAAAAAAAAAAAATAAAAATATTTTTCGTTTTACACTCAAAAGTTAATTACTCTACAAAAATCAGTAAAAATCATAGTCTGAGTCATGACTGCGTCAACTGACAAAAGTGTAAATTGTAAATACACCAGGGATTGCCTTTTCTATAGTAAATTTTTCAAAAAATGATTTTTTAATCTCGCAAATTTTAAAAACGCCAGGAATTGCAGTTTCTATAATAAATTCAAATCGCCGAGAATTGCCGTTTCTATAGTAAATTTTTCAACAAATTATTTTCTATTGTCGCAAATTTTAAATACGCCAGGGATTGAATTATCTATGGTAAATTTTTCGAAGAATTTTTTTTTTCTGTCGCAAATTTTACATACGCCGAGTATGACCTTTATATAGTAAATTTTTCAAAAATATATAGAACATTTACTTATGTTGCAAGTGTCTTTTATACAATTTCAGTGTAAAATTGTCCATTTGTGAGGATAAATACCACCCTCGATGGCTTCAATCATACACATATCGTGGATGTAAATTTATGAAGTCAGTACTTTTTTGTTGTAAAAATTTACACATTAGTGTAAAATATCTGTTTACACTCTGTAAATCTTATTTCGCAAACCATTTTACATATATTTACAATAAAATAAAATTTTTATTACAAAAATGAATCGGAATAAAAAATACTATGCAAGCACAAAATACTTACGTTCGATCGTTTTCTATGAGTATATTTATTCATGTTCGATTAATTTTTACTATATTTATCATCTACCGTGTAAATTTACACTTTTTTTTTTATATACTGTGTGGAAAATTTTAAGTCATTTCGAAATTAGATAGATTTTTAACAGGGCCATAATGGAAGGAAATGGAATGTTAAAGCTGTTAAGGATATATTTTCTGCACTATTTTTAAATTATACATACATTCTTTTTTTGCTGCTATATTTATGCATTATTTTGGTTTTTATCAATTTTATTTTATTTTATTTTTATTTTTTTTGTACAAATACGATAAAGAAGACCTAAACAAAAGAAATAATATAAACCATAGCGATAGCCCATGGGAGGTTAAGAATGCAAATTCTTCTCGAAAGAAACCGATGTGAAAAGGTTGATTCAAGGAACGAACCCCAATGGTAAGTGAAAGGTGAAATTTTAATGAAAAATTTCTCTGCTGTAAGATGCCATTTACAATTCCATCGGGTTTCTTTCACCTGTCTTGATCCTGACTGAGAAATGAGAATATATAACTATAGAGATATACATACATATGTATGTAGATATATGTATAGGGTATAGGCGAGGGTATGGTGGGCTATGGAGCAATGAAAAAGTATGCTTTTGTTGTATGAAAGATGGTGTTTGTATCTATTACGAAAAGGAAATTGAGTCTCAGCAGAACGATACAACCAGAAATGCCTTCACTCTCTTATCCATTTTAGCGTTTCCTTTGATTGTTTTCCTTTCTCTTGCTCCTGGATGCTCCCTGAAATTATGAGGGCGGCGCGGCAGTATGAATGAATGGCAATCGGGTAAATGAAAATGTTTTTAGGACAAATTATGGTGGTGGGACGAATATATATACGTACATACATATAAAATGATAAAGAAACCCTGATGTTCTTCTACAGGATAAAACTGGCATAGTATGTCCTGTACATATATATATATATATATATATATATCTATACATTCTTTAATTGGGTTGAGTAAAGGGGACCCTTAATGATAATTTTTCGGGGGGTGTATAATGCAAATAATTTCATTGAAGACTGTCCCTTAATAGCACTGCCAACTTTATGAGTTTCGTGCCTTAATTAAATGCGAGATGGAAGCCTATACCGGGAAATAATGATACAATACCAAGGCCTCCACTGATGATAATGAGACTAAGGATAGATGAAATGGTGTAACTGTATACAATCGTTATCGGAGCAGTATCTATTCTACTTGCGTAGGTACAATCTTGACACTGTTTATATTATTTTAGCTAAAATCCAGTTCATTCATTGTCTTTCTTCTATTGACGGTTTTTTTTTTTTGGTAGATTCTCACATTTTAGTAAGATAGCAAAATTTCGAAAGAGCAAGTGAGTAAGTCGGGTTAGGATAATAAGTGTAAGTTAAAAAGTAATTTTATTCAAGATATTCTTACCTGTGTCCTTCCATGGTATTTTGCTTATTCATGAACAGATTAGGTTTGTATTTACTAGTAGTTATATATCTAATCCATATCATTGTATCTATATTATAAATATGCAGATTCAGATTGAAATATTGGCATGGAAATATTTTGTAATTATAATATTTTGTCTCGACGCCGATGTTGACATTATTAGGGTAGATTTTATGCTTTCAATATCTTTTCGTTATACACAAGTACTTACTATATAATACCTTTGTTAATAATATACAAGCTAAATGGGCTATACGTACATACCTATATATCTACCTATATATTAATTCAAAGTTATTTACATTTTAAGAGGGCAAAAATGAGGGAGAATTCTAATCAGAATTAAACCCTCATTCTTAGGCGACAATTAGATGATAAATAAAATAGTGAAAGGGTAAAATGAAGTTCATTTTTGTTCTTTCATAAGACTTTCTAGCAAAGTTGATGTTCAAGATGTTTACGAGATTATTTTAAATTATTTCGAAATTTTTTATATGAAATTGATTTGAATTGTTTAAAGTCAAAAGGAAGGGTGAAGGGGGAGTGGGTTACAGTTGGCTGTACGATTTAATGTTTAAAAATAATTGAAGTTTTTGCACGACAACACGAAGAGTTAAGATATGAACACGTGAAAATGTATATCAGATTCAATTATGGAAATAATATTCTTTAAAATGATCCAGTTAAAACAAAACTAGGATAAATATCAACAACTACCTTGAAAATACTCTTAATATTCTCTTGCCTCGAAATTCCCCAAACTATCCGAGTTCCGTTTCAGTCGTTTGTTTTTTGTAAGATCATCTTATAAACTTTATTGAAAAATCAAGTAAAATTTACATAACTTAAATTTTTACTCATACAATAATAATAAGCTTGATCCAAAAACAAATTTCTTGGCAATTGAGGAAAGAAATTTTGACCAATTTCTCGAAGTATATTTCTGATCATCTTTTTAAAACACACAGTTCAAACAAATAGGGATTTCTTGACCATCGAAGTTGACTAAATACTTCGTAAATATCATCAGTATGGTTTTTCTAGATGTAGTTTGGGACAAAGTTCGTTACAAAAAAAAAAAAAAAAAAAAAAATACATAAACATAGAATCGTTCCCAACATTATATAAATTAGGCACCTGTATACTGTCCGACAAGCCCCACATCTCAATTCCCTCTCAAACGGAGAAAGGATTTTGTAAGAAAACAAATTAACATTTAATCTACTAACAGTATAAGCTTTCTAGACTATGAATGCAACATGCTTTTTGGCATGAATTCATTGGACTGTTTCCATAAAATGGACAAGTTCCTCCCAAAATATAGAAAACTAAGGGATAGAAATCAAGAAAAAGTTTGATCTCATTTCATTTATAACCGAATTATTATTATACAGCCAAGAACAAATATAGACAAACTAAAAATTATTACAGCCCATTTCAACGAAAAACCAGCGCTTTTGAAAGAAGCATAATTTAAGCACTTCTCTATCCATTATTTGGGAGCTCTTTAGAAGCATATTCACTGATCTACCCAGAAAAATAAGCAAAGGCGCAATTCGGTAACTCAAGTGCTTCTAGAGCCATCACTTGGAAGCTAAATAGAAGATTATTTGATGAGCTCCAGCAAAAGTGCAACAAGGAGTGATCTCATCTAATTTTCCACGAATCTACACAATGAATTTTTCCACTATTGCACGAAGTTAGTATTTACTCATTTTCAATGTCAACTACAGAGTGAGTAGAAGTAATCTGCCTAAGTTCTTGTTACAATGTGAGAAGAAAATTGAGAATACATATTGGGTTTTTTAGTACAATTTAATACCACAAATAATCATGAACACGTGCAAGCACCTTACTTATGTTCTCAGGAGCCCAGTCCTAAAGTCCTCTTATGAGATTAAGGAAAAGGAACTGTGATGATTATCCAACATGCTCATTAAAGCTCGAAAAGACTCTGACCTTATTCCAAGTGATAGACCTACCTATGGCTAGGGGTGAACTTCTAACCAGATCTGCCTCGATGGTACAGCTGTGCTAGTAAAACAAAATATTGAATACATCCACATGGACTTTCCAATCGAAATGGAATCAATGGAAATAACTGCTATAAAAACAATTCTTCAAAGCGACAAATCCCTAGCAGTAATATCCGCATACAACTTTTTTGGTAATTTGCATCTAATGAACGACTTCAATAAACTCTTTAGGAAAATTAAATATGACTTCTATATAATAGGCGAAGATTTCAATGCCAGGCATACTCCAGTTATGGGATCCCGAAAGATCCCTCGAACGTAGGCCAATTCTACGCCCATTGTTCAAACCTTCAAACCCGTGAGCAGTCGTTCATAGGTCCCAACCGGACGTATAAATTTAAGTATTGGCTCCCAACCCTCCCCTTCACGGCGTTGTGCAACTCGTCCAGAAGGTATGAGCCAAGGAGTCTGTATTGTATTCCTGAGAGTGCCGTATAATGACAAAATCAGTGAGTCACCGTTTCAGATTCTTCTCCGCAACGCCTGCATGTAGAATCATTAACAAGTCTCATCCTGTGAAGGTGACCCCTGAGAGAAGAGTGCCCAGTGAGAATGGATACTAGAATTATCAGGGTTGGCTTGTTAAGTCCTAGGACCTTACTTGTTTTAGATTGTTTTGGGTTGGGTTTGGATTTGGTTTGGATTGGGTTTGCCTCACAATTCCTTTGTTGTTCTACTCGATGGGTCCTCTAACCAAAGGCGACTGTGTTGGCAGGAATAATAACCTACAAACAGAAAATACCTTTGGCAAATCCCTGAATCATTTGTATATCAAAAATTACATCGATTAACTATTATCAATTGAGTATCCATATAAACCAACCTTTTTTTAATCGTCAAATACTATTCTGCATTGCCTTTTTTATTGATTCTAATGCATTTCCAATTAATTGTAATCATTGTGGAAAACTTTCTATTCTTGACTACCCGTCCAACCATGCGGCTGTTAAGATAAACTTAACCCTAGGATCTAGCCTACCCATGGCTGAGCCTAGAACCATATTGGACTATGGTAACACCAACTGGGCACTATAAAAATCTAAAATAACATTATCCTTAAGCCAATTAATCCCTCCTAATGATAGATATTTGACCACTAATGAAATTGATAATACTATTAATCCACTAGACAATTCAGAGACCATAGAAATAAGCGTTCCTAAATTAACAATTAATAATTCTACATGTATTCTTTTACCACCCACACTCCTAAAACTTATTCGTGAAAAAATAAACTTAATCGCCGTTAGCAACCACTGAATTATAACACGACCAATTATCAGCTGAAGTCGCAAATATTTTGTCTTGAAAAATAATCAAAGACTCAAAACAAATTTATTATACTAACCATTGGGCCAAAAAGTTATCAGGAGTTAAGGTAGATAATAATTCGATCAGAACAGTCAAAAAGCTAACCGACCTAGTTACTAATAAAGACATCCCTCCAATCAAATTGTCTGATAATGACAGGGTCCTTTACACCAAAGAGAAAACAGCTGATACTCTTGGTCAGTATTATGATAATATTCACACACACAAAACGATAACCCTGAAAAACTTGAACGCACAAGCATATCATCAACAAGTTCAGTGCTGTCTCTTCTCCCTATACTTTTTTAACGTTACGTTTTATTAACATTTTTAATATTGGATATTTTCCGGATAAATGGAAACAATCATTCCAATCCCTAAACCCAATAACAACCTGTTACTCGTATCTAGCTATAGGTCAATTTCGTTTCTTTCTTACAACAGTAAAATCTATCAAGCTTTCGAATAAAATTAAAGCACATTGGGAAGTCACCAACGTTATTCTGCATCACCAATTTGGCTTTAAATACCAACACTCAACAGCACATGCCCTCACACTAGCTCTAACCTGAACAGCAAAAGAGTAACATTAGCCTGCGCAATATACATTGAAAAGGCCTGCGACAGTGTGATTTGGACTACAGAACTGATATATAAGCTGTGATGTCATTTCGATTTTCACAGGCAAATCCACAAAATTATCTATTACTATCTGTCAAATAAATTACTCAAGGTCAGGATAAATGACATTATCTTCGATAACTTCCAAATTAATGCAGGGGTGCCTCAAGGTTCACTATTAGGACCCATAATCTACAATATTTAACCTCGGACATCCCCAAACCTGAACAAAACGATTTTGGAGTAGGAATGATATGTTTTGCTGATGATATTCTCCTGTATAAATAGCATCTCAATAAAGTCATATTGACGGAGCTCGCACAATAGTAATCTACGATCGAAGTCGGTCGTTTTTTAGCTGTCAACGAAAAATAACAAAAACAATTTTGGAAAATTTTTAATTTTTTTAATTCATTTTGAATTTTTATATACTAACACTAAAAGAATAATAAAGCGGGTTTTCATGAAATTCATAAACGACGCATTATGATACTCTGAGAACATTTTATTAACAAACATTTCGTCTATTAAGCGGGGTAAATCTTTGGCGATTGGATGTAGTTTGAGCGACTTTCTATTATGCTCGTGATTGTGCAAAATCGATGCGTCTTGGAAAATGACTTTCTATGAGAAAAATGTTTACAACAGAGCACTAATGTCCCTGAACGAAAGAAAGGAAAAAATATATGCGAAATGTAGTAACTGGGAAGAGTACACCACTCCATAATACTCCCGGCGGGACCACTTTTCCACTCGTGATTGTGCGACATTGGTGCATCGTGAAAAATGACTTTCTATGAGAAAAATGTTCGCAACAGAGCACTAATGTCCCTGAATGAAAGAACGGACAAAATATATGCGAAATGTAGTAACTGGGAAGAGTACACCACTCGATAGTACTCCCGGCGGGACCACTTTTCCGCTCGTGATTGTGCGAAATTGGTGCGTCGTGGAAAATGACATTCTATGAGAAAAATGCTCACAACAGAGCATTAATGTCCCTGAAAGAAAGAACGGAAAGAATATATTCGAAATGTAGTAGCTGGGGTGTATGTGACCAAATTGCATGAAAATGGCTTTTCCGGCGACAAAAACGTCCCGAGAAAGTTTTCCGAATCAGGAAAAGAGTACACCTCTCGATAGTACTAGGCCAGACTATTAATTTGATTTGTAATAACATAGCATGCATTGCAATATACTTCACTTTGTTCCAAATTTTTGCCAAGTTTTGAACTGCAGCCCTGGCTTTGAACACTTCCACAGTAGTACACTGTTCAAGCGAGAATTTCGCTTGCATTCTGGGCATATAATTCTACACGGAAAAAGATTATGGAGAAAATGTTAAATCACACATTAAATAACATTAAAATGACTGAAATCACAAATTAAATATATGTGCGAAAGCACCAAACATCAAAGGGCATATCTGTCAACTTTTTCGTGCGAAATAAATGTCAGGATATATAAATCGCTACGGAAAAATATCGTGAACATTCCTAGCTTAGAAGATGATGATTTAGGCTACAGCATCAGCTAAAATCTCAAATTATATCTTGAAAAATTAATAAAAGACTCGATCAATTTCATTACGTTAACTTCTGGCATACAAAATTAGCAAATGTTAAAACGGATAATAATGCTATTAGATCTGTTAAAAAATATATGGAGCTCCTGAGAGATAACAGTATAACGCCACTACAATTAACAAGTAACTTGCGCTTGGAACGTACTTTTGTGACATACACAAAGCAAATCTTTCCATGGGAAACTCATTATTCAGTTTGCAAATTAACACCTTTGCTCAAAGAAATTGTGAAAATGAAATAAGTCCTACCTTAATGTTTACAAACGACTTTAAATATAACTTTGAAATTAATTACCCGTTCCCATTTCATGACAGGTTCTCTGATTCACCCCTCGAACAGCAACCAGACCCCCAACTTGCGGGTAGAATAACTTTTCGGGCTAATAATGTACCTAAATCACCTTAATTTCATTACACCTTGTCAAATTAAAGATCTTATAAAATACCGGAACAACAAAAAAACAGCTGATTACGATAAAATATCCAATTTTATGCTTAAAAGATCTCCATTAAGTCTTTTCATCTTTTTAGCACTTTTATTTAACCATAAAGCATTTCTCCGGGATAAAATTAGGTCACATTGCGACACCAATAAAGTTATACCCCAACATCAATTTGGCTTCATGTGGCAACACTCCAACATACATGCCTTAACCGTTCTAATGTAGAAAGTAGAGCATTATCTGAATAACAGAAAACCTTCCCTAGCCTGTTCAAAGGCCTTTTCAACATCTAAGAAAAGGCCTTTGATACAGTATGGATAGAGGGACTTATTTATAAAATGAAACACCTGTTCGAGTTCCATAATAGATCATTTACCGTCAGCATACAGGACGTACTTTCTTAAGCTCTTGATATTGTGGCAGGAGTACCTTAAGGCTCCTTACTCGGACCAATTTTATATAATATTTATGCAGCGGATCTACCGAAACCTGGTAGAAATGAAAACATAGAGAACACTCTTTGTTATGCAGATGACACTCTCTTACTTGCTGCTGGACCCAAAAAGCATGTCCTAAAAGCTCAACTAAATAGATACCCAAAGACTTTCTCCAAATACCTTGACACCTGGAAAGTTAAAATTAATACGGACAAATGTGAGGCAATTCTTTTTAAAGGAAGGAAAAGAAATTCTCCACAAAATGCTTAGATTGTCTCCAAAACTTTCATCTAAAACTAAATAACCATAATAACATATCTAGGTATTATATTCACTAGTAATCTTGTCTTTTACAAACACATCGATTATACATTAGCTACAAACTGTTACTGGGCCCTTTCAAGAGCTTTTAGACCCAACTCTAAATTATCTACAAAGCTTAAAGTCGTCCTCTACAAGTAAATGATTAGACCAATTCTGAGCTATGCATTTCCGATTTGGCATAGCATAAGCTCGGCCCAGATGGAAAATTAAGAATATTCGAACGCATAATTCTCAGGGACTGCATTAACTTTAAAAGAAAACCCGGCTCATTTAAATGGATAAGTAACAAACATCTTTACAACACAGATAGAATCGACAGTTTCCTCTTCAAACTCGCAACTAAGTTTATTGGTAAAATTGAGTTTTGTGACAATACACTAGTCCAGGATATCAACATACTTTACGACCCATTTACAAATATTAAATGTCACCCACCCTTACACTTAAAATGGCTAATCGCCCATGACCTCGCCTCACCAAATAAGCAACTCGCTTACTACCATAAATGATATTTTTATGTTAATAATTTAGTCTACGATACCACACAATACAATAAGCGAAATTATTGTCATCTTTCTTTAATTATAATATAACACACACCATACACACAACCTTCTAGGATATAATATGAGTTTATCTAATTTTTATTACCATTTTTGTGAGAAACTAAAATTAAGTCTAAAATTAAATTTTCTCTCCAAAGGCAAATGTTACCCATTAAGGTAGTATACTTAAATTTTTTGATAAATGTACCAAGGCTAAGTACATACAAAAGATATATCTAAATTTTATGATTCGATTTATCTATTTATCTCCTTTTATATTAGGAAAATAACTGGTAAACAAAATTGTTGTTGCCATATTGAGAGATCGTATTAAAAAATACTTAAGAATTTTATCAAACTATATGTCAAAGTGGAAAATCAAAATCAATACCAGTATGTGTGAATCCTTTTTATTCAATGGTAGCAGTAGAAATACACACAGAAATAACTGGAAAAGCCTGGATAACTTTAGATTAAAATTTAGCAATACCAATATCCCTTTAAAAAACAAAATTAAATATCTCGGCATAATTTTTACTGACAACCCAATTTTTTACCGGCACATTATTACATATTACAAAGGCAGTAAATTGCTACTCCAACTAGTGCCATCTTTATGCATGGGCCCCTAGTCCCTGAGATAGTAGACCAACCGATAACACATTCTTTAGCCATTAAAACAACCTATTACAAGTTAGTTTAGCTGTTAGGTTTTGGTGGCTACTTAAAGAGCTCTTACTCTTACAGAGTACTGACTGGCCTTACAGCAATACTATTTTTTAAATTTCCACTATATTTTCATGGTATACTGCCAATAACCAAACTCTTGGCAGGAGTCACGAGCACTGGAGACTTTTTGTCACGCGACTTTTCTAGGTCACTATCGCTGTCCTGTCGTAGTGGGCTCAATAACGCACCCAGGATTTAGCTTTTGGGGAGGGGGACCATAGGTGTCCCAAGTCCTAACAAGTCAGAAAAATAGGGCTTTAAATTCGCGTCCTGCACCCATCTGAGCACTTAAAGACTTCTATTGTAGATTAAAAGGTTTTATTTTATTTTATCGGACTTTGTAATAATCTACAAACCACATTTTATACGTAATTTGTAAATTATGTTAAGAAAACTGATATTCTGGGGGGGGGGGCGGTCCCGTTCGCCCCCCTCTCGGTGCGCCCCTGGCTATGATATATATATTTGTCATAAGGATATAGAAAAGGATATAGAAAATATCAACAACAAAACGGTAATGGTTCCTTCCAATTTGAAGCCAAATGTTGCTTAAAGGAAAAATTAACTTAATGTTAGATGAACTGCGATCATATCTTGAAAAATTCCTTTGTTATTTCCGTACGAATATTGAAAGATTTGATGATTTACTACTACAGATTTTGAGACCTGCTATAACTTATCAAAGTACCAATAGGCAATCATCAATTGAACCCGAAGAGAGACTTGTTGTAACTCTAAGGTCTATAAACACTCTCTTGGTCTAACTCCTTACATTTATATCTTCAAATTCAATTCAAATTACATATAAACGTGAAGGCGCGATGATAGTTTCGTCACCCAAAAGTTGCTTGCCGGAGGAACTAAAAAATCACCTTACTGTCAGGCTTACGTGACAAAAAGAGTCCACTGCGCAATAGGCCTTAACAGACTTCAAGTTAATATTCCTGTATGTAACCCAAAATATTTTAGAAAATAATTTCTGTTGTGCATTCCCCACAAAAAAAAAAAGTAATAATAAGAATGTGGATGTTAAAATATTCACAAGGGCAAACATTTTTAAATATGTATATTTTCCCACCTTCTTTATTATGTTTTTCTAAGATTCTTCCCTTTAAAAGAAGCTATACATCATGGCTCTCCCTCTATGATAATTTAATAAGAACCAAAGTTATGAATGAAAAAATATATATGTATTAATAAACAAACTTACTTTATAGATTGCATTTTCCATGCTCCCATTAAGCATTTAACTTTATCACTCCATAATAAATCTTATCCACAAAGAAAAGTGTATTGGATAGAAAAAATATTAATTTTTTCTATCGTTTGCATAGCCTTCAATTCAGGCTTAAGTTTTACCACCATTTTGTTTTATCTTTCAATTCAAAAGGATAATTAGCAATAATAGGGGATCTTCAAAGGAAACGTAGGTAGCTATAGGTGTATAATCATCAGAATCAAATCGCTGTTGAAAATTAATATTTATCTCATATTAATGTTAATAAATTGAAAACGAAATTAAAAATCTTAATTACCAAGTCATAAAGAATGTGATAATTCAAAAAGAATAATATAAAATAGGTGTATTTACATACAAATGTTTTCTTCTGTTTTCAACGGTGTTATTCACAATTTTAAATTGGTTAAATATTTTTTTAAATGACATTTTTCAATATGGCTACCCACCCAATAACTTAATTTCTACAAATATGTCAGTTGGTATCATTGAGATGGTTTTTTTATTTATTAGGAAAATGCACAGTAGCCATTTACCTAATGTAAACTATTGATGCTATTTTTACAGTTAATAATAAAAGTTTTACCCTTTCTCATACCACTTGAAATTATTTTCCTTTACATGGAGTGATCTCAAACTCCACCGTTTTGAACTTCACAGCAACAACAAAAAAAAAATAAAGTATAAGCACTAAACGTGACACAACCACATACTCACATACATAAATATGTAAAGCAACACCGTTAGAAAATAAAGCAACACTTTTAGAAAACTATAATTACACTTTAATTCTTAGAACAAAACTTAATTGTAATTATGATCACTTTTCAATGCACTTCACTTTTTCCATTTTCAATTTAATTCACAACTTTTCAATTTGTAACAAAGAGGTATTAACAAACGAAAAAAAATTTCACCACCCTAACAGCAGACACAACACAAAATAAACAAGTTAAAAAAACTCGAGATTGCAGTTAAGTATAGTTCACACAGGCGAAGTTACTGTTCCAAATAGCCTCGTTTCCAGTCCCTCACCTCCTCTTGACATTCCAATCAGTTTACTTGCGCCAGTACGAAAACGAGTTCCACTCACTTCAACTTTTTAGCGAAGTGGAACCTGAGATATAGTCAAATTAGGTGTATTTTCTGCAATTGGTACACGTTTTGATTCAGGTAGTCATTTATAATATCATCTGGCGTGGAACTTGTAAAATGTCAGCATATTTGTGTTTGCGCTTTTATACAAAGGACTGCTTTTTATTTTTCAGTAAGAAATTTCGTAAATTTTAAAGATAATTACATAAGCAAAAATATTATTCCTTAGCCATCAATATGCCAGGAGCGTACTTGCACTTTCTTTTTTCTTAGAATTTTTCCTCCGAAATTGCCCTTAATTACATTGCTGCACAATTAATGACCTTTTCAATATGTAATTTTTCACTTGAAATCATTTTCTCTCAAAAATAAATCTCTTCACATTTCACAAGTTCCACGCCAGATGATATTATAAATGACTCCACACATCAAAACGTGTACCAATTGCAGAAAATACACTCAATTTGACTATTTCTCAGGTTCCACTTCGCTAAACAGTTGAAGTGAGTGGAACTCGTTTTCGTACTGGCGCAAGTAAACTGATGGGTATGTCAAGAGGAGGTGAGGGACTGAAAACGAGGCTACTTGGGACAGTAACTTGGCTTGTGTGAACTATACTTTAGCGTGCCCGTCGCCCTGTAGTCTAATATACATACATATAACAAATTTTGACTCTGGCAGTATCTGATCTGTCTGGTCTGGTGTAGAATTACGGCCGTACGGATATCACCAAACTTTGTAGGTACTACGCTACGGTGGAAACGCGACTGGGCTGTGGTGAGTATGCAAATGTTGCATTTGTTAGCTTTTATAAACAAATTAAATCAAGTTTAAAGTCAAAAGAAATATTTAAGTAAATTTAAGTTAATTCCTAATTTAAACACGTATTTTTTTTAGATATGTACCTACTCGTAAGAGTAGAATAATTAATTATATAAAATTAAATTCAGTCAAATACTCTCAAATTATTACGTTCACAGTTATATTTTTACGTTTTCCATCCTTTCGTAAGTAGCTCGTTTTTGGCGTAATTATTTGTTTGTACACGATACATATACGATGCTTTTCGAAGCTATAAGAAATGTCCCTCAGAAACTGGAAAACATCCCTTTCCTGCTCAGTTTTTTCTGCGGAAAAAACGTAACTTTTACGAAACTTCTATGAAAGCGAATTCATGTTCGTTTTTATTTTATTTATTCTTCGCTATGTTTATATGTAACAATTTTTGCTATTTATATAAATGGCTTTAAAAAAAATGAACACATATAAAACGACAATTAAGTGAGACGTAAACCTTTTCCGATATCGCACATCCGCACCGCAACCGTAAATATCACAAATTCACAAATTTATTGTATTGTAGTGTGGGTGTAGGCCCATACAGCACAAAATTACCCAGGGACATCCCATTCTTGTCCCACAGATCCCATAGCTTTCCCGGGATAAACAAGAAGTGTTCAGTATGTACAAGACTTTATTTCTAGGAGTTATTAAAAATTTCCCTTAAGTTATTCACTGGGATATCCCACAACTACTCTCTATGGGAGCATTCTCAGTATTTTACAGACAAATACATACGGGATGTGCAGGACAATTTTGGGACAAACATGGGAACGTCGTTTTTCCCCTTCCAGAATTTATTTCGGTTTGTTCTCTGATTCTGATGGTTCGCGTGGCTCTCTGGTGAAAGCACTATTTTGTTGCTTTGTGTGTACAACAATATAATAAAAAAGTATGTATTGAAAGAGGCCATTTGGGAACTGAGTTGTTGAAGCCAGCTATATGCGTGAAGCCATACTAGAAATCTATTCGCTTCTGAAAATTTCTTCTTGTTTTGGCAAAGTTTTTTAGATGTACATTTCAGAACTTGAATTTTTAGTAATTTTGTCATAGGAATTCACTGGATTTATGTTTTGTGCAAGTGCATCCACCTCTGGCATATACTTTCCAGCTAGTATTTATTTTTATTTTTTGTAAAAATTCCTACCCATAAAAAAAATTTTACAGTCCCAGAAAACTAAACAATATCCTCAAATATTCCCCCGTACATCTTGCTAGCAAATTAGGATTTCCGTAAGACCCCTAGGTACGCTTGTAGCGGGAATTTTACATTATTGAATGTGTGAACTATTCCTAAGTACAACCACAGGAAATCCTGTGGGAAGGGCATGGGATCCACCAGGGACATCCCAACACCGGACATTCGTCACACACAGGGATGGCCTAAGTTATTAACTGGGACCGGACGGGATTTCCCACGGAACATTTATATATCTTAACAGGAATTCCCAGTAACATACCACGGACACATTTGTGCTGTGTGGGGGGCAGGTACTACTGACTGAGCGGCCTAGCCAGCGATGCTAGACGTACAATAATTCTCGTACATGTACGCGAATTACTGCTCAGGTACGATGTACGAGGCAAAATGCATTCTCGTACGCGAAAGTACGACAATTTGGTTGTCAAATATTTTCCAACCAGAATTTACACACTGTGAAAATACTACTAACAAAAGTGGAGTAAAAGATAATTTAAGAAAAGTTTGCAGAGCCGTAGACCCCGGAATATAGAATGGCTTTTATATTCCGGAGGCTACGGTTCTACTTATTTCTTGTTTTAAAGAGACTTGAAAAGAGCATAGCGGGCTACATTACACAATTTTTGCCTTGTCTTATTGCAGGAGTTTTTCATATAAATATAGCTTGGATTTGGTTCAAACACCATAATTTCCATAATTTGGTCCTACATGTAATTTTTTTTAAACATCATTAGAAAGAAAACATATTAGCCTATAATTTGTTACAATATTATTTTTCTATAGGAGTGATAGTTTTAGGCTCAAGATCTAATCTCAAGATACCGAAACGATACTCCATTACTCCTGTTTTTATGTAGCCTGTGTCCTATGGTAAAGCCACCAAACCCTAATACCCAGACAGACTGTGTCCATAATGACATAATTTGAAATTCAGTCATTTCAAGGAAATAAAGAGGTGACAGATTATGGACGAAAATTATTTATACTATCATGAAAATTTGCCAGTATTTATTGTAGTTGCAAACCATTTTGAGTAGAAGAAAATTTTTGTTGTTGAAAGAGACCAAAAAGAGAAGTAAACGACAAAGAAATTTCTTTCATGATCAGCTGATTGTCGTCACTGCTAAATTTATTGGAAAAACTTTTCACTTTCCAATAAATTCAGATTATTTTAATGACGGTAGGTGGCAGTTTTACTGCAATTTCACTAAATGGAGTAAAATTTGGTTCATTTAAAACAAAGCGAAATGTTGCAAATGGGTCCTTGATGGACTTCATTTATGTGACACACTGCATACCTGACTCCATTTAATTAAAAATTAAGTCATATGGAGACAGTCTGTGTAGGTTATAAAAAACTGGAGCAGCTCGATGATGTGTGTCGACTTATTCCCTTGGACCAACTTCCTCCATACATCACAAAAAAAAAAAAAAAGAAGTTGACATATTTTGGCACAAGCTTTCCCGAATCCGCACTGCTGGTGAAGATCACAAATATGTAGTTCTACCTCAATTTACGCTATCTGTTTTAACTGTCGCACATTCCAATGGCAATATCGAGAGTAGTTTTAGCAAAAACAACCTAACAAGAATAAAATTAAGAAAATTAATAGGCTTTCATCAAAGCCCTTGATAAGAGCCTTCCTTTCAGTTCAATGTGTTAAGACACAGTCGAAAGAAACCTACCACCCAAATGATAAGTCGCACAACGTCGGCATCATATAAATAGAATAAACCTACTACTGCAGTGCGACCTGATGATGAAAATTCCGATGAAAATATTAACTCGGACCCAGATAACCCTAGCCTAATCTAGATGTCTTTTATTTTAATAACAAGACTCTACAAAATTTTAATACAAAAATCGGTTTAAAAACATTAGCAAATAAAAGGTTTTTAAAGGTACCCATTATTTTTAATTATAAAAAAATATAAAATGAAATGCTACTAAATAATCCCCAGTTTCAATTAAACCGCCATTTCTCATTAATTTCGCGATAAGCCTATTGTACGAGAATTTTTCATGGCGTACGAGATTTTTGTAAAGTTGATACGAGAATCCATCTGTTGCAGTCTAACAACCCTGGGCCTAGCCGCCGCAGTCTACTTCGCGCCCTTACATCTTGTGGTAGTTCTCGTTGGCTTTATTGGTTAAGCAATCGGGTATTAAATGACTTTAATTGCGTTTTATAATCGGGAAAATATTAGTTTTTGTAATAATTTCATAATGAAATAAGAGTTAATAACTAATTTCCACTATAAAGAAATTATTCTAATTTTGTTCGGTTGCGTTGCTTTGCGTTGTACCCAGGGCCTCTAGTTGGCTAAAGACGGCTATGACTACAGCCTATACAAAGTCCTGAAACCAAATTCAAAATTAACTGTTTAATTAAAATTAGACATCTACAAGGAAATCTTAAGACCGATACTGGGATACGCTTTCCTCCTCTGGTTCAGAGGTCAGAGTATTTGAGACAAAAGTGGTATGCAACTGTATTAATTACTAGAGGAGAAGTAAAGAAACTAATCAACTACATAGCCCTGAGATTAACGTTAAATACACCCTCCTTCCCTGGGCAACTTTAGTCTTACTGTAGAAACCTTAAATTTATCTAAATGTATTTGTTGTTAGACTAGAAACATAATATAAGTTTTTTGATAATTTGCTAATCTAGCCTGTAAAAAACAATAAAATTTTATGGTAGTACGTAACAGGGGCGGATCCAGGATTCTTGTGAGGAGGGGGCGCAACTATAGTTTGGAAACTGTATAACCTGGAAACATTTCAAAGTTCCAAGACACTCGCCACCATTCGCAAATATCAAATGCACTAAATTTATCATTTAAAGATCCGGGTCGAACACATAAATTTGCACTCTCAACGAAGAAAGTTGCTCAAAGTTAAACAGATGCAACTACAGACCTTGTAAGTATATAACTTCATTGAAAAGTTAAGAATGTTGACTAATAAGGCAAGCTCAGAAAATACCCTATGATGCAAAGTGCAGCATGGTAGCAAGAACATATGGAAAAGAGCGAAAGGCATCCAACATTGCGGCGGCGCTAGAGTGAGTCGATCTGACAAGTTATTGCCAAATCGCTCTAAAAGTTAAAACTGTGCGACCAGCCCGGCTCAGATATGGGAATTGTATTCCATTCTAGATCTGATGTACGACTTATAGTGTTAGATTCGACGGGATGAAATATTTCTTATACATTTTGAGAAATCCAAGACATTTCGACGCTTATTTGGCAATAGAGAAGATGTGATCTGTCCAGCTTAATTTACCGGAAATATATATGCCAAGAAGGTGTACCGTAAATCAGTCCTCTATCAAAATAAATGGGAGTGTTAAAGTTATGATTTTGTTTAAAGACATGAAACAGGTTTTGGTCTTACATGCCTTGAATTCGATGCGATTCGCTTTACCTTAAGCGATGATATTATCAAGCTGGTTAGTCGATGATATAATCATGCAAACTGGCTTGACAGGTGTTGCATTCCCTCTGAAGTCCCTAAGAGTGTTAAAGCAGTAAGCGAAATTAAAGGTACTGTGATAGGCAAAACTATGGATAGGCTTAAAAGTAAGAAAAATAAGATCATTAACGTAAATTAAAAAGAGGGATGGAGAGATAACAGAGCCCTGGGGACATCGGCATTTATTGGGTAAAGTTCTGGTGAAACACTATCTAGTACAACCGGTATTAGGTTATCTAAACTTATATACATATGTACATGAATTAAACAGTTATCAGCACTTCCTGTTTCCTCTATAGGATTTAACAGCAACGACTTAAAGTGGAGCGAAGGCTGAGCTGAGCATTCTTATCAAATTGAACACTTCCAAAAATTTTTAATATTTTTTAACAGAAAGGACAGTAGAATAGACTTTGTTATGAAAACTTCAGAAGATCTTTTGCAATTTCTTTTTAGTGGTCTTCAGGGAGGGGCGCGCGCCCCCCGCGCCCCCTAGCTGGATCCGCCACTGGTACGTAAGCACCAGTTTTTGTAAATATCGATCTAAAAGGTATTAAAAAAATTTGTTGTCCTTAAGATTTTTTTTGAACAGATGTAGGCACAGCACTAGTTGAAATATGAATTAAATTTATTTAATTTTATACGTCTATAAATACTAACAGCCACTTGACTATATTTAAATCGAGTCCGAATTTTATTTATTTACCTTAATAAAGGGTGTTTTTTAGAGGTTTGGTTTTTATATGTATTAGCAAGACTGTTATTAGTGTGACTGTCAATTTGACAGTTGGCAGTAGATTTGTAGTCAGTACGATTTGCCATTCACTATGAATAGACTTACGCCAGAACAACGCTTGCAAATTGTGTAAATTTATTTTCGGAATCATGGTTCAGATCGTCAAACTAACCTTGCGATACATTCATTTTACAGTAGATATAATCGTCCGTCCGAGTAAGTTATTCGGAAAACCATGCACAGTCGGGGAACCAGAGTAAATTTCCCCAAATGGGGTATAAATGAAATTATTGGGGGTGCTCATTATTTTCTCACTAAAACAGGTTAAATATTGATGGGAGTACAGATGTCAGTAGAATAATTTACAGCTGACGGTGTATGTTCGTTACAAAGGTGCACATGCAACTGAAGAAGAATTGTTATTTTGTTCTCCTCTCGAGGTGAGACCTCGTGGAATTTATGTATATAATAAAGTTAAGGAATACTTTAATGTTGAAAGTAACAATCTAAGTGGCAAAATTGCATTACCGTGTCAGTTGATGGAGCACCAGCTATGTTGGGTCATATTAATGGTTTTTCGGTCCTCATGAGGAAACATAACCGAAAAATTGAAGTTAATCATTAATACGATCCAAAGCTGGGCAAGTACCAAAGAAAAAGTACTTAAGTACAAGTACCGAAGGCCTGAGTACTTCAGCGTAAGTACAAGTACCGCATGTATGAAAAGTACTTGTAACTAAGTACTAAGTCTATAAAAAGTACTGAGTACTTTTTGAAGTACTTTTTAAAGTACTTTTTTAGAATCTTTGTATGTTGGTAGTATTATAATGAAGTTTATAGAGTTCAGTTAATAGATATTAAAAAATAAATACCTTTTGAAAACTATAATATGTATAGTATCCAGTGGCTACTATTTATAGTTTTTTATACTTTTCCGCGCTGCACTCATAAAAACTAAGAAAAAATGTCGTGTAAATTTCAAAGAAAAAATTGAGGCCCTCCCTACATCAGATCGAGGCATCGTTGATTTTATATTGGAGCGAGACGTTACTGGTTTTTGTTGTACTTGCCCAGTCTTGTTTGTATGTTATTAGTTTGCCTAAGGCTCTGCTTTGACGCATGAGTACGGCACGTGCTTTGACAGTTTTTTGCGTACTTTAAAACACAACAAAAAAACAGTTGGGCTAGAGTTAGTGTTTGCTTTTCTACGAAAAGTTAAATATTTGTAGGTACTTAATAGACTCAGAAATACTTAATTAAAAATCTTGGTACTTAAGTACAAAACTAAGTTTTAAGTACAAGTACAAGTACAAATAGAAGCAAGTACTTATGTTCAAGTACTAAGTAGGGCATTTCAAAAGTATTGAGTAATAAGTCTTAAGTAACAAAAATGTATTTTACGTAGTACCTACTTAAGTTTTTTTTTACTTAAGTATTGCCCAGCTCTGGTATAATCCATCGCCAGACACTTCTTCTGAAACATTTGGAACCTACACTGGAAGCCGTCATGCATGATGTTATCAAAATTGTTAATGCTGTTAAAGGACATGAACTAAACACACGGCTCTTTCGTGAATTGTATCTGGACAATGAAGCTGAATATACTGACCTACAGAAGTGAAATAGCTTTCCCGGGGAAATGTTCTGAATCGAGTATGAGCTCTCAAAACTGAACTTGAAATTTTTATGGTTGATCAAAAGCATATTCTCGCAGATAAGCTAAACAATTCTTCATGGGTTGCATATCTGGCATATTTAGCTGACATTTTCGAGCATGTTAATGTGTTGAACAAAGAATTGCAAGAGAAAGATATTAATATCATTTCGCCCAGAGAAAAGATGTCAGCATTTCGAGCAAAGCTTCTGTATGGGAGATAGAAAGCATAACAGTACCAGATAGCTTTTTACTTTCAAAGTTAGCTTTATTTTTGAAAGATTGTAGCAATATTACTTTTAATGACGTCAAGGATACAGTTATCAGTCATCTTACCAAACTCAGAGAGCGGTACTCTGATTACTTTCCAGATCTAGACCAGCATACTTTCAGTTGAATTGATGACCCTTTCAAATGTGAGGTATATAATATACCAGAAGAGCTTCGAGGCTTGGCAGAAGCACTTCTTGAACTCCGCTGCAATAATGATGCTCGCATACAATTTGAGACTAAAGCATATCTGTCGTCTTTTTGGATGTCAAAAGCTGCAAAGGCTTTCAAACTAGCACATGAGGAGGCGTTAAAAAAGTTGATGCCATTTGCAGCTACATACCTTTGCGAACAAGAAAATAAAAACGAAGAACAGAATTCAACTGAACGCCGAAGACTGTATTCAAATTGCCCTTACTTCGAAAAGCTCCAATTTTAAAGTTATTCTGTCAAAGATGAAACAACATCATTTCTCCAAAACGTGTAGTCGTTTGGAATGATGTTGTTTATAATTTTTATTTACTTATAAAGAGTTTTTATGTAAATTCCAATAAATTCAATGAATAATAAATAAATCTAAACGTGCCTTGTTCTATTTTTTGCTTTTCAGAATGTGGGGTAATATCGACTTACACAAAAATATTTTTGGGTAATGGCTAAAAAAGTTCCCCGACCGCTGCTCCAATTTATAATACGTATCCAGAAAGACGCCATATAGTGCGCACAAATGTTTGCTGCTGTCAACCGTAGTGTCGAATGAGTCGATTCGCTATCGTGCACAGAAATTGGAGCTGTGACAATCCAAATTTTGGGAGATTTTATGGAAAGATCTTGGTTTACAAGCTTACAAGATTCAGCTTGTGCAAGAATTGAAACCGTGTGACCATTAAGCTCGCCGTAGATTCTGTGAATGCGCCTAAAACAATATTGAGCTTGATCCTCTTTTTCGACAGAAAATTTTGTTCAGCGATGAAGTTGATTTAGGTTGGTTTGGAGTGAGAAAACCCAGAAAACATTGCTGAGACGAATTTACATCCATTAAAAGTCACTATTTAGTGGGTGCAGTAATTTGCCCATATTACTTTAAAGATGTTGCAGGCCAGAATGTTACCGTCAATGGAAAGCGCCATGATTGCTTACTTCTTCGTTCCTCAGTTGAATGATATTGATGTGGGAGAGTTTTGGTTTCAACAAAATGCGGCAGTATGCCACACAGTGCGCAACACAATCAATTTATTGCTAGAAACATTCGATGAGAGCATAATTTCGGGTAATGGACCTGTGAAGTGACCTCCGCAGTCCGCGATCGTGTGATCACTCATATGTGAAGTCACTGGTCTACTCCGAAAAACCACAGACGTTGGAAATCAACCTGTCCCCAGTTGCTCTATAAAGTGGTCGAAAATTGAACTTCCCGATTGTGCTTCATTCGAACCAACCGTGGCGCCCATATGCCCGAAATCATGTTTAAACACAATGCCATAAAAATATATTTTAAATAAAACCAACACTATGGTCATTAACATTATTTTTACGTGTTTTATTTCTTTTTAAATTTATATAGGTACCTCTAAAAAAAATACCCTTTATTAGCATAATTTAAAAATAAAAATTTGAAACTAGTTTGTAACTGACAATTTCGGAAAATCTTAAACTACTGCAATCTGTGTCATTAGCTACAATCATGGAGACAATAGAATTGAAAACATTTTTCTAAAGGTTATTTGTTAACGGCAACTCACTACACATATAGCTGTTTCTCAATTTAATTATATAGTTGAAGTAAAATTTAAAGAAAACAAAAATTTGCCAGAGTCCATCGAATAGCGCAATTAAAGAAACGAAATATTTTTGTTTTTTTTTTTTTCACTTACATATATCACTTCCAGCAAGTTTAAGCCATTTCATGCAAATTTAAACATGTTTGAACTGTTTTGTTCTAATCAGCTTGTTTTTCTTGCATTAAACATTTAAACAAATTGGATGAAAGACATTCCATTTAATTTTACACTGAATTTTTATATAATAAATATTGGTGGATCACATATTATAAAATAATTTAATTATAAAAAATAATAAACTTACCCACACATAAAAATGGGTTTATCAGCTTTGAAAAACTCTGAAAAAATGGGCTTAGCGTTACTTAGTATTTTTTTAATAATATTTCTAATGTATTACCATTTTATAGATTAAAAGCATTTATTTCTACTGCCACTTTTAACATATAAACTGCACACGTCACCACACAAAATATCACAGAAAAATTAACTAACTTATTAAAAATAACGCCAGCATAAGTTGAAAGATGAGAATCTGAATGAGGGTAAAATTCAAATATTTTATAACGATTTAATTAATTGAATGCAATTAGAGAAATTATTTTTGATAGATAATATGTTTTCTTTTTTCTTTCACTAAATTACTAAAAAAATACTATAAAAGCAAATTTATCTATATTGATGTGTTGTAAATTCAATCAGAATTTAATTTCACATTATTTAAAATAACGAGGTCTTTCAAATTTGATTTATTTTTCATGTGCATCACCTGGCCTGAAAATTTGCTAGCTGATTTCGTTGAGTTTATTTTCAATTACGCAACTCTATTTTGTTAGAAATAATCATCGAAAAATTGCATATGAAAATGAAAAATTTAATTTTCTTATTTCTATCTAGTTTAAGATTTTTTCATAAAACGACAAAAAGTCTTTATCTAAATTTTGGCAGAGCGCAAGCGATATTATTTCTAACAAGAAAGACGTTTTGAAATAAAAAATTTATAATGAATGCATTTTAAGTAAAACTTAAGCTTGTACTTATTTAGTTAATAATATTTTATTGTCGTATTCATATAATGAAGTTATCAATTTTCAACACAAAAGCAAGATAATAACGTAATGAAAAATTATTTGGATAAAAGTTATAACTACAACAGTTGCTTGATTTTTGAATTTGAATTCGTAGTTAGTGAGGTGATTTCTGATAACGTTTTTAAGTTTTTTTTTTTTAATGTTCTTTTGAGCAAATTTCATTTCTCATCACATTTCTTCCATTCAGAAGGCTGGTTAATGGGTTCCTTTTTTCTTCTCTGCAATTTTAAAATGATATCTGCAAGTACTACCGAAAATACAATTTCAACGCTGGTAACATGTTTCAGGGCTTTTGAGATAAATTAACTGTAACACATTTCAACCATTGTGGAATTTATTATCCAAAAAATCTTGCAGAAGGGAAATATAGGACGAATAAAAATTATTGTTCATTTTACCTTATTTGATTTCTTTTTGATTAAAAATATCTATGAAGTATTTTAGACCAAAACTTATATGACACACAGAAACTATTCTACGCGATCTGAATCTCGGAATCTTTATATAAAAAAAAAAAACCACATAATTTTTAAATTTAAGAATTCTATAGCGATGCAGTTATTTTCGAAGTACTTTTCAGGTTGTTTGTTTTTATCCCTTGATTTAGCAGATTTTAATAAAACTAATATTAACGAAATCTTAGAGATAATTTTTTAAATTCTTTTACAATTCTTAAAAATAACTGATATTTATGTTGAACTTGTTCATACAAAATACATTACTTTTACACATTACCATGGACTATGGAAAATTAAAAAGTTCCATGTGCATTAAATACAATTTTCTCCTTCCAAATTTTTACTGAAAAATTCTTTAAAGTTTTCTCATGCTACAATATTTCTCGAAAATTTATATGTATTCTTGGGTATTCTTTGTTGTTGACTTTATTCTGATAATTTTTTTCAATTTATCCAGATGGCAAAAAGGAATACCCTGGAGATCAAAAGCATACGTTCGATTTTCTCCCGGTCGTTTCGATTGATCTTTTAACGAATTTGTATTTGTCATCTAATTATAAACAAATAAATTTTCTGGAGAGAGAGCCTTGTGTTAGAGCATCCCCCAGTAATGGTAAAATTATACATAATATGGCAACTGTATGCATTTTAATGTTAACTAAGTAATTTCCATATTTAAAATACAAACGTCCTAACCATCCTCTTTCTTCGTATAATTTTCTGATGACAGCCTTAGCACGGAGAATTTTTTGTTGTTGTTGATTTGCTTCTAATTTAATTTCGTTATTCCTGTCTCTACAACCGCGAGTAAGTATATTACTGATTGGTGAATCGATTTCAATATTATATTCTTCACAGAAAGTGTTACGACAGTAAGCACTGTTATTATGTATACATTTATTATAAAGTTTAGAAAATGATTAACTGTCTTAGAAAATAATTACATTCGACAGATTTTCTTCTGCAATAATTACTTTCTATTGCCTGTCTGACTGAGAATGGCTTTCTTTAGCCACGTAGGGCCCAAAGCTCCTTAAGATATAGGGTCCTCTAATAGAAATTATTTTTAAAATACTTTGGGTTATCAACAGGAATAAAAACGTTAAATACACTCGAAAACACAACACGGAAACACACGGATTGCAAGTTCAAAGGACAGTAAAGTGATTTTCAGTCCTGAGAAGAAAGATAACGTAAAGTGGCTCTAAGGGTAATGCTCGTCTGAATGTCGGATTTAAAATGTCTAGATCGTGCTAGGTGGTTTAATTGTTTTTAATCAAATGATTAACAGGCAGCTGCTAGTATTACGTTAACATGGCGCAACAGTATAAAAAATTTCTCTAATTACCAATTAGAATTTGGCTACTGAAAGTACGCCATGAAAATATGCGGAAAATTTAAAAAATACTTGGGCTGCAAACAATGTCACTATACAATAACCATGACAGTTTTTTATATGTTATTTTGTATGAAAATCTGTTGCCTTGTATAGAATTTCGAATAAATTCCATGGGCTACTTTCAGTAGCCAAAATGTAATAGCTAAACAAACTTGTATAATATATTGTTTTACTGGCTGATAAATTGGTCATTAGTTGGTCTACTATGGTAGCGACTAGGGGGCCATGTAGTGAGAGCCCGTAAGTAAAGAAAGCACTGTGTCTGAGACAGACTATCTTTGTTTAATTAATTAATTCAAGAGGATTTAATTAATTTCTAGAGTCTTCTAGATCTGTTTAAAATATTTTTTTGCAATTGTGTTTTTTTTTTTTTTGTATGAGATTTCTTATTTCTAGTACATCCAGTTCTTCCTTTGGGATTTATACTGTGATGTGCTTTAATATGAACGCATCTTAATTAATGTTTTTAGTACATGTGTAAAGTACGGGATGAAAGTCTTTTAAATCCTTCGTTTGTAGGTTTTGCTTTTTTTTTTATTAATTTTAGTGTTAGTAGTGATTATACTTATGTTCAAAAATTTCTTTATTTCTAAAAGCAACAGCTTCATTTGAACTGTTTCTATTAAGAAGCTGTATAGCATAGTTTTGCTCATTAATTTCAGTTGAATTATTTTCTTTACATTATATGGTATCTCACGTGAATAGAAACTGATTTTATTTTTAAAATAAGAATTACAAAATACTCTGTACGGATTTATCTTACAAAATGCATAATTTAAAACTTATAAATTTAAGAAAAAACGACAAATTCCGATATATCTGATTCATAGCAAATTTTGAAATGCAACCTAATGGTATTTAGATGAGTTTAAATAGTTTATGTGAATCTATTGGGATTAAGATGTGTTTAAATAGTTTAGAGACAATTTCTAATTGATTTCGATTTTAAAATATTAAAAAAGTATTCGAAAAGAATAAATAATCCAGTATTCGTCTTATTTCTAATTTTGATATGAAATGCCTAAGTAATTTGGAAAAACTTATTATATTTTTTGTAAATTCTTGTCCTTAAAACGTATGGATGTAATAAATTTTTAGTCAAATACTAATATAGTAGTATTCAAAGTAATATAGGTAGTATTCAAGTATTTATTTAGCTTAAGAATAATTTATACATAAAATTTAAAAATTTATAATTAATATTAATTGCATATTAAATTAAATTACTTTTCTGTCGCTCAGATTCTCATCGGTTTACTTAAACTTGCATATTTTTTATTAAATTCAGTTTGTTTCATTGTGTTTTTGAATTTTGATGGGGACAGTTGATGAACCTCAGTTATATTATTTTAAAGTGTCGGTAAGATAGTGTCGGTACAGTAGTGTCCAACTTATAAAAATAAATGTTTTCAACTGTTTAAAAGGTAATTGGTATATTAATATTATTGAAGATTATAAAAATCAATATAATGTTTCAGGCATTTTTCAAGAATCATGATTTCTTCAAAATGTTTCCGGTGAGTTTCTTATGTTTGTTTGTATTTCCAATGAAGAAAAATTTGAATTTCTTTTTGTAACGGCTTTATTTGAAATTTTAGTACAAACGAAACGAAACAAAAATAAGTTTTAATTTACATTAAAAGTAGTTGTAGATTGTAAAACAATGAAACTGATTAAACTAATTCATGGAGAGATATATTTAGGTACATAAATGTAATTAAATTAACCGTTATAGATTTTCGCCCATTTAGAACGGCATTTTTTTTATCGCGTCAGTCATGAATCATTGCATTTTGGAATCCTGGAACTTTGAACATTAACCAGATTTTTCTTTTTTATTAAAAATCATATAATTCACCAACGGAATAATTCTTTTATAAAGTTCTGAGATTCCAACAAAAAAAGACTTCAATCAAATCGCAAAACACGAGTAAAGACTGACTAATTCCCAATTATGTCCATCAAAATTAATATCTTTCCACATTTAAAATAAAAAATTCAGAAAAAAAAATAAGAATAAAAACAAATTTTTAATCATTTTCATGGGCACAGATAATTCATAATCCTTCAATTTCATTTGTTGTTTTCTGTTAACACGTTTTCACTAAAAATGAAAAATAATAATAAATTTATTGCCTCGAGCATCGTTGTCGTCCTCCGAAATAAGATGAGGAAATCTTTTTTCGGCGATAAATCTTATCTTGTCTCTTCTGTTCACGAGATGAATGGATCCAAGTAGAAAGATTTTTTTTTTTTATTTTTTCAGAAAATACATTGCACGTTATTCGGCCACAACTTTTGTGCTGCTTTTCAGGGTTTGTTTGTTTTTTTTTTCTGTTGGTTTTTTTTTTAAAGTCCTTTAATTTTTTCATTTTTACTTTTACTATTTAATGTTCGACATTTTTTCTTATTATCCAAGTTTTACTGGTGTTTGGTATTTGGTATATGTAAGTAGCATTCGTTTCGGCATTGTTGTTGTTATTGTTTTTTTTTTCTATCGTTATGCCCGAGGCTTTTATATTTCTTGTTCGTTTTTTTTTTTTTTTTAACACATCAAAGTCATAATTTTTTCTGCAAGAACGTGCAACAACAATATTTGGGGTGAAACTGTTGTGCATGTGTGAAGAAAAGAAAAAAGATAAATAATTCTCATAACGTCGAATTTGATTTATATTTTTCGGTTTTGTGTGAAGATTTTATTTTCTTACGTAAATTATTGTTTATAATAAAATAAAAACTAAGACAAAGATTAGTGTGATTTGGAGCGAATGATAGTAAAGGGAGGGCTATATCGATGGTCCTTTGTGATGCCACCTCATTGGGATCGTACTTAGAAATGATTGTTTAATTTAAGCCACAAGAGTTAATGAACCTTAAAAGGACCACCGACGTCCTATCTTATAATTCCCCCAATTTTCGATAAAAGTAGATTCCAAGCGTATTCCTTCAACATTATCTTCATTCGTACAGCTTTTGCATAAGTCATTGTATGAGATATGCATACGTTCTGCGTGTTTTCCAAGGAGCCAGTGTCCCATGACAACTGTGCAGTGAGCTCGGCATGTTTTTACAGTTCCTACTTAGCAGTGTTAATGTCTTCCCAGGACATATCTTGGGGTATAGATGTTTTGACTTCGCGTATGTAGTGAGTTCTTCATATCTGCGATTGGCCAGCTTACAGAGTTGTATCGGTCTATCTAATGGTCTACCTATTGATATTTTTGCTAAGCATATATTCATATATTCATAGTTGAACGCTTCCTGGCCATAGCATCAAGTGCCTCATTTGGTATATCAGTGGGCACCAGGCACTTAGCCAGAAAATTACTTTGTTGTTAGCACCAAAAGTCCCGAGATCGCTGCGAAAACGTTGGATTAAGCACGATCTAATAGTGTTCGAGTCCAGATATGTGATTGCAGCTTGACTATCAATGCAATTCCTTATAACTTGATTACGAGTAATACGATTTTTGTATTGGAAGGCATGCTGAGTATACCTCGGCCTCCATTTCCATCGAACCATCTGTAAAGTCATATCAGAGTCATTTGCCACGCGGTTATCTTTCTACTAGGAATCCTAATTGAGAAAGTTTTCTCTCAAATTCTAGCAATAGAACAGTGTAGTCCGTAGCTCCGCATATACAGTCCTCGAGTCTTATTCAATTTCAGTAGTAACTAGTATAAAATACCACAATAATCATTACCCAAATTAGTTACATACAAACTCCATTGGCTGGCATTACTATCTAGTAAACAGGACCTTTTTGTCCATCTTGAAAATTCTATAACTCTCTTTAATTATTTCATTAAAAAATATTTTTTAATGGCTATTAGTCTAAGATATTATTTCAAAACAAATTATGATCTATAAGCCTCTGCTCACTCTCTCAATGAGCACCAGAAGGTGCTGAGAGCTGACTGAAATAGTCAGAAAGTTTCAGTTCGATACTCCCTTTTGAGAGATACAGTTGCCTCGCACCTTTTTTAATAAACTGCATGAAGTAAGCAATGAAGGCTGGGAGGTCATTTATAACTTTCGAAATAGTGGGAAAAATTCTGAAACCTTTCTGGGTTCGAATATAGTTTTTGCATTCATGTATTGACACGAAGATTTGTCATTATTTGTGTCTGCTCAGTGGAACTCAATCAAGGGGAAGACTATTCTGTACTTTGATCCACAATGAACTATTCTAAACTTGGTTTCTTGTCTTCTTGTTAATAGTTTGGTCGACACAAAATGTAATTCTTTGCAGTTTCACGTAAATTAATTCTTCCTCACTGCGGACAGTAAGCAGATTGTTGCAATTTACTAGATTCCCATGCTTTAGAATTTTGACTATTATACCTTCCGTACAATCCTCTGGGAAGGTATAAGTATTCCATAATCTTTCAATGATTGGTAGGAAGGTGTCTACTGATACGTTTGAGCTCACTTTTAGTATTTCGAATGGTATAGGATCTAGCTTTGCTATTAGCCAACGATTTGATTGTGGTTATTATTGTAAGTTCTGGATGGCGTTGGAACAAGTCGCATTGTTTGCACGTTTTTAATGTTGACGTTTTCAGGATGCTGTAGCTGTTTCAAGAGTTTGAATCGAAACTAGTCTGAAGGTGCTACTCAAAAGTGGTTTCAAGACACACAGGAATGGACAGTAATGAAATCCAACCTAAGAAGCAGTAATCGGGCTAGTAAAAATTCTAGAATTAGTGTAATGGAATGGGGATCATCTCTGGTCATAGTGTTTGCTTGCACGATTCTAGTGGCCAAGTCGCCCCTAGCTTTAACCTAACCTAACCTAATCTAACCTACTGAGGCTGTTCATCTTCGTTTATCAGAAACCGCATTTTATTGCACATCTTTTCATATAAAATGCTTTCCCGAGAGCTGTTTAGTTAGTTGGTACAACATTCGTAAACAGTGGCTTACCGCTCCTTGTTCTGTTGATGCAAAGTCACTAATCTGCAGTCTTTTATCACGCCGAAGGGTAGGTTTAACTTCCCTGTAAAGTCTCGAGTACTACTCATTTCCAAACTCCTGGTGTCTTTGTGAATCGGTTTTGTGGAATTAATGTTGTTTTTAAGAACTCTCCTGCGGTTTATTTTTTACCAGGTTTCGTTGCTTCGTTCTTGTCGGTCCTTTTGCACCTAATCTATGCTTTCTTCTGCTGTTGATATTCTGGCAACTTTGCCAAATGCCACGCTTAATGTAATTAAATCAACATAAGATGAAAGTTTTTTTTCTTAGCTTCTTAGTCCTTCAACAATTAAATCGTCCCATTTTCGTATCCTTGTGGCGACACTTTTGCTCCGGACAATTAAAATGATAGTTCCCAAAAGAAAGGGGGAATTAGCTAGACAGACGTAGAGTTTGAAATAAATTAAAAACCATTTTGAAAACAATTTAAAGTCAGCACTTTCGATATCAACATCTAGCTAGAGTATAAAAAACAAAAAGTAAAAATAAAACAAACTAAAAAATTATAAAAATAAAAAAAGTTGTACCTGTAAAATTAGCACAACCTGAATAAAGGCAAATAAATTTACGAAGAATCTCACAACACATGAACCGATGGATTTTCAGAGACAGCACTGTTTTGGGTCTGAATCGAACTAACCGACGACCAGGTGCTGGATGGCTTGATTTGATTCTTAATATTTCAGCCCCCGAAATTTCTCATGTTTCCTGCATCAAATAGCCAAGGTGAATCCACCCAACAGATTCGACAATCAAAAGCTCAGTTCCATCCAGGCGTCAAGCAACTCGAACCCTCGCAGAACAGTTCCGCCCCTGTGTTAACAGTTATCAACTCAACAAACACAGCTTAGTCACTACATCCTAATGAGGATGTAGTAATTGGGATGATTTACCACTACAAATCCAAATCCTTTCTGATATTATATTAATTTTCTCCATACAAATCCAGTTTTGAGGATATCATAGGCGTTAAAAGCTCTCAAGAGACGGAATCTTTTTCATAGATTTTCTTTTATATACAAAGTTTTCCTCGTGAAAGAAGCACGATAGAATAGGTCCGTATTGTCTGTACTACCTTTTAGGTACCCCAATTAATAGTAAAAAGAAATAACTTATCGTATAAGACTAAGATTGCAAGAAAAAAATCGCATTCAGTTATTAATTTAAACTAAACTTCAACAGCTGCTCCGCTCAATTCTTCAGCTCGGTTAACATTGTTGTTCAACGCCCGAAAGTTTGACTAAACTCAAATTTTTAAGATAAATTAGTTTTTTATGAGCTATATTATTTATAAAAAGTATTTGTAATTTTAGGTCTATCATATCAGATTCCACTCCATAAACAACTAGTTTTAAAAGCTCAACTTGAATTATAAGTCTGTTGAGCTCAAATTATGAATCCACTCAAGTTTTCAAACTAATCCACTCAAGTTTTCAAAGCAATCCACTCAAGTTCTCAAAATCAGCTGAGGATTTGAGTGTGCTCAGGATTTGTTTAAGCTCAATTTGTAAATCTGCTCTTATTTTCAGCGTTCAGCAATTCCATAAATGTTGAAATGAACTCAACGTTTGAGCGAATTGACCTTTTGAGTTGTATCGAAAAATTTGAGTTTTTTACAATCCTGCTTAATATATATAAGCCGAGATAGAATTCCCAAAGTAACCCCTGGTGATTATTGTGGAAATATATCATCGAAATTTAAAATATTTCTGACTGGTAGAGAGCAAAGTTCGCTCTAAACTGCGCGGGTGCGCGGCCGCTCAGTAGTTTTTCGAAAGTTCCGCAGTCGTTTCTGTATTATGCGCACAATGTTCTTATTCATTAGTTTTTTTTTTATTTCATTTTATAAAAGAATTGCATCTAAAAATGGCTAAAGTCCCAAGTTTTGTTCTCGTGAAATTTTTTTTAAATGCACTGCGAGAAGCAGCTTTCCATACACTTGTAATCAGAGCCTGAAAATAACTCTCCATTAAGTTTTTTTTTAAGTGAGGTCCGACTGGAAACTTTTATATTTAAAAAATCAATTTTAATAATACTTTTAACTTTTATTTTTAAAAGTAAAAGTTAAGAGTAAACTTTTATTGTACGAAAGTTTTAAGTCTTTTCAGACCTTTATCTAACAAAACAACGTTTTCAGAGTATTTCGAGACTTTTATTTTATAAATGTCTTTTTAAGAGTCTTTTGAGACTTTTATTTTATGAAAATCTTTTTAAAAGTCTTTTGAGACTTTTATTTTATAAAAGTCATTTTTAAAGTCTTTTGAGACTTTTATTTTATAAAAATCTTTTCAAAAGTCTTTCTTTATGTTTTTATTTAAATATATAAAGTATTTACGGTCTAAAGTAAAAAAAAAAACCTCTCCCACTGTTTATAGCATTTTAATCGATTTGATTCATATACATAACATAATTTGTTTATATCATATAAACATAAGAAAAGGCCAGACTCTGCCTGTATGTAACACGTTCGAATTTCAGGATGGCTTTTCTTTTAATTAAAAGGAAATTAAAAAAAAAAAACAATAACAAAAAAATTATATTAAATAAAAACAAATAAGAAGGCTAGAATTAGTCTAAAACACTAATACTTATGATACCCTATATGAATGTCCGTATGGATAAAATCGATTGAAACATTATTATAAACAGCGGAAGAGGTTTTTTTTTTAAATCAGACCGTAAATACTGTAAATATTTAAATAATAAGCATAAAGAAAGACTTTTAAAAAGATTTTTTTTTAAATAAAAGTCTCAAAAGACTTTTAAGATGATTTTTATAAAACAAAAGTCTCAACAGACTTTTACGATGATTTTTATAAAATAAAAGTCTCAAAAGACTTTTAAGATGATTTTTATAAAATAAAAGTCTCAAAAGACTCTTAAAAAGACTTTTATGAAATAAAAGTCTCGAAATACTATCAAAAAGTTTTTATTTTGTATAACACTTAAAAACAACAAGTAAAAATAATGGTTATTTTGGGAGTCTCAATAATAAAAATTACTAATTTTTATTATTTTAAAACTCTTACTTCTTATAATTTTGTTTAATTCTTATGGAATAAAAGTTAATAATAACTCGTATTCTAGAGACTTTTTGAAAAAAGTAATAAAAGTTTCAAGCTCTACTTGTAATAGATGAAACGAGAGACATTTCAGTTAAAAAATTATTAATTTTATACTGCTAATTTCGAATGAAAAATTAATTGACCTACAAAACAGAATTTGGAAGTATTTTGAAGCTAACACATACAGACAACAAGTGTTATACTAGATATATAGTAATAAAAATTTCTGTAAAGTCAAATTTGTGCTATTAGCTTAAGTTAGGGAAAGCTCCACCTTGAAAAAAGTAGAATAGGTTTTTATCCCTAAAATGTAGGTACTTCCAGAATGATACCTAATTGATAGAATGTTCTCTTCCTTTTATCTGATATAGCTTAACATTTCGGGAATTTTACTTGCTATATAAGTGCCAAATTCCTGTATCCCTTGAATGTTCCCTTTATTTGGAGAAATTAATCTGATTTTCGATTTATATCAGAAAAAATAATATTTATTTTAGGAGAAAACCTATCTTAAATTTAGGGAATTGCCCTACTCTTTTTATAGTGTAGGACGAAAAAATGGACTGGCAGCATTTTTCTAAAAAAAATATAGCTCATCCTACTACTGAACAATATTGTGTTGTGCACCAAGAAGATTTGGGTTTGGATGATGCATGTAAACATGTATCTATTATTGAGACCTTCCTTAGGACAGTTTACACTATGTTCAGTAGATCAGGTATTAAAAAAGGAAAATTTTAAGAATTGGCTGCTGTAATGGATTGAGATTCTGTAACATTTAAACCATTAAACGAGGTGCGTTGGTTATCTCGTCATTTTCCAGTGTATGCTTTAATTAAAAATTACGACACCCTAATTGAATATTGTAATGAACAAGTGAATGTATGTAACGATCCAATTTGAAAATATTGTTTACAAATTTTAAATAATCCCCAGTATACTGTGGCATTGTGTGTTCTTAATGACGTTCTAAGTGAATTAGCAACTTGTGCAAATATTTACAGAAAAATTTCTTGAATATTATTAATGCACATAACTAAATAAAAGCAACAATACAAAAATTAAAAGCACAGTATCTGGGAGAAAATATTTTCTGGAGTGAAAATGTTAAAAAAGTTTTAACAAAGGTTGGAAATGATGTTGACAATGCTTTCCATAGTCCGTTTTACTGAACGAGAAATGAGATTTTCTGATGAAACGGTAAAAAATTGCGAAGCTTATGATATACATATAATATCAAATGAGATTAATAATTTTGCTTTCGGAAAAGACATGCCGTGGAAGTAAATATTCACAGTTTTTTTTTCTCGAGTACAGAAAACCATGATAAAATATTTGAAGAATATTCTGAACTTAAATTTCTGGTTTCATAAAAAAACCAAGACAGGAGCAATAAAATCATTTAGCGTCAGTGTAGAATATGTACTACAAAATTCGGGATTTGAAAATATAACGATACTTTATGGTATTATGAGAACTTTTAAAGTTTCTAGTTCTAACTGCGAGGGAGGATTCAGCATAATGAATATAATTAAATCCAAACGTAGAAACACATTAAATGCCGATCATTTAAATGATTTGATCAGGATTAAAATATACTTGGCAAGTGATGTGAAAAAAAATAAAAATAGATGAAGTTTACAAGGAATGGATAAGTATGAAAGACAGGCGGGGAAAAATTCAATGCTAAGCAGTTTGTCATAAATATACATAACTAATTCATATAATATGATAATTTGCATTATAATAATAGATATTATCAACTATACAATAATTATCAAATTATCAAACATCTATTTTATTACATTCATTACATTTTTATAATATTCCACTAAGCACATCCTAATAAAGAAAGAATATAAACAAATACATGAACGATAACGTAAAAATCCTTTCTTGTTTGTGTGTTATTAAAATGCTTTAAAATGTAATTTTCAAGAGTACTTATTAAAAAGAAAAAATGACTTTAAACACAGGCGCCCCCCCCCCCCCTTTTAACTTTTACATACGTTTTGAAAATTTTTGCTCCCATATACTTTTGTACCGCGCAGTGAGCAAAAAAAATAAGAGAGAACATTGGTAGACAAATGCAGCGCAGAAGTCCGTCATCGATATAGAAATAAACTTGGGTAGGCTTCTAGCAACAAATGATTATGATTTTTTGATATTTTGACTAATGCAAATGAGAACGGTAATTATAAATTAAAAATATTTTTTTTTTTCTATCTGACCTTTAAATATATTTCATACTGACATCGAGTTTAGGATTCAATACAAGTGGAACTCTTAACAAGAACCCTTATCTTTCAGTTAGTATCAATTAAATATCATGCAAAACACACTCTACCTATAGAAAAAAAAAACAACAAAAAAGCCACTGTTGGATCGTTTTAAATTTATGAGGCAATAACTTTTCCTATTTCCATATAAATACCTTACATACATTAAAACTTTTTTAATTACCTATTCACAGTTGTGGACCTTTTCATGAAGAAAAAAAAAAAAAAACCAACAAAAAAAATGAAAAATTTTAACTGAAAATTTCAAACCGAAATTGCTTTGGTTGGCTGACGTTTGTGTTTAAATGAGGCCAGAGGCCAGACATTTTACAAGTTTCTGTAAAACAAAAGTACCCAAAACTGTGCCCTCTCCTCTCCTATATATATACATAATACTAGCTAGCAAGAGCTGAAACTCCATGTAGCACAGGGGGTCGTTATTATTACCCTCGATTTGGTGACAGAACCATTGTTCTGTTGAAGCTTTCCTCGTTTTAATTTAAATTAAGAATGTCACTCTGCGGAATTTATGGCTTAACATTTTACCCAGATCATTCAGATTATATCAAAAAGGGCAATATCTTATAAGCTTTTCATCAATTTATCATGTGACGTTTTACGATAAGGGTTTCCCGTTTTATGTACAAACATAACTAGCTCTTAGCTTTTGTACTATGTATGTATGAATGTACGTCGTGGTTGGCGATATTTCTGTATTTTTATTTTTTTGCCTGAGTTGTATTTGGAATTTTGGATACCTGGGATAATACTATATGAATAATATACTATATACAGAATAGGTATGTATATCACAGGATGGATGTCATGTCAACAAGATAAACATTGGATTTGTTGTCGTTCGAAGGAGAGGCTACAATCCATTTATCATTTTATTACAATAGCTCCGATGAAAGACCGTTTTACAAAATTTGCCTTTATATTCAAGGATTCTTGTTAGCCACTTTTATAGTGTTGAAGAAAAAAAGAAAATTTATAAAAAAGTGAAAGGAAATGAGATTTTGAATGCAGATTATTGAAAATCATGGATAGAATTTAACATATTTATTTATTATCGTTAGTTGACAAAATTTCAGATGGTTGTGGGAGAGACTATTGTATGCTAATATTGCCAACACCTTAAATTAAGTTGATCATTTTATAGAGATTCAATGGAACCCTAAAAAGGTTATACCCATATTTATTAGTTTCCATTTCGAATCATTATTTAACTAAAAGTGTGCAAATATTGTCTACGATTCTGCCAATATTCAAAATTTTCTGAGTTAATAATGTCCGTTAATCAGACCTGATATGTCAGACATTTCTTTTTACTATACATAGATGACGGACCTTGAACATTATTTTCAGAAAACACCGATCATTTGGTTGTAAAATATATAATTTTTTTATTTCATTTGCTTGAAATGTCTGGTCCAAGTGCGGCCCTTCTTCAGGAGCTCTATATAAAATTAAACATAGCTTAAACCTAAAATTATATGTAATTTTATATAGAGCTGCTGAAAGGGGCCGCGCTTGAACCCGAAACGTCGAGCAAATGAAATAAAAAAATTATGTATTTTACAACCACTCGATCGGGGTTTTCCTGAAAATAATATTCAACATAAAATCGGCTGGAAACATTATCAGCTATAAATTCACTATACATACTCAACTAAAAGAAAAACAGTATATTTCAATAAAATTTAATTGACAGATCCTTCAATTTCATGAAAGAGTTACCTCCAATACCATTGTGGTAAAAAAAAAATGAAAGAAAGATTGGAGTCCTTCTATTAATAAGAAAATACTGAAGTAATAAAAGCATTTTTCAAGTAAGCTTAATAGCATTACTAATTAATTATAGTATTTTAAGCAAAACAAAAGTGAAATATTAATAAAAATAAACAGCCATTGCAAAAAAATTTAATATTTTTCAATGCTGGTTTATTTTGTTTACAATTGAATTGTAATTGCTGCCTAAATTATGTCGGTCACACAAAGGCACCGCAAAGAAATATTATCCGAAAATAAGGGGGCGCTAAAATTTTGTTTATTTTACATAGCAATTTGGATTATAATAAATGTCCCTCTTCAAAATGTCATGATTTCATTACTGCCATGACGAAACGAATACAAACACAGCACACTAATACATTTCACCGAGGGGCTTAGGTTTTCATCCGATATGCCTTTTCCTTTTTAGTTATTTATTCAATGAAAAATGGTGGACTTCTATTACTCAAAATGAAAAAAAAACGTTTCTTCCAAACTTGAATCGACTTTACTCAAAAAACAAACAAAAGACTTCATTCTAAGCCTAAGCCGACTTCTTTCTTTAAAAAGAAAAAAAAAACAATCCTACCAAGCTTGAGTGATCATCTTCTCTATACTCACAAAAAAAACAAAATCACTGTTCTACTGTTCTTCTCTTCTGTTCCCTTCGCTCAAAAACGAAAGTTCATTCCAAGTTTGAGTTTATTATTTCCCTTAACAACAACAAAAAAAAAAGTTCATTCTCAGCTTGTGTGGAATACTTCCTTTTATGGAAGATTAAATAACTAAAAATCATTCCAAGGTAAAATCGGGTTATTTCCTTTACTCAAAAAATGTGGACTTCGTTTATTCAAAAAACAAAAAGTTTGTTCTAAGCTCGAATCAACTCTACTAACAAAAAAAAAATTATCAAACTCGAATGAATATTTTCTTTATATTCAACAATAAAAATGCTCGTTCCCAGCTTGAGCTTGATTTACTCAAAAAGGACAGTTCGTTCCAAACTTGAGTCAACTTCTTTCATTTATTAAAGAAAAGTCTCGTTGCAAGCTTAAATCGAATCCTCTGTTTATCCAAATAAAAAATAAATTTTGTCCCTAGCTTAAGTAGACTTCTCTATAGCTCTTCCACATGCTTCATTACTTTGAGGTCCTTTGAATCGAATATTAAAGAGCAATATAATTTTATATTTCTTAAAAGCATATTCAAACTGTACTTACCACGTATATCAACAAATTCTTGCCATTGACTTACAACACTGGAAAAAGCACATATATGTATGTAAGAAAGCCTATAGTTTAATACCTACGTAAATTTGATTTTAAATCCATTATCCACACAAATGAACTCGATTAAAGACAAGTTTCATAAAACCGAAGGAAATCATAATTTAAGTATGGACAAAGCACAGAGTAAAAGATTATATTTAAGATACTTTGTTATCAAAGCCTAAAATGCAAATTCATGTTCAAAAGTAGTCGCTAAAATTATTGATAGTATAATTACAGCGACTAAATAATAATTAAATCCCATTTAAACGCTGAACTCAAATATTTAAAATTGGTGTCTAAATTTCACTTGTAGTAGTGGTTCGCGTAATCGCAACTGCATTTAGGTATAATAATATAAAACAGGTTCCACAAAAGTCTCCACTATTTTAATTCCAATTAAATCCGCAACCAAGTAAAAGAGATAGCATGATTAATATAGTTGGTTTCTATTTCGCACAATCGTATGATTTCAACACCAGATCACACGAGATATAGATTATAAGCAGAGAGGCAGAACTTGTTGATTAGTTACTGTTGTCTGGTACCAAATCGGGATTTCATTATCTCTATGCTTAATTATATTGAAAAATTTTCTAAATTCTTGAAACACACACTAATATTACTTTGCAATTGTATATTGAATATTTATAATTCTAGTTTTCTTTTCACTCCCGTATTCTTTTGACACGCACTATCTAAAATTTACCACGAAATTATTAAAAAAACGAAAAACTAATATTGTCACTAAGTAAAAAACACACGAAATAGATGCGTTTATAAAATATTTTTCAACTGTACCTACTACAAAACATACAGACATTAATAAACGCTATATAAAAAATTTCAATTGTACACCGCACGACACGACGAATCGATTGAGACTAGATAAAATTTCCAAGATCTGTAGAGTTTTGGAAATAACTGATAAGAGGATGTGCAAATTTTTGTCTGAATTTCGAAAATTGGTTGGCAAGGCGAAAATATAAAGAATTGGAGAAATTTCGTAAATGGGATGTGACTAGATTTCGAAAATCGGTTAAATCAGGCAACTCTTTCAAAATTTTTTCATATCATATTGATTTTGCACGTATTTTTGGATATTAACTGCAAATGTAGCAAAGCGATATTTTCAATTAAAATTTTTTTAAATGGATAAAATCGAGAAATTCTTTTCTAAAGTTGCCATGGACTTAAAGAGCATTCAGATGGCATTCTTAGCTAATATGCACGTAAAAGAGAAAAATTGTCATGTTTGATTTCCTACCAATTCGTTAAATATCATTTGAAACACCATTTAAATTTTATTAATAAAAATCACTTGACTTAAAATAGTGTGTACATGTACATCCATAGTAAACAATAATTCAAAGTCTTGTTGAGTAAATATAGCCAAGACTATCTTTTTTTCTTTAGAAAGCCTAAATTTTGATCATTAAGCGTGAAACACTGTGCTGGCTTTTCCAACCTGGCCGGTGTCACCAACTTTGACAGTTCTATAGAGCATATGAGATCATGTTATCTAGTTCCCAATGGCAAAGTTGGTGAAGCCGGCCAGGTTGCGATTGAAGTCGAGTAGGTCTACTTTTTACTCTGGTGTAACTTTGTCATCTTTGACAGCTAATTCTTGTTTTCATTTGATGGCAGTATTGTCAACGGAAAAATAGTGCATGGGAAATTTAAAAAAAAAAACATTTGGGAAACATATTTACAGTCTAAAGTTACTGTTGCTTTTGTAAATTATTACAAAATACTTATCCCTCTATCATACAGAAGTTATCAAAGTTCGTATTGTGAGTTGCAAAAATTTGCAAGGTTCACCAGGTTGGGGTTAGGTAAAGTCTGAGGTCGAGGCTCGAAAAGCCAAGCACTGTATTTCACGCTTAACAATTTTTTCGAAATTGTAAATTAAAATTCGAAAATGGATTAAAGGCTGAAACATGAATGCCAACCATACAGCTTTTGTTTATTTTTTTTTATAAGGCTGTGTTCTTTTGAGCTCGCTATCTAGTTCATTTCACTGCTGCTACAAAAGAACGTCTCAGAAAACCACTAAACTTTATTTTTAAAACTTAGTAGCTTCCACACACATATGTCAAAAGTTTTATTTGGGATCTATGAAATGTGGAAGATAAAAATGGTAATGATATCTAAAATGTTAATTAAAAAGAAAATATATTAATTTGAGTAAGTTTCAGAAAAGGAAATAGGAAAGTGCGGTCATATAAAGAGGCAAACTCATTTTTTAGTGATTTTGAGACCCCTTTAGCCGTGCAGTGTAGCATTGCACTCCACATTCTACAGTGTGGCTTGCGCACTCAAATCTATTATTGTACCAGTACACGAAACACAAAAGAACACAGCTGTTATATGGACAGTTCTATTTTTCACGTACATATGCTTTGAAATTATACTCTAGGGGATTACACGAGTAAGAACTGACACTGAAAATAACTCCTATAACTCCATATGTACGGACTAGTCTTTTGTACTGATAAAATTACAGACCATACCGTACTGACTAGTCAGTAAATTGTCAAACGTAAAATTAAAATGGCCGAAACTGAAAATAAAAGGCAGATGCCAGTGAAAATTTCTGTATATATTTCTAATCTTCTGTCTTTTGAGTGGGAAATTACTGAGAAGAGTTTAATATACATTGTAATCTTTATTTTGTAGAGAATAATGACGGAATAAGAAAGAAATCTTTAGTAATACATACAGGCGAGGAATGTCTGCACTGCTTGATGACATTTGTATAATAAACTGACTAGTCAGTTGATCGAACACAAATACATACAGTAAAATTGACATATGAATTCAGTACCTACCGTCAGTTCTACTGACTCGTGTAATCGTGGGGTTAGAAGGCAAAAATGTAGTAAAGAAGAAATTTCGAATGAGGTGATATTCTATAGTTCAGGTCTAGACTCGAAAATAGACTGCATTGAGAAATTTTTCGCAGGTGGATCAAACAAAATTTTCAATTTCTATTGCATATTTGAAAAATTTATGTAAAATGCGTGAAATGTCGGTTAGATATATTTTGTTGCTTGGAATGAAATTTGAAAGTGGCCTAAAGTGATGCCACATCGAATTTTGGATCCGAAAAAGTGGAGCTACTCTGATTAGTATCCATGTTGCATTTCAACTTAAAAAAAAAAAAAAAATAAAAAAAAAACCGAAACAAAAAAAAAGCAAGTAAAAACGCTAGAATTTGTAAGACTAATTCTTATGATACCCAAAATCAATGGTCGTATGTAATTTCGTATGGTTACCCATCTGTGCAAGTTTAATTTTTCAAGTGGTTTTTTGCATATACATATGTCTAGAATACTTCGCCGGGCATTAAAAATGATTATAACCAATTTTATAGAATTTCATATTCTGAAGTATTTTCATATAGGACACAGGACACGTAAAATTCCTAAATATTTATATGGAAACACCAAGAAGGGGTTATCTGATTTAGTCCATTTTTGAAATTATATATATACTATATTTATGAAAACACTAAGTACAAAATATCAGCTCTCTACGTTGACGCGTTCTCAAATAGTGCCCAAATATGTAGTGAAAAACGAAATTTTTGTATGGCAACCCTACGAAGGAGTTACCCGATTCGTACCTTTTCGAACTTAATTTTAGTTTTTTTTTAAGCCCATGTGCAAAATTTCAGCTCCTTAAATACACGCATTTTCGAGCTATCGTGAGGACGTACAGGCGGGCGGACTAACGGACATGCAAAAATCAAAATAACTTTTAATTTTATGCATGGATGTCCAATCCATTTTGTTCTACCATCATTTCAAGGTGTTACAAACGGAATGATAAATTTCGTATACATGTTGTTTTCATTTAGGATATAAAAAACTAAAAAACCTCAAGAAACAATACTAGCAATTAGTTTCGTAATTAAAAAAAAACTCTAAATATTCTGTTCCTAAAAAATACAAACTTTTCGAGTTTCCCACGAAAAAAATCCTGCGAAGAATCCTTATTTTCATCATATTTCCGAAAGCGTAATATATTTTTTCGTTACTTAAAAAAATAATATTTTTATTTCAAAACCAACACCGTTATCGGTGGATAATTAGGTTTAGACGTGTGTTATTTAGGGCTAGTTTTACGTAAGTCGATTTACGTAGCACTAATCCGGATGCCGTTTAGTCCATTGAGGATGGAATACTTTCTTCGATACAAAAGTCTATGACGGAATTTGTCGCTCCCTTTGAGCAGTTCGTATTTGTTTCCGTCTTAATTCCACTCATATTCATTAAAACCAAATAAAAGCCGTCTATTTTAATGAACAAATACGCTTTTAATACTAATTTTTGTAGCTCAATACCGCATCAGATACCGAATTAAAAGTTTTCGTAATTCGGTATGTTTAGACCATTTCATATTATTTTTATGTAAGTCATTTACGTGACACTAATCCTAAATGGCTAGTTACACAAAATTTCGGACTACTGCATCTCTTCGTATATCCAGAGCCTGTTCAGGGCTCAGACAATTTGAGTATTAAATCTTTGATTAATATTATACCTAGATTATTTATTTTATAAAATATAAAAAAGAAGATATGGACGGAGTTCGAACATATTTGTGTCGTGTCTACAACATTATTATATTTTTCCTAGATGCTAGTAATTTGAAGATTCTTTCTTAATCTAACAATAGGTAAGTATAGCGTCTATTATTAGCTCGTTGGCCACAAGATGTATCCTCAATATCAGTACATAAACAGATACTTGAGATTTAAAAAAAAAAATTTATGAAAGTCATCCAGAAAATGGAAAACAACAATAGCACAAGGACAGAACCCTGCGGAATACCACTGGGATCGATGGGAAATTGAATATTTATTTACACAAGAACAAAAAAGAACAACCATATTTCTGATTGTATCCAAGATAGTATCCAGCAGGTATGCTATCTGGCGAATTGAATGAACTGTTAGAGCTACTTTGATCAAACAAATCATGTGAAATATTTTAAGCGGCCCATAAACGCTTCAAATAGTTGACCAACTTTGCTTCAATTTAAAGTTGGTGTGATAAATTGAAACGTGTATGTGGCAGTTGAGGAAGTTTAACTGCAAATTGATAAGTTGATGGGCTCCCACAAAAACTTAGTTGGCGTCAACTTATCACTGCGTGACAGTTGAACAGCTGTTAACTCAATTTCATTTTGTTATGAAATTGAAAGATGCAAGGACGAAGGTCCGGGTGTTATTTAATCTTGATCTTATTTCACTCTTTAAAAACAACTGAAAGAACTTAAAAGTTGATGCCTACTTGAGACGTATATGTGTTACTTGATAAGTTGATCAACTAATTGATCAATTTGGGGTTGATCAACCAATTGAAGCGTGTATGGGCAGCTTTAGAAAGATCTATTAGCGCGTGATTTTTAATCATGTCATAATCGATATCATGGCCGATATCATCGAATATTTTAAGTAGATATAGCAGTTTTGCAACTATGTTTAGGTTGTTTGAAAAATATCTTCCGATTTTATTTTAAAGTGGAATCTCTCTACCAAGGCTGCTTACTTTGAATACTTTAACAATTCAGAAATTAATGCACACACCAATAACTGAAATTGATCTTAAAAGAAATGCATCGTGAATTTACATTTCTAGTATATATCACAACATTTCTCGATCATAAGACATAAAGCGCGTCCACACATAAAAAACATGTAATCTTCTGTTACACCATGTCCTTTTCCAAAATTTTCATTAAACGTTTCGGCAAGTACGACGAAAGATACCTCCTACAATGCACGTTACTTCATTCGGAAAAAAAATGATTGAAACTGAATATTTGGAAAACATTTTTCACATAAAAATCCTATCAGATGTTTGAGAAATGTTTGACATATGACACATATTTATCAAACATTTGTTAACTGCCTATAAATTGTTTGTCAAATGTTTGACAAATATTTTTTTGCCAATGTGTGTTACATGTAAATGCTCCTTTAGGAAAATTGTTGAGCAATTTACTCACGAATGCGTTGAATTCGTTTAAGTACAGCAGAAAATCTTGAAGCAGAAATGTCATGAGCATCATATCACCAATATTGCCGCTACTCATTTTTCATTGTTACATTAACTTTGCCAGACCTATTGAAATTAGTATCCGTAAGGTTATTCTAATTAGAAAAACCCCGATCAAAAGCAAAAAAAAGTCTAATTCGAACAAACAAATTCCTACTCATGACAAATTTTTGTTCGTTTTCGACTATGTTCCACAGTAAAAATAGGATAAACAAGAATTTCAAAGAACATTACGCAGCCCGAGTCAGCTCCTTCGGTTCAAAAGAATTACTAATAAATCAATGGCCGCCGTTGAGGGCAGCTTAAAAAGGTTGTATAACAAATATGAAGTGATCCTTCCAGAAATTGTTATGAAGGAAACAGCCATCAATATGGTCCGCCAATGAACACAGTAGAAGCCTCCAGCGATATCGAAGCCATGTCTACTGATTCGTCCGAGTCATCGTCAGTATCGGTATAATCTGAGGACGAAAACATTTTACGATCATTTACAGCAGGAAACGGAGAGCTGGGAAGAGTCCAATGACATCTCCCCAACCTGTGGGAACGCCAGCTAAGATGAAGCCATCGGGTTCTAAAATCCAACAACGACCCCAGGGAAGAAAATGCACGTGGTTTCTATCAAATTCTGGGTATGCAAAAGGGTTTTGAGATCTAGCCCAAAGAAACGACTGTCTAAAAAGAAAAAGCAGTGAAACCCGCACCGACAGTTTGCCAAAACTTAAATGTCAGAGCGTTTCATAGCGAGCCAGATGTGCTCGAAGTGAGACAAACATTTTACATCAAGACAGCTAAGGGCACCGAGTGCACTATTAAGCCAATTTCTAGGGACGACCTTTGGGAGCTTTTCAATATAATAAAAGATATCGGCGTACGGAGTTACGCATTTACGCTGAAATGTAACAGAACGATAACAATTTTGCTGAGAGGAGTATAGAACTACCGAGGATGTGAAAAAAGCAAAGCACTATAGGAAAAAATGCGTAAACTCACGGTTAACTCAGTTACACGTTTCAAAATAGATATGAACAAAGAAATTAAATTTCTTCACCTAAAAAAAAAGCGTTGCCAGGCTTTCGGTCACGTCACCAGGAATTTTCTGATCGAATAAAGATACGTCAAGCGCAAAAATGACCACTTACCAGGACAATGTGAGCGAAAAAATTTAAATAAAATTGCCCCGTTCTGTGCAAACTGCAAAGCGGGAGGTCACCCAGCCATCTATAGGGATTGTTATAAATAAAAGGAGATCATTCAGATGCGTGCAATGAAAAACCACAAATGCCGTCAACATAAGACCTTAGTGAAGAAGCCACAAAAACTGCGTGCAGCTGGGTAAATCTTTCGCTCATGTAAACAGCACCTAGGACCCATAGTGTCCAGAAATTGACGAATTCTGCACCAAAGAAGCTAACTCCCTGTTTGATTACGATCTCTTGGCCCATATGCACAAAATCGATAATATCCTTCATAAATATAGTTAGCTCTCTTCTATCTCGTAAAAATAAGCAGCTTATCTCCAATTTGCATCGTGAAAATAAGTAACCCTTTACGAAATGGAATGCACTATTGTTAAGTTAAAATTTCAAGACGACGAGTCTCTTCTCTTAATCTCTCTCTACATAGATGTAGTGCCTAGGCGACTGATATCCAAACTAACTTGAACAGCATTGCTCAGATCTCGAATGATTTCACATATCCGGTTTTTGTTAGTAATTTTAACGCCTGTTACCCTAATGTAGAATTGTACTACATAAAAAACACATTCGTAGATACGAAATACATTTTGTATATGTATAGTTGTGTCAATACAAAGTCCTTTTAAAACACAAATATAAAAGCTTTCTCCTGCCAGTCACTTTACTCAATGCCTTAATTGAATTAGCCACCTATCCCTTTGTACAAATATTTCCTTCCATTTATTAATACAAGTTCCATATTTTAAACGTAATACATTTAGAAAGCAAATAAAGTAAACAAGAAGGAAAGTAACCGAGAAGGATACATCAAATCACTTCCCCAATTGATTTGAGTGGCTGAAATCCTTTCAAAAAAGCAAAAAAAAAATTATTTTTAGTTCCCTATAGTCAGTCACCATCACTTTGAATGCATTAGAAGTCGCCTTCTGTATAAACTTATATTAGATATTCCCTCTTGAAGTTAAGATGTTTATATCATATAAGGATGCATATTATACATATCCCTTTTTCTTGGGGATAACTTTACCCTCTCGATTGAAGGAATAACAGCAGCAACAACAACAACAATCTAATATGAAATTGTGTGTATATCTCAGAAATTCCAGAGAGACGACGAAAGATCCAAAACACATCAAACAACCCCCTTCAAACAAAATATACAAAACAACAAGAACAACGATAACAACAGCAACAACAGCAACAACAACAACAACAACAACGAAAAAGGATAAATAATACCGCACCCTTACACTTTCCTGATTTTTAGTTAAAAATTGTTGTGGGATTCCATTCAAATTTTCACCCTCCCGGGATTGACCGACGACGATGGGATAAACACATATGCATCAGCTGTTCAGTGTCATTTGAAACAGCTGACTGTCGAAGATAAAAATAGAAAATATGGTCATACTATCTCTCTAACATAGACGAAATCGTCGGCATTGGCTTGGTGGCACCACACCAGAAACACCCGGCATTTTAGATAGAGAAAACCAAAACCAAGGCACCCCATATTATTTACGCGCACCATCTCACCATACTAACTAAGTGAGCTGCTGCTTTGCTAACTTTGTCTATAATCTTTCGGGGGTGAAATGTGAATGTGATGCATGCGGTCGACACTGATGATGGTGGCAAAATATGTATAGTAGGTATAGGAAAATGAAAAAAAAAATTTTTTTTTTTCTAACAGCCCGACCAACTTTCAGCTGTTTTTTATTGCCCAAATGCTAGGGATGCTCTCTATATGATGCTGATAGTGCAAAGTTGCGTCATGTTATAAATCTACAAGATATTTCCGGTCCTGACAGTTCTCATAACGTTTTTATGGATGACAAATATATTCTCTCCCTGGGCACGAATTTCCATTGGATTTTGATTTTTCCTCGTCAATCGAAGGTTTTTGTTTTTATTATCATCACATCCCAGCACGTAGGCGATATTTAATGGAACGACATACATATACTATGGATATACAAAAGACGAGAAGAATAAAAACAGGAACTCTTCGTGAAGATTTTATAATAAATCGTCACGTTCGACCACTGTATGTAATTTTCGAATAAATTGGTACCTTTGCAGAGATGCAGCGGAGATGAGAAATATTGCGGAAAAGAATGAGGCTCAATCACGAAATTTTGCTGCGCATATACATTTTTAGTTACGCATATTTGGAAGACTATTAAAAACTTTTTGCTTTGCTTCCGTTTTATACTTTTCTCTTTTAATTTTTTTATTTAATTTTTTTCTCGTGGACCCCATCTTCATCATCATCAGCGTCATCATCATCACCACCAATCGTTCCATCCTTGAAAGAATCCATATATAGGAACTACATATGTACATCAAATATGAACTTGTCGTTCATAAAGAACGCGAAACATATATTTTCTGACGCTTTGATTAAATGCCTCCTAAAGAATATTTCACGGCATTGTATCACAGTCGCAGCATCCCATAGCATTTATCCTCTTACTTACTACTAGTATACAGTCCTGAAGATGATACAATAAGACTGAAGTTGAGAAGAAGGGGGCAAAAAAAAAAAAGACACGAAAATTATTTCATTGTGAATAAAATTTATTATCCCATAAGTTTGTTCCTTTTATTTATTTCCTCTCCTGATGCCTTACTACTCCGCATTATATCATGCCATGGCGGGCCGGGCAAACAAAAGCGATTTTTCTCGCGCGTAAACTTTCTTTTCGGATTCTTATGATATTTAACTTTTTTCGTTTTTTTTTTCACGCTCCACGGCAAATGTGTGTATATTTTCCGTAATAGCGAAGAAAATATTACAAGGATACATTTTAGCCGGCAACAAACGAAAAATACGAAAACGAAAATGAAAAAAAAAAAAAAAACGTCTGCGCTTTACTAAAAGGATGCTTTTCGCGTATAATCTCTTTTTGATGACTTTAATTCTTTAAAAGGTTCCATCCCAGATATAATACCCGGAGAAGGTACTAGAGCATAAATTAAGAAAATTGATGGCTTAAGGAGAATTTGATTTGATTATACCTATGTATACATAATATACGTGCAAACATATACATACATATTATACAAGAGTACAGGAATAAGGAAATGAAGAATTCGTTATAGACCTTCCTTCTTCCGTAAAATTGTTTTTTTTTTTTTTTTGTGTACTTTATAGCTGCTACATTACTTTCTCTGTCGTGTCGTTAGTCAAAAAATATAAAAAATGAATTTTTCATCAGATATACCGATTGCACTCATCTGTCTTGAAAATTGGGGTAAATATGTACATCAAGAAGTAATGTAAAAGTTCAAATTGGTTTAAAGTTTAATTATAAAAAATTCATAAATTTTTATTTGATGCGAAAATTGCTCGTTGTTTTCATTTTTTGTGAGAATCATTGAAATGAAAATTTAAAACTAACGAGCTTTATACATTCGGAAGACAAGGCATTACCTAATCTAAGTCCAGACAAAAATAGAAATGAAAGTTATTAAAAATAAAATAATTATAATAAAAGTGAAAGAAAAGGGACATTTTATTATTATTATTAATTATTATTGTCGATATTATAACATCGATACTATTATGGAGATATTACAAAAATTATTTCAATAACAATCACGGTATCTGTCAACCATTTACTGCTACCATCAAAATCATACAATTCTAATCAGTTATATAGGTATACTACTCTTTCACGTTGTAGACTAATTTTACTATATTTTACAATCGGAGTGTAAATGTAATTCTTCACCTATAAATTTAATTTACGATTTTCATCTTTTATTATACATGTAAACAAATGTAATTGACAGAGAACAAGGAAAAAAGCTAGAGATGGTCTAAGCCCAATATTCTTACGATACCCTAGATTAATGCCTGTATGTAATTTCATATAGTCATTACCCCTTTTTGCAAAAGGGATTGTCCATTTTAGACAAGACATCAACATACATGAGATATGTCTTAACCGATGAATTATAATAGGTACTACATATTTTAATAACAATGTTTATTTCAATTAAGCGAGAGAAGGCTTGGGGGTGTCAAAGTTAGATCTAGTACATTTTGGAAAATCTAGTACAGAATCGAATTCCTTAGATCCTAAGAAGATGTTTGAGTACCCACACTCCTATTCTCGGAGGCTTAAATAACTATCCCCATACTTACTTTTCTAGTATTACCCTCTTTTTTATTCGAACTGAGGTACTGGATTTTTCGTACCTTAGATCGGCTCTAACTCGTTAGGGTTATGTTCGATTGGAAAACGGGTTTCAATGTTTGCCTCAGCTTATTACCAGCTACAATTCGTAGAGGAAAATTTTTATTTTCCTCTTTTAGGGTGGGGGTAGAAACTCCCGCAGGTTAGGGGGACTCATTCCAATACGACATGTTGCATTTCAAATTAAAGGTCTCATCGAGTACTATCGGGTGGTGTACTCTTTTCTCGATTCAGAAAACTGTTTCAGGACATTTTGCCACCGGAAAGCCCATTTTCATGCACTTGGGTCACATAAGCCCCAGCTACTACATTTCGCATATATTTTTGCAGTTCTTTCTTCCATGGCCATAGTTCCCTCTTGTGAATATTTTTCTCATAGGAAATCATTTTCTACGACGCACCAATTTTACATAATCAAGAGAAGTACAAAAGTCCACTTTTTCACCCAAGAAAGTCGCTATGAAAAGTGGGCATTCCCCATAAGTTGTTAAGGTGCTTTTTCGAATCTATTTCTATAAAACGATCCATCGGACAGTAAAAATTATTATAATCATTTTCATAGTAGGATCTTATATTCTGAAGAACTTTTCAATACAGTAAAAATGTCTAGGACTAATCGTTTTCACATAGTATATATATAAAAACCGTCAATTTTTGTATGGCAACACCAAGAAGTGGTTGCCAGATTTAATCTATTTTTGAAATTGTATTTATAATTTTTATGAAAACGTTCTGTCTGAAATCTCAACTCTCTACGTCGACGCATTATCAGGCAGTATCCAAATGTGTAGTGAAAAATGAAATTATCTTTCGAAGGTATTTGAAAACATAATCTTTGTCGCAACAAGCTTCTAAATAAACTGTCCAGCTGTTATAATTTCTCGATATCATTGTAGTACTAATGAAAAATTTTCCTAACCCAGAGAGCTCAAAAAGTAAGACATAAGAATGATAAGAAGGGTTCCGATAAATGTAACAAATATTCCGCATGAATCAAGAAACCGTAATTGTGGGCTGTTATTTCTAAGATGAAATGTTACGACCATGTCGATTCAACTATATCTAAAATCTATGCTGCCTTGTATCGTCTTTGGTTCCCAGTTGGAATTTTTTATCCCAAACTACATCCCAACCAGTCGAATCATTTCTGGCTTTGATATATTAATACCTATATTAGTTTAATTTAAATTTGGTTTAGTTTTATTTAACTTTCTTGCCACTTTGTTCAAAAAAAAAAAAAAAAAAAATGTAAATCTTGTAGTATCAGTTCCCAGGAAATAAGTGATTTGAATTGAATTGAATTCTTTCACATTGAGTCTCTTGGACTTTTCAAAAGCCATTTTGATTGCACACTAACATTATAAACTTGTAATCAGTAATAATTTCAGGAAAAGCCGTTTTGTGTGAAAACTTCCTTTCATTTCGTCTTTTCACTAAACGGAGTTTCACAGGGTTCAGTTCTTGGTCCAATACAATTTTTTGTTTTTCTATTCTTAATAATTCAATAGATATTTTATTATTGAATGTTTTTGTACTAAAATTTTTCTGTCTTAATTAATATAATTTCGTGAATTAAATAATTTGATTAGAAAATTTATATTCCCTCCATCTAATAGGATCTGTAGTGTAGCGGTAGGCGAGTTAGCCTTCTTTTTATCATTGTCATCTGTATTTGTTTTACATATGTATGTAGGTATATAAATTATAATAACACATGAATGCTCAATGTGTGCCTAAACAATTTAATTAGAAAATTTATTGCTTAAATTACAACCAAGGGGAGACGTATAAACTGCAAAAAAGCAGGCAGTCAGAAATGGGTGCAGAAGGAATAAATTATTCGCATCGGTCTATTCTGTCAAGCGAAATGTATATAAACCGAATATGCATGTTCCGAGATTGTGTACCGAAGTCCGAATGTAGAAACGCGTTATTTTGGGATCAGACTTTTAATACAAATTGCATTTAACTTGTGGGAAGTGAATCTCTTGTGCGTGCCTACATTACTGCCACTGCTGTTCCTATTGTTGTATATTAGATCAAAAACCAACTAACTAACCCTCCCAAAGTCCCAAGTTTATTGAAGAGTTGGACTGTTTTACAGCCTCACAAGAATCAGCAGCAGTAGCAGCAGCTTATCTGTACTTGAAATTCATGATGAGAGGCTTCCATAGAGCGCGCATTTGATTTCTGAATCTGCTAAATTAGGGTTGACTTCAGTTTGTATATGAATTGCATGGCTCAGTGGGCTTGGTGCGGTAGGAAGGACATATCCGCCGTTGTTGATACACGCGCACATAGCTAAATATTTGATGTAGAGGCAGCCATTAACTGTTAAACCCAAAATAAACAGAAAATTATGTCCCACGATCCCCTGTAGAGTAGCGCAACAGAGTATAGAGCGAGAGACGAGCGAGTCCATCAGGGTAAGAGCCCAATTCAATTTCTATTTCGACGGGCAGTCGATACTTGTGTTCGTACTCTGATGATTGCCGACTGTCGAGTAAAGCCTCGCCTCGACAAAATCGCATCCAAACAAAGAAGAATCTCCTCTTCCCACAGCATTCAATTCCACCGCAGCCACGCAAATCATCTCGTGCACGCATGCTAGAGTCCCAGCAAATTTTTTTTTATCATCATCATCATCTGTGGAATGGAGTCGGGTCGAGGTAGATTTTCTTTTTGTTTGCAGTTTTATTAATAATTTTTTATTATTTTTTTCTTTTTTTATTTATTCTTCTTAACTCTTCTCCATGACGGATTTAATATATATATAAAAAGTAGGTAGGTAAGTATGTACCTCCATCATGTATATGTTCCGATGAATATCACAAAAGCCTTCGCCCGTGGATGATATAGTACCTTTGTTTCGCGAAATTTTCATGACAGCTGATGACTTTTTCGCTTGCCGGTTCGCTTTGTTCCCAATCCCAACTGGCCGGGCATCAGTTCACAATGGAAATTCACGCATGAAGTGCTCATTAATTGCAAAGTAATGGATTTTGTCTGATTTTTAGGGTAACGCCAGTTAATTAGTTTAATGTAAGCACAGCTCATAATATTTCAAGGGTGAAGATTATACGTGTATACATTCGAATCTTACTAAGTCAGCTGCTGAGTTGATTAGAGGGTTTCTCGTTTCTTTTTCCTTACTTTTCGATTTCAAGTAAAACTGCACACGTCATCGACAACTTAATACTCCTACAGCCCGGCTACACACACAATATTCGCGTGATTTGAATTTTTTTTTTTTTCAAATGAAAAGTTTTTAGCCTTTTTAGACTCATTTGAAAATTTATGGGAATGCATGGAGAATAGAATTTCGGTAGGTTAGATAAAAATTAAAAAAAAAAAAGAAGAATAAAACTTTAATGAGCTGTCATCACGGTTTTTGGTTTTTAATTAAGTACATATAATAAAATGGGCAACGATTTATGTAAGATGATATGGATTTGGATTAAGTAGAGTGCTGACTCATAATATACAAATCGTGGATCAGTTCTTGAAGATATTTTTGTATTAAGTACATTAATATTCTAACGTCTCTTTGGAAAAGCCTTTCCTATTTTCAATTTTCCAATCTATTGGATTTCCTTTATTCTACAGGCTAATCTTATTTAAATTTTCCACTAGAATATCGTGAAAAATACATATCTTTAGACAAAAGAGGTCACAAGATGGTGCTGTTGGGATAATCGTAGATGGAGCTACATTCCTAAAGGGTTAAAATGTAGCAAACTTAATTTTCTACATAATAAAACCTAAAGCCTACGATTAAACCGATAGCACCAACTAGTGGCTTTTCCGAAAACTCTTTCTATTGTTTTTAACAACTCTTTTCCAAAAAGACTTTGAATTATTTGTAAACCAACCCCGATCCGAACACACCATCAAGACCGGAAAGAGTAATAGTCGGTCATAATTTCTGAATGCATTTTTAATGCTCTCAGTGACAGTCAGGGTACGAAAGTGCTCACTCGCGAGTGGTTCCTAATGCGGCTTGCAGCTCCTAAAGGCTGGAACAGAATGTGGGGCTGGCGCTTGGAACTCGCACTGGCGCACACTCTGCCGTTTACCTTGTAGCTCAGTATGAATAAAACGCTGCAGCTAAGTTCTGCCAAAACTCATTTGATATTTATGCAAAAGTGCATTACAGCGCCAGCTCAGGCTACTCATTGCGTCCGTATCGTACGAAAATCGTGCTGTTATATTTTGACAGTTCGCGCTACAGCGCCAACTACGAGCGCCAGCATCACATTCTGTTTCCAACTTAAAATACTCGACAGCAACTTGTAAACAAAATACAGGTTGCTTTTCAAGAGCTATGTGGCGAGTCCGAGCTATTAAATCGCTGTGAACTTCGCTACCTATTTGATCGAACAAATGAAGCAAGATTTTTCCGCATGAACATTTTTTGTTTGTTTTAATTACACTGTCCCTTGCTTAAAATCAGGCTCACAAGCGGTAGCAATTTTACAAAGAGCTTTTCGAGAGCCGCTCACAAACCCGCATTTTTGTACTCAGGTGGTAGTGTCAGCATTTGAATATCATGTTTTTGTTAAGCAGGATTTATATTGTGATGGCATGCATATTTACAGAAATTGTGAGGGCGATAGTACATTGTATACGGAAATTTATTTATGAGTGACGAGAGAAGCAAACGCGTTCTGCATTTTTCCAGACCTCGATTTGTCAATGTGTGCGTGTCCGGAACCATAAAAAGACCTCAAGCATAGTAAGTTTTTGTAGTTACTGAAACTAAAACATTGTTATTGGCAACCTTAATTTGCTAATTTCGACTACTCGTCCTGCCATATTGTTGTTGTTACTATAATTTTATAGAAAATATTTATTAATTCATCTGTCAAAAATGGAAGAAAATAAAAGTAAGTTTTTAATTTGTAATTAAATATTCCGAAATCGAAAGTTTTTACATATATGTTTATAAAAAATATTGAAGTTAGTTCGGACATAGTTTTTCGTCCATTTTTTAACAACAATTATTAATAGAGAAAAAAAAATACTATATACAATTTGACAACTTGACAATGTAACAGTTCGCGATTTGTACCATAAAATCTGGAGGGGACTGTACGTAAGAGGTGTTGCAGTGATTGCTACGGCAGCATTTAAATTTCAATAAATTATGTTCCTCATAATTTCTGTAAAAATTGCATGACATCATAATGTAAATCCTGCTTTAGAGAACAATTAACAATCCAGTAAAAATTTAGGTGTAAACATAACAATGCTTTCCCTATGCCTTTTACAAGACACATGAATATAGTGAAGAAGTGACGCCTGTAAACTCGAAAATAAAATATTCCATGTTGACTTTTACATATAGACACACCTTCCCCTACGACATTAATGTAGGAAAATTCACCATATTTCTACGTACAGTTCTATTCCACGATAATTCTACATGAATTCGACGTGATACATACTTTTCTTTTTACTGGGAAGCTCAGATTTTTTTATGGCTTACTGCCAGTTTCCAATTTAATTTTAAGACCCTTAATATTCTCTCTATGGAGGTAACTTTTAAATTCTTTATACTATTTTTTTTTTATTAAAGAAACTTTCATAGTAGTTTGTGAACACTGTGGATAACAAAAACAATCCTAACAGCAAATTATTCGAATAGTTGTCATTCTGCAAGGATATTTTGCCGTTGAAGTTTTAACAATAAACTCTAGGCCAGCCTTACCTCATCACCAAAGACGCAAATGCTTCTTCCATACACTAGGCACTTGAATCATGCATATGCACTTTGCATTGTCCTGTTGTCAGTCGCTCATTAAAAGAGCAATTGCACTGCATACTCCCAATTAAAGTGCTTAAATTATTAACAAATTGTACTTGTCATGTCGTCATCCTATGAATATCTCATCCAAATATCGTCTATTTCTAAAATGCTTGACGCAAAACATGTACATGCAATTCTTAAACGAAAATTCTTGCAGCATGCGACAGCAAGCTCCCTTGCATCGAGCAATTGCTGCATTAGTGATCGACGTGCCATTTCGTGCAGGCCTCCCACCAAAGATGCAATTGCGTCGTTCATATGCATCTTGTACATGCACTTGTCATGCTGTGTACTTCCAATTAAAGTGCTTAAATTATAAATTCTTTTTATCATGTCATCGTTCTATGAATATCTCATCCAAATATCTATGTTTCAGGCAAAAACTGTACATGCAGTGCTCCAACGAAAATGCTTGCAACATTATTGCAGCAAGTGCTCTTCCATTAAGCATTTGCTGCATTGCTGAGCGGCGTGTCACTTAAAAGTATATCTGATGCTTTTTTGAAAAGCGATGCAAATGCATCGTGCATGCATGACGCATTTGCATCTTTGGTGGGCGGCCTATCTAAGAGCGGTTTTCTTAGTTGGAATTTAAAATTTAAAATTTAGATCTCATTTAAAACTAAAGTTGCGCCAACTATCATTTCGTAGTCATAGGTATAGCAGCAAGAATTTAACATTGAGCTGGGTAGTGAAGTATCTCTCATTTTGCAGAACTAGCATTTTTAATCCTACCAAAGCTTTCTTTCCCTCCTCTCTCTCCCTCTCTCTCTCTCTCTCTCTTGCTATCCCTCTCTCAATCTATCTCTCTTGTTATCCCTCTCTCAATCTATCTCTCTATCATTCTCTAGGAAATATTAAAATCAATATAAATGTCATGTTTGTCTGAATAACTAGATCTCATTTCCCAAGATACCAAGGCAATCTAACCTCCCAAATCTTTCAAGGCACATTCTTAACTCTATTATACGAGTTTAATTTCAAATACACAACAAAGTGGAAGTACCCGACCTCCTCTTCCTCCTTCTAAAATCGTCTTTTGTATTTAGTTGGACAAGTGCGCATATTCAATGTAAAACTGACCATCATAAAATTCATATTAGGCCAAATATAAAAAGCAACAGCTTCGACAAGATTTATGAACTATTTTATTGCAAACGACGTGAAAAAGATACTTGCCGAGGCTGAAAAAGTCATTACGTCCGCAATATAAGAAGAAGTATAATTAGAACTTCCAAGCATCTTAAGCAAATTGCCATTATATGAATGCGGTGGCTTCTCTCGAGGTTGAATTAGTGAATTTCATCTAATTAGAATTTCTGAATCCGAATTTCATATGCGCAACAATAATTGTTACTTCAGCACAATAAACCATTAAATCGCAGAAATTATGGTGTGCTGAGTACGCCGTTTCGAAAGACAAAGCTCTGTGCATGAATAATGTTGCGAGATTCATTTCAGTTTATACACATTCATACGTATGTATTGTACATACATACGTACATATAGTGTGGCTTTCTCAAAGCACAAATCAGATTACTACTCATAATAAATGCACACGAACTAAGCCAAGTGCGACTAATTTATGCGAATAATTACATAATTCATTGGAAAACAAGCCAAGAAGCCCAGGAAACATAGTGATGGCACCAATGCCGATGTATGGATGGAGAAAAAAAAAAGCCACCACTTTGATATCGCGCACATCAGATGTCAGAATATTATCGAAGGAGTAAATGTAAAAAAAAAATAAAAAAGAAAACGACAACACAAAAAAGTTCACGCAATTTTTTTTTGCTTCTTGTTTTGTTTCTTATTTTTTAAGGCATTAAGTCGTGCGTTACGCTCGTTTTTAGTTTTTACTTCTCTGATTATCTTCTTATTTTTCATGAGTGGAAAAATGCCCCAAGCGAAGCAAAGAAGCAGAGCTCTGGCTGTTTTTTTACATTGGATGAAAGAAGAAATAACTTTTGTGTTTCAAAATAAAGTGGCCTACGCATGCGCATCTGCAATTACCCATTTACGACCAGACATGTCTCATCATGTTCTTGGTTTTGTCTTTGTCGACTGCTAAATGCTACTTTGGTTTCATTGCTTTGCTGCCGAAGTGAAGCTTTTTTTTTATTCGACGACATACAGTGGTGGACAACTTACTGATCTAACTGACTGACTGACTCACCCGTGTCGTCGGCCAGAGGGCATAGGGGTAAACAGGGCTTAACCGGGCGCACAACCAACCAACCAACCAACCAACAAACAACACTCAGTAAAAGAGCGCTAGAGTGATAGCTAGAGGTTAGCACGATTTCGGATTGATGTTGCAGCAGTGCTGACATATGAGGCCCCAGAGAAGAGTAGAAAGGCGAGTTGTTGCTAAGTGGATTCGTTTCGCATGGATCGATTGCACCATGCTGTGAAATGGGTAAGTCTCGTTCAATGGTTGATTTTAAAACTGTCATGGACACACACCTGTTTTCCCATCAAAATAAGTGAAAAAGTGCATGGGACAATGATGACTATAGCCTTTGTATGATCAAGAACAAACAGGTCACAATGCAAAAAGGAAGTTACTTTCCGCATATTGGATATAATGATGTATAAGAGGGGAAAGGAGGAAATGTCTGCATATTGTCGCCCATTACTGATTATAGAAAACTTAATTAATTTTGTAATCTATAAAGTTTTCTGAAGGAATGTATTTATAATTCTCGATGGGAAATGTTTAATTTTACGCATTTGCAACTGAAGGGTGGTGCTGAATGCAATCCCTGATTTGGCGGGTCAATTGTGTAAAAACAGTTCAAGATAAAAGAAAAAGGTATTTATTTTTGAAAAGTCCATATTACGCCATTTTCTTGCTTAACTTTTAAAGATAATATCGTACAAGTGGCGGCCTTGACGAGCGATGCACATATTGAGCCGTCCAATAAAGGTGTTACCCACTCTTGCCAGCATATCTTGTGGAATTCCGGCGATTATGTCCTTAATTGTCTCCTTCAGAGCTTCCGGGGTTGGAGATCGAACTTTGTAAACTGAAGATTTGAGGTTGCACCATAAAAAAAAAAGTTACAGCGAGTCAAATCCGGGAAGCAAGGGGGCCATGAAACATCCTCTTATAATGATATTAGGCGGCCGGGTTAAATTTCATACAAAACTTTGCGTAAACGATAAGCAGTATGGGCCGTGGCTCCATCCTGTTGAAATCAGAAGACTTCTGTGTTATTTTTCATGTCATACTGCCATATATTTTAGGGCGTAATAAGTCCTCCAATATCTCACAATAGCGCGCTGAAGTCACAATCACAGTCCTTCTTAGAATCAAAATAAAGCCCAATTATAACTATCAAGGACATAGCGCACCAAACTGTCACTTTCGTGCTATAAGGTGGTCGTTAATGCAGTTCACAAAGGTTTGCATTTTCCCAGTAACGAAAATCTTGCTCGTTTACTGTACCACTAAGGTAAAAATGAACTTCGTCGCTTATCCACACCACAGCGCTAGGGGTTACAGCATTGCATTGCATTGCAAGCATCTCTACGTTTCACCCAGCCTTGTGGGCTTAATTCCTGCCCAATCATGATCTTGTAGGGGTGTAACTGAAGGTATGTGTGGGTGAAATTCGCCTTATAGTTCTGGGAGATATTTCAAGGACAGCGGCGTGTTTCTGTGCAGTTTTCCCGTTTTTAAAAAAGGTCTCCACAACAAAATCACATTGCTCACTTGTCCACCGCATGGTGACTACTGAGAACGGCGATGTTACTCCGACCTAACGGCATCTGTTCCATCCCTCAACCTAGAGCGCTTCCAGTGAATTTTTCGAACTAGGGACTGCATTTGGCCCCATCCTGTATAATATGTAGATCGATGCCGTATCAGTGGAGATCCTAGAATTCAAAAGTTTGAGAAGACAGATATCCAAGCCCTTACCTTGCCTTACTTATGGTACTACATTCTGATAGGGCGAACTGATTCACCACTCCCCCTAAACTACTGAAAAATTTCATCTACACTATTTGCAAAATTAGTAAGAATGTACCATCTTCTACCTTACCCACTAAAGTGGAGCCCTTACCTTGCCTTACTTATGGTACTACATTCTGATAGGGCGAACTGATTCACCACTCCCCCTAAACTACTGAAAAATTTCATCTACACTATTTGCAAAATTAGTAAGAATGTACCATCTTCTACCTCTGCTTCTACCCTAGTAGCTATTGAAAACTGTGTTTTGTTGGAGAAAAATCGGTGGATTGTATGGAAAGTCACCGTTGTTGGCAGAGGGGCACAATATCCCTTCGGTACTCCGCTTCCTACAAAGACTTCTGTAAAAGTTGTTTCGTCGTTACCAGATTGAAGGAAATGACTCTTGGACGGGTTAAGTATACTTATATCTATTGGGGGTCTGGCTCGGGAGCATAAGTAGTTAGCTGCGGTCCTGAGCAGGTGACTGCACTTTCTCCTCGTGGTGGCCCCTGGTAAATTAGCCTCCGCTAGGCTAAATGTATAGGTGCCTGGCATTGGAGAGAGGGTTAGATGAGACTAAAGTGGACTCTGGCCATACCGAAGCAGCTGCCAGAGATGTGTCCATTCCTTCTTCGTACCGGCAGTAAATTGAGAAATGGGAGGCACACAAAAAAGCTCTAACAGAATGCAACAAAGAGCTCAAGATGTCCAAAAGAGATAGCGGAACAAATTTCTGGGAAGAAATTGAGAGCACCTCAAAAGCTTTGCGACTGCAAAAATCTTTGTGTAAGGATCATACAAACGAAATTGGGCCCCTATAACACTGTGATAGAAGTCTTTCCGTCAACACCAAGGGAACGCTTGAGATTCTTCTCAAAATGCACTTCCCATTCTGCAACTTTGTGACCAAGGCACCCGACGTAAACGCGAGATCCTCACTGATACCAGTGGTGCTAAACAGGGATTACCGATCTGCAAAAATGATTGTCCGCCAAGGTAAGATGGGCTGTCGAGTCTTTTAAACCTCTCAAGTCTTTGAGTCTAAACTAGTCTGGAGCTGCTACTCGAAACTCCAGCTACTGTCTAGGGAAAACTAAGTAACCCTAGTTTGTGTTCCTGACGAACTGGCTAAAATCGGAGCCGACTGTCCGTATACTGGTGCTTACCTGACATTTGGCGTACTAAAAAGGCACTGTAGGTGGGAACTGTATAAGTGGAAAAGTGGCAACTGGATCTCCTTTGGCGTAGTGTGCCCGATATCAGGCAGGCTAAGAAATTCTTTAACTGCTCCCTTCTGCAGACGCGCCAAATTATTGGACTTAGCAGCCAGCCGCTCAGAATGTTTGCTAACGCAGTCACTGTTCATGTCCCCTTCGGTCATTTTTTGAAGAAGATAGGCAAAGCCGACAGTGAGCTGTGTCGACTGAGCGAAGAGGAAGATGAAACCTCGATGCATGTTTTACATATGTGAGTGTCCAGCTTTTGCAGGCTTAAGGTTGTAAATCTCTGGAGGAACACTTAGCTCTCCATATGGTTTGTAATCAAGCTCGTTAAAAAACTCGATTTTGCCTAACCACCTTAAAGGAAGGCACAATAGATCAACTCTTGTCTCGAAGTTCGCAAAGTCCTAGAGGTTTAGTCGCCCCTACTCTTAAAATTAACATTATTAACATAGGAATATATTTAAAACAACTGCAACATATAATCCTGCATTTATTACTTTCGCTTAACTGAAATTAATGATTTGTAAATGCCATATAACAAGCACAACCCTCGCACTTCTTGTCAAAGGCAAAGTTTTTAATTAAAATTGATAAAAATTACAAACTTCGAACAAGTCTGAAATGTCTGCCAAAATTTGAATTAATAATCTTATTACAAACAAGCAAAATTTTCCCTCGACAATATGTACACATAAAAATATATATGTACATACCTACATAAACTTCTTAATTTCGAATAACAGGACGATATTGGAACCCCACAGTAATTCATCCGCGAAAAACCACTTAAAATCGGAAACTTTCAATATTTTCACTTATGGCATTTTCGAGAGCTAAATCGAATTTGATCTCTTTCTGAATTACCGCTCCTCCCATCATATGAATTTTTTGATATACCTAAATCCTACGAAAGTAAAACATCGCGTTAAAAGGGATTTCTTGTTTGTAATTTTGGTCCTAAGACGGTGAAATGCTCCTTTTGTATAGCTTTCGATTAATGTGAAGGCTTTTTTGTTGTTGTTTGTTTTTGGTTTTACTTGGATACCCTCTTCTTTTACTTATTAGAAAACCTGTCAATCACAATTACTAATGTCAATTTGTTGGTAGACATTGCTATATGATAAAGAAAAAAAAGGGCAATTTGTGGTTCTAATATTATATATCCCTGCTTGCTTTTGATGCTGTTTAGAGATGGGATGACTTTAGTTATACTGTTTTGTTTTTCTGAAAATAATACTTTTAAGCTTTCATGCTTAGAACTTCAGACTGAAATACGCGTAAGCAAAATTTTTGCTTACGAGTATAAAAATACAGTTATTGGAAGAATTGGAACAGGAATGCATATAAAATAGAGAATTTTAAAAGACAAGTACCTAGGTATTGTCAATTACTGGCTTAAAGTTGAAGATCAAAATTTCAAGAAGAAATTTTGAGAGCATTCTGTGTGCTTCGATCAGCAGTGCATGACAGCAATGAAATCCTGAACTGCCTGCTGTCTACACTACAGTGAACTCAAATGTCCAGAAGTTGGTGGTAGACATATGTATAGGCAGTAGTATAGACAGCGGGCAGGTAAGGTTTTCATTGCTATCCTGATGAAATCGCTCTGCACTGCTGATCGAAGCACACATCATGCTCTCAAAATTTATTCATGAAACTTTGATCTTCGGTTTTAAGCCAGGAACTGATAGTACCTCAGTACTTGTCTTTTAAAACTCTCTGCTCATATGCAGTAGGATGAAAATTGCGTATAGACTGGTAAATTATACTGTTTTCGAAATATTCAACCCCCCTCATTTTCGCATGTAAAATATCCTATTAAATTAAAACTAACATTTTTGAGACATCTATCATAATTGGTAAAATTTGTATGCCACTGATGTGTCATAGTACCTATTCCATTATTTTTTGGAAAAGATGTAGTATCTATTTCATATATAATTCTGAAATGCCTGCGATTTAAAAAAAAAGTTCATTTTTATCTCAGAACAAACACGGACATATCCACCACTTTTTTTTTTCATACAAATCAAGTTCCAGGCTTTTCTATTAATATTCTCAAAAAATGTTGAGAAATCTCCACTGGAATTTCGTTTGTTTGTTGATATCACAAGGCGTAGTCCTTGTCGCTTTCCTGCTAATTTTATTAAAATTCCTTTTGAAACCCTACTCCTCCCTCCTCCTCCTCCTATACTCTCCATTACCCAGAGCTACAAAAGATTTGCCTACAATGTCATGAGACTAGTAATAAAGACGCATTGTCTACGATCAAAAGACCGTTGGGTAAAGCATATCAGCATCTTTCTGAGTTATTTTTTTCATCAAATCTAGATGGCGATGAATAACACTTGCCTTCAATGTTGCTTTAAAAGAAAACTTCGTGATTTGATATGTGATGAAGCCTAAAGGAGGGGCATAATGTTGATCCATTCATAATGCTGAACATAAGCACTATGAAAACTTTATGGTTTTGAGTCCTCTCCTCGGATAAGATATGTACATCATCATTGCATCATTTAGATACAAAATCCACGTAAAAGATTCACAACTGAAGACAAGTCGTGAAGTTGTTTTGCAAATTAACAGCTCTTACTTCATTCACTCATAGATGTCGCTCAATCAGAATTTTTCTGTTTTTCTTGCATATGTGCATTCCATATACCTCTCGGATTGAAAATTGCATGACAGTTTCTTCACTCGAGCTCTTATGGCAACACGTCCAAAATTTTGTCGCAGAATGTACCCGATTCAAATCAACCGGTGTATTGACCTTAGTAGTCAGGTGGTTTCCGAATCAGAAAATCTACTTTGTCCGGCGTAAGAATGGTTTTATCAGAATTAGGCCTACCGCAGACTAAATGTGGAGCACAGCGTAGCGGAGCATAGCGCAGCGTATCATACATTATCCAATGAAAGCTTGAGCGTAAAATGTACAGACTCAAAGCGTATCGCAGCGGAGCGTAATGATAATACGGAGGCCGAACACACACATCACATATTAAAATTTTGCAATCCATTTTCATTTTTCAATCAATGAATCAAGACTGTCGCTTTCTCCGAGCGTAAAAATTCAAACCAATCGTGTGGTTTAAGTTACGCTCATCTACGCTACGGTACTTTACGCTACGCTATTTTTGCAGTATACGCAATATCAAAGAGACAATGGATTTGAAAAAACCTCCATTTAGAGAGTAAGCGTATTAAATGTAAAGTAAAATATTGTTAGTTTGTAAGTCGGTCTAGTCTTGATTACCAAGTCGAGCAGAGCAGCTCCCAGACTAATCATCAGAAAGTGAATCGTCCCAATTGTGAGTTTTCGTAAGCTTCACCAGAAGGTAGAAACCTCAATAAAAGATACATATACAGGCGATTTTTTTATTTCCTAAAGGCTGATTTCATCTTGCTTCCTGTATTAGCTTTAGAAACAGACCCAGAAATAGAATCCATTCACTGTCTGTCCAGACGCCTATCCTCAAGAATCGTCCATCCCGAGCACTGTTTGTGAAGACGTCCCTCCTCAAGAGCCGACCTTCGTCAACCAATTTCTGGATCCTCAAGGACTGTCTGTGCAGGCATTCATCCTTAAGCATCGTCCTTTCCCAAGGCCTGGATATTCCGTTCCAGCCTGTCCTTACTGTAAGTTCTAGCCCGTTTAAAAGCTAGATGTCCCGGACTGTCTTTTACCGAAGATAGTTCTTCAAGCCCTGAAATTGTCCCACAAGAAGCCAGTACTCAAAGACTGGACTCTCATACTGAGTCCTTAGTATAAATGAACTGGTATGGGTTGCAGAAAGCTATCTCTGGACTAGCGCAGTTGTACTAAAGGTACAATAGGCATCTTTCAAGTTCACACTCTTAGTAATGAGGAACCGAATATTTTTACATACTTTTTTATAGCTAATACCTTTAAATTTCGAGAAAATCGAAGGTGGTTGGTGTGAAGTCTCCTAAAATTGTTGGATTTTGTACTTAATCTCTGATACGTGTTAGAAGAAATGCCCCATAAGAATCAATTTATTCACATGAAGCCAATATTTTCTGCATCTATAAATAAACTTCAAAAATAAAAAAAAAAAACATTAAAATTTTCAACACGTAAATTACCTGGAGATTACGCGGCCAAGCTTGCATGCAAGCTTCCCTTCCAACACGTTTTTTAAATTTGACAAAAGAAGGCAGTTCACTTGATGTCTTCCCAGCTTGCATGCCAGCTAATTTAGAAAAAAATGGTATTGAAACGTAAGGTTTTGTGTATGTCGGAAACAAACATAAAAATAATGAAAGAGGAAGGGGTAATTTCAAAAGCTCTACTCTTTCGCCATCTTGAAAACTATGAAATGTCAAATTATACTATGACCTGAGCTGCCCTGATTTTTTTAACATGCAAGTTTGCTGCAAGTCGACCTGTCTAAACGGAAATTTGTTCTATGCAAAGCAAGTAAGCAAGTTATACTTTTGGTCTTCCACTCAATTGTATTTGGATAGAGACTCAATAAGAACAATTTTTTAAGTGGTTTGAATAAGTTCAAGGAAAAAAAAACTTGAACCACATTAAATTCTTATTTTATTTTTAATTTAATTTTAATTTTATTTTTTATACAAGAAAAATTCTATGTGTATTTTTGCCCGACTATATATAGAAAACCTATAGTTATCCTTGTGTAAATTTACACATATATCCATCCCCGGTATCTCAGCAAATTAATTATTAAATAGCGCACTTGCTGCTGCTGTCACGTCCAAAAACAAAAAAGGAAATAAAATAAAAATAAAAATATAAAACCAAAGCAAAATCCTGCTTCTGAAGGAAGCATAAGACCCGCTTCTATTTTCGGATATTTCCTCTTATGTCGCAGATTCGTCATCTGATGGACAACCCCAAAATTTCGCATAGCATGAGCAGGAGCGGAAATTAACTTTGTCGAAACAATTTTACAGCCGAAACAGCTGCTCTAACAACCGCAAGATTTTCATGTACGATGACAACGACGACGAGCACATTTTTATTGCATAAGAGAACCCCGACCCATTAACAAAGGACATGTGCTTTTTGTCACACAGGAAATCCTTAATGACATTTACTGGTAATCGTTGTTTAGTATACGTTTAGCATTATGAGAGGATAATATCCAGGATATACACTCTCTGACAGGACTATTCCCTAAGTACAGATTGCTATATATGTATGTAATGTATATACGTGCTGTGTGTATGATATAATCCATGAATGAAAACGGTTATCAACTTCTTCCAATTGCGAAGATGTCAGACCTTTTTGCAAAGAGACCATGAAGTGACTTCAGGCCTTCAGGTGATGTGTTAGCTTTTTTTTTCTTTTTTCTAAAGCTTATACACAGTAATATTTGTTGTTGTTGTTTATGCTTTTGTACCTAACAGTAAGGAGTATAATAATTTATTTCTAGTCCTCTCCTCTTCCAGTGTAGCCACAAGGGATTTTGCAAATATGTACTGCGGAATAGCGTGCCTGGTACAGAAGCTCCCCTTTTTTATATTATAGGTAGGTATGTATGTTTCGCTTTGTGCGCATAGAGGTGCATATTTAGGGGTGACTCAGAATCGTTGAAATTAGACGCAATTGATAAAAAAAAAATGGAATAAAAAAGTTCCTCTCTGTTTTTGTATTGCGCTTTTGTTTTGATTATCCTTTGTCCTTATACATCAAGCCCCCTGTAAGCCTAACAGAATATTGTTGCGACGCAGTAGGATATCAAATATTATTGAATATGACAGAAGTGGCTTTTCTCTTTCTTGTTTTATTGAAGTGATGTTTTTAATTACGGTAAAAATACAAGTTTTCAAGGAATTTTTCCTATAGTCATATATACATACATATCTTCAACATATTAAAATTGCATTCGAAGTAAAATATATTCAGCTTTAAGTTGACACACAAGTCATAAATGTATAAACTAAACATTAAAGGACTTAAAATAGACCCCTGAGGCATACCGAAAACCTTGACAGCATCCAACATACATATATATGTACGTACAATATATGAAACATTTTCTACTTAAGATAGCTTTCCAATTTTATTGTACGCCATCCATATACATAAGAAATATTTCACTTTATATTTTTATGTTGTATGCTGTCAAGGACTTTTGTAATATTATAACAAGAATTTCCATTCCTCTCAGCTCTTTCGAGCGGCTTGCAAATATATATTTATGATGAAATTTTCAGAAATGTTTTTACACATACATATACATAATGTATGTACGTAATTCCTGAGAGACTTATTGCCACGTCGTCGTCGGAAGCTCTTCCTTTCAACATAATTTAGCATTTCAGTAGCAATGAAATTTTCGAAAGCTTTATCCAACATACGAGTGGAATGGAGGCTTGTCCATGAATAAAAAGTGAATTTAAGTAGAAAATGGAAAAAAAGTTTTGGTAGCCTAATATAGGTAGTAAGGGTACAGAAGTATAAATCAAGATTCGAAAAGCGATCACCGGTGACCATATATTTTTCCGATTTTCATATAAATGTACATCCGAAATTTGACAAAGAACTTACTAGAGAATTGTATCAATTTATATTTTCAAAGAACTTTGACATGCTTAACATAGTACTAAGGATGTGTGTATAATCTAAAGATATCATATAAAGTGTGCTTCTATACAACAACAAGAAAATTCTATCGATATAGGTTTGTTTACTTGCATTTTACTTAAATCAAAATACATAAACATGCGCAGAAAATGAGCTGCCAATAGAGGTTATTTGAATGATTGGACACAATTGTTACTTCGAATACCTTTCATCTGAATTTTTCAGAAAGTATGAAAAGTGAATGATTTTAAAACAATTGTGTACCTTTTTTACTCCCGTTGAGATCATTCGGTTTCCACATAGCCTCTCCATCACACACTCTCTTATCAAGCCTCTGCTTTAGTGCTTTATATCATTTGTGTTCACTATACAGGTGATTAGGCTGCAATAGCTACCAAATAATATTACATATCAAGTTTTCTGTTGGAATAGGGGAATATGGGAATTCTAAATAGTGAAAGAAGCTTGAAAGTCGTCGACATGATATTAGGTATGAGAAAAAGCACAACACCGTGTCGAGATAGGACTCGAACCCATGATTCATTGGGCAGTAGTCAGAGCGCTTACCAACTAAGCTAACAGGGCTACAACATTTGTATCCCTAGCACATATAAATGAAAATAAAATCTGCAATTATACGGATCCCACACACCTCAATAGTTACTCCGCAGTTTCCTAACTTCTAGGAAATTGTATGTGGAATTCGAAGAACACTATTCAAGGTGATAGAAGCTGGTATCCCCCAAGGCTCTATTTCATGCCCAATTCTATTCAATCTTTATACTTAAGATCAACCTCAAAACTAGAATGATACAACACTTCTACTTCTATACGTAGATGACTCCCTCAATTACGCAAAATTTTGCTGCCAAAATTTGGCTGCAAATAAAGTAAACCTTTACCTTAAAAAGTTAGACTCCTACCACATCCTCTCCTTATCCTTCCCCCGCCCACTCTCCAACTGATATTGCGCATCATCCATAAAGGAAACGACGATAGCGAAACGAAAAGTTAATAAGAAGACCAAAGCAGAACTGTCAACAAGAGGACAAGAGATGACATGGAACCAAATTGAGGTCTAAAGATGATCCCCAAGAACCAAATAGTATCAGAAGTAATAAAGAGAACATCAAGGGAAGCAATGATAGCCCTATGAGGAAGATTTCGCACAATTCACTTGATTTCGCTTGAATTTTATGGAATTATAACTCTGTACAGTAATCGAACAGGCGTTGTTGGTTCGCCAAATTTGAGACAGTGCTCCATTTCGTTTCTGTTTCCTTTTCAGATTTATATAAAAATGTGCCAATAGCCTACCAATTGGCAATAAAAAATGGCATGAGTCAACCGTTGAGCGGCAGAAAAGAGATTGCTGACAAAAAAGGGCTCCGTGAATTTCTTAATAGAAACCAACATTTGTCCATGATAACACCACGAGGAGTTTCGGCAGTAAGAGAGACTGGAATCACTGTAGTTCAGCATAAACATAGCAGCTTTGCTTCGTAACTTTAATAGAGAGAGCAAAGTTAATTACAGTAGCTACATGCGTGAGTGAAGTTGGAACAGTTGTACCGCCGCTTATAGTTTTCCCATGTAATAGTATAGAAGAAGTTTTAATAGAAAGCGTACCTTTAGGCTCTGTATGGGCCATCCTTCTGGGTAGATTCAGCACACATTTTCACGCAATGGTGTTCACATTTTACAAGACCGAGTCAGGATGATCCTAGTGTTGCTTGTACTCGATGGTCATTATTCGCATACTCGAAATTTAGACGTAATAGATATGCCCAAACAAAATCATGTAGCTATTGTTTGTCTACCTCCTCATTCCATCCACAAAATTCAGCCCTTAGATGTTGGATTTATGTCACCGATTAAAACGTACTAAGCACAAAAAATAAAGCCATGGCTCAAAAACAATCCTCGTCGAGCTTATGAGAGAGCAGAAATAATGGAGATATCCATAAACTCGTTTCGGAGGACAGGACCTATTCCATGCAACAGAAATATTTCCAGAGAACATGACTTTACGATTCGTGAATAAGATCAGGTAAACATTTCGTCACATGAGCCCGTTTTTGAAAGTTCCAGTGATTACCGACCAGCAGCTCATACCTACAGGGATTGCGAACCAGGCGGCGGTAAGCTCTCGCCATTACGAGCCTGTCACCCATAGCTCCAGGAATTGCGAACCAGCTGCCATCAACTACAAATCTACAAAAGTCCACAGAGTATGACACCACTGCCAGATTTTTCAAAGAGAAAACTCCAGAGCTTGAAAGTAACTTAATTGGAACTTCTGATAATTACTCCTATATCACAACTTAATATTCCCATAACCACACAAAAGAAATTCAAGAGTCAAACGGTAAAAAAAGGCCTTTTCGAAAGTCAAACCAAAGGGAGTGCTAAAACCATGAAGAGAAAGAACAATCTTCTGATTCATCAGATTCGCCTGAGACAGTACCACATCTGATTTACATGGACTCAGATGATGACGTGGGGTGCATATTTTGAACTGGACGTTTTTCGGATGATCGATATGTCAAAAAGTGGACTAGATGCAAGACGTGCTATCGAGGGGCTCATCAGGATTGTCGTGAAATAAAAAGACAGCTTTTCCTTTGTTCCTTTTGTGACCCGGTATCGATTGCAAATAAAAAATCGTTTAAAATAAATACGTTATAGAATTCAACTAGTTCTTCCTTTTTAAATTGTAGAAAATTTAATTCTATTATTTAAAGCTTTAATATGAGACACATCTCATATTAATAATAATAACAAAAGCAGAAAAATCTGAAAGTAATAGTGTTTAGGAATTAGGGAAACAAATATAAGCAAGAACCACTAAAATTGAACTAAACTCATTAAATTACATCTCAGGTTATTAGTGGAAGTTACAATTACATTTATATCTGCATTGGTTTCGTAAATATTAAAATTATATAAAATTGTCTCATAATAGGCTGGTTTCCTTTAGTAGTTACAGATATTACAGGAGTGTATGACTTAGATAATTGTTATACAACGTCCGTATAGTTTACCTAGATCTAATGACACATCCAAATTTCAAATTATAAGAACTAAATTGCTATAAATAGAGGCGCACGAAAAACCTAATACAGTTAATCGTATCAAACAGAATCTGAAAATCCTACCAAGCCCTAAATTGAAACTAGAATTACATTTAACTGTCAAAAGAATCTCATCAACTGGCATGAGCCAGCTGTTTAAGTGGCACAGTATGGGACCGCGCTTTATACCCACACCCATATTTCTCCTAATACCTTTCACGGTCAATAACAAAAACGGAAAACGATTATTTTTCATTTCTTCAACAAATTAACCTGCACGGGAAATCAGACCTTTCACCGTCATGAAATTTTCCGGGGGCTGAGTATAGCCAACATCAGATAAACATCAAAGTGACGATGTAGTCGTCATCACTGCTTATACTAAGCGAACTGTACCGTACAGGCTGATTCTGTATTTCTGGTTTACTTAAGCAAAACGAAATGAAACGTGCAACCGAAACCCCCGAAATGAGTGTTTTCGTCGAATAATTGCATGACACCGAATCTACTTACCAAAATGGTCAAATGGCTTTGATGATTTGAAAAGCAATTTCCAGCGGATATTAAAAAGTGACATTGGGTTCGATGATGATTAATGGGACTGAGGTCTGGACGGGCAAGCTCCAATCCAATCAAATTTCATTAAATTCGTGAAAAACAAACTAAAATTTTCCATTGAAAAGTGCCAATCGAACGAATTACTTCCGTTCGTCTATTTCGAATTGTGGAATTAAATAAAAGTTGATTTTGTGGTTTTGGGAGTTAGTTGATGTTGTGAGATTTTCTATTATTAAACAGTCATGCAATGTGGGTGCTCCTTTAAATTAAGTAGTTTTTTGTTTATGAAAATGTATGGAGAACAGAAAAAAAAATATATCACTGAAAGGAGTTTGTGTTCAGAGTTTTATTATGTTTTTTTTTCTTTTTTCATTTTTAAGAAGGAACCTTTAAACCTTCCTTGTGTCTTGTATATCACAAAATAAACGAGTTCTTCATCCGCCCTCATGTATTATCTCATGACACGACCCTCCTGGAAAATAATGGTTGCCCGGTATATTATGAATTTGTGGCTGTAGAATCTTTACAAAAAATTAGTTGTTGTTGTTGGCACATTTGTGATCCACAAATCGTCTATTGTTTTTTTTTTTTTTTAATTAATGTAGTTATGGGTGATGAGAAAAAAACCCGTTTTTTATCATCAGAACCAAAAGATTATTAGTGTGAATTGATAATGATTTGATAGCTATAAGTAAGTACTAGAACTCTGCTCTTCTGACTTTTATTGTTGTTTAATACAAATAAGATGTATTTGCGAGATTGACGAGTTCCATTCATTCTGGCTTCTAAGTTAGCTTTTTCGAATTAACTGTTCACAAATAATCCCTAAGACCTTCACACAAAAAGTATATACATATTTGCAGCCATTGTTCAACTAATGATAACTTCAGAATTGAGAATTTTCTAAATATTATAAATCTGATGCCAATTGTTTTGACTTACACTATAATGAAAAACGTGGATTTTCACCAATGGACTAGTAAACACAGATATAGTTCTTCAACAACATTGCTATTAAATTTACTATTTCCACATTTTCACAATTGAAAAATCCAATTGCAGAAAATGCCAAATATTCCTCTGATTTAATTTTACTTATCCTTTCTTACTAAAGCCTTCGAAAGAGTTTAATATAGGCAAATTACAGGTTATCTAGATAACAGAAATCTTTGATCTAATTACCATATAGGCTTTGGACCTAAACACAGCTGTTTAGATGCATTGCCTAAAATTATTAACATTATTAGATAGATATCAATTTACGTCGCTTGTTATTTTATATATTTCAAAATTATTGGACCAATGCAAAAAATTTCTCTGATATTTTTTCCGACTTTCTATATGTTTCCAATGGAGTGGAAGATCTCAACATGTCTGTGATCTTGCGTCTAGGGCTTGTCCGCTAAGTTGTGGTGTACCACAAGGATTCATATTGGGTCCACTGTTGTTCAATATGTCTATAAATGGTTTGCCCGATTCCATTGACAGTTTCAATTGCATTATTCATTTGTATGTAACTTCAAATTAGAAGACTAATCGGCCTCTTAGAAGATTGCTTAGATCATATGAATTCTGACTTGCAAAATGACTCGCATTGGGTTGCCAATAATCATGTACATCTGAATCCCCTCTAAATTCAGTGTATTGCTTTTTATCACAGTGATAATATGCTCTTTGATCTCCCACCTCTTTAAATGGTTTTTCTCTGAATTTTTTCTAAACGTCTGAGAAATCTTGATGTATTAATTGGAACGAAAATAAAATGCTGTAACCATATTGGTAATATAATAGGTAAAATCTATGGTGGCCTCCGGTGACTATGATTATTGGCTAGTATTCTGTCAATTGGTACCAGGCTATTGTTGGTCAAATTTATGAATGGCAGCTTAGTATTTCCACACTTGGATTCCACTTCCGAACGTAGCATTTAATGGCTATTTTAGATTTCTCTGCCGACAAATATTCAGCGCACTGGTTCGATTGTTAAATTCAAGGAGCTTGTTACAAATATGAATATGTCATTTTAAATATGACAGATGTAGTTGGTTTATTGGCGAAAGTAGCCTTCATGGGTAAATCAGTTAAGAATTTGGTTCTTAATTTCATTTCACTCATTACTTTTTCTAATTCTCATTACTTTTGTTCGGTGTTTAATATACTATATATCTAAGATCTCTAGTATTATTTGAAGACGCTATTTAACATTTAAATTATGGTCTTAGAGGTTATTGTAGATATTGAAAGCTAGAACGTAACAAAATCTAATGTAATCATACTGTAGAAAATCCAGTTAAATATTTTCACTTTATTTGACGTGCTGTTCGACTACGAAGAAATATATAGGTTTGGAAATAACTTTTTTCGAATTACATAAAGCTTTTTTGTTTTGTTTTTGTTTTCATTATGTAAAATGGAAAATGTATGCATCCTTCAAAGATACGATACAAAATATATTATGTCTGCGCAAATAGGGAAATAAATAATATTGACTCACCGGCGGGATTTGAACCTATTTTTTTTGTATTTCTATTTCCATGCTCAGCTAGTACCTTGTTGTTTGCATTTTTATATGGGTCATATGGTGTGTGAGTAAAGCTTTAGCCGCCAGCATAATGTTCTTATCTCGCTAACTAAAAACATTTTCTACCAATGCAAAATTTTTATGTTACTTTCGAAAAATATTAGTAAGATTTCTTTAAAATCCATGAATCCTTAATTTTTGTCAGGAAAAGTCATATTTTTCTCAATAAATCTTCGTATGTATTTATGTCCTTGAAGTAGGGATAGAGTGGAAAATGCTCCAAATAATTTTTGCTTTTTTCTTATTGCTTGCATAATTTCAATCCGATCTTTTTCGAAAATTTTCGAAATTCAGTTCTTATGAAATTTTATAAAATAATTTAATTCTAAGTTAATTGATTGATGAGGAACAATATATGTGAAAACATCTAATTTCTGTAGTATATTTTCTGAAGCAATAAATTTCAAAAATAACCTGAATCTTCAAAATCACTTTTTCAACATACTAATCAATTGTTCGTAGCGTGTATAAAACTGTACAGATCCTTTATTCATGCTAATATAACTTGCATAATAAGAGAGATTTTCACCTACCACTATGAAAAATATTTCTGTGATATCAAATAAATTTTGTAAAATTTATGAACCAGGTATAAACACAAAGCTCACATGTTCCACAATCGCTGTTGAGTGTATAAAATTCGCATAAATTCACTTTCCAGATGAGAAAACGGATGCCGGTATTAAGTGTGACCAACGATTCGGATGAAGGATGCGATGGAAGTAAATGCAAGTTGCCGCATCCTACCCTATAAATAGTGTAAGCTTCTTGCCTAGGCCGCGACCATGCACCACGTAGTTACGGGTATATTGTGTAAAATGGAAAGGATGTTATATGAATGCAGATGAGCTTTGTAGATTATTCAGTTTTATACGTTATACAAGCAGCTCCCGGTGGGGAAGGTTGGTGGGGGGGGGGGAGGCGTGTGGTAGGGGTTAAGGTCCCGGCCGTACAAAAGTAACGAAACTTAAAATTATGATTTGCGGAAATGAATTGTTATCTGGTCTGGTACGTGGCAACCGAATAAATGTTGTGTCACAGTAGCTGGGATTAAATCACCCCTGGGGTGCTTTCGTATGCTTTTACATGAGATATTCCGCGATTGTTGGCGTAATTTTGTTGTTGTTCTCTCCATTTATATTATACAACATCATGAGATAAGTTGGTGTGTATATTTGCGTGTATGTATATGCGATATAAATCAATAAAATAAATGCACTAGGCTAGAGGGGTTGAACATACCCTGCTTTGTAGTATATCCTTGCTGATGCTAGTGCTGACAAAGCTGTTGCCAACTTGAATGTTGTTACTTCACTACCACTTCTACCGGGTGAGAGATCAAGGACTTTATGATTTTCTTCCTTTTTTTCTCCCCCCTGAAGGTACATCAATAGTACTTACTACCTATGAAAAGTGATGCGCATTAACCTATGGGTGGGACGCTGGGTGGTGAATAGACAAACCCATATTTTCAATTTAACAAAGGATATATGGTTAAATAGGAATTCGGCAAAAGTACATGGAAATTGATTTCTTGCTTGCCTCAGTATGATTCGGAACAGTTGATCGAATTTCAAGAATGCATAGCTGGGGGAATCTGATATGAATGGGATAGATCCATTTATGCAGGGTAACAAAAGATATTCGCGATTGTTCAAAGAATGAACCTAGTTCTCTAGAAATAATTTCATGGAATCATGTAGAGTTAGGTGCAAATATTTTTCATATGTTTTGAAAAAAAAACTCTTTTATCTGGAAGAGTTTCGTTTCCTTTTTTTTTCTCTTTTTATAATTTTAGATAACAAGAATTCACGCTTGATAGATGTTCTATGGAAAAAAAATGATGATGAAGCGCAATAGAATATTCTTTTGTGCATTGAATGGTGCTTTTCATAATATAATAGAAATATAAAATAAATTTTCTTTGAAGTTAGATTTCTAGAATGTAATTTAAAATAGTAAGAACCTGAACACAGAGATTAAAATAAGTTTTAATCTTTTAATATTTTAGTTTTGTAACAGAATCTAATTACCGGATGTTAAATTTGTCGTTCGATGTTATTTAAAGTCCCGTTGACTATGACTAAGTGCAATGCGCTTTTCATAAGATAGACCGAACGGCCGATGTGAGATCTTAACGTCTCATTAGTATAAATTGCTTACTTTGAACTGAAAAAGAAAATGTATGCGTCGGAAAAATTTAGTATAAAGTATCAGACATCCAGGAGTTCTACAATATTCTAAGTTGATTTTCGACTATCTAAACAAAAACATAGGAATGCCCAACATGATGGAATTGAGGGGGGATTATCCTGAAAGGGAAAAACCGAATTTTTCGGTCTAAACCTTTCTTTGGTTATCTAAAATCAGTTAAACACATTAGAGAGAACCGAATTCTATGCTAAATATCATAATTATATGTAGCCACCCATGGGGTCAAAGGAACACCCATCAGATTGCTTTTCACTTTTTATTAAATTTCCATTCTAGACCTCCTAGACTTTTCTAAGGTTTTTGACATTGTATGCCATAAGAGCCTACTGAAAAATTATCCTACCACTTGGGATTCTCTAGAGGTTCAGTCCACCTGTTAAAAGACTTTCTGCGTGGAGATTTTCAGAGGGTAGTTGTGAATAATAATAATAATAAGTATTCTGACCTTCTCCCCCGTGGCAGCGACGTCCCATAGGGATCTATCGTGGGACCTTTGCATTTCATCCTGTACATCAATGATTTACCTCAGGTAGTACGTGATGTTGATATTCAAATTTACGCTGATAATGTACAGGTCTATTTAAGTCGTCCAATAAGACTTATCGAAGATTGTGTGACTCGAATGAACGACGATTTGAATGAGATCTAGTACAACTGATCTAAGGGAAATAATCTGAAACTTAATCCAAGCAAATCTAAATGCATTGCCTTATCTTCTTTGACCATTCTCTTCTCGGCTTTTCGTGCAATAATATTGAATGGAATCCCACTTCCTTATGAGAACAAGGTACGCAATTTTGGGTTATTTTTAACTCAAAGATGACATGATGTGATCACGTTAAAATGAATCATTCTAAGATTTATACTAATCTTCGGCCCTAGCATGCTTTCGTCGAAATTGCGCTGCCACTTAATTAAATCTCTAGTATTACAGCTCTTTACATTTGGTTCCCCCGTCTTCCCAAAACTTGACTCTTACTGCAGTAGAAAGTTAAATGTCGCTTTTAATTATTGTGTTAGATTCATATTTGGGCTACACTACACTATTCGGCTGTTCTCTAGACACTTATTTAAAACGGAGGGGCTTATTTTTCTTCTATAATGTATTGGTTACCTCGCAATCTAATTATCTAAGTAGTATGTTCCGCTCTCTTCGGTCAACCAGGGGATATAAACTCTTGATTCCGAGACTTTGTACTGCTATATATGAGGGTTTAACTAAGTTGTCTGTGCAATCTATTGTATGGAAAAAATAACTCTTACAATCGAAAAATCAAATCATTTAACAAAGAAATTCCTATGCAAAAAGCAAGCGTTTCGTATTAGCAAGAACCGTATACTCATCAGTACGGTTGGGTTCCTGCCTGCCATATACGCCACAGTACACAGCCATGCTGACCTCATATATGCACTTAAACTAAGTTTTAAGTGTGAATTATATACGGGGCGAAATTCTAAGTATTTACTTGAATATCTAGCGAGATTAGCCCTATGCGGGACTATCATTTCATTTAGTCATTATAAAATTGACATAGTTTGCTGCCAAATCCGTAGCTTGGGGGAGAATTGAATCTATTTCCCCATAATATTCAAAGGGCCAGCATAATTGGCACATTCAGGTAACTAGTAACAAATTTTCTTAATCGAATTTTTTTCTCACAGGGACACATTTCTGCATAGATTAGCATAGTTACTTTTTCGTCTTTTTTTTTTGTATTGTGTCTTATGTTCTATAGTAGTATTATTTTGTAATGTTCGCTTTTATAATATAGTTTAATTCGATTTTTGATCTTGTGTTAACTTGATTAGGTGAATCAATTATCCGTCTGAATTTGTAGTTTTATGTTTAGTTTAGGTTTCCATTTTGCCCTTGTAATAACACCCTTTTCTTTAAACGGTACTGATAAAAAATTGTAATCTTGTTGTATCTTAACAAAATAAAATTGAATTTGAATTTACTTCGATGATAATATCCGCCTAAATTAGAAAATTTGCGTAGTTGGCAGCAACAGAATAACTACTCATCATTTATATTTTGACATGCTTCTACGTTTCGATTCCGATAGTTGGCTCATATAGTTACAAATTTGGTTCCTCTAAAGAGGGGGTTCAGCTTTAAGTTAGCGTAACTTTCCACTATTGCTACCGCGAACGTTAAAGCAATGATAATAATAATTAATGCTAGCGAATAAAAAAATCATTTTCAGAAATATGTACAAGCATAACGTCGTATTCATCAGGAAAACATGAATTCACAAAGTAACCCCTTTATTCGGTCTCGGATTTCATTACGTTAATCTTTTAAAATAGGTATTGTCGATAATTCGTAATGCTCTTTTCTACCTGGCCGGAGTACCTTAAACTACTTAACCCTTCCTGTACGTGGGTTCGACCTTCGTCAAGTTCAGAATTGACACTACTGAAATTTCTAGGCTAAAACTAAATTACTCTAAAAGGGCACTACATATGTTATCAATTATGGTGCTTCAAATAAATTTTATCAAGTCAAGAAATTAATTACATGAGGTCACTTTATTAGGGTAAAGTATAGTACTAATGAGTTTCAGGGTATATTTCTGTCCTACAAATTGTTAAGTATTTCCCCATTTTCGAAATATTATTGCCCTTCAACGAAGTATTCTCTATATGTACACCCATGTTCAGCTCTATACACTTGGCTCTTTGAAGTTAAAAATGATTTCATGCGGCTTATAAGGTTCAGATATTGCCAACATAATATTTCTCGAGCGTATCGCTATGTGCTACAAAAATTGCTTTTTTTCGTATATATTAAGTATAACCGGAATGTGTCTCTGGCCTGGTACTCCATATAACGGCAGAACATATGACAAACGAAATCCTCTTCTAATGCCGTAATTTATAGAGACGATAAAAGTCAATTAAAAGAGATAAATTATCCCGCTACACTTGTTGTTAATTCCTCCAAACAGAGTGCACAACACTCTCGGGGATCTGGGATCTGTGCTTGAGTAATATGTGAGCCCCGTCAGGCCGTACTATATGCCACACCAGTAAATCAAAAGATAAACGAACTGAATTGCTCGCATCTCTTAATTGAATTAAGTAATGAGTGCTGCGCATAGAAGGCGGGGGTGTGTAGAAATTATAATCAAGAGGAGATGGGGGCAGATGATTTCTATTACTTAGAACTGAACTAATTTAGCATTAAGGGTAAAAAAACAAAAATAATAATGTTCCCAACAACAGCAGAAAAACATGCTTTTATGCTTTTAAATATGTTTCCGTACATAATAAGTGCGTATATGTAATATGATATTGTTATATATGAGTTTCTGTAATTATGTGAATGTGTATGAGTCTCTAATTTATAGAGAAACAGCTTAAGAAAATTTTCTTATACTGTTTTGATCTTGACTTGACAGAACATTAAGACGATCTAGAAGCACGCACATTTCTAATTTGTACAAGACTTCGGGCACTGATTTTGATTGATTTTGGATTGGGCACAACATGTGCGTGTTGATTTTATCTTTTAACTTTTCGGAATAGAATGAAAAAGTTCCATGGTTTTTCTCGGTTTGACATGGAATGGAAGAAGTATTGCCTTTTTATGTTATTAAAAGTGCCAGATAAGGTCACATTACATGTTTCCTTAGAAAAGTGAGTTGATGTCGTATTGTTAACTGATCTATTATTTCAGTACCTTATTTGTGACAAATTAATATTAAATAAATAGAAAAAGAAATGATGCTAATTAGTTACACACACACACATTTTTTTTTTTCAAAATTTACGGAAACGTGTAAACATGAACAACTTAATTTTTTTTTATGCATGAAATCCCTGCTATAGAAAGTAATATCGAATTATATGCAAGTTAGGTACCCTTTTTCTAGCTTCAAAAATTAATTCTGCAGAAGGCATGTACATATGTATGTATGTATATGAAGACTTGACATGCCCATAATTCGTATGTAATGAGAGTAGAAGTACGATCAAATTTTCATTATTTTTTTTTTATCTCTATTCTATTATTAATTTATTTTCGAAAACATGGGGCTGGGCTGCACTTATTATACAGAAAAAAATATGAGAAAAAATAAACGCTATTATAAAAGCAATGCAAAATATTCTTCTAGATTTTAATTTATTCTATATTTTGTGGCCTTTTCAATGCGCTCGGAAATCCACTTCAGATTAATAAAAGAATCTTTGGAAATAGATAAATATATATGTACAAGCAATATATCAACTTATGTCTCTCTAATTACTACTTTTTTTCTCACCTCCAAGGTCCTCAGTAAAAAATGTTTGGCCCATCGTAAAGAGATGAGGTGATTTAGTTCGATAAATTTTTGTATTCTGTCGCAGACTCACATAAATTATAAAATTGTTGACTAAAATAAGTAAAATTGATTCGAAGTTTTCGGCAGCATGCAATTTTTTTCATAGTTTAAGGAAGAAGAAGAAGAAGAAAAAGTTAGGGAAAATCTAGAATATGCGAATGTTACAACGCCGTTCATACAGCAAAATGCAAAGCAAGATTAAAACTCGAGAAGTATTCGTATGTGAACTAGGTTCAAGAGTAAGCAAGAGAAAAACTAAGAACATTCCAAACCACAAACGGCAATTTTATTATCTACGCTGTAAATCTTATCGTGAGTTACTAAAAGAATCATTACCAAAATTGTGTACTATAATGGTGCTAACTGTAGCTTTCAAATGGTACCTGCCGGTGTATCGCAAGGATCTATTTTATGATCTTTGTTATTTTATTTTTATATAATTGACTTTTGGTGTAGTGCTGAGTCTTGTTGGAAGAGCTACGTCCGTAATTGTGCGACTTCCATAAGAGAAAACTGTGGCCTCATGTACGCCTGCCGGATGAAGGAAACTGATATTTTGTAGTTTAGAAACCTGCTTAGCAGCGACGTCTTAAAAGCTTTCTTATCACAGGGAACTGAAGTTTCGAATACTAACTACAACGTTTTGAGAGCCTGCTTATCAATGACGTCTTAAAAGCCTGCTTCACGTCCCGAATTGAGATCTTGAATATTCGTTGCGACGTAGGTAACGATGCGTCCTGGATGCCTGGCTACTGGTCGATCAAATATTTAATAAGCAACCAGATAAAGCTATCAATTTCCGGACCTGAGTCCCAAGTCTGCTTGATGGAGACTGGGAGCTGAAGCAAGGTCAATCTGTTGAGAAAGTGTATACCTATCCAGTCCAGACTGTCCGTATGGCAGCATGAACGTTTAGTGTGATCAAACCGATCCTATGTCGCATTGATGGCAGCAACTGGAGGAGCTACAACGCTGCTATTGTCTGCAGGTTAGCTTCTGATAGTCTAGACCAAGTCGAACCTATGCCAAGGTGGCAGCCGTGGAAATAGGAGCAATGATGCCGGCATTGTGGGAGGAATCCAGTGTTTCTGCAGCAGATCTTCAGTTCATTTTTTACAGGCCTAAGAAAATATGGACTTTCTAAAGAACCTTAATTTGTGGAAGTATTAAACATAATATCGGCTCATCGGTTGTCAGCTCCTATTGATCTTTATCCTTAATTTAGTATGTCTATTACTGTTGAACCTATTTCTAATTAAAATTTTTTTTTAATAATTTCTATATGGCTGGCAGCACATTAATTAATTTTGTTGCTTTTTCTATTTACACTCTTCATAAAGCCTGCCTATGTATAGCTAAACCTTCCTACGTTCAGCAAAGTGTTACTAGACGTGAGTTTCGAAATAAATTTTGCCAGGTTTATAAAGTGGTTTGTTGGTTGAGTTCGGAAATGTACGTCCCGGTATGGACGCGTCGTCACTGACGTCTCTCAATATGTTGGATTTACTGATTTCTTCGCTATGTGGGGATGGTAATAACTTGCTCTGTTTTAACTCTACAAAGTATGTAGGTGTTTGATCACCACTATGCTACCGAAGGTAGAACCTAATCGACCTAGATGCTCCTGATGATACAGGAACAGGAGCGGATGTTGACAGTTGAGGAGGAGACAAAGTCTTAAAAAATTCTGCGGATTGTGCCAGCTGAGCGGTAGTACAGCAGCCTAGCACCAGTCCTGGAATACCATATACTTAACTCAGTTTCCACGTTAGGGTTGACTTCTTTCGATCTCCTTTTGAGAATCCCAGTATTGCGGAAGAAATAAATCATTTAATTCTGGTTATGAGAATTATTTTTTAAAAGGTGTGTCTAGGGTTTGAAGAATACTCAAATCGATTTCCAAATAATTTAGTATAAGTCTCGTATCACAAAAGAAGGTCTCGAAATGTTAAGACTTAAATGTACTATTATTATTAATATTAAATAACGACCCTTTTTAGTTTACAAATATATTTCGACTGACAATCTGCAAAGCTTAATATTAAAAACATTTGTTAATTGGGTTGCTAGATTAGCCAAGCTATCTTACCCACAACTAGCAAAGTGCCCGTACATTTAACTTAACATTGTTTTGTGGTGCTAATCGTGAGCGCATTGGCGCGTGTCGGCGTTCCGTTCAATGTATCTGACCAGCAAAAGCGACGCCTCCATACGTTCAAATATTTAATAATATATATGCAAATAAACAATTTTGGATACCACTAATTCTACATCTGTTCTCATTGCTTCCATTTAATTTCAATTACTTTTTTGTCTATATTATTCAGTTGGCAAGATCGAGCCGGATTACAATTTTGATTATTCATATAACTAACTTGACATCTAGAATAAGACCAGCACAATTAGAGTTTAGTCCATAAATATTATCTTCGCATCTTTAACAGCTTCTTATAGGTCGTTTTATACATTGGAAACAAAATTGGTCCAAAAACTGATACCTAGGATACTCCACTCAGACCGTGAATATTTCTACAAACAATTTAGGCAACTCAAAATCTTGTACACTCGTTCTCTGTATAAAGCTGCCCGTAATAGAGTAACCACTGCTATCCGTGGTGTAAAACGTCGCGATTATGGCAATAAATTCGATGCAAATCCCTCCCCAAAAACTTTGTGGAATAATCTGAAAAAAACTGGTGTATGTGGTAGACAAGGCAATTTGAACAATAGTAACTTTGATTCTAACGATTTAAACGAGTTCTTTGTATCCGCTTCTGTAGTTTCGTCTAATTTACATAATAGCACTCTATTGGCTCTTCCTGTGAACTACTTTCAACACCATGGTGATTGCTGCTCCTTTCACGGAATCGATTACCAAGAGTTCGTAATAGCACTATTCTCTGTCAAATCTGAATTTGAAGGCCCTCATAAAATCTCACTTACATTCATAAAAATATTGCTCACCTAAATAGGTCAATATATACTGCACTTACTAAATCATAGCCTTACGTCATCTACTTTCCCTACCAACTGGAATTTGGCCACGATTTTCCCTATTCCTAATAAGTCTTCAGTTGCTACAGCATCTGATCTTCGCCCTATTAACATTTTGTGCTTCTTAGCCAAAGTACTAGAAAAGATAATGTATGGGCGAATCCTAGCATATGTCGAAAGAAATAACATGCTGACACGCTGGCAATCAGGTTTCTGCGCAAATCGCAATTACGAAACAGCCATATTAAAGGTCACTACGGACCTGCGGAAAAGCCTGGATAAGGGTGAGGTCGGCATCTCGTGCTACTTGACTTCTCCAAGGCTTTTGACAGAGGCAACCACTCAAGGCTACTCTTGAAGTTATTCAATAATTTTGGTTTCTCTCAGTCGGCTTTTAACTTGATCAAAAGCCTGCTCACGAGAAGATGCCAACAAGATCGTTAGAGTGTAATTCAGACTTCTTAACTGTACCTCTTGGCGTTCCTCAGGGGTCTGTGTTAGGACCATTGTTGTTCAGCTTCTACATCAATGACTTACCTAGTGTTGTCCAACAAGGTAAAATCCACGTATACGCCGATGATGTCCAATTGGACCGATTGCGTTGTTCGAGAATTGCTTGGAGCGAGTCAATGAGGATCCTGCAAGGATGTATGCCTGGTCTCTAGCGAAGGACCTAATCCTTAATTCTGACAGTTTCAATGTGTCATTTTCGGTGGTGCCAGATTGTCCAGATTTTTTCTCACTTGAGGTATGTGATACAATAAAATACCTTTGATAAGTTGATTATAGTCAAAATATTAGTATAGCTAAAGTTCAATCAGTAGCTAATTTCAAAAGTAATCTACAAAAGATTTGCATCGCTTTTTCGGCCTGCTCGAATATCACACTCAGTATTACCTAAGTGTCACGATACCATATTTTTTTCTAAAATCTGCGAAGAAAAACAATAGATTCGAGTCAGCAGCAACACTGTAATACCTGTTCACAAGAAAAAATTAAAAATTAAATATTTTTTATAAGTCTAAAAGTCGTGAAATTTGTTAAATTGCAGTAATGAATATAACAATATACAAATTCATTTATAATAACTTAAAACAAGAAATATTTTGGATACATCGATAAGCGAATAATATCTACTTTGTTAAGATATGCAAATTGTTTGCATCTAAACTATATTTCCAAAAAAAATTTCGAGCAAGATTTTAACCTTTAGGCTTTCGGTAAAAACCTAAGTATATTGAACACCTAACGATTTAACATTTATTGATGATACATCGCCATCTCCTCCAATGAATATTATGTTAAGCGTTATTCCTTCAAAATCAGTTCTTAATGTATTGAGTATTGTGATAAAATCCTGGGGTCTGACGGGATTGCAAATATTCCTTTTAAGCTAAGCTCAAAACTTCTAACAAAACCGTTTAGTAATTTTTCCAATTATTAATCAACTTTAGCCAATAGCTCTTCGGAATTGTTTCGTTATGTCTACTTATAAATTTGGTGACCCTAAGTCGTTATTAACTATCAACCCATTTCTATTCCTAACGCTTTTGCAGTTTTGTTTTTTTTTTGAAAAACCCGTTTGCTATCAGCTCCTATTCTAAATAAAAATCTCTAAAGAATAGTACGGATTTTCACCAGGGCGATTTACGACCACCAATCTATCTTTATTCAAAGACAAAATCTCGTCCGATCTTGATGAAAATACACAAATAGATTCCATCCACACTTACTTTAAAAAAAGCATTTGACAAGATTAGCCACAAACGCTGTCCTTCAAAACTGGTATACTAATGGGCTTTTAAACAGACACCATAATATCTTGGTTCCACTCTTTAACCAACAGAGATAATATCGTTTTATTTAATGGGCTACAATCCTCCTCATTTAAACAAATTTCTGGAGCGCCCCAAGTTACAATACTTGGACCATTGACGACATGCCATCTTATTTGATATCTAATTGTTTATAATGTGCTGATGTTGCCAGAATTTTTAGAATAATTAATGACGTCATGGATTGTGTCCATCTGCGAAAGGACATACTGCGAATAGAAATATTGAATATTGAAATCCAGGTAAGCAAATGTAAATGTATTTCATTTCATAGTAAAAAATACTTATATTGTTTGACTACACCATTCACAACACTACATCTCCCATGTCAATGAGATCAAATGTTTTGGTATAATTTTTGATCGAAATCTCTTCTTCATTTCTCCCATGAACTTTATTATGTCCACATGATTACGTTTATTTGGCCTTATCTTTCGCCCTTGCAAATCATTCAGGTCAGCATCCTCTTATTATCTCAGTCTATTTTATTCTTAAATTCACCAGGGTTTTATTATTTAAATTGGAGAATACCAATCTGTAGTATGATGAAAGATTAGCAAAATACAACTTAATAATGACACTGGAAAGTCGCAGAATCCACTTGGATAGTACATTTCTATATAATATTTTAAATGGTCAAGTATATTGTAATGCATGTCATGATTTGAAAGTCCCTCCGCGCAACTCTGAATCCAGTACTTAGGAATGCTAATCCTAAACTATCCCATATACCCAACCATCCTATTCCAAATTCCCATTCCATCGCTAACTAACTCAATGAACTGACTAAGGTCCAAAGCTATGGCTGACGTAGTGCAATAGCCACAAAATAGAAGCCAACTAAACGAAAAGTTGCCAAATTAAGTGCACAACAACCAACTAGGGAGGCATTAGAAAATCATCGATATGAGGGCCAAAAAATAGCTCCAAAGACTTAGATGGTAGGAATATGAAGATCCATTCATCGAGAGGAGTATATGGACACTATAGACCTAAAATAACATTGCGTCTGTAAGGGACAGGTAAGCCATGTCCCACTATAGAGAAATTACGCTCGGATCCAAGTGATGTACAGCACTACCCAAACTACAACTTCGACTTCCGCGCAACTCGAGATTTCCGGCCCTTTTCGCACTACCTACTTACAGAACTAGCATTAAAAAAATCACCCAGCTACAGAATTACTAAGTCTTTCAATACAAGATTTAACAAATAATATAGAAACCCTAGGACTAGTCCTCTGACCTTTAAAAAATTAATCCTCCACGAGATCGGTTTTTACACCTTTTCTTTTCTCTGTATCGTCGGTGATACTGCATAACCGCGATCCTACTAAATGTCACTACCACGTAATAATAAAGTTAAAGTAAAAGGTAAATTTTAAGCCGACACTAAACTGTGTGTTTTATAATGACAAAATTATTGCTGCTGAATTCTAGGATATGACGAGAAACGTAATATTTTTGGATTTTAGACATAAAATTGATGAAACAAGTTGTAGTTTCGTAGCTCTGTTACCATTAACTTTAAAATTTGATTTTGCTACTTTTTTTCAGTTACGGTCCGTTATGATATTGCTAGTGTCACCGACGTTATCTTTTTTTCTACTGCTCTGTCTTACCCATTTCCTAACTTATTGTTGGCTTCCGCTTTTCAGTGGAATTTTAGTCTTAATTTCTTTTATTTGCTGTTTTTTTATCATCTAGTTTTAAGTTCATGCATTCCTTAGATTTTAGAATAAGTTTAATTATTTTTTGTATTTCTTCTTTTTGCTTTTATTTTTATTTCTTTAGTTATTAGTTTATTTTCTTTCTTTACTTTTTACATTATTATAACTTTTCGCTTTGTTTTTTTTTAATATTTTTTAACTTCTTCCTTTGTAAATATATCTAAATTTGTTATCGCTTTAATACTAAGATAGTATGATATTCGAAATTTCTGTTTACTTCTTTTATATCTTCCAAAATATATAAATAATTAGATTTGTTGTTTTTTTTATGGAACTAAGTTTGCCACTTTACTAATTATCATCGAAACTTGTATTTTTATTAAACTGCTGGCGACCAATTTGCAGTTAAACTGCAGTTTTTTATACCAGTTACCCTTGTATATGGAAGTTTATTAATAAAAAAAAAGTATAGCATAATCAATATTTAATATATACTAATTCTTAGGCGTTATAGGTACATAAAATCCATCATTATAGATTATTTTCTGTTATTCTAGTTTTGCATTCAAAAACGAGATTTTTCCACAAGTTGACAGATTTTAGTTAAATATTGCTGTCACAAAAAAAAATTAAATAAATAACCTTTCATTTTAGTCAAGAAGTGAAATAGCAATGTTTTCTATCTTTATATGTATCTAGTATATCGTGTGCATCCCTAAGGCAGCTTAAAAAAAAACTTGTCCCATAATTTTATTCTATAGGAAAATTCCATTTGCTTTTACATATAGGTACCTACATATACCTACATATATGTATGTATATGTATACGTATCTTTGCACATATATAAATGACTTACATATACCTACATATCTGAATTCAACTATAAACGTTTTTCCAACAGCATCTTATACGTACATAAATGAAATTTCCTTAATTCTTTGAAAATCTAATTCTGACATTTTAAATTATGTCACGATAGTCGCGATAACAATAATAATTATATCTCTGTCGATTTGATCAGCAGAGAAACATGTATAAGGAAAATTTATTTGTCATTTCCATAGGCAACTATGACTACTCACACCTCTTTTCCTACCAATTCACAAAAATCTTCACACAAAAAAAACAAAAAAAAAAAACATCGAGAATAAAAAAAATAATTAAAAACCAAAAAAAAAAAGAAACTAAACTAGAAACTCACATGCATCGCACGATCTCCGACCATGCAGTCTCTCTGATGCAATAAAGACCAACCGGCAGTGATCGACAAAAAAAAATAAAACACATCAGCTGATATCCGCCGACGTCATATAAAGTTTTTCCACCGGCCTGCATAGAGTGCCTACGTGCCTGACCTTTGCACATGTGTAAGTCATTTACTTTTATATATGTATATTGGATGTAATATCTTTTCTAACTATGCTTAGGTATATATAAAGAAAACTTCGTTTACATGATATACATATTTATGAGTATATACTATAGCCACTCTATGATGGGGATAGACGATCCCACACTCTTTAGATATATATATATATACCTCCCCTTCAATAATACCTAGGTAGCATAGGTATATAAATTTGTATATACATCATATATACAGTGCAGCACGATCAACAATCGCGCGCAGCGGAGAATTATAGAAATATATATTTTTGAATATATACACGCATATACAACTGTGATAAATGCAGATTTATATATAGATACTTGGATATTCTCTTCTCTAGCTGCGCGCGCACAGCATGGGGAAATCAAAATAATTCTCCTTCTGATCTTGTCCGATTGTGTATTTATACACCGTCGGCATACATATGTATATATATATTGTTCATAAACTGTTTATAATTATTATTATTACTTTTATTTTGTACATAAGAGAGCGGGTGCCCATTGAATGATCAACTTTGGAAATTTATTAAAGTCCACGGCCAGTTCGTTTTCTCTATATATATATATGTACATATATGCATCTATTTAAACAACGGTATATAGCATCTATGGATATACATTAGCATACAATGGATCCATTATTATATTACCTTTTCTATGCCGAATGCTGTTTAGTGTTTACACAGCGTTTCCATTTTGGTTAGTGCGGTTGATAGAAAACATAACCCGTCGCGTCGTCGCTCTTTGCATAGATCAGTAGATACTATATCCATATACATAGATAGATACGTGTATAACTGCAGTTGAAAGGGCTATGTATGCAATATGTATGCGTGTTTATAGTTTGTTAAAAAGTTAAAAGCCAGACAAATTTGATTTCACCAATAATTACTACCGACCGACCGACGCCGGCCGATGAGTTGATTTTAGGTATTTTCGAGTGAAAGGGACTCGATAAATTTGATGTGAAGTCTCCATAAAGTTGATAAGTAGTAGGTATACCATACATATCATTTTAAGTCTATGGTGCGTTTCGGTAAGTGGTAAAGTGGAATCCTATTTTTATTACTTTACCATGTCGAGATCGACCGGTAGAGAGATTGAAATTGTATACATGGGTAGTAGGATAAATGATTTTAGAATCATACAGGTCATCAAAATTATGATCATTTTTGAAAATATTTTTATTCTTATTTATTACATTTTCTACGAAAGAATAAGTAGAGATTTTGGTTTTATTCTGTTTTTATACCCCAGATGAAATTTATATAAATAAATTTGACCTACTACCGTTAAACTAATCCAAACTAGAATTAGAAAGAAAAACAAGAAAACAACATAATATACATAACTAGCTTAAAATAAAAAACAATAATTTCAAAAGAAAAGCATAATATAAATGAAAAAAAAATCTATGTAACAAAAAGGGTTAAAAAGGAGAAAACAAAAATTCAATAAAGTGAAAGTCTCTTAACTTCAAACAAAATCTAATATTAAGCCAAATAAAAAGTAAGAAATAAGATAATAAAAGTAACTTAAAAAGTATAGAATAAAGAAGATCAAAGCGATTAAAATATACAAAAAGTGGAAGAGGAGGAAGTAATGCTGATACCTACAGATCATTTTAAAATGGCTATTTAGGATATTTATTTCGCCCAAGAGATTGCGTTTAAAAAATCAAAATGATGTCTCTAAATAAATCCAAATCATTATTTACTATGAGGCACTATGGGTCTTTTGAATCCTAACCAAAGGGGAATTGAATCCTAAGTTTGTACGGGGAGCATCTATGTGAGATCTAAGTAGGTGAGACTACTGGAAAAATTAATTTTTAATTTAGATAATAACTAAGATGAATCAATAGTTCAAAATTTTAAATGAGATAGGATATCTAGGTAATCTATCATCATAATATACGTATGAACCTGTAAATTTAAAAAGCAAATAGGTATTGACTAATGGATAATATGGGAGTCAAACAGATTTCTTGCTATTAATTTGTACTCCCAAACCATAGATTTCTGAAACGCAGATGATGGGATGAGTGTCCAATTTATAGGGTATACTAATTTGTCATTCCATTTTTAACGCATAGAAATAATGCGGCAAAATCGATTGATTTCTGAACGTCAATCTGTCTGCCCGCATTAAAACTCGAGGATGCATTCAATTACAGATCTGAAATTTTGCACCCGGCCTTCTTAAGAAAATTGCTGAGTTGAGCTCGAAAAAAAGAGTTGCCATACGAAAATTTTATTTCCTAATATGGGTGTTTAAAGTGATAGTACTCACCTATCCAAACAAAAAATTGTACGACAGGGAGGGGGGCATTTCAACAGTTTCAGAGTTACAAGATGATTAAGAAAATACGCCAGATTTTTACAAAAGACCTCTCACATATAGTTACGATAACAAAATTTAGATTTTCACTATATGTATATTATTTATTGGTTTTATAGGTAGGGGACGAAAGATCCCAAGTACGGAGCCCAGGGTCTCCCATTGTGCTAAGCTGCTAGAAACCCTCTCACCAAAACCTTCCTGTCTTCTTAATGAAGCGCATCAGGTCTTGGTGTGGTAAGTTTTCCACAGATAGAAAGTCAGGCCGAAGTGAATCCAGCCTGCTCGGGGCAAATGCCAGCCAAACACACAGAAAACGTTCGGTTTTCGCAGGCTCTCCTTCCAGGCAGAACAGATGCTTACGGCTGTGAACAACTACCATCCTTTTTAGATGAGCATGAAGCGAGCTGTGGTCGGTGATGATATCATCCACAGTTCTGCATTGTTTCCTTCCAAGCCCCAAGAGAAAATCAGAGTAATTCCTATTAGGTCCATCAAGACAAAGTTTTGTACACCTGGAAATGCTCAGGTTCACCCATTTCTGTTTACTCTTCTCCGCTTCGATGAGAGATCTGATAACCGACTTGACAACGCCTAGCGGGTTTCGGTCCAAAGAAGGGAGAACCAAAACTAGGCCTGTCTGGAAGGTCAGTCCTTTCATTCCCCAAGATCCCCATGTGACCAGGAACCCACTGAAGATGTTGTTATCCACGGACGACCTGCAGTCCCCAAATAACTAGGATGTTATCCAAGGGCCACTAAGAGCCAAGGCTACCTAACAATCCGAAAGGATAATAATGTCCTTTCACAATGTTTAAGAAGACGTTGAAATTTTGTATACGCTAATATTGTATATCATTTCAAATATGGGCAAAATCGGTATAAATAAATATATTCCTGTTTGGCTTATTGTCCTTCTTCTCCTATTGTCTATGGCGACAATAATATCAGAATGTTTTGAGAACTGTAGTCTTACACTCCTTTTTTTTATAAAAATCATAGAGCTATATTCCAAAGTTCTGAAAAGTTTTACAGAATATAAAAATCTATGAATTTTACTATGACCATTTTTACTGTTCCTGAAAGAAATGTGAAAAACATTTTTAGCGATATAATGTAGGTAACAACCACATTTTCAAAAAGGAGGTGGCAGTTTTATTTACAATCATTCATCTACTAGGGTATCGATAAAATTCCTTTTAGACCAATTAAAAGGTTTTTTCTTAGTTTATTATTACTTTGTACAAACTTCTTATTCATCTTCAAGGCTATCAGTTAGTTTTGATAAGATTACAGTTTACAATTAATGGAAAACTAATAATAGATTTTTTTATATACCTTCTATAATCTCTCTATTTTACTTAAAAATATAATTTTGTTTGATTTAATAAAACTGCCGGACATTGGCTACATAGCTAACAAATTTTAAATCCTATCTTTGCTCACCTAACAAAAATTAAAAAAAAGTATACGCCAATATATTTTTTTTTTAATTTTGTATTTATTTTTATTTTTTGTATTTTTTTGTGGCGTAATATTTATTAGGCCATCACCTTGCTAAAACTTCCACACAGCGCGATGTTCTTCTAAACTTAGAACACGTCGGCGAAATTGATATAAATCCTCTATCTAGTGCTAAAAGTCCGATTTGAATGTGACATATAATTACTTTACTACATGACATTCAGGGTAGGCGTTATGTTGGAAATTCCGGAAATTTTTAAATACCTTTTCTATGACAATCTCTTTAAGAAAGTTCGTTAACATTTAGGTAAATCGCTTGAGAATATTCTTATCTCTTCTTTGGCTGTGTTCTGTTTTGCTGTTGTTTAAGTGTAAGTTGATCACAGGAGGGGTTCAATGCATAGCGAAAAATGTTTCCGCTTTTTTCATAAATTTATTTTTGTTTTCTTCTCTTAGTTTAAAAAAACAAGATTTTCTTTTTTTTTTCTTTACCATAACGTGTTTTAATCCAGCGAATAATATCGGATTATTTGTCAAGATAAAAAAGTTATTTAAGTGATAAATTTGAATTATTACCAGCTGATAAGGAAGTATAAAGAAAATAAATATATTTGGTTAGGCTTACTTGGTATAAACTTTCTTTGGTGGGTCTTCTAAGCTTATGTCTGTAGAGAATGATTTTCCAAATCATTAGTCATTGAAATTAAATTATAGCTGGGCCGGGGCAGGTATGTTGAAACCGTATAATTCACTAATTTGATTATATATGTTTGTGTGTGCATGTATTGTATTTGATATCGCGGGTCGTTGTGTTTCTTAGTATTTAAGTGGTTCGACAACATTTAGAAACGTTTTGTTATTTTTTTTTTTTTTAGTATAATTATTATTCATCATGATTTGATTACTAGGATAGCTAAATATAATCTAATGATTTCTGACTTGTGTAGCGCTATGACTAAAAACGTTGAAGTCGATGAATTCAGAGTAATAGTTGTTAAGATGGCGGTATCTTGATTTTATCAGAATCTCTTAATTGGTTTTCTAGTACCTAAATTATGAATTAGTAGATACTGAACTCTGAGGATAATTTCAGAAGTTTTACCTGACTTTGGCCAGCTAGTTGAATTCGTCACTATTTAATGAAGGAGTCATTTTTCAATTGATTCATTAATAAAAACCAAAAAAAAAAAAACCGGTATATTGGCATCCTTGTTCTTCAATTTTTTAAAACCCCTTTTTTTTTTGGTATTAAGTGAGCACATAACTAGAGTAGCGCCGATATCCGTAAGGTCCTAAGTTCCTCCGATAGTTGACCAATTCTTCAACCACAAAAGCAACCTATTACAAGCTTGTTTTGGCTACTGAAAGTAGACCATGGGAGTTATTCGAACATCTTACATGGCAACAAATTTTCATACAAATTATTGTATAGTGTCTGTGTTTGCAACCCGAGTATTTTTTAAATTTCCGGATTTTTTATGGTATACTTTCAGTAGCCAAACACAATTTAATTGCTAATTAGGGAAACATTTTATACTGTTGGTTCATTTTACGGCTAATGCGCACTGGAGACTTTTTGTCACACAACTTCTTAGTCACTGTCATTGTTGCCGTGGGCTAGTTTAGTACGCACACAGTGAATAACTATCACACACAAAATTCATATTTTATATCACCATTCATCAATATAAATTTCGAGGAGGCAGCTGTGATATGTGTATTTGTCATAAGGATGTTGAAAATATCAACGCTATTGGGTTCTTCCAATTTAGAGCGAAAGCGAGCCTAAAGAAAAAATTCACTTAATAATGTTGATGAACTACGATCCTATCCTGAAAAATTCTCGATTTTGAAAGCATTGATTTACTACAGATCTTGAGACCTGCTGTAACTTATCAAAGTACGAATATGTCACACATTTTTATCTTCAAATTGCTATCAGAGATTTCCTTCAAAGTTTTTTTTTTATATGGGGATGTTCTCATTTGTACTCCTTTCGCATTAATGTTTCATCATTATTTATATCTTCCTCTCACACTACCGTTGTACCAGACATTCAACAAAATGCGGAAGTTTCTATCTGGCTGTACAACGTCTCCCAAAACAATGGCAGTCAAGAGCGACAAAAATGTTACCAGTGCGTGCACATTCATATAAAAGTGAAGGCACGGTGATAGTTTCGTCACCCAAAAGCTGCTAGCCAGCGGAACCAAAAAGTCACGTTGTTGTGACATCACTACATGCGCGCAATAACATTAGAGTATAATGGAATTGACGGTGGTGACCAAACAGCTACGTGTCACAAAAAGTCTCCAGTGCGCGTCTTAACATACTTTACGTTATTATTTCTGTTCGTAACCCAAAGTATTTTAGAAAATAGTTTCTGTTAGCGGGCCCCCATATCATAAACTGTCCACGGCCCCCACTTGGCTAAAGATGGACATGGAGAGTGGTTGTTCAGCTTTAAATTTATTTGACTTATTTCAACTCAGTTTAGAATTGCAAAAATTTCGTATTTTTCACTGAGCGTGTGTGGCAGGTCTAATAACTACTATCAATAAACTTTGGTCTGCTTTCTAGTCTTAGACAGCAATAACTTCGTACCAATATTGAAATAAAATGAATAAAATTGAATATTTTGATCAACTATAAGATTTACTCTGTGAAATTGTTTCCTTTTTCTGACGACAAAAAAACAAAAAAAAAAACAAAATTTAGCCATAGCCCAGTTGGTAGAAATATTTATCATCGCTGCAGATTAGGTTGAACGAGGGCTGCTGTGTATAAAGTAGTTTTCTTAGAAAATTCTTGTTTGGCTTAATTTATCCGAAGAACGAGAACTAGCATGGATTTATGCCACCCGGTGCGTCTTTCTTAAATTAAAATTTTATCCTGCATGTGTTTTGCAACATAGACTCTTCAATACATTCATCAATATTAATTTGTACTTCTTGTTCGACTGCCCAAATGGCTAGATTTGTTAATTTCAATGTGAATATTGTAGATCGATCTTAAATAATTTTTAATCAGTTTCAATGTAGAAAGACTTCCCTCACAAGTGGCATTAGTTATGGCAGCTGTGATGTAAATATTCTCTGCATTATAATTATATTAGGTAACCCTCCTTCAAGCTTGGATTCAAATATGAACTTTAATAAATCTAGTGGACCGGAATCAATAAGTTCTTTCTAACAATCTGCTGTAACTACGAAAGCCCGTAGACGCATGTACTAAAGCTTAAACTCTTCTTTGTCTATATTTTGAGATGTTTGGTCGAGGTTGCATTCTTAATCATCGATGACTAATATTATTGCATGCCTTTGGAAGGTCTATTTTTCGACCAAATTCTGGAGCTGGTGGTATTTTTCTAGAATTTCAACATTTACTCTATCTAATGAGGACAAGATTTTTCTCGTTAAATCATATTCATGCGATAAGCCTGTATCGCTACTTCCATCGACAAAAATGTGCTTCCTCCTAATTCGTCTTGGAGGTTCAATAAAAATGCCAAGTTCTTCACATAAGCTTTTAGCGTAACTTAAGGCCTCCGTTGGTTACATCATCAACTCAAGGCATCGTGGAAGTATCGTCGATTTATATTCGAGCGAGGGGTTACTGGTGTTTGTTCTACTTACCCCGTCTTTTTATGTTATTAGTTTCTCTATGACCATGGCCTGATCCAAATAGGATTAGTCAGCTCGGCTGCTCCTCGCCGCCCCCCCCCCCCTACATCTGAGCCGCCCGGCGCCATTCTCACGCTACGCCACTGACACCACTCCCTAACCTTCCATGACATCGGCAAATAAATCAAAGGATTATTATTTTCGTTACCTTTTTAATGCGATAAAAGAAATAATTGTAATAAAATGGAATTAGGGTGACGAAATATCTCCTATAACTTTCAGTGACTTACAATACAAAGTTATTTTATTGAAACAATTGCGACAACTGAAAATTCATTTTCGATGGTATTTAACTCGGTACTTAGCCTTATTATTTTGTATCTATTTGTTTATTCTTAAAAATTATATTTCAATTTACAGTTATAACTACACACTGATCTATACATAAATAAAAAATTTAAAGATGTTTTTACAGCTTACATGGAAGAAAAACGTCTCGTCATTTATTATTAAGGTGACTTAAAAAAAACTGTTTATGAAATTTGAGAGTTTTATAGAACAAAAAAAAAAAACGCATTGACATATAACTTTGAAAATAATTTCAATAAATCATAAACTGAGTTTTGTATGCCAATTTAAATTTGAAACCGCGATCACGTTTATCCACTCGTGATTGACTTCTACCATTCATATAAAGAAAAGTATCTCATCATGTAAAAGTTTCAGGTGTCTGATTAGTGTTATCTACCGCGATTTATATAAGTAATTTATTGGTGTTTTGTATATTCGAATTCAAATTTATTGACGGGGATTAATAAAATCTATATTTTACCAAATATACAGTTTCACCTAACCATTAGTAATAGAGAATCTTCCAGACATAACCACAAGTTGTATCTTATCAGAAAAAACTTAATTTTTCTGATAACTGAATATCACCAGACATTTCGTCACCTTTTATAATGATTGTGTATAGGCATGCATCATAATTGTCATGACGTTCGAGAATTGCTCATATATGTTATGTATTTCATAAGAGTATAAAAGTCTTACGAATTGTAGTCACGTTCTTTCCGGTTTGGCATAACTCTGATTTATTATGTTTATTATGTGTTAAATTTTGTTCAGAAATATTTCTATATAGACCGAGAGTACTGAAGTAACCTTAATTAAATATTGTAAAATTGAAAGAAAAGAAAATGTTAGTAGCTTAAAAACTGGAATGATATAAATTAGTAGAAGAAGTACATTCTGATTGATTCGATTGAACTAGACAAAACCAGGATAAAAGCTTTAAATTTGATAAAAATTTAAAAATATCCATCTACTTCGGTTTGTAGAAAATAATATAATTCGAAATTATGCCAGAGTAACATTTTTATTAGTTATTTGGAAAACCTTTTGTTAATGCGTACATTATATTTGGCTAAGTTTGATATGCATCATAGCAGGCCTTACTAGTCGTAGAGAGACCAGATCACTTGGATGGAGTTATTCCAAAATGGACAAGGTTAAAAAAGATAATATTTTAGAAAATCGAGGGATTGTCTAGGATCACCGCTCATAAATGTCTGAGTCATGTAGAAATAACAACAATAAGAAAATCCTTTCTTGTGTAAAATTTTGTTCAAGACAATTTTCAATGGTAATAGAACAAAGAATATAAACAAGACAGGGGAACTGATCTTGATAGTAATTAATGACTCAATCGAGTTGGATATACTTAGACTGTGTTTGGGCCTTTAAGAATTTCATGGTGTGTATTTGTATACCTACCATTGTCAAGAACACCCACATATTGAAGAGAAAATCTATTAATATTAAATGTGTTCTTTTGTCTTCCCTCCACAAGTGTAGTCATACATTGAGCAATGCTAAAATCTACACTGTACAGCGTATAATGCAATCTTACACTACACTGCTGAATGTAGTTCTATTCATCATCAAAAGGATCGCTAATCTCACTAAAAAGTGTATTTGTTTAGTTTTCTTGAGATTATATGACGCCTTCCTGCTTTCTTTCTGAAACTTACACAAATTAATTTCTTTCTTTCTTTTTAATTAACGTTTCTCATGCATTTATCCTTACTTTTTCTAAAGCCAAATACCAATTTTGACATTTGTGCGTGAAAGTTACCAAATTTGTAATATAAATTTCGTTGGTTGTGTGAGGTGTTCTTTTGTAGCAGCAGTGCTGTGAACTGGATAGCACGCCAAAAGAACACAGGTATTCCAGTACTTGATTTAATTTTTCTATATAAAACTAGATGGCGTTGTGATCAGTACGTCTTTGGAGGTAATACAAGGTCTTGTAGTCGAGATGTATCCATAATATCTATATCTTTAGTAAGATGAGCATACCCTGAGTGAGTATAGGTCTGCTTGGAGCAGGAACTTTGGATGCTGCGATGCCTGCTTGACACAGGGAACTGACGGCTTGAATACCTGGATACCAGTCAACCAATCGCTTGATAAGCGACCAGGTTGAGGCTTGATCAACTTCCTGGCTTGAAATATTTGGAAACTCCCCAGTATTCTTGATAGCTACTTGGTGCTGTCGAAACGTCTATCTGTAAACGATTGCAGCTCTTCAGTCTAGACTGTCCCTATTATTATAGCCTTAACGAGTGATATTCGTGAAGGAGACCCAAGTCCTGTACCAAGTCGATCCAATGTCGCCTTGACGACCGTAAGTAGAGCAGCTACTACGCTGATACTGCCTGCAAGATCTGTTTCTACAACACCAGGTGGCCAGTTCGTTTATGTCGAGGCTAAAAAATGCGTAAACTCAGAAAATAAGTTTCGGCTGTCACAATGACACCCCGACTGGATGCCTTTTATCAGCTGAAATGAAGAAAAACTGAAGTCTCCAAATGTCACCAAAGCAACGGGAGAGTTCAACCATGAAGTGATTTCGGCTGTCCCAACGACAGCTCGACTGAAAGACTGATATCAACGGAATTTAGGAAAGGTGGATGCTTAGAATATAGAGAATACAGGAAGTGTGCTAAGCCAAATTTAGCGTAGTCAAATTCTGGTTATGTTAGTATCTGTTGCCGTGTCGGTGTAGTGATAACTCAGTACAGCCGTGTAGTAGAATCAATGTAAAGAGCGGGGCAACAAGATATATGGCTGAAAATATTGCATTTACTCCCACCGAAAATGTTCTTATTCGATGTCACTACGCTGTCACAAACGTAAACAAATCTCGGTGGGGGAAGGAATTTTGCGATATTTCATCTGTTACGCATTTTTAATTTAATTTAATATAAAAAGGTGTGTATAAAGTGATTTCCCAGGTCGTACCTTGGTGTTGTTGTGGCAATTTTTCACCGAACACTTCATTCTGAAAATACATGAACATCACTTGGAAATTTATCACTATAATATCAACAGATAATTACTTACACTCTTTACTTTATTTAGCACTACTTTAAAAAAAAAATATCTTTCACTTTTCAGTTTTATCACAAGTTTTAAATTAGATTCAAATTCTTTTAAATTAGATAAACTTCGTTTGACAGCTGAAAATAGATTTGTCTCTTTCTTCAATATAACGGTACCCTGAAAAAATCGATGCTCTTGCACACAAATTTTACAAGTATCAACACTTCCTGTTGTCTCTATATTCTAAGGGTGGATGTTCCTTAATGTCACCAATGAGCCGACATACATCGTGTATAGGGCACACTAACGTCCTCCTATCTTGTCGATCGGTACTGTTGAAAATAGTTGATACAGGGATGGGTAAATAAAATTCTTTATTAATAACTTTTAGGATCATGAGTTGACTGACACCAGACTGTTTATAATTTCTGTTTTTCAAATTTTTACAAAAGAAAAAGCCTACTTAGCTACGTCTTTGTACGTTCAGCAAAGTGTTTTTAGACGCAAATTTTGAAATGAATTTAGCTATGTTTATAAAGTTGTTGGACAAGGGTTCGGAAATTTTACGACCTGGCACAGACGCGTTGCCACATGTCTGCTCATTTTCACAATTTTTTGAGTGTAAAAGTGAGTAGAAAGTAATTACTAGATGAAATTGATTATAATTAAAATGTTTCATAAAACGTTCACGTTTCCGCACAGTTTCTTAGTAAGTTTTTTTTTGCCAGTCAATAAATGAATGAGACGTGAATATCAAAAGTACTCTTTTTTCATGCTCTACTACCAAAGTGATCAACGATTACGAAGTCAACAATGGTATGTAATTCATTATTGACCATTTGCTCTATGATTTATCAATGTAACACGTAAGTATTATTGAGGCACGTCAAAGATCTATTCGAGGTTGTTGAAATATTGCAATTGTACAAATATATAGTATTACTATTGGGAAATATTTATTTGTAGTTGTTAGAAGACATGTCAGCGTTCAGACAAATTTAAATTACAACGTTGCCAATTTAGCGGATTTATCTGTGGTTCTAATTATTTTTCATATCGACTTTATGTAGGATTTGAACTTTAAGCAAGGTTGGCGGAAATCTAGGAATTTTACAAAACGTAAAACTTTTATTATTAAGCACTATCTTCTTACCCATTGTACTAATTCCGCCTTCCTTTTTTCGCATTTAAAATATTTTATATTATTATAAATAAAATATCTATAGATATTTTAGTGCACCTTTTCCAAAAACCTGAAATGATATATGGAAAAATTGGTTCATAAAAGACCTAGCTATTTTGTTATCAATATCGCAGAATTTTAAGTATAAATGTAAAAAAAAATGTTGGCGAAAAGTACCATGGAAATTTCGGTTTGAGATTTCGTACAGTAGTCTGTTCGGAAGAAAAAAATCAACGTTTAGGTGATTAAATTCAGATGGCGCTAATATGAACTGGAGACATTTTTTCGCAGCGATTTATATATCCAAACATTTATTTCATACCGAAAAGTGGACAGATTGATAATTGATAACGTTTGACGCTTTTTTAAAACCTTTTGACAGTAAGTTTGCTTGACAATTGATTACTCAATTATTCACTCCCACATTTATTTTAAATTTGTTCCACAACTCTTTTCCGTGTAGAATTATATGCCCAGAATGCAAGTGAAACTTTCGCTCGAACAGCTTACTAGGCTTAAGTAGATATCTAGAGAAATTTTCAAAATATGCTTTGGCAACACAGTCTAGAATTATGGCAGGTAGAAAAATGTTCAATAAATCACGAGTTTTGCATAACAAAAAATTGTTTCTGTCCCAAAAGTTCTATAAAATTACAATTAGATACAACAAACAAAACTGCAATGTTCGGCTACATACTTTCTTCGTTTTCATTTTTCGATATGATAAAAATATCTTAGATCAATGCAAAATTCATACTGATCTGCAGTCAACGTGATATCATACATTTATTATGTATCGACGTTGTGTTATATTATCTCTGGTCACAACTGTCTCATTTATTACTCTGTCAACATATTTTCATCTCTCCATTTTTTTTTTTTCGATGTGGTGTCATGAATGAGCTTGTCAACGTTATGTCTTTTACCGCGAGTCATTATTGTGCCATGTTTATTATAGGTACCTACTTATTCATCTTTTGGTCAACTATGACAATTTGGCAAACGACAAAATATAATGATGACTTCAACGTTGAAAAATTGTGCTATACCTATTCCATTAGACAATTTGTCATAGTATAGGTAATAGTTTTAATCGTTGACTCTTCGATGACTTAATGGAACTCTTTTCGCTGGGTCTGTTCCGTGGAGGAGAAAAAAAAAATTGCTGATTATTTGCAAAAATCGTAGAATCTTCACTGAGTGCAGACGATAACGCTGCGTCAAGAAATGCACGATGATGACAGATGATTTCCGATCATCGTGTGGGACTGGCTTGATGTATACATAATTATAAGCATAGCGAAATATTTATTCATTCTAAGAAAGATTTTTTTCTTCGAATTTATACTATTAATTGGATTGATTTAGTTGTCTGACCGTTACAGATTCAATAAGCGAAGACCTGCATTCATTTTTTTCTCGAACAATTTTCTTTAGAAATTTTCTTTAGAATTTTTATGTACTCTTGTTAAAAGGGTCCGACAGCAATTTAAAAACAGCGCAGAAAAATATTAATGTTTTTCTTCAGAATCTTCCTAATTTACATGCTGTATTTAAGACAGCTTACGCGCTCGGTTTCTATTGGAAAACATAGAAAAGTTTGTGTAGCGGAGTCAATACCTACCCAAGAAAAAAAAACTTATGAGTACAAGTTTTTTATTCAGGTTCTGAGAAAACTTTTGATTGTATTCAAATTATTAAATGGATAACATATCTTGCCTTACAGACTGTACGCCTGACCTGACATTTTTAAAAACTACGCAAAAAGATTTCTCTGCGCATTGATGTAAATAAGATTTTAGAAAATTTCAATATCTCTAAACTTAAATCGTATGCAGATTAGTTATTCACTTAAACTTAAATCGTATGCAGATTAGTTATTCACTTAATAGTACAGGCAAATTGTACCGAAATTCGTCAAATATCCAAGAAAATTGCGAAGTCTTTGTAACTTTCTATACTCTATATATTCTATTTAAGAATTCGATGGGTCCCGAACATTACATATGCTGTGTTCTTTCGAACACGCTATTCAGTTCATTGCACTGGTGCTACAAAAGAACGTCTTACACAACCAATGAACTTCATTTTTAAAACTTAGTAACTCTCAAAAATTTTATTTGGGATCTATGACAAGTGGAGGATAAACAATGGTAATGATTTATAAAACGTTAATTTAAAAGAAAATATATTAATAGGAGTAAGTTTCATATAAAAACACTAAAGCACTTCTTAGTGATTTTAGCGACTCCTTTTGACGAATAGAACTATATTTAGCTGTGCAATGCAACGTTGCACTACATATTCTACAGTGCAGCTTGCACTCTCAAATGTATGATTGCACCAGAACACAGCTATAGTGTGTTTGACTTTGGCGGCGCGGGTGTTGACATTTGAAACAGGTTTGCTTATATGAGTCGTAGAAAGTTTGTTGATATCTGAAATTACCAGTTTCATTCAAGGCTACAAATAGTAAGAATTTCAAGCCCATGGGGCAGGGGTGCACAATTTCAAGAATAGCTTCAAAATTCTTCATACGTTGTATTCCGCTGTTGGCCCAAAAGCATAACATAGTGTGCTCGAACCTAAATCCATGTATAAGGACCCTCGCGCACCCCACCGTCGTAAAGTTCGCCGCCAATCGACAAACTGATGGCGCCAGTTTTGTTGTACACGATGTGCTTGTAATATCGCGTGTTTTAAGTTTATTCATCGAGATATTTTGAACAGTATGACAGTTAAGAAATTAAAAATCAGCAAATGTTATGTGTATGAACATTTTTCAAAATGACTGAAAGCAATGAGTGTTGTATTTGTGACCAATCTATTTCGGATGATGCAGTAGTTATCATTAGTCCAGAAGCTATATAGAAACTTGTAGGAGAACTTATAGAAGATCAAGCAACATTAAAGCAGCCAAAAGAAAAAAAAACGCAATGACGAAGCATCCATCTCAAAGTTACCATCAATAAAAAAAAAAAAAACAAATTAAGATATGACAGATAAATTAAACTTTTTTGAGACGTATGTTAACTACGTGGAAAACAGATTTGGGCAAAATTCAGTAATCGTATTTGATGGCTACGAAATTGACTGTAGTACGAAAAAAGTTGAGCAGCAACAACGATACCTGAATAGCCGAAATGTGCAGAAATTATTTTTGATGAAAATATGATGACTGCTGTCCCTCAAGATAAAGTTTTGTTAAATGATTAGAACAAAATAAGATTGAATTCATTGTTAACGAAATTACTCCAAAATGAAGGATTCGTTGTGAAACAAGCGGTGGATGATGCGGATGCACTTACTATTAAAACCGTAATAGAAATGTCGAACAAATTAAAAGGAAAAGTTTTGCGTCGGTGGAAATCCATAAATCGCACGAACGTATGAAAAATAGAATCTTACTGCCCCATGCCTTCAGTGATTGTGGTATATTTCAGAAAGGAAAATTAAAAATATTCAAACTCCTGCAACAATAAATTTAATTGGTTAATATAGCGAGAGCTTTCAATGATAAAACCATTTTTCTGATGGTATACGGTGCGAAGAAAATTGTAAATCTTTCGCTTTGACCAATTTAAAAAATCACTGCACAAACAAAAATCAAGGTTCGAATTATTACCACCAGCTTGTGAGGATGCTGCTCAGCATTCGTCACGAGTATTCCACCAAATTCAGATATGGCTTGGCAATAACAAAAATCTCATTGCAACCTATTACAATATTCCTTGCGCCAGTACCAGAATCGGCACTACACCTGATCTCCTGCAACTGTACTGCAGATTGTTCGTCGAGGTATGGGTGCAGAAAAGCAGAGTTAATATGCTCGCAAATTTGCGGAAATTGTCAGGGAGTACAATGCCTAAATGCGTACATGGAACAAATTTGCGATTTTCTTTAGATATAATTGGTATGCATTCAATATAGTAATATGTATAATATTTCAATCTACTTAAAAATCATCTCTTATGCAATTATGTATTTTTTCAATTTGGAGAATATATATATATAGTGAAGCAAGAGAATTAATAAAACGGGTCTAAAATTGGGAAAAAAATTTTGAATTATAAAAAAAAATCTCAAAAATGAATAGTTACGTACAAAAATTACAATAAGAAGAATGATTCTTATTTTTGGAGAATATTTTAATATGTTTCAATTGCTACTTCCTATTATTTGCGTAAAAGTACAGTCCACCCGACGATTTTTAAACATGGCAACTCCGGCACACACATTGTGGTTAAGGTCTCCTTGGCTTCTTGAAATATATTTATTTTTAAACGTCTATACCAAGTTTCAACTACTTCGCAAAGCTTCTGTCTATTTTGGACAATTTGCCTGTACTATAAGCAATTTACGCTCATTGCAATTTAACATTTATTAATTGGCACCATGGCCATGAAATTTTTTTGACACTGATTTTGAAAATAAATTAATGACGTACACTTTGCACTATTTATTTCGAAGAAATTTTACGAATATTGTTTTTTAAATAAAATAAAAAAATGTTCTTTATCTAGTTGCGAGCTATTAATTATTTCAATTGTTTAATTGGCTGATGGTCATAACACTTCTACAAGTTTGCAACAGCGTAACATACGTGCAGTTTTATATTCACACAACCTATTGTACAATTCAAGGTTCTTAATTCATGAAAGTTTTTTAGGTGGGTTCAGTTCTCTTAATATATTTATTCCAGACGGAATGGTACCTAGTAGTCAATTTTTTCAAGATAAAGTTCTCGTAATTGCATTTTATTACGAAATCTGTGTTTTAAATACTCGATATACAAGATACTGCCCAATTTAGAGTCATAGAGTTATAAAAGAATTATGTCACTAAACAGAAAAATTCTCCATTGAATAATTAGAGAAAAGCAGATTTGATATACGTACTACGATAAAAATGGAAGGTTTTAAAATTTCTGGAATTTAAACCCAAAATCTAAAATAAATATGTTTACCATGTCAGATAAAACTTTAAAAAGTACGAGGATGAAAGGCATTGACTTTTACATACTGAGAACGATAAGTAAGATGGGCCATGGCACATGAGTACTCCTAATGCAGGATGCAAACAGGTGTTCTGGGAAGAGATGCAGAAAGATGCAAAAAGATATCTCTCTAAAGTGTAGAGATATCTGTTTGCTTCTTCCCCCCTCTTCCCTAGAAAATCGGTATGCATACCGCATCAAGAATCTAGTGTGGTGGACCCGATAGGAGGCCAACTAGGGACTGGATTCTGTAACAGAGAGTTTGGGAGATGAGAATCTTCCTTTACTTGATTAATACTCCCTATCTCTCCATTCGCTATTCTCTAACATACTTGGGGATTTGGGGAAAACGTCAAAAGTGTCGCAATATTGAAGAACGGCTAACTCTGTTTGGGAGGGTCGTAGAGCATTGGGGTTTTTTCCTACGGATTTAGGGTGTAGATTACAAAAATATAGGTAAACAATTTGTGGAGGAGTGGGTAGTCGAGTGGTGTATTTTTTTATCATTTTAACGTCATAACTGACTTTTAACCGCCGAGAGACGGATTTTTACACGTGGATGATATACATATACCCCAGTTCCTATATTTTGCATTCATTTCTTCCGTTCTTTCTTTCAAATCCATTAGTAATTTGTTGTGAACAGTCTTCTGATGGAAAGTGAATATTGACGAATTACTAGTTCTTCGTAATGATGAGTTGATAATCTGTCCATTTTTGTACGAAAAAAAAAAAAAAAACCCCATTTTTTCATCTTAAGAAGGGCTTATTCACTTTTTTTGAAGCTATCTCCAAAACCGTTTACCGGACTCAAAAATTTATTACATATCTAATTAGGCGACAAAATGTAGATGCGATTTCATCCTACATACAAGCTTTCACCTGCATGTTTAAAATGTTTATAGCATCTCTTCTGTACTGGAAGACGACCAAATGGACCATTTTCGCGTGATTTAAAATTTTTACTTTTACCCCAAAATTCATATTTCTCTGTAAGTGTTGCAAGCATTTCCATAATTTGTTTTTGTAAATATAACCAGGATATGCGGTGAATCCATAATTTAATTTAAAAATTCCTAGGTACCTAGGTACCTTCAAAAAGGATAATAAAAAGCAGACAATACTCTCAGTTGAGAAATATTCTTCTAACTTCTCCACAACTAACACAGCCGACTGGACTAGGGAGTTTGGTAATTCTTAATACAAATTCCCCGAGTTACAGAATTCCAAGTGGAGAGTAAAGTGTCCAAAGAACTCTCATCTCCACAACTCTCATCTTAGTGAATCCGGCCCCAGTAATAGAGAAATTTGTATTACACTCAAAACTTTAATTTTTCTGATTAGACATCAGATATTAATATTGTCGATACTGGTAATAACATTTAAAAACCTCCCCAATGGTATTTGAACGAACGCTGATAATTTTCCAATTAGCCTATAATCGCTAATCAAAAAACATTTTAAAGATAAACAACTTTCAGTCATCTAAAAAACAATCGATATTTAAGTAGTGATTGAAGATTATTGATTGCTCAAGGTCTAATGAACTGCAAAAGCTTTTGAAACAAAATACAGATTACTACCGTAAGGGATATCATAATCTGAGAGTTCTAAGGATTTTTCAGGTCACAATTTCGACAAGCTTCCGAGCACTATCAGCCTCACTTAATAAGAAGGGAGAATTGCTTTCTGAAGTAGATTGATCCAGACTTCTCGAAGTAGGTGTGCAGATAAACGATTTGATTTTTTATTAAAACTTTCAGTGTTTATCAATCTATGAAATTTTAAGATATTGTTATAGCGTATGACGAAATTTTGAATATTATTTTGAGGAAACCACCGGTCGGTTTGCTGTAAAATACATAATTTTTATTTCATTTCTCGACGTTTCGGGTTCAAGTACGGCCCTTCTTCAGGGGCTCTTTTTTCGTTTGCGGCACGTATAAATTTTTTTTCCATATAATGCCGTAGACAAAAAGAGCTCCTGAAGAACCGGAACGTAGAGCAATGAAATAAAAATTGTATATTTTACAACAAAACGATCGGTGTTTTCCTCAAAATAACATCCAAAACTTCGTCATATAACTAACCCGATCAAAAATACAAAACCATCTGCAAGCCTTATCAGCTGTAAATTCATCTTTTATACGTTATATCAATCCAAAGTTGATGATGATTCATAAAATATTAAGCTGAAAAAGCTTTATCTTCTTTTACCTACCAAACGACACATATCAGCCACTGCCTCCATATAGCATTTTACATCCTTATCAAGACCCCAGCTATCATCTTGTAAACTTTTTTTTATGTATATCTGATACACTCTGTATATTCCTTGTTGACGTTGCAGAATCATTAAAATCGGAAAGATTCGCCTGATTTTCAATTAAGTGATCCCTTGTCCAATAAAATTCAATTGTATTTCTACCGGGAAAAAACGGGTATGGTAACTTTAATGATGTGCGTGCAAATTTAAACATCGCATGATCGTTTTTGTTTTTGTTTTTCTATCTCCATTGTAAGTGGGATGTTAAATGAAAAGCATGAGTTTAGCTGTAATTTCTGATGAAATTCTTAAAAAAAATTACACATAAAATTTCATGTTTACAACAAACCTTTCAGCAACGTGTAAATAATTAATACTCGCATAAAGAATGGACTTTTAAAGTTATACTTGAGACCAGAGCGCAACTATACAAAAACACACCCCCGTGAAGATATTATGAATGTTTTGTTTTTCCTGTTCTTGTATATATGAAAGCGGATGAAAAACAAGCAGTCATTCGCCCAACTAAATATAGCTCTCCCAGAATGACGATCATCTGTGTGTGCCGATCTTGCATAAACAAGTTGCTCTTCAAAATCATCTCTTTTTTTTCCAAAATATTTTCTTAAATCGTCTTAACATCACAAAATCATAGTGTTTCTGGGTTTTTCTTATCTTATACTACTTGAACAGAGACAAGTGATATCGATCATTATGGTTTTTTGGTTTTCTGTACTACATACACACGAAAACTCGATCGCACTATCTTATAAAATGTCTGTAAACAAGATTTTTCTAAAATTAACGAAAAGATACGGGATGTAAAGAAAAAAGACTAAATAGCAAAAATCTATATCGAAACACGATTCACTTTTTTTTTGTTTTAGTGTTTCTTAAAAAAGCGTATCTGACTGTATTTGTTTGATTTCCGATTAAAATTTATGGGGCCATAAAAGTTAACTAAGAAAAACAAGTAAACAACGTGGTGAAGCTTTGTTTTTTATTGTATAGCATGGAGTTGTCAGAAGAAATTATTGAATTAGAAAAATGCTTGAGACTTATGAAATCGGAGTGATGAATGACTATGTGATGGAACAATTACAGCTGTAAGAGCTTATAGTATACATTCAAGAAAAATTAGTTGATATTATGTGGTTCAACATCGCTCGCTATTATGGTTATGATTGCTTATTTGAAACAGCAAAAAAAAAATTGACTTAACGAAAATCAAACAATATTACACCTGGTATCCATAATTGACCCAAAATGGGGTGGGATCAAAGATTATAGATTTATCTTGGAGCCCACCCCGTTTTGGATCAATTATGGACAGCAGCTGTAATATTGCTTAACTTTCCTTAAGTAGGTAAGGTAAGTTAAGGTAGTAGTAAGTAAGTAAGCTGTAAATTTAAGCAATATAGAATTCATGTCTTAAACCTTATATCATAGATGTGTAAATTACAAGTTCTATTTGGACATACTTACTTCATATCTTTCCACATAGAACGATGTTTGCCGCCAATGTAAACTTTTGGGTACTTGTCCTTGTGGTGGCAAATCGGCCCAATTACTGAAGGTCGAAACTGTGGGTAGTTTTACCTTGGCTACTGTATGAAGAAAACCGAATTCTCACAGTAAAATTCCGTAAACGGATTCACCAAATTTCTTGAGCTGATAACGGGCCAATCCGGGGCTTATCTAATAAGCCTGAATGGTGAACAATTTCGGAGTCTGAAATATTATGAATCAAATCAAGCCGTCCTATTAACGGGTTTACGGCGTTTAGCTGGCCGTATGGCTGGATATACCTCGTAGATCTTGATAGCAGAGACTACTGCAATGTGAACCGCTTCAAAGTGCTCTGGTCTTGGTATGCGCGACATCAGCCTACGCTATCCGTATGACAGTCAGTACCGGTAATAAACTTGGAGGAAGGCTGGATCTGAGCGATTACGGTCAACTATCGGTTGTACAGTCCGGAATGAAAGTCTAGCCATAAACTAATACTTTCTACCAGATTTGACTGAAAGGAAAAAACAAAACACTACACTTTAATGGTGTCAGATGGGTGCAGAAATATCAAGTTGTGAACGCATCTACATGGAAAAGCCTTTGTCTGTATATGGGTTATTAAATTTAAGGTAGCGTACTAGATATACCTATTCTTAGATAGTAAGTTAACTATTAAGAAAACGGAAGTTTTAATATCGCTTGATTAGATGCGATATGCTCCATTGACTCTACAAGTATGGCTGTGTTTTACCCATAAACGGGCAATTAGGTCTGTGTAGATCTTTTCGTTTTTCATATAAAACAAAAATCCGAGAAAGAATTCACGCAGTGACCTGAAACTATGTCCCCAACTGATCTGATATATATCTGGAATGGAACAGAAGTCGAAATTTTGAAATTTTCAGGTGGAAACTGCCAGAAGTAGTGCTACTCGTCTAATAGACGGAAAGTTCTGAGTAGACCACAACACTTTGTGCGCTCATTGTAGTGAGTGGAGGGAAACTAAAAGAATCTGGCAATATATCATAGGTACGGGCTCTACAATTCATACAGTCATAAAATTTGGATGAGTGAATAAGGAGAAGAAAACATATATGTATATGTGGAGATAGTAGGGGAAGGGAATCCAAATGTTCAAATGGTTTTCAGGGAAATAGTCTGTTGGGTGTTCTTTGTAAACTTCATTTTATTTTTAAATTTCACACAAAAAGTTTTTCATTTCATTCTATGGAATTGGAAATTTCTTTCTACATCATCCAACGATCTTTTTCGCGAATGTATATGGACTCTGTGACTTTCGAGATTTTCTTCAATGACCATCATTTCAATTTGTCACATTTTATAAATTTTACTACATTTGAAGCGTTATACCAAGACTGTAAAAAAATATATCTCGACCCACACTTTCGGAACATAAACCACATCAGATCTTACAATTGCTTGGTGGATGCTTCCTTTCAACTTCGATCAAAGCAAAGCGCTGAAACAAATATTCGTTTCTCTTGTATGTATATTAATAAAATTATCTTATTGGTGAACGAATGATGACGATCTGAACCTACTAAACATTTCCTATACTTTTCAACGCTTTTCTTCGTCTTTTTGTTTTTAATTAATTAATTATAGCTAAATGTAGGATTTGCTTAGCTGAGATCAGAAGTGATTAGGTTATATGTAATAGAGTGTTTGGTGGATTCTTGCGTTCATCTTGTTTGACAAGACCCCCCTTTGTTATCAACAAACTAGATTTAAAATCCCCTATACTCGGAAAAGGACAACCTATTGTTTGACCGATTTAACGAATTCTGTTCGCACGTTATACCTATTATGAAGAAAAATATTAAAGATGAGAGAAATATAGTAGAGACACCCTTAAACTGCTTATTCACTGTTTTTTTTTTTTTTTTATGAATAACTTTTTTCAGGTTATATAACTTGCTATTACAATCATTTTGTTACTAAACAATCAAAATAGTTCCTACAAAATGGAAAACTTCGCCCAGCTAAAACATCAATTAGTAATTCAAGGAATAGCTTGTTATATCTTGTGGCTACCTACAATGGCGACTTGAATAAGATAAATGAATTGTCTGACAAACACCCAAAAAGGCACCTATCCACCCAACAGAATTTGGGATTGAAGTTGATTACAATAGCATTACAGATTTTTACATATACATATTATTCAATTTTGTATATGTAAATAAAATTGAAAATTTTTGTTAAGGCTGTTGACTATTGCCATAGATGGTACAAGAACTAGATGTTGCATGCAGTACCAAAAAAATATACAAAATTTTTGTATATGTAAATAAAATTGAAAATTTTTGTTAAGGCTGTTGACTATTGCCATAGATGGTACAAGAACTAGATGTTGCATGCAGTACCAAAAAAATATACAAAATTAATATGGCTGGGTGGTCCATCCCAGAATGGACCACATCATTTGAAATGACGTATACGTCGAGTGATTGATATATTTTCGTATCTGAAGTATTGCTATTATAAAAACATTTGCTTTCGGCACTCTCTAAAACATGCTATGGTCCATTCCATGCACTACCCATTTCACAATCTGTATACTCTGCTCTAGTATGCAATGTGTCATCTAGTTCTTATGCCATTTATGCTTATGCTTTAAGCGTTTTCAAGTGTTTGACTTGAAAAATCCTTGCGATTCAAAGGTCATTATGGTCAACAATATATTTTTGAAACTGTCACTCTGTTAAGTCTAATCTCAGATTTTAAGTAATAAATAATTGTTAAATATCTTAATAATCCGATAGAGAAATCGCCTTTATCTTCTTACGAAGAACCTGTGTTTTGTTATAATATTAAACATTTTAAAAATATCTCAATTTAAAGAAGTTTAAGTAAGTCAAAATGAATTGCGGTTTTTGTTTTGTACGTCAGAATAGTTTCGAAACTTTACAAATGCTTTTTACACATTTGAAATTTTGTCTTTTAGTTTTACATTAGTTTGGACGTTTGTATAGTAGGTATGTGCAGTCCGAAGTAAAACGTAGTGATGATATTACTGCCCTAATAATAGAGCAAAGTAAGAAAAAGCTCTTACACTATATTAGTGTATAGAACGTATTGCATGAATCACGCACTAATGCCGCATTTAATTAAAGAACGTCTATTGTTTTGGCAAAGTTAGATTATTCTGATTCTATAGGTAAAAGTGCCCGTTCTTATAACGGGATTTTTTCTTAAATTTATCTATTTGTTTCTTTTTTTTAATTTCTTTTCTTTTTTCGCTTTTTTTCTTTTTGTCCTTTATTTTTTTTATTATTGTTTTTTTTTGTTCTTTTTATTTATTTTTTAGTTTTTTTTAGTTTTTTTTTTCAATATTTTTTCATAAAAAAATATATATTAAAAAATGTAACGCGTTCGATCGTTACATTTTCAATGCTTTCTTTTTTTCCCTTTTTTTTATTTTTCCTCTTTTTTACTTTTTATTTTATTTTTTTTATTTTATTTTAATATTTTTTATTTAAGAAGGCATGTTGGGTGGGGATCGAACGCATTACAGAGTTTGGGTTTTTCTTATTTTTACTAGCTCAAGTTGCGCTTTCTTAGATTGGGATTCTCTCTTAAGTTTATATATATATATTTTTTTTTTTTTTTATAATTTTTTTTTTGTTTTTTTTTTTTTTTACTTTTTAATTAAAACAAAAAAATTAAAAAATGGGCATGCTGGGATTCAAGTGCATTCAGACAGTATGGACTTTTCGTTAGATTTTTTTAAGTTTTCTTATTCTTTTAATTCCTTTTAATAATTTTAAGCTCATTTTTATTTTATTTTTAAATATGCTGGGACTCATATGCGTTACTGAGTCTGGGCTTTATTTAATTTTATCTACAGAAAGAAATACATACACATAAAAAAATGGAAAACCTGAGCAAAAGTCAAGACCGAATGCGTTACTGAGTCTGGGCTTTACTTAATTTTGTCTACAGAAAGAAATACATACACACAAAAAAATGGAAAACCTGAGCAAAAGTCAAGACCCAGACATAATTACATAACAAATATATGGAGTGGAGTAGCTATATGCTTCCATGGTAAGTGAAAATAGAATGAAATATTCTTGTAGCTGCGAAGGTTACCAAATGAATTTCTGTCTGTTTATATCCATTCGTGTGTGGCCTGCCTGGTGATACTTTTATAATTTCAGGATTTTTCTACATATCACACATAACACGTGCGCACCGCCCTTTCAGAATTGGTCCACAAAATATGAATAATGCTTTATTGGATGGCTCCGACAGGATATCTCAAAATCCTTCCTAGAATACAATTAATACATAAAAAAGATTTTAAGATGTCATCGTGTAACTTAAAAAATACCGATAAAAAACAATAGCTTCTTTGTTTCTATCTTCCTTGAGGTTATTTTCGATTATCTACGTACTCTCTTGTCGTTTACGTTTTTGTATATCCTGACATAATTGGCTTTGTTATTTTTATTTGTCAAAAGCATCTCGACATAAGTTTAATTTTAAATTTAATTCAGAGTTAATAGATTTCTTAAAGTTAAAGTTAAACGAATAGAAAATTAACGTTGAAAAAATGAAAGAATTAGAAGTTTATGCAGATATTTACCGTTGTTGACGCCATCTATCTTTCAATATCTAATCCAAATAATTTAAGTTTTTCTGAGTTTAAGGAACGGCATTTCGAAATTGAGTAAAACTTGGAAACGAAATTGTAAATTTCATTCATAGTAAGCCAATTATCCCAATCATATACAAGGCAATAATGTTTTTCAAGATTTCTATCCTTACAACCGAGCTAGCAGAATTTTATATACATAACGATGTCTGTCAAAAAAAAATAATTATCAGGTTCAACCACAACAGAACATTAAATAAAGGATAAATCATCCCGAGAGGACCTGAAACTAATGAACTTATGTTCTGCTAACGCTTCCCCAAAATAAGTTTCTTTACAGGATTCACGTTATTTAACCCTATCAAAAACCAATTGGGAAGTTGCGGTAGAAACATTGGCACCTTTTGCAATCCAGCATCACGGCTGCTGTTTCTGCGTCCGCCCCGTTGATATGGGATCGACTACCAGCTACTAATCCGAAAGTAACTCAAGCGTTACAGCTCCTCTGCATGAAGTCATCAAGACGTCCACCTGGTGCAACCTACCCGTTGCTAGCCTGCAAGCAATATCAGTGTGACAGCTCCTCCGAATGGAGTCATCAAGACGACATAGGTTCGGCTTGATTCCAACACACGTTGGGACTGTCATAGGGTCAATCTGAATCGGAGAGTCAAAACAATAAACCCGTTAAGCTTTCAGTCTCCATCAAGCGGACTCGGAGCCCTTGGAATACTTGCTCAGTAGATTAAACTTCCGCCAGTTCCCATATCTCCAACAAACAGACTTGGGGAATCTAATCTCATTTCAGAACCTGATACTGGTCCCATTAATCTGGTTGCGTTTCGAACGCCAAATCAATCAGTACCCAGGCTTTCAGGATACGTCATTGCCTATTGTGCAGTGAATCTTCAAGCCGCCAATTCCCTGCATTAAGCAGCCTCTCAAGACTTCGCAGCTAGCGCTCAAAGTATTATTTCCCCCTTCAAGTCGTTGTTGTTAAGCGGTCTATGAAGACCGTCTAATCAGCCCCTTCAAGACAGAAGTTGTCTACATCCGGCAGACGTTCAAAGCCCCTTTTTGGTGGAAGACACAAAATTGTGGTCGTAGCTCCCCCAAATAAGGATTGGCATCCCGCCAAACGTCCACTACTCAGACGCATTATCAAAGTAAAGTTCTTTCATTAATCCTTCAACACCATTACAATATCCCACATAATTAAACATCGAAAGGTGTTTAACAATCTCTTACTGACTGTCCTCTCCTATAGAATGACCCATTCATAATCTCTTTTCAAAAGCTCCCATCGCCTGAAGCCTTCATTCGCGTAATTTTCCTCAGGTTACGATTTATCCTTCGTACTTAGATCTTCTTCCGGTGAAGACTTTTTTGTTTCTGAGTCTGATTTCCGAATATGTTCTTTTGATAACTCCCGGCACAGGCCTTGAATCGTTACGTGGGATGGGTCTAACCTGCAGACTCTTTTATGTTTAAATTTTCCAACAAATTCAGTAAAATTTTATTTATGCAGAAATAGTAGTCACATTAATTTGTGCGTCCTGGTTAGTTAATTGAAACACTAACTGCAAGAAATTTTTTTTTTTATGATACAGGTGATACAGGAGCTGTTATTAATTGTCATTTTTTGGTACCTATAAAATAAACCCTGATCTGTAATGCAAAAATAATTTGGATGATTTTATTGAAAAATTTGTAATATAAAATCAGTCGAACTGGAAAACCTCTAAATCAATAGATTTGTCTTAAATTGAAAATTCCACCGACAACCAACCGTCCGTCAAAACATAAAAGCATATTTTATCAGTCATATTGGGGTGCGATCATGGGGCATTACTATTTAAGGAACCGAATCGTAGTCATATATTATCTACTTAATATGAAATTTGTAAAACGCATTAATTAATTCCTCTTCCATTTTTGCAAGCATTTTAAGTGTCTTAAACCATATTTGTCCCGTCATTAAGTGAATTTACCATAAATTAGCAAAACGTCGAATCTAAGTATCCAAATTGGGTTTACATTGCGGTTTACCGTGTTTTATTGGCTTTGCCACCAGGTGCGCATATCGTTGAAGCTTGGAGATTGCCTCTTATATATATATTTGCATATCTACCACAAAGTATGAATGTAAATTGCTATAGGCTTGCAGCCGCAGCAGCAGCAACGGTCAATGTCAATCAATTTTTCTATCCTCCAAAAGCGGCAAAATAATAGCTTTTTTTATTTTTACAAAATAAGTTATATGTACAAAGCCCATAAGACTCCTGGGCAGAGGCAGGGGTGGCGGCTCTTTCGGTACACAAAACGCCATTTCGAAACTGTTCGGTGTTTCATTTCAATTCCCCTCAGGCCAGGCGTACTACTCTACTCTAATCGCTTTAATCTGGGCCCCAATTAAATAAACTACCAAGAAAAACGTTAATTGATGCTATTGACGGACAATAAAACAATCGTTAAGCTCCACAGCACAAAAACAACTAATGACGTCGACACAAATCGGTACCTCGCCGCGCTTGAAACGTGCTGTTAGCTGCTGCATATAAAACGTATTTTTTTCTAAAGCCTAACTATGTACGTACGTAAGTCATCATTACGGCGAATTAGAATTGCCAATGTGAGATTGTAGCACAATTCAAGAAACATACTGCTGGAGATGATCGTGGGGTCCGGGGGACAAGATCAATGATCTACACAGCTGAAATCTAAATCTGGTCGAAGGTGTTTAGCTTGCAGCTTAGCTAGCTCAAGCTAGGTCAGTTACTCTACTCGGTTTATCAGCAGAGCCGGCCGGATTTTGTGTGTGTGTATATAGTAGCAGTAGCATGCGCATGCAGCTAACTGACTAGCTGGCTGGCTGCTTGACTAACTTAACATACAGACATACATATGTATATGCATGTATAAGCCTTGGGGCCAAGTTGTGAGTTGAACCTTTGTATGAGCTTGAGTCGGGCTGTTGACGTGACTAATTGACAAAAACACGCTGAACGGCACTCTTGTTGTGATACATAAGGCCATATCTCTGCAGTGCGGCGGCGTTCAGAGCTCAACATGTTTAGTTTTGTTTAATTTAGGGGCGAACTGGGCGATCGATTCGCGATCGTTCGTTTTTCCATGGACAGCTCTTTTAGGAGTGCCCTCCACACCATCTATGCTCGCTCTCATTTTAGCAAATGTTTTTTGTTAGCTTTAAACATTATTCAAAGATTTTTATTGTTGCATAGCAACAAGCCAACTTTCCGACCGTTTGTTTGTTGCTAGCCATCATAAAACAAAGAACAAAAAAAAAAAAGAGCAAAACAAAAAATAACAACTAGAAAAACAGAAAAGCGTTTAGTGATGAATCGTTAACGGAAGTTTTCATTTTGATGATACTCTTTTTCGCTCTTTTGTTTGTCACTTTAATTACTCATAACCTCAAAGTAAGCTTAAGCCAAGTCTTATTATGTAGTTTGTATGTACGTAATGTCGTAGCCATAGTGATATGGTATTTTAATTGCTCTTATTTTCGAAAATTATGCAATATATGTATATATAAAATGTTCTTATATATACGTGTATGTTTTTATGTATGTAGGTATATGTCTAACCTACTCAGAATTATTATGGCCATCATATAGGTCTACTAGTTGCGGTTACACCGTTACAAGATAGCTAGAGCAGCCCACCTCTGACGATCTTTCCACCTTTAAAGAAGAAGTTATAACCGCCTGGCAACAGTAACAGACCTTTTCAAGGCATGCTTGCTCTGATGCCAATACCATCTTTCTTGGACGTTGTTTTCTTGGCTTGATTGTCAATTGTTGTTTTTTGCCTCGTCTTGGAAATAATCTAACTTTTGCGCAAGACTTTGCTTTTATGTTGTGTTTTTTATGTTCTTCTTCTTTCTCTTTTTGTTTTTTTTACAATGATTATAAGCTGCTGGCGGATTTTGATTATCTTTTTTTTTTCTGTAGTTTTTTTCAGCCACCAGTTACCTGCTTGTAAAGGCGATAAGTAATTTGAATATAAATGCATAGGTATGTACGATGATGAAACTCTCTGATTCTATTGAAACATGAGAAGAGATTTTCGGAAGCGTAAGAAATTCTTAGCAGGCACAATTTACGTGCCCGGTTGTAAGCAGAAAAAAAAACTGCTTAAGTTGTCAGAAGATTTGGATTATTTTCAAGTTTAAAAATATCCGGATTACGACCCATTATAATGATATAATTTTTTTTAATTTGCTTTTTTTTAGTATTTCTAATTAAATGCTTAACGTGTTCTTTTTGTTTTTAAGATATTTCAATTTATAGACCTATACTTATGCAAAGAATTACAGTTGTGAAAGTCCTTCTTCACATAATCTTTCCTTTGATATAAAGATACTTGGGGATACTTTCCAGATAAATGAAAATTCATATTTTAACAAAATTTTACATGTAGCATGTACTCAATTCACTATTACTATTACTAAATATATAAATATATAAAGAATTGAACCTTTTCCAAAAGAATTAAAGCTTTTCCACAAATAATTAAACCTTCTCCATAAAGAATTTAACAAAATCAACAAACAATAAAACTAAATTCATAAACAATTAAGCAAATGATTTTTTTATTCGTTTTATACATTTGTAAATAGTTTTTGTTTAGCGAAGTGGTTCGCACGCAATGTAGGACTAATTTTCATCATCATGTTCATTATGAGATTTACAGCATCTATAGCATTTAGTATCCCCCTACCATTACTTTCTGTAACCTAACCAAGGCTGTGCTCAACAGATGTATCTGCGAGAATTCTTTTCGCAGCTCCTTTATTTAATCTTTGAAAATGCTTGCCCTATATGATTGAGATTAGGTGAATATGGTGGAAAAAAGTCGTAGGCTATTACTGGTGAAAACAACCTCTCGAACAGCATTTGTCTTGTGTATTGCGGCATTATCCAAAATTAACCATGCATCTTCTACATATACGTGTATGTGCGTAATTTTACATCTCAAAAAATTATTGGTTTAATTGTTTATGAATTTAATTTTATTGTTTATGAATTTTGTTTAATTCTTTAAGGAGAAGTTTTAATTCTTTGTGAAAAAGGTTTAATTCTTTTGGAAACAGTTTAATACTTTCTGGAAAAGGTTTAGTTAAATCTGAAAATACATGAATATGAAAAACAAAATAAAATAAAACATAAGTAAAAAATTAAAAGATTACGAAATGAGAATAATGTGAGAATAATAATTGATCAGAACTCTTTTGTTCTGATGGACGAATCAGTCAAGGTACATCAACCTTGGCTGGCACGACGATGGTATAAACGGTTCTGTGTACCGCTATACCCTAGATTTAGATATATTGCGCCAAAGTGCCCTTTTGCAGACCTTCCAAAGTCAAAGTGCTTAAAAACCTTGGCTTATATGTCGTATAGAACAGTTCCTTGTACTGCTACACGTTTCAGCTGTTGCTCAACGAAAATGATGCCACACAAAAATTAAATGAAAATAACTCTTCAACGTATTGAACAACAATAATAATTTTATTCACAAAATCACAGTTTTTAAATATTATTTCCTAAAGCTAGATATGAATTATAAAATGCTACTTCATCAAAAAAGTGAACATAAAATTTCTCACGTAAAATTTCTCATGAGCCAAAATCGAGAAAAACAAAAGTGTCCAGTTACGTCTGGGTGTAACGTGAACACTCTTGAATTTGCATTCTTGAGGAAATTTCTCGTGAGAAATTAAATGTGTAAGCTAGATACATGTAACACGAATTTTATTTTTGTAGATAATTTTGTATGTTAGCGAATTTTGAGTCATGGTAATTGTCCATGTTTGTTGTGAATAAACATTCTCCCCGGCGTTGAATAATGATTCAACTCAGTTTCCAAGGATCTCAAACGTCAAAGGATGCATTGAAGCTGTATGATGTGTCCGCCATTGTTGTGCGTTGTCGTGGAGTTGGTACAGGTGCCATCCTCCTGGATTTTATTGCACATATTTCGTGACGATGTTTCCAGATCAAAATAGAGATTACGACAATTATCAGTATTATAGATACATAACCCACAGAAAATTGATGGACATCAGTTGATAGTGTGTTTAGTGAGAGATTTTTTTTAAACTGTGATAATTCACCTTTGAGGGAATCAATTTCAGAGGTGTATGACTGATGTTGAACAGTGTTATCGAGAGTAGGGTTCCTTTTAGCGGATATGATAAATTCGGTGAGATTACTTGTTGGTATATACGATGATCTTGTATTGGTAGGATAGACACTATGTCCCTGTATGCTGACCAACGGCTGCTTTATGAGGCAACGATCTCGGATTTTCAAAATTCCTGTTCCTTCAATGACATACTGAGTAGTATTTTTGTCACATACTACATTGATAGTGGTTTTTTCACTCAGCGCATATATCCACTGGTTTGGACTATACATTTGGATCCAATGAGGTCCATTCCCTGTCTTGACTATCTGGCAGGATGGTGACTGCGGCAGGTGGTTAAAAAAGTTTAATTCGCAGGCGCTGATGTTCGATCCCCTTCTATATAGGGGGTGTTTCTGTTTACAAAGATGTTGACCTTCGTCAATGATGAGACATAGTTGCAACTCCTGTTCTGTGAGGGGATAATATTGATCCCGATGTAGGTTTATGACTAAGAACGGGAAGGATGGTTGGATTGTCACAAAAGTGTCATTAGTTTGTACTGGAACTGGAGTGACCTTAAATAGTTCAAACTCTTCAAGCGATAATAAGGGAAGAGTTAGCTTGAATATAATATATCGTTCAGCGACCCTTCCTTCGATAGTCATCAATGTGTAGTATTTAAGTGCCTCGTCCTGTTGTATTGGTAGGCGTAATGATGAAGGTAGATTAGTTTTGATTTTTATTAATTCTTGTTTTAACTGCAGTGGTGAAATCAATAACGGACTGATTTTCCCGTGATGCGTATCGATGATGACGTCTAAGATTGAGCTTTGAATTCTGAAGAAGTTGGATACTGTGAGAATTGCGGACAAGGTTAGCAACATGAATGATTGCGACAATTTTTCTTGGTACGCCTCTTCCCTTATGTCGTGTAATTGCTGAGTTGTTTGGGCAATCTGTGTTTCTATTTGCTGAAATTGATGATCAATAGATTGTTCTTCCTTCTTCATTATGTTCAAGGTGGCATCCATGATTGACGTCTGATTTTTTATCAGATCCAGCAAGTGATTTTCATTTTTTCCAATATCATTTATTGTTTGTGCCATTTTTTCGGCATACTCGGAATCTAACACCCCAAATAAGGCACTGGCGACATTTCCAATAAAGTTGATAGCTCCTCTCTTTGATCTGTTCGAATTGCTCGGTTCTGCTAGTAATATATTATTTGTGTCCAATTCTAATTGCAGCTGTTTTATGTGTGCAATAATTCCCAAACATTGTTCTCTTTCATTGATTCTTTGGCATAATTCCTCTAAAGCCCTGGTGCAATTTTGAAGAAGAGCAAACTCCTTCCAATAAGCTGTCATGTCGTAAAATACGACGAGTTTCCATTCATTAGCTACGATGTTTGCAGCTCCCAGATTCTCAAAGTAGATTCCTGGGTGATGAGTGAAGGGTTTTGTTTCGATGGGAGAACTATTAATTGATGGTAGCATTAGACAAGTTAAAAGTAAAGTCACAATAGCAGATCCCACCGATCTCCGTTGTTTCTTTCTAGGATTGGCGTCTCTTCTTGGCTGAGTTGGTTCGTATGATGTTGTGGGCTCATCTCTAGTGGGTTGAGATATGTTTGAACTTGGTATAGTTGTAGTGATTTCCTTGTCTTCGGTCTCGTTCTGAGTTGCAGGCTCATCGGAGGATTCCGCTTCTATCGGTAGTGGTGCAAGCCTGTGTATTGGACGTCGGATGATTCCACTAGAAGTGCGGATGTCCGCTACCCGAACCAATCCATCATTTCCTCTAATCGTGTTAATAATACGTCCGAGTGGCCATTTTAATGCAGGAATGTTGTCTTCCTTTAGCAAGACCATGGTACCAGGTTGGACATTTTGACATCGTTGTTTCCATTTATACCTGTGTTGCAATTGGCTTAAATACTCCATGGTCCAGCGCCTCCAAAATTCGTTTTTGATGTGTGAAACACGTTTCCACCGAGTGATGAGATTGGAATTTGACGATTTAGCCTTTGGATCAATGGTACTAGTCAATGGCTCTCCGATGAGGAAGTGACCCGGTGTTAACGCTGTCAAGTCGTTTGGATCAGAAGACATGGGTGTGATTGGTCGAGAATTAAGCACTGCTTCTATTTCCACAACAACTGTTTCAAGCTCTTCGTAGGTTAATGAGTCTGATGCTAGAGTCCGTTGCAAGAGATGTTTCGCTGATTTGACTGCTGCCTCCCAGAGCCCGCCGAAATGTGGAGCTCGAGGTGGAATAAAACGAAAATCAATGGTCTTTGAGCTGCATGCTTCTATAATTTCGCTTCGAGAGTGACTGGATTCTATCATATATTTTACTTCTTCCAACTGATTTTTGGCCCCAACAAAATTTGTTGCGTTGTCACAATAAATTGTTCGGCAGTGTCCTCGTCGAGCCATAAAGCGTCGTAGAGCTCCCAAAAAACCTTGCGTGGATAGGTCACTCACTATTTCTAGGTGCGTAGCTTTAGTAGAAAAACAGCAAAACACAGCGATATATGATTTCTGTGGTCTTTTTCCCCGAATTTTAAAATGAGTATATATTGGTCCACAAAAGTCTACGCCAGCATTTACGAATGGTCTTGCTGGTTGGACTCTATCTGCTGGCAAATTACCCATCAACTGTGTTAAAAGTTTTGGCTTGGATTTAGCACATTGAACACAGTGTTGTACCACAGAGCGAGCCAGAGTTTTTCCTTTTAATGGCCAGAACTTCTGCCTGGTTATGGCGAGAAGCGTTTGAGGGCCTACGTGCAATTTTTCTTTGTGTATATCGTTGAGGAGGCATTTCGTTAGATGATGGGCGTATGGCAGAAGCATTGGGTGCTTGGCTTGATATGTTAGATTTGATTCTTCCAGGCGACCTCCGACTCTAACAATGTTGTCCTCATCGATAAATGGAGTAAGGCTACTGATGGCACTGTTTTTGGAAACTTCTCCGAAGCTCCTTAAATGCGATACATCTTCATCGAATCCTTCTTGCTGCATTAGTCTCACCACCATCGCTTGACCTTGGTCTAATTCCTCTGCGTTTAAGACAAACGTAGCTGCAAGGTCTCGATTAAGTTTCCTCGTGTGTCTGATAAATCGAAGAACGTACGCCATGATTCGTTGGACCTTTCGAAAAGAGTTCCTGTGATTTATATGACTGAGAATTGTTTCAGCTTCTTTGATTTCAGTGGATGACGCCACTACATGTACTCGTCTTCTCTCGCTGTCATTCGCAACCGTTTTCTTTGTATATGGCAACGGCCATAATGTTTCAGCACCATGCAAGAAGGTTGGTCCATAAAACCAGATGACGGAGTTTCCCAACTTCTCTGGAGCTATTCCTCTTGACAAAATGTCTGCGGGATTATCCTTAGATCTGACATGTCGCCATTGTTCCGAAATTGTTAACTGCTGGATTACTGCTATTCGATTAGCCACAAACGTTTGATATGACGATGATGATGAGTTAATCCATGCCAGAACAATTTCTGAATCTGTCCAGAGAAAAAGAGGTGCATTTTTGATTTTCAGATCCCTTTTTAGACGTCCAGCTAGCTCCGCTGCAAGTTTCGCTGCGCACAACTCCAGACGTGGGAGTGTGACTTGCTTGATTGGGGCGATTCTAGATTTCGCACATAACAGTCGTACAGCTACAATATTATCTCTGTCAATGGATCTTATGTATGCTGCCGCTCCGTAGGCCTTTTCGGAGGCATCTGCAAAGATGTGGATTTGAATCGTCTTAGGGCTTCTTTGGGAAAACACATGTCTTGGAATTCTTATGTCATTTAGTGCCTTTAACCCCTCTCGAAAGTTAAGCCAATAAGAATGTAATTCTTGCGGAAGTGCTGCATCCCAGTCGCATTTCATGGCCCATAATTTTTGAAGGAATATCTTGGCAACAACGATTACGGGAGCCATAATGCCTAAAGGATCAAAGAGATGTGCTATATCTGATAAGGCATTTCGTTTGGTTACTCGAGTGCTTATTTTCCATGTAGTTTTGATGCAAAGATTATCACTTTTTGGTAACCAGGTTAATCCTACTGCCTTTGTGTGATCTTCTTTGTGGCTATAAAAATCCAACTGAACTTCTTGGTCTTGTTGGGGAATGCTCCTTAAAAGACTGGGGTGATTGGCACACCACTTTCTCAATTTGAAACCGGCTGTTTGAAGTAAAAACTGGAGCTGCGCTTGAGTTTCAATTGCAGTTGTGAGATTATCGGCTCCAGTTAGGACATCGTCCACATAGAAATCTCGTTTGAGTACTTCAGCTCCGAGAGGATAATGTTCTGCCTGTTCCTCTGCTAGCATCTGCAGGCATCTGGTTGCCAGATAAGGAGCACAAGTGGTACCATATGTGACCGTACAAAGTTTGTAACACCTTAATCGATCATGAGAGTTATTTCTCCACCAGATAAGTTGGTACCTCGTATCATCGTCGTGAACCTTTACCTGTCGGTACATCTTTTCAATATCCGCGGTAAATACGAACCTGGGCATGCGAAATCTTAAGAGAAGTGAAAAGACATCATCCTGAATAGTAGGACCTGTTGCTAAGATGTCGTTCAGGGAAATATTGCTGGATGTCTTGGCCGATCCGTCAAAGACCACTCGAAGCTTAGTAGTCGAACTCTCTGGTTTAATGACACAGTGGTGCGGAAGGAAGTTGTAGGGTTTCTTGATTTCATTGAAGTTCACTTCCTCCATGTGTCCCAATTCGATATACTCATCCATGAACCTAACATACTGTTTTTTAAGTTCTTCGTTTGTATCTAACCTTTTTTCTAAGGCCACAAAACGTTGAAACGCGATATTCTTCGACTCGCCTAGGGTTTGAGCATCGACCTTGAACGGAAGTTTTACTGTAAAGCGCCCTTCTTTATTTCGTCGTGTAGTTTGTACGAAGTGTGCTTCACATTGTCTTTCTGCGGTAGTGAATGCCTTAGCTGACTGTTCAGCATCATCCAGCATCCAGAATTTTTCCATTTGCTGCTGAAGCGCTTCATCTTCTGAGCATATTCCACATATTGCTTGTGTTTGTGGTGTGTGTTGGGTTCTTCCTGCTATTGTCCAACCAAAAACTGTATTCTGCATGGTAGGTAATGTCTTGCCCAATTTTATCTGCCCTACTGATAGAATCGAATAATATAATTCTGCCCCAATTAAAAGATCTATCGTCCCTGGCTGATTAAACTGTGCATCCGCTAGTTGTATATTGGCTGGTATTGGCCAAGAGGCACTGTCTATTAACTGTGAGGGCTGTGGTGAAATGATTCGGGGCAGTATATGTGCCTCTAAAGTAGTGCTGAAGCCATTGATTCGAGATTCTAACAACATATTAACACGTTTTTGCGCTTGCTGTTTGCGTAGGCCAATGCCTTCTATGTTCATTAATTCGGGAGTTCCAATCAGACCAAGTTTCTTCACTAATTTTTGCGTTACAAAATTTAGCTGAGAGCCAGAATCTAGGATGGCTCTGCATTCAATACTCGTACCAGTTTTGTTGGTTAGTTTCACAATAGCAGTGCTTAATAACACATAATTCTTAGTAGTTGGTGTCGACTTGGCAGTAAGTGATATTGATGGCTCGGTCGCTACCCTGTTTGGTGATGAAGTTGTTGAGATACTCGTTGACGGCTGGACTTCGCTCGTTGGAATTTGATTCGTTCTTGATACGACAGCCTTCGTTTTTGTTGGCTCAAAATGTAAAAGAGTATTATGCTTCTTGCCGCATTTGAGACATCCTCTTGATGGACAACTGGATATAATGTGCCCACTTCTCAAACAGTTAAGGCAGGAATTAATTCTCTTTACAAGCGATGTTCTGTTGGATGGCGATAACTGAAGGAACTTAGGACATGCGAATAGTTGATGGGTGCTGCCACATGATGGGCACCCTGTCTTGACCGATGTAGTCAGAGCCCTTTGGGTATGTACCTTTTTTCCTTCTGTTCTATTTGTGTTTCCCATTGCTTCCAAGGATTGGAAGCGGTTTTCTAAGAACTGAAGAAACTCCTTTAACGATTGAAGTGATCTGGGTTTACTTAAAGATTGCTCCCACAATGTATGTGTTGCTCTATCCAACTTTTTCATTAGAATGTGGAGTAAAAGCGGATCCCAGTTCTCTATGTTGATGCCTAAGTTTCCCAAGGCGAGCAGGCATTCCTGAGTGGTGTCGTGAATTGTTTTTATCGCAGATGCACTCGCTGTTGTGGCTGTTGGTTGCGAAAGTATTTTATTTAGTAGCGCAGTGACGAGCAATCTGGGGTTCTCATATCTATCATTTATGAGCTTCCATGCGGTGGCGTAGTTTGCTTCAGTTATGGTTAAATGTTGGACCAATTTTTCAGCTTCACCTATTAAAATGCTCTTCAGATACCACATTTTCTGGCATGACGGCAGCGGTTGGTTGTGTACTAGTTCCGAGAATAAATCGCAGAATTGCCGCCATTTGAGATAGTCACCATCAAATTTTGGTAGTTCTACTTTTGGGAGCTTCATACTGGATTTTGGACTGAGCTCTGCTGCTAATGAATTTGCATTGGCCTCTGGCTTAGGTTGGCTGTGACTTAAGCCTTCATATAAGTTTACCAATTTTTCATGTGTTAGCTCTTCCAACTCGAAGTATTCTCCCATGGTAGCTGATAGGTATGAGTCATCCAAATCTTCAAGTATCTTGCTGTGAAAGTGTTGAATCTTCTCCCAGTGATGCTCGATAGCCTTTATCTTTATCTGATAAAAGTGAGCGGAGTGCGGCTGTGCCTGAAGTTTGATGTGATTTAGCATGTTCCGTAAACCTTGCATCAACGAAGTCTGCTGACAAATAATTGCAGAGTTGTCTGCCTTGATTGATTTAGATAGGGCTCCGGTATTATTATCCTCAAGCATTGATTGTTGCTCTATGCTGGCTGCTGCGCCTCCATCAAAAGCTTCATTCGATCTAGACTGAGGTTTGACGGTCGCACCTGGGTTGTTAACTTGTCGGATTCTTTCTTGCTCGGAATCAATTTGAATTAATTTTTCAGATGAAAATTCTTGTAGCCGGCGTAAGATGTCTTGGCTCAGCTTGTCATAACCAACCCTTATGCCCTCATAGTAGTCGTTTGCAAAATATGCATGATCAAGCTTGGATCCATAGTTGATGCGGATCTCATTGTCTGTCTTTTCGAATTCTTCCCACAGCTGGTTCAGATTGATTAACCGTGTGTTCAGATTCTCTGCAGTTTTACGTGTAGCTGTATCCGTCTTGTAGTAGACTGCTATACGTTTAATTTCCTCTCCCGTTATCCTTTGACGGGCTGTAAGCTCATCTAAGCTCATGATGGCGTTTATGAAGCTTGAAACGTCCTTTCTACGAAATGATGATAACAAATCGGGTAATAGTAAAAAACTTCGCAAATCACGTCGGGGTCACCAAAATGATCAGAACTCTTTTGTTCTGATGGACGAATCAGTCAAGGTACATCAACCTTGGCTGGCACGACGATGGTATAAACGGTTCTGTGTACCGCTATACCCTAGATTTAGATATATTGCGCCAAAGTGCCCTTTTGCAGACCTTCCAAAGTCAAAGTGCTTAAAAACCTTGGCTTATATGTCGTATAGAACAGTTCCTTGTACTGCTACACGTTTCAGCTGTTGCTCAACGAAAATGATGCCACACAAAAATTAAATGAAAATAACTCTTCAACGTATTGAACAACAATAATAATTTTATTCACAAAATCACAGTTTTTAAATATTATTTCCTAAAGCTAGATATGAATTATAAAATGCTACTTCATCAAAAAAGTGAACATAAAATTTCTCACGTAAAATTTCTCATGAGCCAAAATCGAGAAAAACAAAAGTGTCCAGTTACGTCTGGGTGTAACGTGAACACTCTTGAATTTGCATTCTTGAGGAAATTTCTCGTGAGAAATTAAATGTGTAAGCTAGATACATGTAACACGAATTTTATTTTTGTAGATAATTTTGTATGTTAGCGAATTTTGAGTCATGGTAATTGTCCATGTTTGTTGTGAATAAACAATAATAATATAAATAGTGAACAAAAACAATAACAGAACTGAGAATGTATGTAAGTATATAAACTCAAGAATACCAGTCAATAGAACATAATTGTATTGATTAAAGAAAAAAAAAATAATGAAATTAAGATCTCTGATAGTGACAATGATGTGTAGTGTAGTGACTTCCCCAAATGTATTAAACAACAAATCGAACAAAGTAAGAGTTCTCCATTAAGGAATATCTGTGTCGTGTACTAGCTGATAACCACGGCATCCAAAGGACACAATAGACTTTTCGAATTATTCCGTTTATATGGTCATCTATTCTTATTGAGTTGTTCATAGTAAAGCCGAGATTCTTAACTTTATTCACATAAGGCAGGGGAGTTCCATCAAGAATGACCGGAAGGGACTCGGTTATATCAAGATGTTGTCTATGAAAGACCATTGATTGGGATTTAATAAAAGGTAGTTTTCGGACGCCCATCTTTATACTCGCTCCAAGTCAGAGTTGAGGCAATCCACCCAGTTTTCCATAACATCAATTAGCCTGTTCAGATAGAGTTGTACATCGTCTGCGTACAGATGGATGTTACAGTCCTGGATTACATTAGGAAGGTCGTTAATGTACACTGCTACACAATAGTGGTCCAAGAATAGATGCTTTAGGTACTTCGCAATGTGAAAGTAGTACTTCCGAGAGACGATCATCAGCAATCATCTGTTGGGATCTATTTGCCAAGAAATCAGCTATTAGCGAAATGGCTTACGTGGCAAATTGAATCGTGAAGCTAATTTTGTTAACAAATTTGGATGGTTGATACTATGGAAAGATAACATAATACACTTATAGACCTTTGAAATATAGGATAATACACTTATAGACCTGTAGTTACTTAAGTTCCTCGGATAACTGATTTTTGGTGTTGGCCGCACAATCGCGACCTTCCAACAAATGGGAAATTCAGTAGTTGTCAAGCAGGCATTGAAGATATGCATGACTGAATTCATTAAAGAGGTAGAACTATCTTGATAAATTGTCTAGAAATTCTGTCTGGAACCATTGCATGAGATTTGATCGAATGAAAAGCCTTACTGACTTCATCGACACATCGGCAACTAACACCGTCCGTTAGAATCTCACCTGAATTTCTGTTAATAAAATTTACAGTAGCTTAGGTAGAATTCACGGCAGCAGATTGTGTTGATATAAAATGAACATTTGAGCTATAAGAATCTAGCTCCCATATATCTTTATCGAAGATACAGAAAATCGCGCTCAACCACGGGCAATCTTGACCTACTGTGTTGTAAGAGTTGCATATTTGTCATGTAGATAGTAAATCAGGTTGTAGAAAGTGTTCAAATTATTATTTATTGATAAAGCTCAGTCCAAGGCAGAGCGGCACATTCTTCAGCTAGCTCAGCCACATCAATATTTCTGTTATTGCTAAAAGAGATAGTATTACATAACTTAATTGAGTACTATATATTAAGAACTTTCTACGTTAAGAATAAAATATCATGATCAAATATAGCAGGAGGTTCAATGTGGTTATGAAATAAGACGGCATTAATTACAGAAACAACGAGTAGATCTAGCATTGATGAATTAGAAATGTTAAAAGAGGTAGGCTGATTATTTACAAGACTAAGATGTAATGTTGGCACTAAAAATTCAAAGGTATTAGTAGAGTTTTTCGCACATAGCATATTGACGTTGAAATTGCCACTAATCATAACATTTGTGTAGCTCTGAGTGTACATAAAAATCACATATTCAAATTTAATAGCAGAGTCAACATTAAAAATTGCGGGTGGGCAGTAAACGACTGTAAGTAAACATTTTTTACTATTGGAACTTACTTCTGCACCCAGGAATTCAAGGTTACGCAAGTGTGACTGGTACATTGATTTCATCTTAAGGTCAACAATTTACAATTTATAACCTGGTAATGAAACCAACAAAGATGGTACTACTGTGGGTAACCATGATTCATTTATCAATATAACATGAAAACTAGACCCTGTGAAAATTTCCTGTAGTTCATAAATTTTCGGTTTCAAGCTCGTAGCATTAATCGAAACGACATTCAGCCCACAAGAGCGTTTGCACAGAATGTCAATAATCACTCTTACCCTGGTCGAGCAGCAATTATTGTTAATCGTGAAAATAAACACTGCGGCCGCGGTAGAAGCTTCCAGAAGAGTTCAACATACAGACAATTACGAAGAGCAAAATACATATTGCACTGAATTGGTAGATCTTAATTTGCTCAAGATAAATGATAGCAAAAAGGGGAAAAAATAACAAGATTACAAGTACTTGTAGTAATAGTAGTGGTAGTATATAGGGCAGACCAAGGCATGTTGATATTTTTTGAAGTTTTTTCATTTTTATTTAGAAGGTAATTTGATTCAGTTTATTGTAATTTCGTTAACTGGAGTTAGTAACACAGAAAATAATGTTAAGTTCTTGAGGAGGGAACGTCTCAATTTTCCTCACTTTGTGGCAAGTTGATATCGCTATGATGTAAATTTGTAATGCTATAGTGTATATAAAGTCAATACAATGATTTTTTTTTTATTATGTAGCTCCTACCTTCGTTAATAACTTTTTTGTGGAGTACCACAAGGTTCCATTCTTTCACCCATTCTAGTTTCAAAACGTATTAATATTCTTCCTTCATAGTAGCAATGAGATCGGAATTTATTCATAGAAGTACTAATCTTCTACCACAACCGACTTGCATCGAAAACATGTTAAAAAAAATCAGCATGTACCTAATTCGATTTCTAACCCTTCACAAATATGCAATCCCCTTGACCTTGATACAAAAAACAAAAACTTGCTCTCCACATCTGGCTCGTATTTCTCGAATATACATATATCCACCATCTTGATGCATATTAAAACGGATCAACTTTGAATATAATAAAACAAAATTTAACAATTCCACCAAGCACCCTTCTGCACTGCTTCAGAGAAGAATATAGTGTTGAGTAAAATTCTAAATAAATACACAAAATACTGAAAAGCATTGAAAATTTTCAATTTTCTCTCGGTTTATATGTATGTAATATAAAAACCCTATAGTTTTCGCCTACGTTGTTGGTGTCCTTTCTGAATTTATTCCAATTATCTCCCGACATTTTATTATATCAAGTACGCAGTTGGGATGCGGTTAAGAACGCAATTTTTCCCTCAAATGGAAACAGGACTCACAGCAGGGTGTGTATGAATGACAAGGGGTGCACGTACTTCGCACACACGTCCGCAATCAACAGGATATATTACGGCATAAGCAGGGGTGAAAAACGATATCAGTTTTAGTGTGGTGGACTACTATTTTGGACGGTTGGATGGAATGCATTGGATGTAGCGCAGAATCAAGGCCATAGTCATAATTAGGATTACACAGAATAAGTGTATACCAGAATATGTATGGTTAGTATATGTACAGAGGTACATACTTCCATTATATACATATTAGGTATATAAACCACTTGGGAATTTGGGAGTTTTGAAGGGCAGCGAATTTCCGGGACGGTTGATGTAATGTAAAGGGATCGATGAAATACAAGCTTGTGCACGTGAGTTTAGGATAGATTGCATGAACGAATCACGTGAAAATTAAATAGATTTCGAATTACTTAGAACTCGATAATGGACGCTTGTCATATTTCATTCTAATTAAAATGGTAAGCGCACACTTCAATAAAATTATGTGCAATATTATCTGATTTCTGCTAATGTCGTACTTAATTTTAACTATCTAGTAATAGTTAAATGCATAAAAGAATATGTTGTCTTTGTTCCGATCAATTGTCGCTTAAATAGAACATGAACTTTCACTCTCCCGAGGGATGAGAAACCAAGAAACGTTTTTGTGTGCAATTTGGAATAAAGCCAGTCCAATCGCTTCAAAACTCCACCAAAAATGGTCGAAGCATTCTTCTGACAAAAAATTACTTACTATGTAATGTCATAGGGATTTTGTAATCTAGGAGTGATATATCCCTAGATGTTTTGGAACTTGCACCTAAGTATTTGTCGCAATACAGACAATTTTTCTTTATCCACCCCATGTTCCACAAGGGAGTTGGAGAAAAAGATGCTAACCAGGATGATAGAGGACAAATTTAAGATAGCTTAAATTGACGAATATTTACTTTCTTCGTGAAAAGGTTGAGTCTATATTTAACGGGCTCATGCACATAATCAAGATGAAATCCGTAGTCCCTTGCACTAATTTACAGGGCTCTGATTTATATTACCCTGGTTTAAGTGTTACCATGTGGTTAGTATTTTTTGGTAGCTTTATGACGTGAACGCAACATTATGGAAACAGTTCTTAATTTCAGTAACACTAATACAACAAAGAAGTAAAATCAGTACTTAAGTTGTAATATTGTTTTAAACTGGAAACATTGTTACGTACAAGTGTGTAACGGTTCGATGGCGGCAACTACCCTCAAAATGTTAGTTTTCGAATATTTGATATTTTCAAAGTTGTGATAACGTTAAAGTATAGGCAGCAATGATATTAGGACACAGTTCTGCCATACAATTTACATGTATATTTCCTCAGTTGGTAGCTTTGACTTTCGAAATCAGTATTAATAAATATTTGGTTGAGAAAATTTTAGAAAAATGTTATTGAATTGGTAGACAGGTTACAGTGTGCTACCCTTACATTTCAGAACGAGAATCAATTGAAATAAAACAATAAAAAATAGAGGTACACACATACACAAGGATTTCATTCAAACAACATTCCAATGACCATCCAAAAAAATAAAATAAATAGAATTGCTACTGTATTTTGGAAGTAACTTTTTAACAAAAATGGTAACTCTGTGCCATTTCCCAATTTAAAGTATCTTCCAAGCGTTTCCTTCCACTCTCTGTATCGAAAATGTATTGGCCGGTGATATTTTCAGTTTGTATACTGCTACATTCCTCCTAGTGGTCTTCTGAGTTTTTTATCGAATTATCTTCATTGAAAAATCCCTGTTACGAAGTGTGTAATTTTGAAAAATGAAAATATAATAAAACACGAAGTCACACCAATTATATAAACTATTACAAAGTATTGTAACACTAAAAATACGTAAGGCTAAACGGAGATAGCCTAATCCTAACTTACCTCCCAAAATATTTTGGAATAATTTAAGGCGCCTGGTCATACATGGTAATGAAGATAGTGGCTGTGATCTGGATCCCGGTAAACTCAATACATGCTTTTCATCATAGTAACAATGGTGATATTCCGCGATCTGCATCTGATGGTTTTGCTTTCCGGTGTGTTACTGACGACGAGACATTGATCATCATTAATTCGATTAAGTCAAGTACCATTGGCCCAGACGACATTGCTTCTCCTTTCTTAAAGCTACTCGTAACTGTCGTGCTTTCTGTAATAAATCATGTTCAAAATAATTTTAACATCTTTTAATTTCCTATTAATTATATAGGTTTGGGATATTTTTTAAGGAAACTCAAATCTTTTTATTATGCTTTTTTATTGTTCACTTGACGTTTCGGGTCTTGATTAGTACTCTTCTTCAGGAGTTAGCTACATTAGAATATAAGATAGTATTGTGTACAATTAAATTCCTTAAAAAATATCCCAAACCTTACATCATAGACCCGATCAAAAACATAACCAGCTGGAAAACTCCAATCAGCTGTAAACCACTATTAATTATAGGAAAGTTTTTGTTATTGCTAATCTAAAACAAACTCTTCGAGCAATTTATCTTATTACCGTCCTATCAGTTTGTTGTGTTTTCTTTCCAAGGCAATGGAAAAACTTATAGCTTCTCAAATGCTTAACTATATTGAAAAACACTAATTACTATTACCTTTGCAATCTGGTTTCCGACGATATCACAGTTGTAAAACTACTTTATTAAAAGTGAGCTTAAATATACGTCTGGCGCTTGATAAAGATGATATTATGAGTATTAGTGTTCTACTAAACTCATCCAAAGCATTTGATAGTGTAAGTAATAACAATCTAAAATCCAAGTTCGCTAATGAATTTGACTTCTCTACCTCTTCTATCAATATTTTAAATAGCTTCCTGATAAGACATTCACAGCAGGTTAAAATTGGAAATTGAGTAGTTTCTGAGCCGATACAGTTTAAATTCGGTGTACCGTAAGGATCCATCTTGGGTCAGTTATTGTTCCGCCTGTACATAAATGGCCTACCTAATGTTGTATAGTATGATGAAAAAGTACATCTGCACGCAGATGATGTGCAGGTTTTCCTGAGTTGCCTCAATCGTACGTCGGAGGATGGTTTTTTTAATTAAATATGGACCTTGAATTTATACGTGAATGTCCTGTTGATATCCATCTATGGTGAAATACCGGTATATCTAGTTATACAATCATTCACAGGAGGGGTGCTAGAACCTACTGACAATCCTCAGGTTGTTATGAATTCATTTGATATATCACATTCTAAATCTGTTAGGAATCTTAACGTGCTATTCAACTCACATATGTCATGTTACGACCATTTTAAGAAAATATTAAATAATGTTTATGGTGCCTTAAGAAGACTCTGGCCTTCGGGATATCTCCTCTTCACTGTTGCTAAACTTAAGATAGTAAGAAACCTGATTATACAGCTTTTCAATTATGGAAGCCTTCTTTTTCCGGCGTTAGACCATAATTATTCTCGTAAATTGAATGTAGCGTTTAATTGTTGTATTCGTTTCATTTATGGCTTACGACGATATGATCAGGTAAGTCCTTACCGATACATAATTCTGGGTTGCTCCCTAAATACGTATCTTCTTCTTAAGGCTTTAATATTTTTACATAAACTCGTATATACTTATAAACCTAATTATTTATGCTCAATCTCCACGGAATTTTAATATAATTATAACACGTTTTGTAACGTTAACTGGCGCTCGTTCCTATTTTGTCCATATATCTATAGTCTAAGAGCTAGCAACGTTTTCGAGAAATGACTTTAGTTCGCCTAGTTTTTTGATATGCCTTTCCTTACAGCATATCAATACTCATGCGGTCCATCTGGCTGGTGAGACGCGTTGCGTTTACTTGTGCGCATTCCATTTTACAGGTAAAAAAAGCAGTTTTCAAAATCATTTTAGTTCGATTTTTGTTTTTTTCATCTGTTTTCGTAAGCATCGGACAATATAAATTCACTATTCCCAGACAATTACCTCGTTGCTAGCACCGTGCCAGACGTTTTTTTTTTATTAAAAAAAATATATATATTTTATTACGGCTGTAATTTTTATACGAGTTAGTTTAATTATCGAACCAGATGAAATTAATTTGCCAGGCGATAATTCGGTTGCTCATTAGGTACCGGACCAATTTGAGCACGGTAAAGTGGTTTTTTTTTCTCACGATGATGTTTTGAGAATATTTGATGAACCCAGCGAGATAGCACAATTTTGTCCTATTCTTTTTTTGTAGAGAATTTCAGGAGCTACAGAAAAGCTTCTGGGCAAAATTGAAATATCTGGCTCAGATTTGAGGATATTCTTGATAAAATACCGGAAGAAAAAATCCTCTATTATACACATCCGCTATTGAATTAGAACTTGGATAGATTTCCATGGAAAAATTAATGAAAGCAATTATTTTCAATATAAAAAATGACAAGTTTTACTTTGAATACATTGACTTCTGTAGATGTAAGAGATTTAGAGTGAACAGTTATCCAAAATGTTGTCAGGTATTGGACTCTCAATAAATGCTGCCGTAATTCAATTCTGCACGGTGGTAAGCTTGATGGATTGAAAATTCTGCATATTTAACTTTCTTCTGCATTTAACTTTCACTGAAATTTTTGACTGATACGTATTAGAAAATAAATGAAATCTGACATCGTTGACGTTGTTAATCTGCCGAACTGCCGAAACAATCATTCCAGGGTAACAAATGCACTCTTCAGTATTTTTTCATCATCGATGGCAATATTTTGAAATGCAAGCTGATAATCTTCCGTGTCTTCTAGTAATTTGAAAAAAGCTTGAGTGTAATCACAACATGTTATGGCTAGAATCCTCTAGATATAGATGGAAGAACCCAGTGTTTTGTACAATTCATTGACGTTGATGCAGCATTCATGATTATCCACACCCATGTTGATCCAAAATTTTAAGGAAGCGTCGATATCAATTTGGAAAATATGGTAGATAATCTTCGAATCTGCTTCTTCATGTTCTTCACATGATAATGACTATTCCGTCACTTTAATGACTCTATTATTTTCAACCCGATAAAAGAAGCATTTGTTGAATTTTAACTGAATTATTTTATCACCAATAAAAGACGCCATATCATCAGTCCAGTGGTTGATAAAAAATATAACTAATGCTTCCTTGTATTGAACATTTTTCAGTTGAGCAGTAAAATTATGAGGACGAATTTGATTTAGTCATATTGAAACCTCGCTAGCCGATTCATCTTGACGTTTGAGTTCACAATCTTTGATTGATGGTGTAAAACATCAACGTCAGTTTCTTTCAGTTGAGATACAATTTACTTTTAAAGCTTTTCCAAATTTTCTGTTTAAAATTTCATTGCATAATTATGTATAGCCGCTACATTTACTCCCATGCAAGCAGGTTTGCTCGGGAGAGACATTTCTTTGCTTCTTTTACCTCTTCCCTAGATAACTGGCTTGCATACTCCATCAAGAGTACTAGTGTGGGATGGCACATTCCCTATCACACTCGAATCGATCTGGCTATTGATAATCAACCGAATTATCGTCTGGAAAATTAATTTCATCTGGTTCGATAATTAAACTAGCTCGTATAAAAATTACAGCCGTAATAAAATATATATATTTTTTTAAAAAAAAAAAAAAAACGTCTGGCACGGTGCTAGCAACGAGGTAATTGTCTGGGAATAGTGAATTTATATTGTCCGATGCTTATGAAAACAGATGAAAAAAACAAAAACCGAACTAAAATGATTTTGAAAACTGCTTTTTTTACCTGTAAAACGGAATGCGCACAAGTAAACGCAACGCGTATCACCAGCCAGATGGACCTCATGCCTAATGAGATAATGAAGGAAGGGTGATAGCAAAGTATCAGCCGAACCAAAGTTCTTTTTTTCGTGACGTTGCTAGCTCTCGGACTACTAGAAGATGGAATTCTCTACCAGTTCAGATTCAGCAAACGTGAATGGTTGGTGCATTCCGAAAGAAATTATTTGAATTTTTGAATACCTACTAGTAATAGATCCTAGGGGCAGTATGCCCTCGCCAATAGCAGTTTGAACTATAGGTTAGGTTAGTTAAGTGAATTGGAATCTTTATTTTTTTTCTTCTTTGGCTCATTTTTCCGTTTTCTGATTAATTTTCATTCTGTATATAGTTTACATTTCAGTAATATACAATTCAATATTTCTTATGTTGTACATATCTAAAAGATTGTAAATCTTGTTGTACAAATAAATTGTTGTGTAAATAAATATAAAATAATCCTTTTGCTTTAATGCTGGCTGTAAATTTAGTATCAACATAATTGCCAGAATATTTTTATGTAAGTGTTATGACAGAAAAATTCTTTCTACCTACTTGTCTTATTATTTCAAATATCGAAAAAACCAACAACTAATCACTTCAAATTGCACATAAAGTTACGAAACCAATAGTAAAACGTGTAAAAGCTCAACCGCTAGTAAAATCTTCATTCTATAAACATCCTTTTGGAAATTTTACGCATTTGTAACTTTTTTTATTAAAAATTTCTATTTGAGTAAGGACTTCAAATATCTATTTACATATCATATTCAGTGCCCTGCTTGTTAGTATCCTTAATAAGAAGATATTCATTCCTGTCATTATTTAGCCAAATTATGTACATGACTTTCCTTTTGAAAGCAATTTCCGTGCCACGAAACCATCATACACGGAATGCTAAGAGCCTATGTATGTAATCGTACATGATGAATTCAGTTCGTCTATAAATTGCAAATTGTTTACCGATCCTGTTTGAATTCACACTCATCAGACTCATCCCATCATTCTGACAACTAGTATACTCTTCACTTGATATCGGATATACAATCCCTTCAGAATTGGAGGAGTTGCTGTTAGGTGTATAGACCAAAAATCACATCATACACATATACATTTACAGATAAAGGACCCTTCAAAAGTGCCTTCCTTCTAGCCTTCAGGGTGGATGGGCTATGTTTATATCGTATATATATATATATTGAACCCCTATATATACGTATAAACACATGCATATACTTGCATTTGCAAGTAAGTCCTTATGCACCACCATGGATATAGATAGGCTTTTATGTTAAAGAAATGGTCCGACTGACTATACTCATGTCGTGCAACAAAATGTGTACAAAAGCTTACCTCCCAGCAACAGAAGGGTAATGCTATCACATATTTGCTTATGGCTTTGCTTTTACTGTGGAAGTGGAACAAGTATGCTATCTCTCTGCATTTCAAATTAATGGGAAACCCACCTGTGCAGAACAGCTGAATGTAAAAAGGGAAAGGACACCATTGCATGCATGCATGCACGTAAGAATGCATGTATGTATGTATGTAACGACATTGGAATATAAATAAGTTGAAAGGATGTGTTGTTGCTGAAGTAAGTGCAGATGAATTTTGAATCCTTTCTTTCATACTGAATTAAAACCAGCAGCTTAAAAATGAAGCCCTTTTACCTCATCCTGCACGTCCATAATATATGTATACACGGTAAAGTAAGTGTGATGACTAAAGAGTTCAAAATTTATATTTGACAGCATCCTTATACAGGATTCTCATATTGTGTACCTTACCTTCAGAAGAAATAAAAAAACAAAAATGAATGAACCTGAAATAGTCTTGCATATTTATACAAAGCAGTGATGATGAGATGAGTATAGAAATTCGTGCACAAGTCGAGACAAAGATTAGTCCTTATCATTGGATGGAACAACCCACGTTGGGTCTTAGATGTCTCATTAAAAAAAAAAACAGACATTTTAAAAATACGTCAAATTTAAAATTCAATAATTTCAAGAAAGCAATTAGTACACAAGAAAGTGGATATTTGTTTAAATCTAACAAACTCCTTGACAACATATTATCACATACCTATATCTACGTACCTACATACGTACGTAAAAATTGCATTTCTTGCATGATGAAATTTTTTCCTGAGCATGAATATTATATGCTATCCATCAAAAATAAATTTTCTTTCGGAAAACTTCGTGCACTGGAAAATATCATTAATCGGCAAGGACTGATGGGGGAGCATCTTACGAGCAGCAGGAGCGCTTTCATCTTTTCCAAAAACGAAATTATAAAATGCTCAAAATCCCTCTCTCAAGGATAATATTTTTAAAAGAAATAAGTGGAGTTGTACACGCTTCTCAAACATGAAAACAAGATTTTCTCTGTGATGCTCTGTGGAAAAGTTTTTTGGAGAAAACGAAAAGTTTTCTTTTATTTTTATTTTTTTTTTTTTTCGGTAGCGAAGTAGACAAGACCAAGTTAATTGTGGAACTCAGTTGAGAGAACGTTCTGGTTTGCTTTTCTTGTGGAAAAGTGCAATTGTGAAAAACATTCTGGAATTACAAACCTATATACATACGTATACACACACAGATACATACATTTGTCTACTACATGATTTCAAGTTAAGAAAATAACAAAAACCAGAAAGAGAACTCATGGAAAATTTTTTGCTGATGACATTATTGAGTTATAGCAAGGCGATATTAGTCAAAAGAACATAAGTTTTGAACATCATTCATAATTTGCTGATTTTGTGCACTTTTCTTTGAATGCAGTTCGTATGGAAACAACAGAATCACATTATTTTCTAAAAGTGGATTAAGTTTTTCAAAAGAAATAGTAAGAAAAAAAGTACATTCTATCTGGCTGTTAATAATAATTATTGTATACCAGCATTGAGTAAGAAAAATCTCTAGAACAATGGCAGTTGTTGTAGTGAAACACCTATAATGCATTAGTAGTGTTGTTTTTGAAATTCATAGCTTCTAAATATTTTATAAGCTTACTTGATTAGATGTACTAAAAAAGACAAATGCTTTTTTAAGCACAAGTTTTCAGCCAACCAGTAAAATATATGAACATGATCAAAACAGACGATTAACATATTTTTAATGGCAAGCCAACAATAATTAGGGACTTAGTGATCTATACCTTGGTGACCCTGTTGTGATCGATGCACAATGAGCTTTTTAATGTTGAATGCCTTTATCATATTTCTTTATCAATTTCGTGTGTAACTTAATCCTTTATTACTACCCGGGGTCGGAAACGACCACAAAAATAATTCATTTATGTTTATTATTGAAAATTCTCATCGATCATTGTTTTAACCCTTAAGTAGGCGCACTAGCGAAATTACACAAGTGAGCGCATGGGGTCAGCAGTGAACCCAATTTGTTTTTAGAAATTTAAGTAAACGACAAAACATTCAAAAATAGAAACAATGCAGTTCGATAACTAAATCTTATTTCTTTAACAAAAACTGAAAAACAGATAACTTCTCTTTAAGTTAACATAAAAATAAAATAACAATTATTTTATATATGTAATAAACTTCTTGCCAGTCTTTATAGAAAAGTAAAAACATTAACAGCCACTATTCGGAGTAGAGTATAAAAGCTACACTGTTCACTCAAAACTACAATCGCAACATACGTTTTATTTATTTTCGCTAAAACTCATCTGAAAATATTATAAAATGTCGAAATTTCGAAAGATATACCTAACAAAACTTACCTCACGAAAAAAATTACGTAAGTCACACTTAACTATAGCACAAAAGCATGCGTACGTTGCAGTGGCTCGAGTACGACGATTTTCCAAATAGTGTTTTAAGATGAGAAGCTACTGGAAGACGCAAGGTTGAGACAGAATGCGTTCTACATTTTTTTCGCGGCTAAAATTACTCTGACCCCATGTTCCTACTTAAGAGTTAAAAGCATACTATGGATAACTGAAATTCAATCCGCACCAATATAAAAAAAAATCTGTGCCTTTTTCTTAGAAATATAAATATAAGGCACTTTGCTCCGTCGTCAAACATGAGATCGCTCGAAATTTATTGGGAAAGTACGGGAATTACTTAATTTTTTGTTGCATTTATGTTATCATTTTATTTAGTTATATCATTGTTTTGTATAAAATCTAGGTATCAATTATGTAAAAAATCAAGGAAAGAGTAATTCAATATTTCGGTAAAAATGTACATTTATTTATGACCTATTTTACACAGCTTTACACACATGCGCAACATATTTATAATATATTATATTATCCTAATCTACAAAGAAACAGATACTTACATTACAATTATAATTACTACTACAATGTGAATAATCTAAATAATCGAATAATTACCTAGCCCAATTTACTTTTCACAATCGCTGCTGCTATTCTCGGTTTTAGATAAATTAATATCTTCTAAACTAAAAACACCACTAAATATAGGTGTTGTTGGAAATGAAGGATTCGAATTTTTCAAAAAGTTTAGTGTTTCGGCTGAAAGTTTTTTGTGTGATATCTTAAAGTTTCGAAGACATAAAATTTCGGGGCCAGATGTCAAAAAAAGCAAATTTAGTAGATCCCTATTCGTATTCTTACGAGACGGTTTCCTTGTGTGATTTCTTTGAGTCTAGCTTCAAAGGCTTCCTCTGACATTTGACCTATTGAGAGTATACAAGTAGATATTATATCAATTTCGTGTACAAGTAGCTTGCGTACAGTGACTGGCATGTAGTACCAAGAATAGTTTTCTAAATAGAGTGCCTTTGTTTTGGTCAACAAATGACGGAACTTCTCTAATTCAATGTTATAACCGCTGGATATTACGTTTGAAATAATTGAATTGAATAATTGAGAACTATTCATTTTTGACGGGTTTGCGCAAATATATAAAACATTTTGAACTACTATCTGCACCTGAAACAATTTTACATAATATACTCCCTTCAACCATTGTGTAGTGTAAATCATGAGATATCACTACAGCCAAGTTTGAAACAGAAACGTTAGATGAAGGCAAATTCAAAATTAGCGTCTGAAATCTCTCGGATTCACATCTTACTACATCGGAACTGTCCTTTACAAAGGAACTAAAACAATTGAGATTAAATATTCGTCAGTAAGAGAAGCATCAGAGAATTTTTGCTCGTATAAGCAATGCCCTGAACTACCGTCAAAACCCCACTTGTAAATAATAGTCAGTCTTTGAAGACAAAAAACTTGACTAGGAACTTTCGCTTGCATCTCTACAGTCCTAGTTACTGTGTGATCCAGTAAAGCTTCTAGATATACCTCCGCGGATACTTCAATAAATTGCTCAGCTGGATTGCACATTTTCTTGAAATTTCTTAGCGCATAAATACTGGGGAATGTGCCTTTATGCAAGTTGTTGGTAGTAGTTCGAAGCAACCAATACTTGAAAACAGAGATATTTAAATCCAAATATAATGGTAAATATTTCTGTACAGATAAAGCCTTATTTATTTCAATTTGTCTCTTTTTGATGCACTTCAAATTCCTGGCAGTTTCCTGGCCATAGATTGTATATGCAACCTATATATATAGGCCAAGCTGTCATAAACTTAGATGCCCCTATTGCTGAATCCGCCGGGAGAACTAAATTTGCGAATTTGCCAGTTTGTGATTATCGAAAACGTTCTAAGTTAAAAAAATCAAGTTACCCTCGATTATTGAAAACAAGTGATACTTGAATGTGTCAGTTCCGCGGTGGATTGAAAAATCGCATCGTGAAGGGAAAGTGAATCTTACTTGTGGCGGGAATCATTATTCCGTCGGATTAAGCAATACGGGCCTATATGACCAGCATTATAACGAATTGGAAACTTATACTTGACCGTATTGCTCAATCCGACGGATTAATGATTCCCGCCTCAGGTAAGATTCACTTCCCCTTCACGATGCGATTTTTTAATCCGCCATCGGAACTGCCACATTCAAGTATCAGGATTCGATACACTTGTTTTCAATAATCAAGGGAAACTTGATTTTTTTCATTTGGAACATTTTCAATAATCACAAACTGGCAAATTTGCAATCTTAGTTTCCCCGGCGGATTCAGCAATAGAGGCCACTATATGCGTCCATCTTTAGTTCTGGAATTTACCGTCTCTGAATTAAAGGTATTAATCGAACTATACGATTTGCCGGGTGCTCTTTGCCTTAATGATGTGACAACAAAGGATCTTTTCCATAAATATTCCGGCGTATTATATTTCAGAGCAACCATGACGCAGGCAGGTAAAACTTGAATTCTTAACGAATTGTCTTCGATTTGATGATCGGTAAACGCGAATTGATCGTAGAAAAACTGATCATTTATAGGAGCAATTAGAAAATTGTTTGATCTTATTATTCAAAAATGTAAGGATATTTATTTTTCTTCTGATTAAGATTTCTTTGGTTGGGTGAGCAGCTTCTTTTAACTTTAGCTCAACACATTGCGAGCGTTTGATAACTTCGGCGTAGTGAACTTATGTTTTAACACAGTTTAGTGCTTGATATTTTTATTTTCTGACTGTTATGTGTTGTAAAATTAAATAATTGGAAGAATTCCTACATTTTTTCTAAATTTCTATAATCCCGGCATTTTAAGTTATAAACTAATTCCACATCTCGCACCATACTAATCAACTTTTCTTGCGACAGTTTTATTTTATTTATTAAATCAGTTCAAGGTATAGAAATTTCCCCACTTTCTGAATTTCACTGCACTCAAATCAGCTGCTGGCTGTAAACAACAAAAATCATGTTACCAAAAGTTGCGCTGGAGTAGAAACTAGATCTACCTCCAACGTTTTCTCAGCGCAGTGAGCGCAGTCGACTTTACCATTAGAACTTGCCTAAGTTCTTCTCATTTATTCTACAGGAAGTGTCAAACGCTGGTTGGGCTCACGCTCGTACTGTGTTTCAGCCTTAATGTTGAGTATACACAGGCAAGGATTCCACCTCAATGAATGTTGCAGTAGTGCAGTACTACGTCATCAATACGTTAACCACCAAGGGCCAAACAAAGGTAAGTCGTACTACTACTGTCAATGTCTCAATCTAAGTCCTGATAATGATAAGACGGTGTAGTTATCTGAAATGGTGATACTTTATAAAAATGTATGTTTGATTGTTTGAAAAATTCCTAAAAATTTTTTTTTCTAGCTAAGCTTTTGTAACAAAACCAAAAGTGGTATGGACACTTTTGATCAATTGTCTCACAAATATAGTGTGTCAAGAAAGACACGCCGGTTGCCAATCTGCGTATTTTATGGCCTTTTAAATGCTGCAGGAATGAATGCGTTGAAATACATCTAAGTCTTTCAAACTCAAGTAACAAAAAATCTGGTGAAATAAAACGCACTTTTTTTTTAATACAATTTAGCCTTAAGTCTTCTAATGGCCGGTTTCACAGTCTAGGCTTAAGCCAGAGCTTAGCTAAGCCATGGGTGTGGCTTAAGCCCAGAACTTATGCCTACTTGGTTTCACAGTACTCGGTAAGCTGAGGCTTAGTTAAGCCGCAGATGAAAAGTTTTAAGTTGTCAGCACTGCTGTAATTGTGAATTTTTTTAAAGGAAAATTGCCATTGTGGATTAGAAACCAACCGAAAGAAAATTTTTTTATTTACCAGTTTGTAATGGTTTTTATCTGGAAGGATATCAAACCCACAAACCATTGTTGTAGAATGTTTCGACCACGTAAACCATCATAGCCGACTGTGTCTACAGTCGGAACCGAGAATAAAAATCAACGTCATCCCATTTCTCGAAATGTTGCGTTTGCCTTCTTGTAATTTTTTCACAGGTCACACCTTATACATTTCTTGGTCGCTTACCATATATCCTCTGCATCAGATAAATAACTCATTTTTGTCTTAAACTGTTTGGTTCTTCTTCAAACGTAAAATGGAATCCTGACACTAGCTGCCAGACAGTACTCAAAACTGATAATTAGATAACTATTTTTCGCTTGGAAAATTTCAATTTAGTTTTAAAGTATAACTTTTGAAAGATTTACGTTCCTTTAATAACAAAAATTATAATATTTAGGCAAAATACATATATATTTAGCAAAAATTTCTTATGTGTTTTACAGCATAATCTACGGCTTAATCCTTCCAGATGACGGGCTTAAGTTAAGCTTGCCTTAAGCTAGTGATTTCACTTAAGCCTTGACTGTGCAACTGAAATATTTATTAAGCCTTGGCTTAAGCCATCACTGTGAAACCGGCAATAAGACCATATTTAGAGGAACGTTTTGAACGTCGTTACTTGGCCTAAGGACAATATTGCCGGAATAATTGAAAAGGAAAAACACGTTGAAGAGTTGTAGGTTCCTCGTGGGAAGAGATCACGGTGCGCTTCCTGTCCACGATCCAAAGATAGAAAAATCTACTCACTATGCAACAGTTGCCAGCGATACATCTACTCAATCCATTATAAAAAAATGTTTTTTAACTTACTTAATTAATGAAATAAAATGCATAATTGTATGGTGATGGTGATTTCAATGTAAAAAGTCTTCACCGAAACGCAAACTCTGGCGACTTCCAGTCATTGATGCAGTCACTAAGCTTGAATATAGTTAATTCGTTGTCCACCTATTTGAGTTCTTCTAATCCATCATTGTAGAATCTCTTTCTTACTTTCGATTTAAGACGCGTTAACTTCTACAATTAGTTTACTCTAGTTAAGGAAACCCAAAAGAAGATATTTTATGGTAAGGCTTCTTTCTGATTGTGATCTCAGATCGTTTCGGGTTGGTGTCTTCGCTTATAGTGAAAGTGATCATCAAAATCCTGTGTAACTTTGGCTAGATGCTAAGTCTTTTTGGGTAGATGTATCCACAGTTGTTGTGACTTCTACGGTAGATAGCTGCCCTGTAAAACCGTTTCAGATAGGACGCTGCGGCATCTTAGATGCCTGCTTGAAGCAGGTAACTGTGCTATCTTGAGGCTTGCTTGAAACCGGAAATTTCGATGGCTTGTATACCTGTTTAAATCAAGGAACTGTTCTGTCTTAGGTGTTTTCTTGACGCAGGAGCTCTCGGCAACGACTTGTCCTGGCTATCGGTCAACCGTTCCCTCTATAACCAACTTGAGATGTGTCAACTTCCAAACCTGAAATACCTTTTATTTCAAAAGCAAATCTAGCCATCTTAAAGGAGACTTGATATCCACGAATGAAAGCTGCAGTGATTCCGATCTGGAAAGAACTTCATTTCTTCAGTCCAGGCTGTCCCTATACCAGCCTGAACGGCTGCTGTTCAGTTAAGGGGCTGAAGTGCTGGCACCGAGCCGTCCCTTTGCCAACACTTGGGGATAGTTGTGAGAACGGCTGCTACGCTAGTGCCGCTTACAAGATTCAACTTAAGCCGATCTTATGTCCTACCAAACTAAAGGCCAAAACACAGTGAGAGCGACACAACAATGTTGGCAACTTAGTTGGCGATAATGTCGCATTTAAAACACAGTGAACGCGACTCGGAAAATGTTTTTGACAGCTATTTATTATTAGCTTATTCATTATAAAAGAAATGGCAAAAAGGAAAAAATTAAGGAAAATCGCTAGTATGGCTTATGCGGCTTACTTAAAAATGCAAAGCATAAAGAAAAAACTAAAAAGAAGACTAAGAGATTTCTTACATGGGATGACGTTTATTGCACAACAAAACGTTTTCCCTCATTTTATCTATTAATTCCTCCTCTAAACCCATAATTTGTCAAACTAATAAATTAAATTAATTTTATACAAGTTTTTAATAACTAGTTTAATTACTATTATCTTTTAATTTACTAAGTTTCATAAAAATATCCAAATCTACATAACATGAATGTCAATTATTCTCTATCCACACAGAAATGTCAATTATGTTGGCGACTAATTTAGAGATTTTCCCAAACTTTTTATTGGCAACTTATCGCGTCGCCCTCATTGTGCTAAGTATATGTGACTTCCATATATTCGAATCTTTGACAGCAACCAATTTACGGCGACTTTGTTGTGTCGTCCTCACTGTGTTTTGGCCTTAAGCATTTTTGCGTTGAGCAAAGTGTTACTAGACGCGAATTTCGAAATTAATTTTCCTACGTTTATAAAGTGGTTGATCAAGTGTTCGGAAATATACGACCCTACACAGAAGCGTCGCCACATACCTAATGTTCTATGTGTCCCATAAAATCCATTCCGTTTATTGTCGTTGTTGGTACAGAAGGAAAAAAGTAGAAAGAGTTGACATAGGAGATTCAAGAAAATCCGAACGAAGGCTAAAAGAAACAAATCAAAAAGTTAGAATTGGTATAAAGTCCTTGGTGAATACTCGTATGTCTATTCGTATGGCCACTCATCTGTGCAAGTTTGATTTTTGAAGTGGTTTTTCGCATATATTACTATAACGGTTCGTCGGATAGAAAAAATAATTATAACCAATTTTATAGGATTTCATACTCTAAAGAACTTTTCAGTACATTAAAACCGTTATCGTTTTCACAGTATACGAAAAATCCTAAATTTTTTTATGGCATCACCAAGAAAGGGTCCAATTTTGAAATTATATTTACTAGTTTTATTAAAAATCTTTACGTACCTTGTTCTAGAGAACTCCCATATACTGGGGAGAACAAATTGTTCTGTCGATTGAATTGAACTATTTGTACTGTTCGCTTCATT